>OY728123.1:870369916-871619916 GCA_963277665.1 Viscum album
TGCTTCACCTCATGAAACCAAACCACATGAGGACAATTTAAATGATCCATAACTAGAATAAAAAAATATTCCATTATCCCTACAGTATGTAATTTTATCCATAATCTTTAAATTTATTCATTTTATTTTCTAAAGAACATGAATTTCAAATAAGAGAACAAACAACCGTGATACAAGTACCTACCCTAGGTCTATACCAGGAAGCGTTATCACCTCACTTGGTCACTCAATAGTCTCATATTCCTTAAATTAGACCATGGGGGACCCTAAAAGCTTTTATCATATCTATTCACCCCTAGACAATGGAATTCACTATGATCAACTAACATCATGTTCCCTACCATCCCATTAAATCCTCACTTGGTCAAACTCTAAACTCCATCACATCTCTCAACCAAAAAAATGATACAACTTTTTCATTACTCCATCCCTCCAAAGGTACCACTCTTGGTTCAACAATGAATGAAGGGAGATAATGACCTCTAAGAACCATCTTTAATAAGCCCTAGGTCAGTGAAAAGAACCATGGTTATAAAAGTATCACATGTGGAAGGAATTACTGTATATAATATAATAAAATCCATAGATAAGGTAAATATAAAACAATAAAATCCATGATAAAATATAAAATAATAACAAAAAACTATCTTATAATACATTTTTAAAGTTAATAGACACAAAGGGTCTCCAAATAAATACCCAAAAGAAATTCCTAAGGCAGTGACACAACAACAACTCCAATGATCGAGCTAGTGATGTCCAGCACCATCGACAAAGTCTCCTTATTAACCAAAAAAAGTTTTTATATATATAAGGTGATAATAACATGCATAATCAGTAAGATCATACCTAAAGTCTCTTTTGAACATGTGAAAAGAACATAAAAATGTACACTAGAGCAAAAAATTCAACCAACATCTTATAATAATTCCATCTAACCAATCCCATCATCATTATGTTATGCTCACCAAATATCACATCCACGTATAATAATTTTATAATATGCATATCAATAAAAAAATTTCTCTACACTAATTTCCAAATGGTTTTCCCTTGTCACACTCCAATTAGGTATGTTATGGAGATCCCATATCTTTCATAGAATCCTTCTCTAAGACACCTTCTCTAGCACTTCACATCTCACTAGAAGATACCTAGTACATAACAACACATATGAAAATTAACCACATTTACCTAATTTTAGGGTATCGTGAACATGAAGGACTTAAACCTCATTACCTAATCCAACCATGTATGACCCCCAATATAAACCACATCATCATCTTCTACAAACAACCATGAGTGCACTAAAATTCACAAGACATCATAGCTTGTCCATAATAACCTCACATGTAAGAGACAACAGGGAATCGGGGTATCCATCCATCCATCTTGGCCATCTAGATGTTGGGAAACCCCCCCCCCCCAAATACGTAGGTGTTGGAACATAGTGCTTGATTTAGGTGGAGAGGTAAAATTTATCGACACATAAATGTTTTACAGAAGTGTTTTTTCCAACATCTAGATGGTGGGGATGGATGGATGGATACCCCCATATTTCCCTCTCTCTCTCTTCTAATAAAATTTCTTATACATTAGCTAGGAAGTATTTATTCTTATAGTACACTAATGTTTGTTCTTCATGATATAATAATGTGGTTTATAATGGGGGGTTTTTCATTGTAGGATGAGGGAATGTGGTTGATTTACTTCATGTTCATGATAACATACTATTCTTGATATGTTGTTCTAGTTGACATGTGATGTGATCTACCAGGTGTTTTGGGGTTTGATATGATGTGATGGAGTAGGTTTCTTCAGGTATGATTCAACAGAAGATATGGAAATGTTAGGTGACAGTTTAAAAATAGTTGGAATGTGGTGTGGGACACCATTTTTATTGATATTACTGTTATTAAAATATTATAATTGGATGATTTAATTTTTTTTCAAGCCATAATGAGTATGGGATTGGTTATTTGACCTTCTTAGGTGTTATTGGTTAATTTTTTCTCATAGTTGCATTAGTATTCTCTTTTCACTTGTTCATGAGAGACTATGGGTATGATCCTACTTAGTATACATGTCATTATCTCCCAAAGTATATTCCAACTATTTTTTAGGTTACCAGGGGTATATTTTGGACTATATTATACATCACTAGCTCAAAATATAGAGTTATTTTTTATTGCTCCCCTAGGAATTTCATTTCTGTATTTATTTGGAGACCGTTTGTTTTTGTATACTTTACACATAAATTGGGGATAGTTTTTTGGTTTTTATTTAACTTTATTTCATGATGTTTCTTGGTCGTTGTTTGTCCTATCTACTAATCTAATGATACTATAGAGGGTAATTCCTTCTATATGTGATACTTTCATACCCTCAGTGCTTGTTTCCAACCCTAGTCCAACTGAAGGTGGGACTCAGTGGTCATTATCTCCCTTCCTTCATTATCGGCCTAGGAGGGGTACCATTAGAGGGAGGGATCATGAAAAAACACCTAGGGAATATTCTTTAGTAGTTTAATTCAATATTTTCAAAACATATATTAAATGGTATCAATATCCTTGTAAAGTGATTTTATGAGAAGATTATTTTTTGGAAGATAACTATTGGAGAACATATAATAAAGGTATGGATAATATATAGGTTTAATATATTCTTGATGTTGAGGTAATTAAGGGTTGATTAATACTTAGGAAATAAAGTTAGACAGTTTTTATAATTATATAATTCAATATTGATTTTATAAAAAAATTTCCCATTATATTTTTGGTAAATTTTAACTCATTTTGGGATTTATATATATATATTTACTAGAGATTAACTTTATAAAATAACGTTTAATAAATTTTATGGTTAAATTTAGAGTTAATTTTAGAGTAATATATGATTTCACGGTGGTTTAATTCATTGGAGATTCATATGGTTTTGTAAATGGTATATTTTTGAAAATATATGATTATGATTTATATATATATATAATTGAGTATAAGATTGCATGAATGATTAATATTTTCTAGGGAAAGATAAGTATCTTCATATAGACTAAGGGAGTAAGGTAGATGTCATATTAGAAGTTATATCCCAAATGATAAATATTTTAATAATATTGTCACATACTTTCATCAGTGAGTAATAATAAAAATTGAGAGGTTGTAATTTATTTGAGGGTCTAAAATTTAACAACTTGATATTGTGGATCCATTAAATTAATATTATCCTTGATATAATTATCCAGGTGAAATACCAAACAAAAAATATCAACAACATATTTATAATTAAAAAAAATTAATAATAAAATATATAGTAAAGAAAAAAAATATTGTAATCAATTATTAAAAACATGAAATATATGATTAGAAAAATTTAAAGTTTTATAAAGTAATTTTAAAATAAAAGTGTTTTTCTTCATATACATTTAATTTTCATTTAAAACATAATTTTATAAATTTTAGGATTTTATTTTTTTTAAAAAGGCCATTTTTTAAATACAGATAAAAAAGTTATATTCAGGTGAATTTTTGAGATTTTTTAAAAATTAAATTATTTTTAGATCAATATTAAAAAAATATTGATTTATCTAATACTGTATATTTTATGAAATTCTAATAATAAAATAATTAATTAAAATATTATAAAACAATTAATATGAAAAAAAATATAAAGTAAAAAAATTAATAAGAAAACATTGTTTTGATTTTATTAAACCCATGTGTAACGTTTGGGAAACATAGGTAATATTTTACTCAAAAATGGTTTTTATTTGTTTTTATTAAAAAATATTTGTCATCACTTATAGAAACTAAATATATAAAAATGTATTTCATATTTTAGATCATATTTATCATATTATTTAATAAGGTAGG
Source organism: Viscum album (assembly GCA_963277665.1). Taxonomy (NCBI): domain Eukaryota; kingdom Viridiplantae; phylum Streptophyta; class Magnoliopsida; order Santalales; family Viscaceae; genus Viscum; species Viscum album. The sequence continues at coordinate 870,373,789 of OY728123.1, forward strand.
TTATATTGTTACGCATAAATGTATGATTACTAAGATTAAATTTAATGATCGTGATAATGGTAAAGTTGTTATATTAAAAAATTGGTTTATTAATATAGTGTAATTTTTATCCAATAAAATAAATAAATTCCTACTAAATAATGAATTTAAATAAATTTTTAAACTTGTATATAAATATTTTATCACTCGTTCAATTGTCAATCAATAGAAAATACGACCCAGAACACTTAATGGTAAAAATAATGTTTTTCTACAAAACATTTTTCCTATATATTAATTATTTTTAATTTAAATGTTAATTTTCTATTATTTTGAATTTTAATTGGATTAAATAGATTTAAATTTTCGTTTCACCACACCAAAACATTGGTAATATGTTTTATTTTATATTTTCAGTAAAACATGTATTACATAGTTAAAAACCAATTTCCTATGTAAAAAAATAAAACGGTAAAATGTAAAAAATGTATGTGACTTGAAACATTTTTAAATAAAGTGCTAAAATTTGTGATAGAATATTTCCCAACCATATCCCACACCAAAACTCATTATTTATAACTTTTTTAACCATGGACCATTGAATTGTATCTATCAATTATTAAAAGATAATGGGTGTTCACAAATGTCCCATTGTATTCACTTATAAAATGGGAAAATTTACACCACTTCATACCACACATATTCCATATATTTTATTCCTTGAAATATTAAATATTTCTCTGCAATAATCCTATTTCAATTTTATAAGCCCATGGTCTCACTTATATATAATATTCCCTTTATTTCAAATGATACTTTTAAGAGAACATTCAAGGACCCTTCCAGAATATTACTTTATCCTTATCCTTTTATTCATATTCATTATCATCCAAGAATACCCCATACATATTAATATAAATACCTTAATATCATTATTATAGTAAATTTTAATTATATTAATTAATAACCATTTTTTATTCCTTTCCATCGACTATATAAAATAATATCACGTTGTTCGTGCATTTTTTTAGACTATCGCCTCCATGAAGTGACATCTTCTATTTTTCATTAATGAATAACTTCACTGGTTATAATTATGGAATTGAAAAAAAAATTACAAATATAAAATAATTATTATTTTTAAGAGATAAATTATAATCCACCTCTTTTCCCTCTCATTACATGGGAAATGAAAACGTTAATCATGCATTGGGAAAACTACTGCCTCCCCAAAATAACATTTTCATCTGGTTATTCATTATTTATCCAAACCTCTTAAAATGTGATGAAAAAACTTAAATTGTCTAAATTTTATCTTTTTTAATCTTTTATAATGATAATATTTTAAAAAAAAGCAATTTATTAACCATACTCACTCATCCAATTGTTGTATGTTTGTCACGAACCAACCCGGTTCGACCTTGAACTGGTCACCCGAGCCGGTCTGTGACATGGCCCGAGAGGCATTATCGGTCCTCTCGAGATGGAGATAAGTGCTAGGGCATCAATAAATAAAAATTGGGAACAATTTCTCCCAGTGAAAAAAAATAAAGCAGTAGAAAAATAAGAATAAAGAAAATTAAATAAACAACACGAAAAGAAGGAACGACCAACAACAACCAACTAACATGCCCATGACTAAAACTCATCACAACTCTGAGAGTCTCTCACCATTCCACAACCAACTCTCTCCGACTGCGAGAAAGCTCAATTCGAACCTTCAACAGAAAATAAAAACAGGAAAAAACTATTGGAGTGAGTATTAAAACTCAGTAGGCATGCCCAACAAACTATTCCCAATGCACGACCCTTAAATAATGAATTTACTAATTCCAGGTTTGAACTAAATTATAGAAAATATGGGTTTCTACACACACACTTTCATGTATAAAACAAGTAACATTCCATTACCCTTTTTAATTTAAACACAAATTTAATGTTTAAAAGGAATAGGTGTATTTCATTTTAAAACATTTTTTGTGAATAATTTAGAAATCCAAATTTTTGTTGTTAGTCAAAAGGAAAACCACACACAACACACAACACACACAAAGGGCAATGGAAAAAGTGTCACACAGGGGCTCGAAACTAAACTAGACCTCTACATTGTCTTCCACATACAAATAAACACTAAAGACAACATGGGTCGAACCTAGGAGCTCATGAACAATCCAGAATGTACTATACATGTGACTCATCCTGAAGGCATGCCTACTCTCGATGACATCATAATGCCCAAATGCTCGGTATCGCCCTACCTAGCCTAACTGAGGGGCTCAATCCCCTATCAGAGTATAATCCATACTAAGGGCCACTATCCAGTGCGTAAATCTAAACTAGTCTAGCAATCATTCTTAGGATATTCACTTAATATGCCAGGTTCCCATGTCAACACGTGCACAATCACCATGCTCAACAACTCACACAACCTTCATACACAAAAAATCACCCTTGAGTCACATCAAAGAAAGTTTTTAAAAATAATTTATTTTGTTAAAGTGACAATATGGATTTATACACCTTTGAAAATCACCCATATTCCAAAAGAAACCAACACCTTACATCACAAGTAAAACCATTTTCAAATATTCAACACACTCTACTTTTATTAGGAGCCAAATGGGCCTTAACCAACTTTAAGGAAAAAAAACATCATTTCTTAAGAGAAATCAGAATATTTACTCACGTGTCAAAAGAAAACCTTTTACATCAAACCAAAACCACACATGAGAGTTCATGAATTATGTTAAAAGGCCAAAGGGGAATTATTTTTCCATTGTGCGTTAGTTCATCCAAAAAATAATGCAGGTGTCGTGTATAAAATAAACAGCTTCGTTTACATCAAGAATTTATACCAAAATTAATTATCTAATACTATTTCTCATTTATCAAAACTAAAAAAATATAAAGCAACTAATAAATTCCAAATTTAAAGGCGAGTACAGTGGGGGCCTACTTTAAACATGTCACTATTTGTCGAAGACCACTCGAACCGACCTTGAACACTTCCATGAACATGAATTTATACATATATATATATATATACCCTTATATTCATTGCATGTATTCCCCATGACATGAGGGAATATATAAAAAGATGGAATTTATATATATATATAGTCCTTACCTTAGGCATGCACATGTAGGTGTTCTTGACACCCGCAACTTGAAACCGTAAAGCAGAGTTCAACGTGCTACACTATAGATATTATAAACCATAAAAACAATAAAGACCCTAATTAAGATGTTTTGAAACCAAACAATAAGATTTAAACCTTACCTTGAAGGGCAATGACACCCCAAAATCACACAGCACCGCCCAACACCCTAACAATTAATTAAAAATAAGTAAAAAACATCAATAAACCCTAATAATGGAGGTTTGAAACAACAAAATAAAAGGAACACATTACCCCAAAACATTAATGGAAAATCAAAACACACCAACACTAGACTAAAATATCATCTATATCCCTTGCATGATCTATTAAATCAATTGTACGAGTTATAAAATACAACCATGCCCTACAAAATGGATTTATACCCAAAATGCACCCCATTTCACCCAAGAATACCATATAAAAATCAAACACAGGTTAATATACTGCTGAAACGTCTTTCGCACCCAAAATAAGTTGATGAAAACTCAAAAATCATAAAACCCCTAAATCAAAATTAAGCCACAATGATGAAATTAGAAAATTCTTACCTAAAAATCATGGCTAACCCACTACCCTTGACGGCAGGGGCTAGAACCGACCTCGACGAAACCCAAAGACCCCTAAAATCATGAAATCGAACAAAAATACCCAAGATTAGGACCCTAATTTACACCCTAAAATCTGGAAAAAACCAAAACCCCAAAAAAACAAGAATGAAAACCCTAGAGAGGGGAAATAAGGGACTACCTGAGGGTTGCTCCGGAGGTGAGGAGTGCCAATAAGAGGGGGTGGTTCATGCCATCGATAGGGTATTGCGCCGGAGGTGAGGACGCATGAACCAAGTCTAGCAAGGATACTCTACGTGCTGGAACAGGAGGCATTGGGCTGGAGGGTGGTGTGTGCAAGTAGAGGGTCGGACAGAAGAGAGATCGACACTAGTTGGGGTGAAGGGAGTGCATCGAACCATGCGAAGGGGTGGAGGAACCCGTGTGGGGGAGGGCTATGTGCGAGCTAGTGGGAGAAGAGAAACGAGGGAGATGAAAGGAAAAAAAGAAAGGGAATATGGAAAAAATTGAAAAGAAAATAAGAAACCCTAAAAAATACCCATCTAAATCAATAATAATAATAATAATAATAATTATAAGATAAAAATAATTGTAAATAGATAAATAAGAACAATATTGATATTATTAACTATAATCATAATAAAAATTATAATAAAATTAATATGACATTAATAAACCTAATATAATTTACAAAATTAATTGAATGTTGATAATAATAACTTAATAATAATAACCCTATATTAATAAACTTTGTGAGCATAATAATCATTAGAATAATTACCATTATTATAATTATTAAAATAACTCATTAAAACTCATTTTATTTATTTGTCTTGAACATAAGGTAGGCCGCATAATGACCCGGGCAAAGCTGTGTGGCTTTGAACATGCCATGCCCATGCACCGAACATTGTCAAGGGCAAAGTATTCATTCATCAATAAAAAGAAAAAATTTCAAAAATGCTTTTCCCGTATCTTGATAGAATGTTTCAAAGTCAGATAAAATAATAAAAATAATATTATTTTAAAAATTTTGGTGTGATAATTATCCCCACCATAAAATCTTTCTACCCCCAGAAAGTTACCCAGCCAAATGGGGAAACAAAATCGAATTCAAAATAGAATGAGGCCAACAAAAACACAAACTCAGTGTGAATTTTCACTTCATCAGTCACACCTAACCAATTCTAAGGGAAACTATAAAGAGAATAGCCATCATGAAACTATAAGGGTTCTCCCCAACACAAGAACCATACTAACACAACCAACATTGAGACTCTCAGCATGGGCTAACTCTGGAACTGCTAACTTAATCCAAGAGGAAACCACCACATAGACCAAACCTCTAAGAAGGGATGATGAGAATCATAGTGGGTCTCCCTACCATTTAAGAACTGACCAGCTTAAACCAATTAGCAGGGACCGACATGAGAAACTCAGCACAAACCAACCCCTGAAATCTCCGCATAAACCAGACCCCCACCACATGTGGTCCTCGACGAAAGACCCCAAACCGAATAGTAGACCAAACCCCAATTCATTATTTCCCAAGACGCATGTGCCTCTAAAACGAGCACATCCTAAAACAAGAATGGATCGCCAATGGAGATAGACACACAATAGAGGAAATCATCTTGAGACTCACAACCATAAAGATAAAAACTTCAAAGCTCATATTTGAGGAGGAAAAACTACTAGAATTACCAGAATACAAGATAATTATTCCTTTTTACAACCAAGGTTGGGTATTCAAAGAAAAAATACCACAATGAGAAAAAGAGACCTATGCTCCTCTTACAGCAAAATAGAACCTCCAAAGACAAGGAAGATACAGCAGAGGAATTCAAACCATTCCTATTTTAGAACTGAAGACAAAAGTTAGACCAAGGTTCCCCACACCCAACGATTCCTAACTGCATTAAAATATTCACTTTGAGACTTGTGGTTGGAGATCTGGTATATTGAAGCATCTGCTGCCCCACAGTCAAGAGCTGGCATCCTCCATTCGAGACTCCTTCTGAAAATGTCGTTAACATAACCTCTCTAAGTTTCCCAAACGACCACACTGACATAAAGTCTTCTAAGGATGATGACAAGGAGACTTAAAGTACACAAACTGGCCACACCAGAAGCAAACAAGAGAGTGGCCTGACTAATAAGAGATGGAATTTACAATAAAACTTGTCTGAGATAGGTTCCTCTAGTTTTCTCTCCCCAAATAGGGAACCATCCCAAACACCAAAAAGAATCAGTCCTTGAACCCTAGACGAAGACCCCACACAAGAGAAACTTTAATAGATTTTACAATGCTACCACCAGAGAGAATGGAATCAATCCCTTGAAATTCCCAACGTAATCCTGCACTATATGTTGGCCTCGCTAGACACTCACAAGCTCTACCACTTTCCTCACTTTTACCTCCTTATGTATAAACCATCAGATGGAAGTGGTCTTAAGCACCTTCCAAGACATCCCATCATGCAACGACGCTGGGATTTTCTCCCACACCAATCCAAAGTTGAACCCTCAAATGAACTCAAACCAGCACAGACTCGCATAGCTTTGGGAGTTTCCAATAACCTGAAAACACCAATGATTTCACCAATCTAGTCTGATACCTTTGACAGATCACAATCACCATAGAAGATGGAAAACAACCAAAAATAATTCAATTCCACCACTCTACTAAGAGTCTGGGTAGAACCAACAACTAGAAGAGACTCAGTAAAAACCTATGGGACTTTTCTAGGAAGAATACTAAAAAAAGAGTCATAAATCCGAATCAAAATTCATCATAAATCAAAAGTCCCCACCGCTATCACAAATTAAACCTAAAACTCAAATCACTATTCCAACCACAATTCAAAATGTCAAAGCCCAGAGCCCACAAAAAATAATTCCAAACAAGAAAAGAAAACACTAAACAATTTCTTACCTTTCAAAACATTTAAATTTCCTTTTTTAAAACTATTTTTCAGAAAACACAACAACTTAATTCCCCGACATTGGTATCCCATGAAGTCTCTCATATACATATACCATTGTGGTATCTCATGCACCCATCCACACATACCACCAATCATCCTTGTGCCACATACGTACCTCTGTATATGTGATCCCTCATAGGAATACCAAGGGTCAATTCAAGACACTTCTCATTTTCAAAATAGATCATTCAGCATAAAGCACAAATTCCCAACCAATTTGAAAAAGTGACTTATCATTAAAGAAATACATTTCCAAATTCCAAAACATTTTCTAATTCACATTCCAAAAAGTGTTAATGATATCCCAAAACAACTTCCAAAACACCTCCCATTTTTTTCATTTGAAACCGCAAATTCCATTAAAAGAAAACAATTTCCATTTCAAAACCACTTTTTCCACTCCAAAACCACATTCCCTTTTGGAAACACCTTTTTCTATGAACCACTTTCATCTTTAAAATCCACTCATGTCGGTCAAAACTAATCCCAAAAATAACTCACATCAAAACATCCAATAATAAGGGACTAGTGGCTATGCCAACCCAGTAACATGGCTTAGCAGACCATGCTCCAAGCGAGCATCCACCACAGGAAGTATCTTGAACCGTACACTCGGTCCATACATGGGTTCCTACTCAATGAAAGCTCGTCAGGTAACACTGGATCACTTACTTTGTCATACCTCATCCACATAGACTAAGAAAAAGAAAAACTCAAATCCCAGACTACCCCTAGTAACATGAGTATTGGGATGGGAAAGGGTTCATGACGTCCTTCCCACACCTACCTCTCATGTCTCGACACACCTAAACACCATGCTACCTGACACCCCGAATAATAAGAACCTCCCTCTAATACCATTTTTTCAAGAACCAACCCAGGTCGACCCTGAACTGGTCACCTGATCTGGTCTACAACATGGCCCGAGAGGCGTTTCGGATCCTCTTGGGCCAGCAACAAGCACCATGGCATCAATAGAGAACATTTGGGAATGATTTCGCATAGTGAAAATAAAGAAATCATCAGAAAAAGTAGAATAACGAAAAGTAAATAAACAACACGAAAAGAAGGAACTGCCAAAAACAACCAACTAACTTGCCCATGACCAAAACTCCTTGTGACTCTAAGATTTTCTCACCAATCTACAACCAAATCTCACCCATGGCGGGAAAGCTCAAGTTTAACCTACAACAAAAACTAAAAACAGGAAAACACTATAGGCGTGAGTATTAAAACACAATAGGCTTGCCCAATAAACTATTCCCAATGCACTACCCTTAAATAAAGAATTTATTAATTCCAGGTTTGAACTTAATTATATAAAATATGGGTTTCTACACACACACGTTCATTTCTAAAACAAGTAACAATCCATTTCCATTTATAATTTAAACACAAGTTTAATGTTTTAAAGGAACAGGTGCGTTGCATTTTAAAACATTTTTTGTGAAAAATTTCGAAATTGAAATTTTAGTTGTTAGTCAAAAGGAAAACCACACACAACACACACTAAGGGAAATGGAAAAAATGGAACATGGGGGCCAGAAACCAAACTAGACCTCTCCATCGTTTGCCACATACAAATAAACACTAAAGACAACATGGGTTGAACCTAGGAGCTCATGAACAATCCATAATATACTATACATGTAACTCATCCTGAAGGCATGACTACTCCTGATGACGTCATAATGCCCAAACGCTCGGCGTCGCCCTACCTGACCCAACCGAGGGGCCCAATCACCTAGCAGAGTATAATCCATACTAAGTTCCACTAGCCAATGTGTAATCGAAACTAGTGTATCCATATTTCCCAAAATATTCAATTACTATGCTAGTTTTCCATGTCAACACATACACAAACATTAAGCTCAAAAACTCACACAATCGTCATACACAACAAATCACCCCTGATTCATGTCAAATAAAGTTTTTAAAAATAATTTATTTTGTTAAAGTGCCAAACCGGCATTAAACACCCTTTGAAAATCACCCGTCTTCCAAAAGAAACCAACACCTTCACATCACAAGTAAAACCATTTTCAAATATTCAACACGCTCTACTTTTATCAGGAGTCAAACAGGCCTTAACCAACTTTCAAAAAACCTCATTTCTCAAGAGAAACCAGAATATTTACTCACGTGTCAAAAGAAAACATTTGACATCAAACCAAAACCACACATGAGATTTCATGAATTATGTTCAAAGGCCAAAGGGGCATTCATTTACCATTCTGTGTCAGTTCATCCAAAAAATAATGCAGGTGTCGTGTATAAAATAAATAGCTTCATTTACATCAAGAAATTATACCAAAATTAATTATCTAATACAATTTCTCATTTATTGAAATTAAAAAAATATCAACCAACTAATAAATTCAAAATTTAAAGGTGAGTGCAGTGGGGGACCAACCTCAAACATGTTGTTATTTTTCAACGACCACTTGAACTGACCCTGCGCACTTCCATGCACATGCATGTATACATATATATATAAATACCCCTAGTTGTATTGCACACATTCCCCATGCCATGAGGGAATATATAAAAAGAGGGAATTTATATATGTATGTATATATATATATATTCCTTACTTTATGCATGAACATGTAGGAGTTCTTGACACCCGCAACTTGAAACCGTAAAGTAGAGTTCAACGTGCTACACTGTAGATATTATAAACATTAAAAAAAATAAAGACCCTAATTATGATGTTGTGAAACCAAAAAAAATAGGATTTAAACCTCACCTTGAATGGTAATGACACCCCAAAATCACACAGCACCGCCCAACACCCTACCAATTAATTAAAAATAAGTAAACAACATCCAATAAACCCTAACAATAGAGGTGCGAAACAACAAATAGAAAGGAAAACGTTACCCCAAAACATTGATGGTGAATCAAAACACACCAAAACCACACTAAAATATCATCTATATCCCTTACATGATCTATTAAATCAAGTGAAAAAGTTATAAAATACAACCATGCAATACAAAATGGATTTATATCCAAAACGTACCCTATTTCACACAATAATGCCATATAAAAATCAAACACAAGTTAATATACTACCAAAACGTTTTTCGCACCCAAAATAAGTTGATGACAACTCAAAACTCATAAAACCCCTATATCACAATTAATACACAATGAAGAAATTAGAAAATCCTTACCTGAAAACCATGGCAAACCCACTGACCTTGACGGAAGTGGATAGAACTGACCTCAACGGAACCCGAAAACCCCTAAAATCATGAAATCTCATAACAACGCCCTAGATTAGGACCCTATTTTACACCCTAAGAGATGGAAAAACCCAAAACCCCAAGAAAACAAGAATGAAAACTCTGGTGAGGGGGAAGAAGGGACTACCTAAGGGTCATGTCAGAGGTGAGTGGCACTAGTAAGAGAGTGGGGGTCGCACCATCAGTAGGGTGTTGTGTCGGAGGTGAGGGAACATGGACCGAGTCGAGTGGGGCTACTGTGCGCGCTGGAGCAGGATGCATCATGCTGGAGGGTGGTGCGTGCTGGTAGAGGGCCGGATAGAAGAGAGCTCAGTGCTATCTGGGGGAAGGGAGTGCGCCAAAACAGGCGAATGAGTGGAGGAAACTGTATGGGGGAGGGTTGCATGCAAGCTAGGGGAGGATAGAAACTAGGGAGAGAAAGGGAAAGGGAGAAAGGGAAGAGGAAAAAAATGGAAAATAAAATAAGAAACCCTAAAAAAATACCCATCTAAATCAATAATAATAATAATAATAATAATAATAATAATAATAAGATAAAAATAATTGTAAATAGATTAATAAGAACAATATTGATATTATTAACAATAATCATAATAAAAATTATAATAAACCTAATATACTTAAAAAAATTAATGGAATGTTAATAATAATAACTTAATAATAAAAACCCTATATTAATAAACTTGGTGAACATAATAATAATAATAATGATTAACATTATTATAATTATTAAAATAACTCATAAATACTCATTTTATTTATTTGTCTTGAACATGAGGCAAACCGCACAGTGACCCGAGAAAAGCCACGCGGCTTTGAAAATGCCCTACCCATGCACTGAATGCTGTCAAGGGAAAATCATTCATTCATCAATAAAAAAGAAAAAATATCAAAAAGGCTTGGCCCACAGCTTGATAGAAAATTTCAAAGTATGATAAAATGATAAAATAATATTATTTTAAAAATTCAGGTGTGACAATGTTCATGTATGGGTCGGTCTAACCCCCTATGTGAACAATTCTATAAAACTATGTTATGAATTATTATGGAAAAATAAATAATTATAATTTAACAATCATATCATAGTTTTTTTTGTTTCTAGAAATGTTAAATTAATTATTTAACATATTATTATAATATAATCATTGATCTCTAAAATTACCGAAGTAATCTAACACTAATTCCATTTCACAAAACATAACTAAAACACTAATGTAATGATATAATAACTTTATAAGTAAATATTTTTTATATAATATAGTATCTTATATGATATAGGAATGATAAATTTTGGTTTAATAGTTAATAAAAACCTCAGTACTATGAAACTATTTCAAAATGATAAAGACACTCTCACTCAATATTGAAAATAGATAATAATTAAAAAATATATATTTATAGAATAATAATAAATGAAGTTGATAAAATTTTATAGATATGAATATAGTTATGAAATATTTGATTAACATGGTTATTTTTTTTATATAGGTTAATCATGTTCTTTAGTGGATGTTGGGAATTATGGTAAGGGTTCTTTTTTATCATTTTCAAATCCATGTGATATTTTTGATATTGTGAACCATCATTTATTTTATATGATGTAGTCATAGAGTCATTATATTCATGTATAATTAATATCATTAATTTAAAAGTAATATAATGTTCATATTATGATATCCTTATTAAGTTCCTTTGAATCTTATGTTATCATTATGGTAAGTTTTTTTGATAAATCAATTCCCTTTCATTGAGATATAATTGTTATTTCTTTATTTCATATTTGTTTGGTAAATTAATATATTTAATTTAATTATTGGGCATTTTATTTTTTTCTAGGTATTAATATTTCTACCACATGAACCCCTTTATAAATTTCTATTGGTTTATTAATTATGATATTCGTCAGGGATTTCGTTAACTCGGATTTCCATTCTTTGAGTAAAGTGTTGTTCCTTGAGAATCATTCTTATATGCTTAATAAATTATTATATTTGTTATTTCCTAAAATATTTTCTATTTTATTTATGGGTAAAATGATGCTTTTTAACTCTAATATTATTTATCAATTAATCTATTTATCATAAAGCTAGAATATTTTTCCCAAAAAAAACTCATCTCATTTAAATATGGTTTTCCCCCACCATGTTCATTTTTCCAAAAAAATCCTATATTATTTGGAAAAAATCTATTTTTTTGGTCATGTGACCTCCATATTTCCATTCTAATATTCATAAAACTTATTTTTTTATTCCGATTTTTATTATTCGGGTTTTTAACATATGTATTTTAAAATATTCAAAAGTTTCTCCATATTTCAATTTCAAATGTTTTTTCTTCTAATCCACATTAATTTATATTAAATTTTCTTCATTTAAAAGATATATTAATGAACATTCTTTTTTAAAATTAATATTTTTCAAAACAAATCACCTAACCTTTTTGAAACCTTTGTTTCATTTTGAAGACCCCATTATTGATGATTTTTTATATAAGTAAAAAATTTCAAATTGTATTCACTTGACCTTTTTAAAAAATATTTTTTGAAAGGATCCCTTATTCAATGTTCTCTTAAAAATTAAAGGCATTTTGATTTTTTTAAAGCAATGTATTGGTCAACGACCAAGACACAATTTATTTAAAATTCAAGAAAGGAACTTCAAATGTCTGATAGAGGGAATTTTTTAACAATATTTTTCATAGAAAGGTAAATGATCAACCGAAAAATCATCACACCATGTAATGTACTGGTTGATTCCCTTATTAGAAAGACCATCAGCCACCATTTTTTCTTCTCGATGGGTATGTGTGGCAATGTATCTAAGATCCATAACTGAGTTAATGTAATTCATCCAGTGTGTTGTAAGAGGCTATGCAAGGTGAACCACACCTTTCCAAATTTCTTGAACAATGGTGGTGGAGTCACATTCAATCCAGATGTTATTCCAGCCTTTTTTCTTAACAAAATTAATATCCTGAATCACAGCCAATATCTTCTCTTCAAGGGAAGAGGTAATGTCGCAACTACCATAGAAACAACCATGAAACTGACTGAGAGAGTCCCTAAAGATGTCCCCATATCCCACAAGTCCCGGATTTCCTTTAGAAGCACCATAAACATTAATTTTAATCCATCCAAGAAGTAGGTCTTGCCAGAACACCTTGAAAGATCGCTTCGGTTCATGGAATATTCCATCAACTCTAAGACATTACAAGATCATAAAGTCACCAACCGAGTTATCACAATACACTTTATAAAGCATTGAAGCATCCCTAATGGAAATAAGAATTCTCATATGACATGAATTAAGGTTGAATGAGTAATTATTATGAATAATTGAATTTCTATCATACCAGATAATGTGGAGAAGCTGATTAATAGCGGATAAGAAGAGGTTCTTGATTTTTTGTGAAGTGTCAAGCTCCACACAACGTTTTAGCTAAGAGAAAATAGAGTCAGAGCATAACTATCTACATTCAAACATGTCAGTAATAAAATTACAAAGAGAAAAGGTCATATTACAAGACAAAAATAAATGATTGGTGTCCTCCCTATATTGATGACAAAGGTGAAATTTAGAGGAGAGATGGATACCAAAAGACTGGAGACAAACCTCCGTAGGAATTTGATTATGAACAATACATCAAATTAGAATAATTATTGAGTGTTTAATCTAAAAATTATCAAAAAACTTAAACCAAGAAAAATTAGAAATAGATTTTGTGAAGTAATTATTGTAAAAATTTATGGAATCAAGAATGCCATTATAGGCAGGTTTCCAAATAAGAAAATATTCATCATTTAAAAAAGTGTAATCATCAACAGCCAGTATGATAGGATAAGGGATATCTAGGTTACGATCTTGAATAACCTCTTTTATAGTGTATTTGATGCTATCTAGGTATGTATTTAGGAGGAAACATTGAAATGAGAGGGGAGCCAGACCAGTTGTCAAGCCAGAAGTTCATGGTAGATTATGATCTAACCATCCATTTGTAGTTATACATGATGTTGACAAATGAGTTTCTAATAGAAGTCCAAATATAGGAATTTATAAAGTGAAAATTTCTTTTTTTAAGATTCTCTAGGAACCTATTTCTATGAAAAGCTGTGGAGTCAGATTTATTATTGATTAGTCTCCAGGTGAGTCTGGCTTGAAGGGACTCATTAAAAAGTTTGAGATTTTTAATGCCAGGACCACCTCTCTCAAGAGGTTTTCAACAGGTAGACCAGAGAATGGTAAAAATATTCCGTTCAATAATACTACTAACCCAAACAAAGATTTTAATATAGGCATTAATTTTCTTGAGAAGATTAGCAGGACATTTGTAAATCATCATTGAGTAAACTATTTTAGAAACAATAATATATTTCACCAGGTAGATCCTTTCAGCCATGGAATGGGATTTCCCCTTCAAAGAGGTATGTTGATTAATAACTTGATCAAAAATAGAATTGAAATACATGAATTTATGCCTGCCCCAAAATAGGGGAACCCCCAAGTAGGTAAAGGGGTGGATCCTTATTTGATTCCAAGTCTTTCAATGATGTGACTTTTCCTAGCGGGAGGAAAATTTTTTCTAAAGAAGATAAAGGATATTATCCAACATATGTATTTACCTGAGACTTCTTCATAGTGAGATAATGAATTTTTTAGGTTATGGATATTTCTTTTACTTCTATTAAGGAACAAAATTATATCATCATCATAAAAAAAATAGGAGGGAACATTTAGATTTCTGGCAACCTGTATAGGTTTGAGTTTGTTTTGAAGAACAAAACTAGTGATAAGTCTGCTAAGATAATTCTATACAATGAAAAAAAGAGTAGTAGAGGTGGGATAACCTTGTCGAACCCCCTTAGATCATTTAAAGTTTCCCTTGGGGGAGCCATTGATGAGGATAGAGACAGAGGCCGATTTGAGAAGGGAGTTTATCCTTCTAATAAAGACATCATTGAAACCAAAACTCTGAAGGACATTGAATATAAAGCTCCAGTCTATGGTATCAAACTCTTTACTAATGTCAAGTTTAATGGAAATATTGCCTCCTATAGTGACTTTATAAAGAGCGTTAGTGCATTCTAAAGCAAGGAAAATGCAATCTTGAATGAAACTACCTCTGATGAACCCAAATTGATTCCATGATATGATTCTGCTGCACAGAAAGGAAATTATATTGGAAAAGATCTTATTAATGATTTTATAAAGGGAGTTGATGAGGGAAATATGATGGAATAAATGAATTTTAGAGGCATTGGTTACCTTGGTAATTAAGGTAAGGAATTGATCATTGAGATCATAAGGGAGGACACCATTAGAAAATAAATATTTAACAAGCTTGCAAACATCTGAACGGATGACCACCCGATGGTATTTGAAAAAAACCATTATTGAAACCATCAGGACCCAGAGCACTGTTAGGGTTGAGTCTAAAGATAGTGGCTTTTATTTCATGTTATAGAGGAGTGATCAAGAGAAATAGGTTATCATCCTAATTGACAAGGTCAGAATGATCCCAAGAAAATATATTTATTTATATTTGGCCTATTAAAAATATTGTCAAAATAATTGGCCACATAATTAGCTATGGAAGTCTCAGAGTCATAGATCTTATCATTGTCTTTAAAGAAAGATAGAGGGAAATAGATATTCCTAACCCTATGAAGGGCATTATAGAATTTGGTGTTTATGTCACCATCTAAGATCCATTTAGATTTGAAGACTTGTTGTGAATGTTTTCTTTGAGCACAAGAAGAGAATTTAGATTCATAGAGACATTTATTTCATTTTGGGGATCAGAGGAGAAATCAGAGTTAGTAGAGCTATTTTTAATTTGATTGATCTCATTCACAAGGGTGTATATCTCTTGGTAAATTTTTTTAGATTTAGCCCCGCACCAACCCTTGAGGTAGTGCTTAAGATGCTTGAGCATAGTAATACAAGCAACAACATCTGAGTGATGAGACATAGACTCCCAACAACTTTGAATGAGGTGAGAGAAATCCAAATCTTCAGACCAGGTATTATTAAATTTTAAAGGGATACTGGGTTTTTCTCTCTTAGAGTGAAATCTAACAAGAATAGGATGATGATCCATGTTTAGTTTAGGTAAGGTGATGCTAGAGATGGTATCCCACAGATCGTGTGTTGGTATATTCACAAGGGCCCTATCAAGTTTTCTATAAATGACCGTATTATAATTTCTTTCGTACCAAGTGAACTCAGAACCTATGAGATTGATTTCAACCAGGTTACAATCCTCTATCGAGGCTCTGAATTCTCTACAAGAAATATGAGAATGATAAGGACCTAGTTTCTCACTGGGAGAAATAATAGCATTAAAGTCTCTAATCACAAACCATGGGTCGTGGATGGAGCTAGAAAAAATAGATAAATCATTCCAAAGAAACCTACAGTCTTGATATTTATTCTTAGCATAAACAAGGGTGCAGAAAAAATGCAAGATATCATGTGTAAAATAACAAGAGAACATTTGGTCAAAGAAATTGAAAACATTAACATCTTGTAAAGAGGTGTGATAAAAAAATAAAAATTGATTCAATAGTATATACATTATTTCAAGCACCTAGAAATTTATAACCAAAAGCATAAAGATGCATAAATTTAATAGAAAATTTTGTTTTTAGTTCAAAAAGCGCCATGATATTTGGTTTATGAGTCAAAATAATTTTTTTAAGAACCGAAAGAGTGTTAGGGTTTGCTATAACCTGACAATTATAAAAAATAACATCCATTAAAACCTATTTCTGGAGAAAGAACTCCCCTTTTTATTCTTATGAACACTTGAGACCTTATTCCTCTTGGATCTTCTAAGCTTTGAAGAGGAGTTCGGAGGTGTCTTTATGTCCTGTTTGCTCATAGTAGAAGCAGACAAGATGTCAGAAGCACCTGAGTTATAAACATCCTTGATGCCATCAGGTGATTTAGAAGGCCTAGGAATGATGATATGTTCATAATGTGTGTCATCTGTAAAGCCCATGTTCTGAGGAACAGTAATCAGAATAGGAATGGCATGTATTCCTACTGTCCCGAAAGCCTTAGTGGGTGACTCCATATTGGTTTTATCATTTGAATTTGCATTCAAAGTAGACACCCTATCAGCAGTGCACAAATCAGAGACAATTGGTGAACTCATTGTTACACTGTGATCAATAAAAGTAATTGGAATAGTATAAGAAACCATAACAAGATTGTTAAGAAGAGGAGATTGGGTATGATGTGCTTCTGTTTGGGTAGCATCTAGAGAAACATCGTTCTCAACCAGAGATGCATGTGGAGCCACTAAACCATCTGTATCCAGATTAACAACATGTTTGGGAACATCCTTCCACAAAGGATCCTGGGAATGGTCATCCTTCACAAGAAGCAGGTGATGAATCATTTCAAGCATCAATGGTGCAGAGGCACCATGTGAGGACAAATCCAGAGGCTGGTCAAAGACTTATAACACCATATGTTCGATATCTTCCAGAATGCCAAGATCAATATCAGTGTTCTCCTTCTCCTCAACTTGATTAGCCCAGGTTACACCCGAGCACTCACCTGGTAAATTATAATGCTTGACCTATACTTCTGAAAGTTTTTTGGGAGGTTCAGGATTAGCAGCAGGCGTGGACTTTCTCTTCTTAATTCGCTTGGCCTCGGTCCACCCGTCTTCAGATGGTTGCACAAACTAACTATTCACGACCTGAAAATTCAGCAAGGAATGACCGATGATCTTGTACAACTCACAGTATGGGGGAATTCACTCACATTCCACCAAGATCTCAGTTCTAAAATCATTCACGTTGAAGGCGATGATCTCTGGAAGCTTGGAAGCGATGTCCACTTCAACCATAACCATCGCATAGAGGCCAATTTCATCATTCAGAGTACGTTGATCAATCTTAAGTGGCGTACCAAAGAAATAGGCAATATCTTTGAGAATTTTTGGATGCTAGAAGTACCAACTGAGACCATAAATCCGCTCCCAGATCTATACCATGGTATTCTGAGAAGTGTTCGGGTTGAAAGCATAGTCCCTATCAGAGAGTCGAAAAACTCCAGGTTTTAACTATAGATTTACTAACTTCTAAACTCAATCCATCTCATATTGAAATTTTAGTAGCATATGGAAGTATCCCTTCCCAATTAGAATCATCTTCCAGTCAGAGAATCCCCAAACGAGAGCAATCCGCGATTTGTGCACCAGGTTGGACCAAGGATTGTCACCTTTAAGATAGAAATTATGCCCCATGATTGAATACTTGTAGAGATGTGACTATTTCTGAAGGTATTCGGGATCCACTTCCACAACGAACATTTCATCTTCAAGTTTATTACAATGGGGGATTCTCGTCATAGCAACATTGCAAGGATCGGATCCTTTAAGTGCTTCAATTGAAAATGATATGAAACCCATTTTCATTCAATGGATTCTTCAGGTTTTGATATTGGAATAATTTTTAGGATGGAATACATGTGTATTGATTTTGATTATGATATGGTTTAGGTATAATAAATTATTGATATTTTTTAGGTGTGATAAATCTCTAAGATGTTTTGGATTTGATAAATCACTGATATGGTTTGGGTATGATAAATCCCAAAGATGTTTCATCTTTGATAAATCCATGAGATGGTTTGGGTATGATAATAGCATGAGATGGTTTTGTACTGAAAAATCCCAAAGATGATTTTGGCATAACAAATCCGTGATATTTTTTGTTCCCATTAAATTCCTCCAATGAATTTAATGTTGTTAAGTGTGGACATTATATTTGTTCACAACATAAATCAAGGGTATTATTTTATTCAGAACAGGAAGTGTGAACATTTTTTTGTTTATAAAATAAAGCATGGAGAGTCTATTTTTTCACATAGTTACAATTTCCATATGATAATTTTTTTCCACAGTTCATTATTATTATATGTTTCATGTTCTTAGTGTATTTCCATCTTATATATATAGAATTATTCTCTATGGATCATGTTTATCATAACATGATTTCACACTCTTTGTCCATGGTATATGTTTTGTCATTTGAGATTACATATATGTTTTTAATGATATATAGAAAATTATCATTGTTCCGTGTTATTATAATAAGTAATTTATTCTTTTCCTAGGTTTTCTCATATTTTTATTATCTAACACTTCATGACATATTGATAATTTTTCTCTTACTATGAATTTGAGTCCATGCCTTTCTTACATTTTTTTACCCCATGCAATTAAGATAATTATAACTTATAATAATTTAGTAAGAGATTTTAGAGGAGTTTAATGATATAAAAATTTTCACATGTGTTTTAAAATAAATTTCTTATGTAGCTAGTCCCCAAAGGCACTAAACCAAAATGTTATCTGAGTTTGTGATATTATTGTGATATGTGTTACTAATGTGAAATTTGTATATGTTTATCTTGGATAATCTCGATAAGTATAAAAAAATTTATAAAAGTATCTTTTTTTAGCACTAGACCAGAGAGTTCAGGTATGGGGTGACTCATGTACATATATAAATCATTATGTAAAATTACACCCTTTGTATCATTATGAAAACTATTAATTAAATTTTAATCTCGTTTTTAAAAAATAATATGATTCTTTGGAAGTATTTTCAGAAATTTATTTTTTATTTTAAATTAATTTTATTTTTTCCATAAATATTTCCATATTAAACCCTCCTTCCACTTTTTAAATTTTTTTGTATAAAACATTTCAGGTTACATATTGAGAAAATAATTACTTCTCACATCTCTACCTCCTCATGTTTTCATCCACTGGTAATTAATTTCATTTTTATGATAATAATTTATATCATTTATCTCAATTTCATATTTCTTATTTCTTTTCCAATGAGATATTTATTTTCAATGAATTTAGAAAACATTTTTTATTTTACCAACCACATTGTTACTTCTGAAATTATTTTATGATTCTTTATATTTTCTAAAAATTGTTATGTGGTTTATTTTCTAAGTAATAATTTCCAACTTTAGATTCTAAATTTTTGTCGAATATAGTATATTAGAAAATATTTTGAATATTATTGAAGACAAATTTGGAGTTTTAATAGCAGTTTATTCTTTTGGGTTCACTTTTCATTTATCTCCCATTTAGACAATTTTTGAGCCAGCAGTGTGACCTACAATGTTTTTTACAATGAATTATTTTATGAAAATAATGTTTTTTCAACCTTAATTAAATTATATTCTCTTATTGCAATTATTATAAAATAATTCTTTTAAAATATATGATGATTTTCTGTAAGAATTATGGTTTAAAATATGAAAATAGTAAATATAAAGATAACAATTTCCTTAAGAGAAAAAAATATAGTTCAAAAGTTGAATTAGATTGAAATTTTGTTAATTTTTAATTCCTTGGGATAATTTGTTTCACCTTGTAATAGAGTATGGTATTTTTGGTATTGTGGCTTAATAGTGTGTCATTTTTTCAAAAAAATGAACAATTAATTTTTATTTTGGATTCTAGAAAACAACTTGGTCTATTTTATTTCCAAAAATAAATATCATGAACAAAAAGTCCTGGATTTTTTAATTGTGTTTTGTTTCACCAAGATCAATTAGAGGAGAGAAGTCGGTGTACCCTCCCCCCACTGAGGTATGATTTTTGAGTCCTTAAATTATTTTTTATATTTTAATTAACATATTTTAATAAAAATCTATAGTTTTATTAATAATATTATATCATGTAAATAGAAAAAATATTTCTTTGTTAGTGGTTTTTTTATCCAAAACCACCATTCCATTACTATTTAATCATCAATAATGAAAAAATAGGGCATCATAGAAGTTTATTTAAACTTCTTCATGGTAGAGGCCAAATGAATATTAGACAAAGGGGAGGAGATAGAAATCTAATGTACCCACCAATTTCCCTCATCTATGTTATTCTTGAAGAATAAATGTGTGATATGGGTTTGTTTTAATGAGATGAGTTAGATGATGAATATTATATGAAGGTGGAATCTAGTTAGAAGGAGGACTAAATGTGGTTTCAAAACATCAACAAAGTGTAAATTAGTTTCACGTTTTATTAGTTTTCATATACGATGAATAAAGTAAAAAATTAAATTAATAATAATAATAATAATCCATTGTTTTTTATTATTCCAATCAGTTTCAATTTAAAATTACAATATATATATATATATATATATAACGAATTCTTGGGGATAAAGTATCATATCAACAATTTTTGGGAAGTGAGTAAAATGTATCCCTGGGCTACATGAGGAATAAAATACATTGGGTTGATTAGTTAGGAGAACACCCCCCCTAAAATATTTGATGTTCATTTGATACAAATGAATAGTAAATTTTATTAGTATTTTACCAGGATCATGATAATGAGGTTCATAATGTCATTTAAGATCATTAGAATGTAATTTTTTTTCAATTAAAATATTTATACAATGAATTTTTCAATATTGAAACCAAAGAAAAAGTTGAGAGTAATTTATGTATATTTTCTTAAGTAAAACACAATAGAGTAATCCATTATATCATTTGGATTTTCTCAACTATTGATATTTTCAATGACTATTTTAAATTTGGATGTATAAACATGAAATTTGGGAATAGTTATGGTGTTGATGACACATTAAGAACGTTTAAAGGGAAATAAAATCCTCGATATGACAATGATAATTTATTTTGACTACGTATTCAACTAGAATCATAGTTTTATTAATTTTAATTGAAAAAATAGACAATAATAAAAATCAAAAAAAAATCAATTATAATCATTTAGTGATTTGTATAAGATAAGTAATCATTATTGTGAGAATATATTCTAGAAAAATTATTCAACATGATATTTGTCATGTTGGAGTGTGATTTTGGAGTAATAGTGGACAATATAATGCTAGTATATTCCTTATTTGTTGACATAAAATGTGGTTCATATTGGGAAGGAGTTATCCAATAGATATCTATAGATAGTTTTGGGATAACTAAGCTATGATCAACCATGGTTTTCATATCGTTTGGTTGACCAAAATTATTGAAAGTATGAGATGACTATGTTAGTGGGATCTCCTCATATGTTGATACTGATAGTGAGTTGAATTACTTGTCATTCCAAAAACAAATGTACTAATACCCATGGCCTTATTATTAGATATAATTATGTAATGATAAGATAATTCAATTCCATAGATTGGAGATTATGTATATAATGATACAAACACAATTTCCCCAGTAATGATTTCAATAATGTTTTGATGCATGATTCCAAGTGGTTCCATGTTATTTCATGGATAGAATTACAATGGAAACTAATTAGATATTTGTTCACAACTTTACCCTAGTAGTGAAATATAATCCTCAATGACCATGAGTTGGGATACATGTTGTAATATCTCATCGAGTATCCCCATGATAGATACATTTAATGATTTGGTATGGGAAATCCATATTAGTAAAGGGTATAAGTATCCCCTAGTTCTACTCAATATTCAATGGGGTGTGGGTCTCCTATATGAGAAATAATTCCATGAATTCCCACAAAATCAATTGTTTTCTCCATAATGGGATGCATGTCTCCCATTATTGTGTTTAAAAACTATCTTAACTAGTATATACACTTAGAATGGTGTGATTCCTCATTATAGCTTAATAACCAAAGTAATTGTGTCCCTAATTCATGAAACTAGTTAATTAGTACCTTTTAATTTCATTTTTCCATTTTACTGAAAATTTTTAATCATTGTAAACACATATGATCATGTTTTTATTTTTTAATTTAATTATATACAATGATGTAAAAATATTTATTTTCAATAATTATTAAAACTTTTGATGTTAATTATTTTGATAACTAACTTAGAAATACACCTATAACATTAGTTATTTATATAACTGATGTTATAAATACCATAAAAATAGTTTTTTTATAAAAAATATTGAATGTCACCTATAATATCAGTTATTTTTATAATCAATTTTATATATACCTTCCAATGATAGTTTATTAGATAAATGGTGTCAAAATCCTCATATAAGGTTTGTCATTTGTATAACAGACACTATAGATACCTTTCTATGTCCCCAAATCTATTTTTTTTAATTTTTTAAAAGCCACTTTATGGTTAGTGGTAACCGCACAATTCAAAATTCAAAACAGCAAAATTTTAAAGTTCAAAAACAAGAAGACATTAAACACCATGACTAGATTCAAAAAGCCTAAGGCCACCCGAGTCTTTTGAAAAACATCAGCATTTCCATCTTCCCATCATAGTCATCATCGCCACGATAGCTTCATCCACCACCAAAAGACAATTTTAAAAAATCAAAAATCAAGAAAACATCATCATACCTCATAAACAACCTCTGTCCAATCGCCATCAAAACGTATTGGGAAATGAAGAACACAAGTTAAAAGATGCCTCGAACCACACCACCTTACAGAACACACCGGCTATTGTCCCTCCACAACATTGGAACACAATCACATAACTTTAACCATCTCGCCAATGACATAACCTTTGAAGCGGACTACAACCTTAACCAGAAGCATCCATCAGAACCAAACGATACAAACACCTTGAACAGATCTTCGCCATAGTAAACCTTTTCTCACCACCAAATCAACCTTTTTCCATCACCACTTCGCCACACAAACCAAAAGCTCCATGCCTGAACCACCAGGAACCCACCACCACAACGCACACCACACCCAAAACCTCCTACGGATCATCATACCCGACCGACCTGGAAAGGGGGTAGTGGACCTGGAGGCCATAGAGGGGCGAGCGGAGGGACTCGCACAGTAAGCCACTAAGCAATCATTGTCGCGTCAAACCCTAAAGGAGGCAAGGACCGAAATTAGTCGAGTGGATGAAACCCTAGAGCGAATGAATACAAAGAATAAATAGGGGTCGAAGCCCCAAAAAAGAGAGACGCATCTCTGAGAAATCCAAAACCACCTATCTGCTAGACCCAAAATCTCAGAGACTCCATCATTCCAGATCCAACCTAGAGAGGATCAGTGGAGCTCAAGGTCAGAGTGTGGAGGTGTCACAACCTGACCCAACAGGGCTCGAGACCTGACTCCCCAAGCCCGGCTCCAATAGGTCTGGGGCTAGTGACTAGCACCGAGTAGGCTATCATACACATGGGAGTCATTATCCTGAGGTACCTGTACACACGCACCCACATACACCTATATGAAACAGTGTAGAGATATATAAAACTAAAAGGAAAATTTATGAATACATCTATCCCAGACTAGAGTGAAACAGTAGTACAAAAAGGGTAGAACAGGGCCCACAAAAGGAAAACTACAAAGTGTCCAACCTGCTCAGAAGGAGGGAAAACACTACCAAAACACCTACCGGTAAGCTCCTTGGCATAGCTCCAGTAAACACCCCGGTCAAACCCACTCACTAAGCTTTTCCTGCTCTAGGTCCTCCTAGGACTCTGTCGAATGGCCTTTGGTCTGCACAAGACACAAACATGTGTGGGCGAAGCCTGTATAGGGGTGAGTATAAAAATATTCAGTAGGCATCCCAAAAACCCAAAACAGTAGAGAGAAACTAAAAGGTAACAATCCGCTCATCCCAGCCAGAGGGAACCCAAACGAGAGGGAAACTCAATCTCGTGACCATCCTCAGCTAAAAACAATGACTAGTCAGCTAAAACTAGGTGAATGCCCATACATACAACCTGAACATCTAGATATACTCAACTCACGCACCAAGCCACATGAGGTACCAACCTCATCACCAGCAAAAATTCACCACCAGGAGAACACACTCCATGAACACTGTCATCCCATATGACACTCGTCCGAGAGATACACTCCATCAGGTCCCACACAAACACCACAAAAGCTCACCTGAGAGATCACGCTCATCAGATACCATAACTGAGGAAATCTCACTGAAACAACATAAACACCAAACTCCTCGGACAGGGGATCGCTCCAAGGGTCTTCTAGGGGATACCAGAACCCACACTGGTAGACGAAGATCTCACAGATAATGGATCACTCCCAGGGTTCGTTGGGGGATTCCACAACCCAATCTGGCACTCGACCGAAACACGTCACTCTGTTAGAGGACCGTCACTCATGTCACGACGGTCACGACGATACCGAAACCCTATCTGGTACATCTCACGTTGTAGGGGATCGAACTGACGATACCACAACCCTACAGAAACCATGCGCTAAGTAGGGGATCGTATAACCAACGAAACTATAACCCTACTATAATCCTCATGTTGAGTAGGGGATCGTATACCTGATGATGTCACAACCCAACTGAGCATGACCCATAGCGTAGGGGATCAAATTCTCAATGATTCCACAAACCCAACGGGGTTAACCTGCTAGATAGGGGATCACCTCCCATGGATAAGCGGTCACAACAATACCAAGAACCCGATCTAGGGAACACGATGCTAGAGGATCCCGCTCCGGGCCAACCGGAGGGATGCCACAACTCTAACAGATTAAACATCCCATCGAGAGTATCACAAACATACACGAAGGTTGTGATGTCACAAAAACCCTCGTAGGTAAAAACCAAGGGAGAACCCTCAACCACTATTGGTCCAAACATCACTAACACGAGCGACAGGCCACAATGCCTCCCCACGCACCTTTACGGTTGATACTGAGGCCACCATCGCAATCCACATGGAAAAACATGCAGGATAGGATGTTTACTCACCTGAAATGGACACCGGTGAAAGAGGCACTATTCACTGTAGCTAGCCCGTGTGGGGCCCCAACAATGATCCTGAAACTCATCAAGCGGATCATACCACGGTGGTCCCCTCAAAAAAACACACAGGATCCACTACTCGTTCGTCCGAAACGGACACCCGATAAAAAGGTATTATTCGCCGAATCCATCTCGGGTGGGGCCCATGCCTCGATCCCGAAACACAACGAACGGATCGCACCATTGTGAACCTCTCAGAAAAACACACAGGATAGAGTATTCATCCACCAAAATCGAACTCCTGATGAGAAAGTTGTGTTTCTCCGTAAATTCCCAAACCCGGCATCGTTGGGCCCTCACCCCAAACTCGGTCCCAACATCCAGAAACCATCAAGAAAAATCTACCGTACCATCAGGGTCTCAACACCACCGACGACATGTCAATCGGATGCTCTGGGTAGAAGATATGACGGCCCGAAGTCGAATAATAATAAAATAATATTATTTTATTTGACGTTTCAGGCTCCCGGGCCACAATCCCAATATGTAAAACTCCCTCACCCACATATAAGGGTTCGCCTCGTCACCAGGGTAACGTCGCCACAAACGGAACGCGAATTTGACCTCTGGATTGCAAGAAACAGGGTTTTCAAAACCCACGTGTAAGAAAAAGTGGCAAGACCGGCCTGAACTGGCCAGCTGTCGTACTCCGCCGCGGTCCGCTGTGGGTCTCCCGGTGTCGGCGCTGCCATGCCGGCGGACCTTCCACTGACCACTGGGGGCACCCCGATGGTCCATTTTGCAATCCAAAGGTAACAGCGCGACCCTCGGGACGCGATATTCCTTGCTACGACATCAAAACGAAGCGATTCGCAGCAAAAATGGGATCGGGGGAATAAAACTCAAACTGCCTACCTCTCAGGCGAAACGCCGACGTTCTGATTTAGATCAGTGCTCCAAAGCTTTTGTTGCACGATCCTGGAGTGTCCGCCATCGAAATCCGAGCTCAAAGGCACCTTGATCGCGCGATTCGTTCGCTGATTCACCATCGTAATGGAAGGAGGAGGAGGAAGGAGGAGGAATTCCTCCTCTTCTGCTCACCACATGTCCAAGGGCGGAGATATTTATTTTTTAAAAAATAATATATTTCTCATCTCTAGCTCTTGACTCACCTTCGCCCGAAGCTTGATGCATACAAAGGTAAGGTCACCCTTTGGGTAAACACGCTGTTCTGAACGCAATGGAAGACTCGGAATTACAATCCGAAACATTGTTCAGAAGTTATTCGAGCCGATGATCATAAATAAACCTTTCCATTTATTTACAAAAAATCCCTTGGTGTCTTTTCTCACAGCAGGCCCCTGCCTGCAAATTTTACACCCCTCCTAGAGTAAACAACAAGTTCCGAACGCAACTGTGCCCTCAGAATCATGTTTCGAGCTACCATTTAAGAGATATCACACCCCCTCCATGTGCTTAGTATAACAATACTTAATTTTTTATAAAATTAATTCCATGCACACCAGGCTTCATAATTGCACGTCGTCTTCGCGCCTAGCTCTGGAATTAGTCATAGGAATATTCCAAAGTCTGACAGGGCCAAAACCCGAGTTGCTACATCCTCCCCCCATAGAACTTTTTGTCCCTGAAAATCCATAATCCTGAGGAAAGTGAGTGGACTCTCAACTGATTCTCCCATGCCAGCGAGTTCACCAAAAAACACCCATGCCTGAACACATAAGTCAGAGGGACTCATCCACCATACCTCAACATTATCCTATTTGGGCATCACTGACTCGCCCGCACGGTTTTTTTCTCATCACAAAAATGTGTCTCGGTGGGGGAAGGATCCCACTTCCTCATGAAATCAAATCACATCAAACAACACCCACATAGGGTCTTACCAATTCCCTGGAAAAAACTCGAGCAAGCAATGAAAAGGAAAGAGTACCGCTAAATATTGTCTATCAAACTACTGCAGAAAGTTGAAAGGACACCAGGCGTACCTCTATCCATCCATGGAGCCTCTGGGTCAATAGGCTCTATGGCATTCAGCTAACCTCGTGCTTGGACACCATCTCCCTACGCTTGGTGTGGACCACCTGGGGGTGGGGGTGGTGGGAAATGATACTGTCTACCACCTCCTTCTGCTGCACCAGCTTTGTCACCACGTCCGCTGCCCTGTGGACCCCCTTACTCGAGACGCTGCCTCTACGAAGGCGGCCTATCGACTAGCTCCCTCTCAGCATCACAACGGGTCAGACAATCTCTAGCAATATGTCCCTAACCATTGCAAACGTAACACCGCCTCTCCTGCGGCTGACCAAAACTGTCCTGCGAACCCGGTGAGCCCTGAGCCTCAGATCCTCCATCCTAGGGTCGCCTCCTGAAACGTCACCCACATATGGGCCCATAAGTTTGTCGTCGGCTACCAGATGCTGATCCGACCGACGAAGTCTCATCTCTCGCATGTCTAGCACTAAAAGGTGAGATCTACTCAGCCAGTAATCTCTCCACCACCAACGCTCGCTCTAACACTCCAGCATAGGTGGGAAAACACAAAGAAACCACACCTCCCCGGATGCCTCTACATAGGCCCTACTCGAAGGTATGAGCCCTAAATAATGGGTCCCGAACCATATCCATGGAGTAGCGCGAAAGGTCTGTAAATCTCGCTGAGTACTCTGACAAAGCCAGTCCCTCCTGCCGAAGCTGCAGAAGCTCTTGAATCCACACTGACCTCAGCGTCACCGGAAAGAACTCTTCCTGGAAGAGCCTCTCAAACTCTGCCCACGTGAGTGTCTCCTCGTCGTGGGACTGCGTCACCAAACTCCACCATCGCCCATCCGAACCAAGCAGAAGGCTCACCACTAGGACCACCATCTAATCTGGAGGTGTCCTCACGAGGCGGAAAACACGGGTGACTGCTTCGAGCCAGTCATCAGCTGCCTGAGGGTCTGGATCACCCTGGAACCTCAGAGGTTGCTACCTCTGGAACTCATGCAGTGCACTCAGCATGCGTGCAACCTCATCCTGCACTGTCGACACAACCAAATGCTCGACAGGTGGTGGCTCAACAGGTAGAACACCTAGAGGTGCAGCCTCAGAACCTGCGCCCTAGTCTCCAGCCTCTACATGGGGCAGATCTTCACCACAATCACGCTGTGGAACCCTCGCTGGCTTTCATCGTGGAGGAGTCATGAAATGCAATCAAGACGCCCCATAGTCAAAGAGTATATCTGTAGAGCTAACTCAAGAAGAACAAGGAAAACCCAAAAACCCAGTCCTATATGATGCATGTACCATTATGTACCTGTGACTAGTGTCCAAAAGTCCGAGTTAGAAGGCAGGTTATCAGAGTCCTAGTGAATGGATACGTCGGCCGCCGCACCAACACTAGAATCTGTGGCCTGATAGACGAACTTGAAACATCTTGACACCGCTGCGATGCAACCCAAACCAAACTCACAGCTAGACCAGCTATGCTCTGAGATCCCAAAGATGGAACCTCTTCTGATACCACTCTATCACGACCCGACCCAATGGGGCTCGAGTCATGACTCCCCAAGCCCGCCTCCAATAGGCTAGGGGATGGCGATAAGCGCCGAGTAGGCTATCACACACATGGGAGGCATTACCCTAAGGTACCTATACACACGCACCCACATACACCTCCATGCAACAGTGCAGAGATATATAAAACTAAAAAGAAAATGCATGCGTACATTTATCCCAAACCAAAGTGCAACAGCAGTACAAAAAGGGAAAAATAGGGCCCACCAAAAGAAAACTACAAAGTGTCCAACCTACTCAGAAGGAGGGAAAACACTGCCAAAACACCTGCTAGTAAGCTCCTTGGCACAGCTCCAGTAAACACCCCAGTCAAACCCACTCACTAAGCTCCGCCTTCTCCGAGTCCTCCTAGGACTCCATTGAAAGGGTTGTGGTCTGCACAAGACAAAAACTTGTGTGGGCAAAGCCCGTGTAGGGGTGAGTATAACAATACTTAGTAGGCACCCCAAAAACCCAAAAGAAAAGAGAGTAACTGAAAGGAAATAGTTCGCTCATCCCATGAAGAGGGAACCCAGATGAGAGAGAAACTCCATCTCGTGACCATCCTCGGCTAAACATGGCTAGTCAGTTCAAACCAGGTGAATTCCTATACATACAACCTGAACATCCAGATATACTCAGCTCATGCACCAATCCACATGAGGTACCGACCTCATCACCAGAAATGGTTCAGAACCAGGAGAACACACTCCACGAACACTAGAATCCCAGATGACATTCGTCTAAGAGATACACTCCATCAGGTCCCACACAAACACCTCAGACGCTCACTCGAGAGATCACGCTCGTTGGATACTGTCACTGAGGACATCTCACTGAAACAACATAAACAACAAACTCATAGGATAGGGGATCACTCCTAGGGTCCGCTAGGGGAAACCAAAACCCAGACTGGTAGAGGAAGATCTCACAGATAGGGGATCACTCCCAGGGTCCGTTGGGGGATACCACAACCCGATCTGGCACTCAACCGAAACATGTCACTCAGATAGAGGATCGTCACCCATGTCACGATGGTCATGACGATACTGAAACCCTATCTGGTGCATCTCACGTTGTAGGGGATCAAACTGACAATGCAACAACCCTACAGAAACCACGCGCTAAGTAGGGGATCGTATAACCAATGATACCACAACGCTACTATAATCCTCATGCTGAGTAGGAGATCATATACCCGATGATGCCACAACCCTACTGAGCATGGACCACAGTGTAGGGGATCATATTCCCGATGATGCCACAAACCCTACGAGGTTAACCTGCTAAATAGGGGATTGCCACCCATGGATAAGCGGTCGCAACGATACCAAGAACCCGATCTAGGGAATACGATGCAAGAGGAACCCGTTCCGGGCCCACTAGAGGGATTCCACAACTCTAACAGATTAAACATCCCATCAAGAGGATCACATACCTATAAAAAGGTTGTGATGCCACACAAACCCTCGAAGGTACGAACCGAGGGAGAACCCTCAACCACTGCTGGTCTAAACATCGCTAACCTAAGCGACCCGCCACAATGCCACCCCACACACCTCTAAGGCCGATACCAAGGCCACCATCACGATCCATGTGGAAAAACACATAGGATAGGCTTTTTACTCTCCCAAAACAGACAACCGGTGAAATATGCACTATTCACCATAGCTAGCCCGTGTAGGGCCCACACAACAATCCCGAAACTCATCAAGTGGATCATACCACGACGATCCCCTTGGAGAAACACATAGGTTCCACTAATCGTTCTTCCGAAATGGACACCCGATGAAAAAGGTACTATTCACCAAAGACAACTCAGGTGGGGACCATGCCTTGATCCCAAAACACATTGAACGGATCATACCATTGAGAACCTCTTAGAAAAACACACAGGATTGACTATTCATCTGACAAAATTGGACTCCTGATGAGAAAGTTGTGTTTCTCCATAAATGCCCAAACCCGGCCTCGTGGGGCCCACACCCCAAACTTGGTCCCAACACCTAAAAACCATCAAGAAAATTCCTCCATTCCATCAGGGTCTCAACTCCACTGAAGGCACGTCAATCGGACACTCTGGGTAGAAGATACGACATCCCGAAGTCGAATAATAATAAAATATTATTATTTTATTCAAAGTTTCAAGCTCACGGGCCACAATCCCGAAACTTAAAACTCCTGAATCCACACCGAAGGGTTCGCCTCGTCGCCAAGGTTTCATCGGCGTACACGGCATGCAAATCTGACCTCTGGATTGCATGAAACGGGGGTTTTAAAACCACCGTGTAAGAAAAAGGGGTCAGACCAGCCTGAACCAGCCGGCCAGGGCCGACCCGGCCGCCACCGCCGCCGGCCCACCTTGGCCGGCAGCCCTCCTCCGCGCTGCGCTCCATGTCGCCGCACTCCACCGGCGTCGGCACTGCCGCGCCGGAGCCTCACCGACGGACCTTCCACAGACCGCCAGGGGCACCCCAGTGGTCTGTTTTGCGATCCGAAGGTACTGGCGTGACCCTCGGGACGCGATCTTCCCTACTATTTCAACAAAATGAAGAAATTCGTATCAAAAACAGTATCGGGGGAATAAAACTCAAACCTCCTACCTCACGATCAAAACTCCAACATTATGACTTAGATCCACGCTCCAAAGCTTCTGTTGCACGATCCTAAAGCGTCTGCCGTTGAAATTCAAGCTCAACGGCACCTTGATCGCGTGATTCGGTCGCTGATTCGCTGTCAGAAGGGAAGTAGGAGGAGGAAGGAGGAATAATTCCTCTTCTTCTGCGCACCACACGTCCAAGGGGGCGATATGTTTTTTTAAATAATCTCTCCCATCTCCGGCTCCTGACTCGCCTCCGCCCGATGCCCATTGCAAACAAAGGTAAGGTTTCATTTAGGGTAAACGTGTCGTTCTGAACACAAAGATAGACTCGGAATTGCGATCTGAGACTCTGTTCATAAGTTATTTGAGTCGATGCTCATAAATAAACCTTTCCATTTATTTACGAAAATTCCCCTGGTGGAGTTTCTCACAGCAGGCCCGCTCCCATAAAGTTTACACCCCGTCTAGGGTAAACTGCACATTCCGGACGCAACTGTGCCCTCATAATCCCATTCTGATCTACTGTTTAGGAGATATCACACCCCCACCACGTGCCTAGTATAAAAAACTTAATATTTTTATAAAATTAATTTCGGGCACACCTGGCCTCAGAATTTCACGTCGTCTTCGCGCCTAGCTCTGGAATTATTCGTAGGAATATTCCAATGTTTGATAGGGCCAAAACCCGAGTCGCTATAGGAGGAGACGGCCTGTAAGAGAGTCGAAGAACCACGAAACTGAGGGAGACGAGGGGGAGGAATCCCTGAACAGAACAAGTGAGAAGAAGTGAGATCACTATAATGTGGGAGAGAGGGGAGAACCATAAGGAGACGAAGCAGAGGTTCCATCTCCGACAAAGGGAGAGCATAACCCTAAGATGAGCGAGTCGAGAGCCCAAGCACATCCAGGCGAGTGAGGCACCATACATCCAAAACCTTTGATCAGACACCTTTCTATGTCACTTGTTAAAATAAATATCATTTAGTGTTGTATATTTTTATAAAAATCAATACACATAACTCCCTTAAAAAATTTAGAGGAACTAAAACATTGTTGGAACCAAATAAAAACAAAGAAAATTCCCAATGATTTGGATTCTTACCCATGATTTTTTGATTTCCTCTGAATCTAAATATTATTTATTTATTTTTTTATAGAATAACTCATGAGGAATTTTGAACATTTTTTAATAAATCTCATGAGAAAGCATTATCATTTCTAATAGATTTGTAGAAATCATCTTCAAAATAATAATTCCCAAAATTATATCAGTTTTTATATGACCAGAATCAAACCCTATTTTTTAACATTGATTATAAGAAAGATTAGTTTTTTATATCATTTATATAATAATCGACAATAAAACTCATCATAGATGGTTTTTTAATATTAGTTAAATAAATTACTAAAGTTAAAAAAAATTTGGTACTAGTTATATAATAATTGATGTTTAACCATGATATGAATTATATTTTTTCTACTATTATGATGAAAAATTATTCCTCATATAGAAGGGAGAGATTAGTTTTAGGGATTAATTTTAGTTTTCATATCTTTTAAAAAAATTATTATTTACGGAGAAGTGGTTATGCTGAGATTGAGAATGATATTC
This sequence comes from Viscum album, assembly GCA_963277665.1. Taxonomy (NCBI): domain Eukaryota; kingdom Viridiplantae; phylum Streptophyta; class Magnoliopsida; order Santalales; family Viscaceae; genus Viscum; species Viscum album. The sequence goes on from OY728123.1 coordinate 870,407,199, forward strand.
TATAACTATTTGGATTTATAGATGATTATATAAAAACATTTAATATTACCTATACTCATATACAGAAATGTATATGACATTGAGGATGGTAAAACCTCTAATTAAATGTTTGACCAAGATTTCCCTTAGGTGTCATCGAGTAGTGATGTTATGGAAATATATTATGATTTTATATTCTTTGATTATTAATCATCTAAAATATCAGTTGTGATGTTTCTTATAACTTTATATTTCCCATAGTGTGGTTAGACCCACCCTTTAATAGGAACTTATACAATAATGTGCATAAGTATTTTAATACATTTGAACATTTTAATGGAATATGCAGTGATTTGGAGTTGTTGGTTCCTTCTTATAGATGTGGAAAAGATAATGACCATCAATGTTATCTTAGTGAAGAAGTCTACGTCATCTTTTTGGGTGTCTTATCGATAAATTATTTATATAATTATTTATGTAATGTATGGGGTATTTCATTGTATATATTATTATATATTATTTATTTTCAATCATTGTTTTTTCAGATGAATTTATTCTATAAGAAGATTCATGCATTTCATCTTATATATGTATTATATTACTAATGATGTTCTCAATTGGGTTTTTTAGTTTTTTCGGTATAAGTTTCATGGAAGAATTGCTCTAATTTTTTATGTAAAGTTACCAAGAAGGATGTGTGAAGCATTGATAGGGGTGAATTAGTTCCCCCAAACACTTCGTTGAAATGTGTGATAGTCTCATGAAATTTATTGCATTAGATATTCAAGTTATCAAGTAAACAATGAAGTAAAAAATGATATTAATGGATAGAGAAACACACAAACACAATATATTCGAAAAAATATATCTAAATATTTTTATCAAGTGGTTAATACTTTTGTCTTCATTCTTGTAAACCCACTTCACATGTCTTCAATTCATTATGAGACAATAACTAGGATGATTGAGTAGGAAGATGGTCATAGTCTCTAAAAGAATGAAAAATTAAATATAATGAAATAAGATAAGCAATGGGTGTTAATAGGATTAATGAACTTCCTTAAACTTCTTCAATATCCTCTAATGAATATAAAAATCATCTACCATCTTACCAAACCAAAAACCCTATAAAAGTCTATATAATGCACCCCGAATCATCTCATAATCTATCTTTTTCGTTCATCAGAACTTTACCATGTAAAACATAATAACTATATATTTCCTTCAAAACCATAATATGATGATGTGTAGGACGACATTTTTTTTAAACACTTGATTTTAAAAACATGGACAAAAAATTTTATATTCCTTAAATTCAAAAGGCTATTTCCTTTTCTCGAATTTAATATTTGACTTCCACTATGATTTTTTTTGATCCACCATGAAATGGTTCTTCAACCCTATCTCTATTATAATTATGAATCAATAATTATTAATTTTAAACATGATATATATTCCTTGATCCATTATGTGGTTTCACATATCTTGTCATACATGTGATTTTCCAAATTTCTCCTCAACCACAATTAGAATAATTTTAGTCTTCTTGAGATGATGATGGGGTGAAAAAACCAATATGTTTTCTCTCCTTATTATAATATTGAAACACTACCCATCAATTTTTATGAACCATACATCATAAAACAAAAAATTTCTTCTAAAAACTATAATTTGGGGGAATTAAAAATGGCATGGTTTCATTAACCATGGATAATAGGAATCCCTAGAAAAATTATTCAAGAAAAAAAGGAACATATATATACATTTGTTTTAGGTTCAACACAATATATTTTATGGAGAACTAACCATGATGAATTTTTCTTGACACTATGGTTTGGTTTTTGATTTCCTTGAAATTATCCTTCCCATGTAGATTGTCCATCTCTAATGAATATTTACACAATATATAAGTTTTTTTACAATGAAAAAATATGAAATAATCTTCAAACTCATGAATTATCATCTTAGGAAATTATTCATAGTAATCTCTCAATGTTAGAATTATGTAAACTATATTTTCTAGAATAGACTAATTTTTTAGAGTTATTCAAACCCTAGTTTAATGATTAGTACTATATTTAAAATGTATTAGTTAAGTGCTTCTAAATTCCCCCTCTATCAATCAGCTTCATGACAGATCTTCATTATCCAGGATATTATCAACATCCCCCTTTATATCTATTGAAAATATAAAGTGATAATTATTTTATTATTTTAAAAAACATTCAAATACTAAATATTCCTTGTGTATCCTTTATAAGTAGAATCCCCATTAACCAATTTCCAGCTTCCAAATAATCCCCAAGATTAAACAATTTCATCCCCATTTATAGAAGAGTCCCAATATATTCTCCGCCTTTTTTGAAAAATGAAAATGAATGAAAGAGGGAAAATGAAGTAGTGAACTCATAGGTATATTTGGAGATAATACGCTCCCAAAAATAGTCTCATGTTCCATAAGGTGTTATTTTTTCAAGGATTTATTAGTATATCTACTATTTCTTTATTTTTTGAAACATTATCCCTGTTTTTACCCATATTCCATATTCTCAATGATGATGTGGTACTTGATGTCAATATTCTTCGACATCGAATGTATCACAATATTAGTTGACAAATTTATTGCACTTTAATTATAACTACCAATACTTTATGGTTCCCTCATTTATTGGGATTGAGACTTCATCCTAATAATTTGAGTTATGTCTTGTGAGTTCATAATATAATCATCTTTCATTATACTTAAGGTGTCATGTTTTTTATTTTTGGGTGTTCCAGGAAACATATTTTTTTATAATAAAGATTATCCTCCATAAGTTGTTTTATGATCTCCTGCATTTCCTACCCAATTATCATTAAAAACCCATAAAAATAAAAAAAAATATTTATCATACATTAATACATAATCATAATTGTCTTTAATATATCATAAGATACACCTCCCTAACATATTTTATGACTCCTTCAGGTCCCTTTGGAATCAATAATAAATTTTCACAATAAAAAGAGAAATATTGATGTTTTCAAACTTTCAATAATATTTAAAAAAACTCTTTCTAATATACACTATTTTTTCTTTATTAAAGCAAATTTTAGTCCCAAGTGCACTAAAATTTGAAAATTATATTAGGCCTTTCATAAAAAATTTCTTAAAAAATAATTAGAATATTTTTCTTGTAAAAAAATATTATATATGGTTAATTAAACACTTTAAAACAAAAAAAAATTTTATCTCACCCATATTTGACATTTCTGGATGATATTTCATTTAGGTAAAAGTGTATTCACAATTATTTTCATCACTCCAAGAAAAAAATATTTTGTCAATACAAAAAATAAAAATGATTGATTTTTTATAGTTTTCCTTGAAATATAAATTCATATCCACATTTCCACACTTTAAATTAATTCCCATCAAGATATCATACTAAATGTTCAATATGTGTAAGATGTACCTACTTGGCCATGCACAACACGAATTTTTCTAGGATTCAATGAATAATCCTCAATGTGCATGATGATAAAAAATGTGGACACCAAAATAAATCTTATTTAAATTGAAAAAAAAATCTTAGGAACCAATATAGATGATATTTTTAGTGCATCCCACCTTTTATTACATAACGTTTCATTACATTTTACAAACAGAGGATCTTTAAAGTCTAGTGTCTTGGAAATCAGGAACATAAAAAATGAAAACATAAAATATTCATCTAATCCACTTGTAGGGATTCATCATAAGTTATTACTATGTACAATTAATACATCTCATAACCTGGAGACATACATCAAAGGAAAGGGTGAGTAGAAGGCCCAGTAAGAAAACCAAGGGAATCAATTTACTTGTGAGATCAATAATAACTTGATAAAAAAATATAAAGACATGAGCAACGGAAGTAGAGGCATAAAATAATAAAACAAACTTGAATAAAAACTTGAATATGTGGATACAACATTTCATTGAGAAATTCATGAACATATCACCAAATTTCATTTCCAAGGTGTCATAAAAACATTACCAAGGTTATTCACCAAGATATCGTAAAACTTGTCATCTCTATAGATTAATTCTTTACCTAACGCATTGGAGTTCTATCAGGGTGCAACCTTTATATGTATTCATTTTAATGTGATACCCATAGATCATAATCAAACATTTCATAAATAACTCATATAGAATCAAATAAATGGGTTTCATGTCAAAATCATGATGTTTAAAAAGTACTTAAAAATAAGATCAATATGTCATTTATAACCCATGGAAAGGGAGTGAGGGTTATATGTATTTAAATTCCAGAATAACATTGGTAAATTTTATGTATTGATGAATACACCTGTAAATGAAAATATATTTGGGTATTCACATATATAATACAAGATAATTTATTTAGAAAAAGAGAGAGATTTTGAGATGAAAATTTTTCAACATAACGGCTATATAACATGGTTTTAGAAAACATTGAAAAGAGAGGGGATAAGGGTAAAACACTCATAAATAACTTATAATACAATATAGGGATAGAATAAAATATAAATAAGAACATGGTATGGATATTTTAATGACATACCACATGGAAAGGATACTTGAAAGAAAAGAGAAGATGTACTTTCTTTTACGAAAATTCGACAGCCTAACGACATCACTTAAAAATTCAGGAAATCAATTGATGAGAGTGGAGCTGTTATATCATAATTTAAAAATTAAATGGATAGTAATAAGGATATATTAGAACATTCCCCAACATAATAAGATGGAAACTAGAAGACATATCCTAAAGGAATTCATTACTTAAAAGAGGAGGGTGAAAGGTTCCCCTACCTTGAAGAGTGACTTCGAAAGTTAAAATGTTGGAACCTTGGTGACTTGAGGGAACCTTGGGATGACTCTTTGGGAGGTAAAAAGACCATATCTTCTTTGAGGAGTATTTTAGAATGAAATTAATGAGTGAATGGCTTGGTATTTATAGAGAAAGAGAGGGAATATTAAATTAATTTCCAGGGGACACCTCATCGGTGGTATTTTCAAAACCATGGGCTTGCCCATGGTATTTGTCCATGGTATTAGACACTTGGGGAACCTCATAACATATCTTACTATTCAAGAGTCGACTAGATTTATTACATCATGATTACATCATCAATGATTTCATTAAACACCCGAAATTCAAAACTGTATTTTTAATATTCACCAAAAATTCAACTTTTTCAGAAAAAAATCCCAAAAATTTAACCTAACCTAATATCAATTCTCTCAATTAAAAAATGAACACCATTTTCTGAAAATAATTTTCTAAATATTTTTAATTTAATTTTTAAATAAAATAATTATTTATTCCAAATAAACAACTTTAAATCTATAACTTGTTTTGTAACACCTTGAAAAAGTAATCAAGGTACAATAAAATTATAGTATAACCATAATAAAATAAATTAACAAGTTATGATTACATTTTATGAAAATAAATTTCCATTTTAAATTATTAAATTAATTATAAAATTTTATATAAAATATATATGACCTACAAAAATAGAAAAACTTCTATTATGAACATTTTTTCACTTTTAAGATGTCTAAATTGTATTTATACATTCATGGGTGAAGTTTCTATTTTTTTGGCCTATTTACTATTCATTATTATTCATAAGGGTATGTTACTATTCATACTTACTATTCACTAAAAAATAAGTTGATCTTATTAGAATCTAAATTTATTACTGGTCACAACTGTAGAAGACTATTTTTTGAAAATCATTTTACATTTTTAATTATTTAATGTTTACATAAATATTTTAAAATACCCTTTTTCCAAAATTCATTAGTAATATATAAATCCTATAAATTCATCCAACATTTATCCGGACATTTGAATTTCACAAATTTTACCATAAGAAAAAATAACAATTTTATTTATACCAAGGGATTATAAAAAGTATCTAATGCCTCGTTACATGGCCCCTTATAACACCTGCATAGGACCTAAGTGTAAGATGTTCTATGGTGATAGAATCTTGGGGAGGCTCAGACAACATTTCCCGAGTAGTGATTTCTATCATCTTGAACTTCTCCCGTAGGTGATTCTATTCAAGAATCACATGTTGAAGTTCATCTTGTGCTTGGTCCAGAGCAAAGCCCAGTGAAGTTACCTCCTTCGCAAGCTCTGACAGATGGGCTTCATACGGCCCGAGTCTACTAGATGAGGCCATCGACTCTTCTTTCTGTATTAATAAACCAAGATCACTTGTATTTATAAACAATAATTATAACATTAAGAGTTTAGTTTCCAATAGTCATATTGACCAATGGTCATATAACAGTTGAAACCCAATGGTGTCACTTCATTAATTAAAGGATATAGTTTTGTGGAGTATAAAATGAAATAACACAAAAATTTTGGAATCAAATATTATTCAAAATTTTGGGTCATTACATTCTTCCCCCTTAAGAAATTTCATCCCCAAAATTTTAACTCGTACCCTTAGAAGATAAATGGTGTGGGTACTTCTATCTCATAGAATCCTCTGGTTCCCACGTGGCTTCTTCACAATTTTGGTTCCTCCACAACACCTTAACAAGGTGGGTAGACTTGTTGCGTAGAACTGTGTCCTTATGATCCAGGATCTCCACCGGCTGCTCCTTATAAGAGAGGTCATGTTCCAGTTATATAACCTCTGGATTTAGTACTTGTGAAGGGTTAGGTATGTACTTACTCAAGAGGGATACATGGAAGACATCATGAACTTCTGCTAGATTTGGAGGAAGTGCATGTCGATAGGCCACTGCTCCTACGCGGTCAAGGATTTTTTAGGGGCCAATGTACCTAAGGCTGAGCTTCCCTTTCTTCCCAAACCTCATTACTCTCTTCCAAGGTGAAATTCAAAGAAATACGTTTTCACCAACATCAAACTTCATGTCCCTTCAACGGTTGTCGGCATAGCTCTTTTTCCGACTCTGAGCAGCCTTAATGTGTTGCTGGATGGAATGGACTTTTTTTTTGTCATCTCCTACACAAGATCAAGCCCAATAAGCTTTCTCTCACCAGCTTCATCAAAACAAGTAAGATTTCTACATCTCTTCTCATATAGTTCTTCATCGGGTTCCATTTGAATGCTCTAGTGGAAGTTGTTGTTCTAAGAGAACTCACCTAAAGGGAGATGTTGATCACATCCACTTCAAAATTCCATTGAGCATGTTCTCAGCATATCCTCAAGTGTTTGAATAGTCCTTTCAGATTGGCCATCATTTTGGTGGTGATAGGTCTTACTGAAATTCAATTTAGTTCTCAGAGCACGTTGAAGACTTCTCCCAAATTTTGATGTGAACCTTGGATCACGGTCAGATACGATAGAAAGTGGAACTCCATGAAGCCTTACCACTTCTTTCATGTAAATCTTTCTAATTTTATCAAAAGATAAATCTTCTCGAATAGAGATAAAATGGTCATTCATGGTGAGACGGTCCATAATAACCCATATCATATTGTTTCCCTTGGAAGTTCTCAGGAGACCAGTGAAAAAGTCCGTAGTGATATTATCCCACTTCCTTGATGGTATGGGTAGTGGTTGTAATACCCCTTTAGGAATTTGTTTCTCTTTATTCACTTGCTGACATTCCAGGAACCTTGAAGTGCAGTTAGTAATCTCCATTTTCATATTATCCCACCAATAATGATCATGAAGTTCCCTATACATTTTTTTGTTTCTAGGATGTATAGAGAAAGTAGAGTTATGAGCTTCATCCATCAGATCCTTCTTTATTTCCGAAATATATGGAACACATAGTCTTGTACAAAATTTTAGTACACCTTCTTGATCATTATTGAACTCAGGAAACTTCCCATCCTTTATATCCTCAAACTTCTTCTGTAATAAAGGATTGTTTTTCTGAGATTTCTTGATCTTCTCTAGTAATGACGATTGAGAAATAATTTTGTTTAGGGTTGATGATGAACCTTCCCTTATAATTACAATGTCCAGCTTTACTAGGTCTTTGATCAAAGGGTCTCTTTGAATCCTCATCATGGAAAGAACAACTGGGACTTTCTTGCTTAATATATCAGTGACTTTCTTTGCTCTTCTGGGATAGTAATAAATTGAACAATCATAGTCTTTGTGAAGTTCCAACCATCTCCTTTGTCTCATGTTCAATTCATTTTATGTGAAAATATACTTCAAACATTGATGGTCTGTGTATATATCACATTTCTCTCCATAAAGATAGTGCCTCCATATCCTCAGAGAAAAAACGACTGTAGTTAGCTCCAGATCATGCATAGGATAGTTCTGCTAATGAGTATTTAAATATTGAGATGTATAAGAAATAATTTTTTCATTTTTCATGAGGACGCACCCAAGCCCTTTCATAGATGCATTACTAAAAATAATGAATCCTTCTCCACTTGAGGGTAGAGTTAACACGGGTGCAGTAACAAATCTCTACTTCAGCTCTTGGAAACTTTTCTCACACTCCTTTGTCCAAATGAACTTGACCCCTTTTCAAGTTAACTTTGTTAATGGATTAGAAAGTCCTGAAAAGTTTTTCACAAACATCCTATAATATCATTATAATCCAAGGAAACTATTAATCTCACTTATCATTGAAGGGTGAGGACACTCCTATACAACTTTTATCTTTGTGGGGTCAACTGTGATTCCTTCATTGGTAAAAATGTGCCCCAAGAAAGCAACTTGTTGTAACCATAATTCACATTTATTGAACTTTCGAAAAAGCCTCTCCTTTGGTAGAGTTTGAAAAATAACCCTTATATGATCCTCATGCTCCTTGAGACTTTTGGAATATTTCAAAATATCATCATTAAAAACTACCACAATGTTATCAAGGTTTTCCTTAAAGACTCTATTCATAAAATCCATAAAAATAGCAAGTGCATTAGTCAGCCCAAAGGGAATAAAAACAAACTCGTAATGCCCATATCTTGATTGGAAGGAAGTTTTTGGAATTTATTCTTTCTTCACCCTCAATTGATGATAACCAGATCGAATATAAATCTTAGAGAAAAATTCATCCCTACAAAGTGGGTCAAATTAATCATTAATTCTTGGAAGAGTTTATTTGTTCTTCACTGTGATCCCGTTAAGTTCTCTATAATCAATGAATAGCCACATTGAACCATCCGTCTTCTTCAAAAAGAGAATAGGTGCTCCCAAGGAGATATACTTGGTCGGATAAAACCCTTCTCCAAAAGATCTTGGAGTTGTTTCTTTAACTCCTCCAGCTCCACATTGTCCATCCTATATGGTGTCTTTGATATCAGTTGAGATCTAAGTACGAGTTCAATGGGTAACTCTACCTATCTTTCTAGGGGAGGTCTGGATAACTCCTCAGGAAATACGTCAACGTATTCCTAGATGATGGGGACATTTTCTATCCTCAAACTCCCATTTCCTTCTTGCTCTTCACCGATCGACTCCATAAAGAAGAATATAGGAGTTTCTTCTAGACAAAGATCTGGTGGAGATATCTCTCCTTGTAAGATAACTGTGGGTTTTCTATTCAAGACTACTGATATTTTCTTGCTTCTACATTTGATCTTAGCATTATAATTTGGGAGCCAGTCCATCCCTAGTATAATGTCAGATTCCATCATGGTAATGACTACTAGATTTAAGATAATATTATGCTCACTAAAGTAAATAATAGATTCTCTAAACACTAACGTCACTTGGATAATCCCACCAGGAATCTTGACTGATAACTCTACTTTTAGAAAATTAGGGGTTGATTCTAAATTATTTGCAAACATGGAGGAAATAATGGAATACGTAGAACCAGAATCAAACAAAGTACTTTCTATATTCGATATAACAACAAGATTACCTTCCACCACATCATTTGGTGCTTCTAATTTAGTCGTAGTGATTGAAAAAGTACGACTTTGTTCCCTTGGTCGATGCTGAGGTAGATGGTGATCCCCCTCCTCTGCCCTCGGATTTGGACAGTGATTAGAAAAGTGCCCAAGTTTTCCACACTTATAGCATTGGAAATTAGGTTGGGCCTGCACTATCTTCCCCCTTGTCTTTAGTGTTGGGAAGTTGAGGATTCAACTCACTACGACAATTACGTGCGATATGGCCATCTCTTCCACAGTTGTAGCACTTCTCACTCCTAAGAAGCCAATTCCCTGAATGCTTCTTCCCACATTTATTACACATGGGATGTTGTACTTGATTACCTCCTCTTCCCTAATCGAAGCTCCTCCCTAAGCTTGGATCCATCGATCTTTTATTTTCATTGGATTTATGGGATCATTGTGTCTCACCAAACTTCAGTTTTACATTCATCGCACTTCGCATGATATCCTCATAGCTATCATAATCTCAGTTGGCTATATTCTTCCACAAATGAGGTATCATTCCATCAAAGAATCTATCAACCTTACCATTTGGATCCATGAAAAATCTAGAGGTGTAATGTGAAATCCTTATGATGTTCATCTCCTAGATTCCCACAGATTCATTCTCCTTTTGCTTTATCTCGAGAAACTCTTTATCCTTTCTTGTTCTCATCGATCGAGGGAAATACTTGTTGAAGAATATCCCTCTGACCTCATCCCAGTCCAAAGATTAAACTTCCACACTTGGCCTTTTATTTTTAATAAATTCCCACCACTGATCAGCTTCTCCCTCTAAGCGATAAACAGCCAAGGTAACCTTCTCTTGTTCAGAACTGAAGAGAATAGAAAATATCTTCTCTATATAGTTGATCCACTATTCATAAATAAATGGGTCGGTAGATCCACTGAATGTTGGTGGTCTTTGGCGCATAAAGGACTCAACATAAATCTTTTCCCTTCACGGTGAGATCGGTCTCTCATATTGATTCAAGTTATTTCGCATAACTTGAGTCAGTTGGTTCATCATTTTCATGAAAGTTTCCATTCTAACTTCCATAGGAGGGATATTAGTGCATGGTCCATTATGGTCACCATTTTCATGGTTCCTCCTTTTACCCGCCATTTTATAAAAGAATAAAACCTTAGTGAGAAGATTATTTCATTTATGAATCTTTTAACTATAAAGGATTTTATGTCTTAAAACATCATGCTTTAAACAATTACATTTCTCTATAAATCCTTCATAATGATTCATAAAAATATTATGATTAACCAAACATATCCCCCCGGGAGTGTCGCAACCAAGAGAACAGCAAGGCCCATTGTCATATACCAGGATACCCCGGGTCAAGCTCGAAACTACTTGTCATAGTTTTCACTCCTAGGTACATCTGTTCCAGAGCCGCCTCTACCTTCACGTATCCAGACAGAGATGTATTTTCATGATAAACCACTTACTCAATACTCACAAAAATAGAAGGAATTATTCATATATTTAAACTTTTCTATAGGGTTTTTCATAAATATTTCATAGCCTAATTTCCATAAATAACTAAACTATCCTTTGATAACAACTATGGAATCCCTCATTGTATTACATAACTTTTCGTTACATTTTACAAACACAGGATCTTTAAAGTCTAGTGTCTTGGAAATCAAGATTATAAAACCTGAAAACATAAAATATTATTATAATCCACTTTTAGGGATTCATCATAAGTTCTTCCTATGTTTAATTATTTCATCTCATAACCTAGAGACATACATCAATGGAAAGGGTGAGTAGAAGGCCCGATAAGAAAAGTAAGGGAATCAGTTTACTTGTGAAATCAATAAGAACTTGATAAAAAACATAAAGACATGAGAGTGGATAGATTATATCATAATTTGGAAATGAAATGGAATGTTATATGGATATATAATAACATACCCCAACATAATAATATGGAAACTAGAAGACATAACAAAAAGGAAGTCATGACTTAAAAAAGGAGGGTGAAAGGTTCCCTTACCTTGAAGAGTGACTTCGAAAGCTCAAAGGTTGGGACCTTGGGGACTTGAGGGAACCTCGGGAGGACTCTTTGGGAGGTAAAAAGACAAGATCTTAGTTGAGGAGGATTTTGGAATGAAATTAATGAGGGAATTTCTTGGTATTTATTGGGAAAAAGAGGGAATATTTAATTAATTTCTAAGTGACACCTCATTGGTGGTATTTGCAAAACCATGGTCTTACCCCTTGTATTTTCACATGTTATTAGCCACTTGGGACACCTCATAACATATCTTATTATTAAAAAGTCTACGAAATTTATTAAATCATGATTACATCATCAATGATGTCATTAAACACCTGAAACTCAAAACTGTATTTTTACTATTCACCGAAAATTCAATTGTTTCAGAAAAATCCCAAAAATTTACCCTAACCTAATATCGATGCTCTAAATAAAAAAATGAATTCCATTTTATGAAAATATTTTTTAAAATATTTTTAATGTAATTTTGAAATAAAATCATTATTTATTCCAAATAAACATCTTTAAATCTATAACTCATTTTGTAACACCTTGGAAAAGTAATTAAGGTCCCCTAAAGTTATCGTATAACCATAAGACAATAATGAAAAAATTTAGCATTACATTTTATGAAAATAAATTTCCATTTTAAATTATTAAATTAATTATAAAATTGTAAATAAAATATTTACGACCTAAAAAATAACAAAACATATACTATAATCTTTTTTTTACTTTTAAGATGTCTAAATTGTATTTATACATTCATGGGTGAAGTTTATATTTTTTTTTAGCCGATTTACCTTTAATTACTATTCATAAGGGTATGTTACTATTCATACTTTACTATTCACTAAAAATCAAGTTGATCTTATTAGACTCTAAATTTTTTACAGGTCACAACTATAGAAGACCATTTTTTGAAAATCATTTTACATTTTTAATTATTTAAAGTTGATATAAATATTTTAAAATACCTTTTTCCAAAATTCATTAGTAATATGAAACTCCTATAAATTAATCCTACATTTATCTGGACATTTGAAATTCAAAAAATTTACCATAAGAATAAATAACAATTTTATTTTACCAAGGGATTACAAAAAATTATCTAAGGCCTCCTTACATAGCCCCTTATAACACCTTCATATGACCTAAGTGTAAGATGAGCTATGGTGATATAATATTGGGGCGGCTCGGACAACATTTCTCGAGTAGTGATTTCTATCATCTTGAACATCTCCCATAGGTGATTCCATTCAATCTTTACATGTTGAAGTTCAGCTTGTGCTTGTTCCAGAGTAAAGCCCAGTGAAGCTACCTCTTTCCCAAGCTCAAACAAATGGTCTTTGTTTGGTCTAAGTCTACTGGATGAGGCCATCAACTCTTCTTTCTATATTAATTAACCAAGATCACTTGTATTTATAAACAATAATTGTAATGTCAAGAGTGTCACGACCCGTCCTCGGGACCCGTGCTGTGACTACCCCAAGACCGCCTTCCATAGGCCAGGGGTTGGCGACTAGCACCAAAGGCGTAAAATCCCGATAACTGGGAAGGCATTGCCTTTATAAAAGAAACAAGCACCACAGAGTACAAGCGGAAACAAAACACTAAGTAAAAAAATTAAATCTGAAAAGTAAATGGGCCAGAATACAAACCCAAAAGAAAGTACAACTACAACTGAACAAGGTACAACAACAAGAGACAAACAGCTGGAAGAGGGAAGCAGCTCCTGGGTCGTCCTCCTCGGGTCCTACCTGAAGGGTAGGTACAGATAGCGCAGCTCTTGGTCGTCCACCATGGATCCTACCTAAAGGGTAGGTACAGATAGCATCCTCCACGCTCTCGTCCGTCAACCTCCTCTGTGAGTCGTCACGTCGTGTAGTCCACCTCCGGGTACTGACTCGTCGTGTAGTCCACCTCCGGGTACCGTCCAGTCCTCGAACACTCGGCCTCCGTCAGCACTGCCCGTCGTCTGCAACAAACACAACGAGGTGCGGGCATAGCCCATACATGGGTGAGTATAACGATACTCAGTAGGGACCCCGAGACCCTCAAGGTCTCACTAAACCAACAAGGATAACCACAAGAAGATCTCAACAGATAACCTCCACTTAGATATATGCCCATACATATACCTAAGTTATCAAGTAACCCATCTCAATCATGAGGAAACACAAGGATCATGAAATCAACGGATAACCACTACCCAGGTATATGCCCATACATATACCTAAGTTATCAAGTGACCCATCTCAATCATGAGGTAAACACGAAGGTCAAAAGTCTCAGCTCAAACCAGGATTTTCATTATCGAAACTGTAACTATGAAGAGCTCCGTCTCTGGAGTGTACAGTGGTCCTGTCACGACTCTGAGGTACTGCTCACTAACCTAAGACTGCTGAGGTACTCCTCCTGTCGAGTACCGCGGGCCTGCCACCTCACACAGTAGTGCTTTCCGCCGGGGTCTGCCACCCAAACACAGTAGTGCTCCCCCCTCATAGCCTACAGAGGTACTCCTCCTGTCGAGTACTGGGGGTCTCCCACCTCACATAGTAGTTCTCCTCCGCTGTGGGTCTTCCACCTCACAAAGTAGTGCTCCCCACTATGCTACGTAAGTCACTCCGAATCGAATCGGACAAGCAGTCTTCAGGTCTCTGCCAGCTACACGGTCTACGTACTCCGTACGCTCGTCTCCGGGAGGGTCCACTCCATGATCTACTGGTCGATACTCCAAGTATCACAATGTCCCACTAAGACGTATCTCAAGGACCGCCTCTTCATAGGGGTCTTAACGCAACAGACGGCACGTCAATCGGACGCCCGGTATGTGAGTTATTAGCCTTTTCGTCCTAGGGGCCCGGTTGGTTTCGTGTGCGAACCAACCCCGGCCATATCTCAACTGTACCCCGAAATATCATAGGGTATGCTCATAGGGACTGTTTCTCAACTTGATCACCAACGCCGCTGACGGTTCGTCAAATGGACGTCTGGTCTGAAAGATAACAGCTTTTCCGTTCCAGGGGCCTAGTTGGATTTTGGGTGCGATCCAACCCGGTCACTACCAACCGTATCCAAAACTCGGGCGAAGTATGCCAAAAGTTCCGTCTCATCAAGAGGAATTCAACGAAACAGACGGCGCGTCAATCGGACGCCAGGCCTGTGAGTTATTGGCTTTTTCGTCTCACACCCACCCTGGGAAACTTCCCAGGAGGTCACCCATCCTGATCACTACTCTAGGCCAAGCACGCTTAACTATGGAGTTTTAACCACGTAGGCTCCCAAAAAGGAAGGTGCACCTTGAGTATAGCATACCGAAACGACCGTCTCGATCCAAGGATCGCGTTGCCGCTGACGGCGATTCGTTTGGAGGCCCGTAGCCCAAGATACGGGCATTTGACCGAAAGTGGTCCGAAACTGGGGGTCTGGGCCCGGGCCGACCCGGCCCGACCCCCCCCCCCCCCCCCCCTGGTCGGCCGAACCGGGTCGACCCGGCCCGGGCGGCGACCCGGCCTGACGACCTGGCCCGGCTCGGAAAAATCCGGCCCGACCGGCGGCGGTGCGGTCCGGTGCGGCGGCACGGACCGGCGCGGCGGCGCGGCCTGGGCGCCGTTCGGGTGCGGCCTGGGCGCCGTTCGGGTGCCGCGCATGGGGGGCAATGCCACCCCCCTTTGAGAACCGCGGCCCCTTAATTGGGGCCGCTTTTGAGACCCGGCCGAGGGAAATTAATTCCCCCGGTCTCCACTGTCCGGTCGGCCCGCACTTGCCGGCCGGTTTCGCTAGCAAGGACCGGCGACGGCCGGTCCTTCCTTCGCCGACACCGGCAGCCCGGTGCCGGCCGTCGGTCATCTTGCTCTGCCGCGGCCCGGAACCGGCCGTGGCCTATGCCGTCCGGCGCGATGCGATGACATCGCTTCCCTCCGCTGCGGCCCCGCTCCGGCCGCGGCGCCTTTGACTTTCTTCGACGCGACGCGACGCGATGGCATCGCGTTCTTGGATTTCTTTCCACGGCGCGGCGCGACGGCGCCGCGCAATAATTGCCGTGTGATTCCCGCGTGGTGCGACAACACCACGCCATCCCGTTCCATCCGCAAGGAAACAATTATGGACATAGGAGGGGGGTTCGGCCGTGTTGGTGCGGTCCGGGCCCCCCTCTCGTTAGACAATAACATTTAATCCTTTATCCTCAAAATTCGACATTCTAGAATCAAGAATGGAAAATAAATAAATAAAATATCAACAATCCCCTACCTCGGATTCAAGTGCGGAGCACGCCAATCAAGTCGCGGAAGACTAGTATCGCGGAGGTCGGGCATCACTGAAATCGAACGTCGTTTCCATTGACGTTGAGGTGCGTCTGAAGAGGTACGTCGCTGGAGAAGCTTCGTAAGATGACGGAGATAGTCCGAGGAGGAAACAGCGTCTCCTTTTGTTGACAGGGGAAGAAGATCGAAGAAGCGGCGTCGTCGATCTTCGGAAACACACCGGCTACGAAGAAGAGAAGCAGCGTTCTTCGTCAGAGCTTAAGTGTTCTTCGTGTTCTTCGTCAAGGTTGAAGAAGATGGAGAGAGCTTCTCAAAATCTCTCAAGGTGGCAAAGGAGTCCAACCCAAAATAAAATAATCTTAAGCCTTATTTTATTTACACAACTAAACATTTGAATTTCAAAAGATAAGAAACGAACCATTAATTCGTAGAATTAATTCAATGAAAGAAACAACTCATTTAATTTACGAAATAAACCACCCAATTAAATGGTCTGTTTAGAATTTAAGAAAACGCGTTAGTTGACTTTCATAATGACGGGTTTTCGCGGGTGCGTTACTTAGCGGAAAGAAACGGCAGGGCTCGTGCGGGCCCCACCTCACAAATATCCTACCATGAGGGTAGGATATTTCTGGATAGTACCATATCTGGTTCAACTCAGTTTAAGCCACTTTTAAGTGGCTTCAAGTGGCCTCCAAGTGGATTAAGTGAAATAAAATAAAGTTGTCGAAAAAAATTATTTTATTTCTTAACCTTAAGCCCGAAAATTTAAAAACCACACTCGAGCAAACGCAACTCCGAAAGAGGCGTTTCTAAGCGAATACCAGCGCTGCGATTTCATCGGTGCCCTCAGAATTCGATTCCGGGCACCGGTTCAAAAGTTAGAAAAACCCGCTCATCCGTTCACTGAACGTACCTGAGCCAAAGTTCGGAAATTGATTCCGGGCACACCGGGCCTCGGAATCAGGCGCCGTCAGAAACTGCGTTCTTGTAAAATTCCAAAGAAAATTAAGAAAAAAATTTCCTTGGAATTTACGGGTCTTTACAAAGAGTTTAGTTTCCAATGGTCATATTTACCAGTGGTTATATAACAGTTGAAACCCAATGATATCACTTCATTAATTAAAGTATATAGTTTGGTGGAGTATAAAATGAAATAACACAAAAATATAGTAAAAAAATATTATACAAAAGTTTGGGTCGTTATAATTTTTATATTAAATTTATATTTTATCAAATTGAAATAATTATCTCAATCATGAGAATTATTTCTGTATATAAGATTGTGATCATTTAAACCATCATTCAATTGTATTTTCATTGCATTGAGTGGATAAAAATTAGAGTCCCTCTATCCATGATCCACACATTCTCTAATGATATTGGAGCATCACTGATGGTACTCTGGGTGTCAGCATGGTGGTACCAATATTCTCATGTCACTCCTTTTAATAGCCACACAATCATTTTATGGATTCATTCTTGTCCTATGTTTCCTGATTTGTGGAAGAAAGTGGAAACACTTACTTCATGAGAGAGATATAGTGAATTTTTTCTCTAGAGTTGGGATAATCTCAAGCTGTATTCAATAACAAATAACCCTAGAAAATAATACATATGGGTATTTATAGATCTAGTTTGGAGAATAAATAATTACATATAGTCCCTTAATTATTCTCATGATCCCTAAAAACCCCATGTCTAAAAATTAATAATATTATTTAATTAAAATGCGTTAAACTCAGGGATTAAATAAATATCATTTCATTAAACAAATAAATTAATATTTATTTATTTGATATTTAATATACTAGTCCTACCAGGCCCGATAACTCAGTCTGCACATCCTTTTAATTTACTAATCTATGAACAATAAATGTAGTTGATTTAATAAATATAATAATTATTTAAAATATTCATTTTATTTAAATTAAATGAATATTTTAATATGAAAATAAAATATTAATATAGTGGCTGAATGTTTGTTATTTAAAAATCTCTAATAAATATCAGTCATGGTTTGAAGAATAACTTTTATTCTAGTATTTAAATTCATAAAGTATTTAATTGGGATAAATATAAATACTCCGTGTGTGACTCTCTTGGATTGTTCCTTAGTAGAATTAGGTGAGTTCACTTAAATACCAATATTTTTTTCAAGAAACACATAAATAAACATAAGATGCAGAATATAATTCCTTAACATCAACAACAACATATAAACTCTCATTATAAAATATAATACCATTGTCTCGTTATACCATCAAGTAGGTTGCAAACTCAGGTCATCAAAAAATACGATAGATACATCTATTTTGACAATCTAAAATGAACATATTGATACACCGTTTCCATGGAATTTAGTTCAATTGTTTCATTCTAATAAATGGTTTGAGAAATAAAGCTCTATAAAAATATAATCAAGACATCCTTCTTTGATTTCTTCATTAATAAAATATAATTTGTGATTAACCCAATGTATACTACCTCTCCACAAACATATGTCATCATGGTTTTCATCCATACATCAATGTATGTAGGTTATGATATGTATCAATAATAATCTTAATGATTGTGAATAATTAATCATGATCAAAGATAGGAATATCTAATGACACAAAACATATAGAATTCCCACTTATGGGACAACCTTCATAATCCCAATTCTTAGATATTTCTAAGAAAATATTCTTTATCTTCTTACCAAAAAGGTTCCCAAATTTGTTATTATATTCCTTTAATTTATAATAGGAATCCAACTTATAAGTCATTATGTATACATATCCATTTCTTCTAAATTTATAAGTAAAGATTATTTTGTATGAGTATCCACCACTTGATTCCTGAGGGAATGGTTAACACGCATCTATATAAAATAAGTACATAATCATTATAAATTTTTATCTACTCCACTAAATTGATCGTTGGTCATTTTACCTTGCAAACAAGTGTGACATATTCCATGTTATTTTGGTTTAAAAGAATATAAATAATCCATCTTGCTGTAATTTATTCAATCGCTTTTTATTTACCTAACCAAAGTTGTGATTCCAAAGTTGGGTGTGATATAAATCATGAAAACTATATTATTTATCTATTTTCATTATTTCGTTTCTGTAATCAAATATATAAATGGTGTCATTTAGGTTTCCCTTCACATAACATATGATGTATTGGTAAATAAACAAATATTTATTGCTAAATTTGAAAATAAATCCCTTTAAATTACTACTTGACAATGAAATAATGTTTTTAGTAACTGACATCACATATTTACAATTATTTAAAAACATGATCATTTCGATTGTAAATGTGAGGTATTAGTCTCTATTAGAAACTGCAGTAACATGGCTCTATTAGTAGCTTGAAAATTTACCACACCACATGAAACTCTTCTAAATCTAATAGTTTATTTTAATTTGATATCAACTCATGTACCATGAGGTACATCTAATACACAATTTATATAACTAAAATATTTCACTCAATAACAAACACACAAGATGCTTCCACTTAATTATTTGACATGTTTTAATTATTCTTCTAATATACCATCATAGAATAGGTGAAATAGACATCATCTTATTCCCTTTATTACTCCTTGAACTTCCTCTACTTGGAAGGGTGTTTTGAAAAAGTCACAGAGTTATTAATAGTCTTAGAGTTTTTTAGTTTTTCATTCTTCTTGTTC
This sequence comes from Viscum album, assembly GCA_963277665.1. Taxonomy (NCBI): domain Eukaryota; kingdom Viridiplantae; phylum Streptophyta; class Magnoliopsida; order Santalales; family Viscaceae; genus Viscum; species Viscum album. The sequence goes on from OY728123.1 coordinate 870,427,003, forward strand.
ACCGTATAAACAGAAAGAATTTCATACTTCATGACCTTATTGACATAGTGAAGCATAGTAAGGTGATCTGGAATAGGATTCTTATTGTTGTTTATATTCAAATTCACAACGAAGCTGTAGAATCTATGAGGGAGTGGAAATTGTTTGATATTGGTGAACAATATTTCCGGAACATATGCCCTAGAACCTCCAAAAGCTCAATATAGCTCATAATATTGACTAATGAGGACAATATGGTGAAAATTTTCCATGTTTTCATGAAGAGTTACATAAATATCTAAAAAATCATATTTTTCTCTCTCATGGAAAAGATCAAAGTAATGTTATAGTATGTTATTGAAATATATGTTCACAAGCATCTTTAAGAGTTCATTGGATAATGATGATAATAATAAACACTGAACATATATTGTGTCATTAATGTTCTTTTTTAGATATTAAATTCTTCATAACTCACCACCTTATAAGGAAGATCATAAAATAAGTATTCTATAACATAAATCTTCAGTTCGTGGGTTAATATATCATGAAATCACATATACCATTTAAAGAAGTTATTTCGTGTTAATAGGTTGTATTTATTTTTTAATTTTCATAGGTATAATGTTTTTGATGAAAATTATTTTTAAATATTATATAATAAAATAAAATTATTAATAATTTACATTATTATTAAAATATGTGAGAAAAAATAATTCAATTATCATATTATCCTCCCACTATTTTATCAACTCATTATTCTATAATAATTTGACTCTGAATTTCCTATTTCATTCCTACAATAGCGTAAAGGATATTTATTTCCCCTCTCATAGCTCGAAAATTTTCCTAAGACTTAATTTTAAGTTATTTAGGTGGGTGGTCTTTAAAATTGATCATGTATTTATCTTTAGTCTATTTAGTGGATTTCCCTAATCTTTAAATCCTTATTTAAATTTCCTCTACATTATCCTATATATAAACCCAGATCCTACTTTATTAGTCAAAACTTGATGTTACACAAGTAATTCAACCTAGAACATAAGTTAGAAATTCTATGTAATTAAAAAGTACCATTATATTAGAAATACAAGTAATTTCAATAGTGGTTTCATCCACAATGTAAGTAAAAGAAATATATTTTGGATTAATTTTTTATTGATTAATTTTTTATCATGCATAAATTTTTTATTTTATCCATTTTATTTCCCTTTTAATATTTATTTTATTTTACTTTAGATATTAACCATGTGTTGATGAAATATTTACACATAACCCATTTATATTATTATATATGAGCATGATAGTTATTAAATTTATTTATTTATGTGATTAGAATAAAACATCAATAAAATAAATTTCCATGAAAAAGATATAATAAATTATGTGTTATGGTATTGAGTTATATTAGCCATTTTCTTTATTAAGAAGATAATAAACAAATCATTGAACCTACAAAAAAACAGTATGAGCCAGTCTTCGCTCTGGTTGTAGTGCTCCACCAATGTCTTCTATATCACCTTGTTTGATTTCACCTAACCTTAATCTTTAACCACCTCTAATCACCTTGAAGGTTCATATTTTAATACGATTTATCCAAACAAGGGTGAGAAGAACCAATGGAATGGCTATAGGGTATACATAAAGAAAATCATGAAAATACAGTTCCTTGAATAATATGAGGGGGGTGACACATAAGATATCATTCTAATTTCATCAAAATAATTGAAAAAAATGCATGAAATAATTTTCTTTAAAAAATCTTACATATATACATGTCAGTAGGGATCCTGAACATCCATGAATGCTATGAATACAGATATAATAAACTAGTATGCAATTCAATCATTCTCACTTAACATAAAACATGTATAAATTAATTAATTAAATTTAATAATTAATTAATTCATTTATCTTAATTTTGATCCAATAAATCCCTTTAGATTCCCATATTTTACAATTTTAAGCAATTAAATAAATTATATTTTTTCTAAATTATTATGTACAAGGTGTGTACATGGAGGCAACATGGCGTGTACCTATCTAAACTACCAGGTATGGACCTTTTGTGTATTTTAAACACATATTGGAACCCACATACATGGTGTATTATGAAATTACATAGTGTGTACTATCATTAAATCACACAAGGAAACATGTGAATTATGCATATTCTAATTACTTTAATGCACATCGAGTATATGGTTATAGACGACCATACATGGCGTATATATCTAAAATTTATGTATAAATTAATTAATCATTATATATAAAACCTATCAGATGGATTTTATTGTCAAAAAATGATACATTGAAACATTTTTATTATGTATAATGGATTAATGAATTAATTTTGATTTTATGAGTAATCTCATAGGATATACAACATGAATAATCTAGATAGAAATTGTGTATATCACTTCATTGTTTGTCTAAAACATTTTCCTCTGTACTGGGTGTGTATATTGGGAAAAAAAATTATGAGGTACAAGATGTGTATAGAGAATACACACCATGTGAAATCTGATTTCAATGGATGCCATAGACATGTGTTGGGTGATAAATTCATGACACATATTTGACTCCATGTTTTTAGATGAAAAATTGTGTGTACTATATAATGTGTACATGAGTTACATAAAATGTAGGAAAAGAAAATGTGTTCCACCATTCTTAGTCAACACACAATATTTAAAAAAAATATTGTGATTCCTTACCTAATGAATCAAATTAAATTGAAGATTCATCATGATGCATTGAACACGGGTACATGTTATATACCTTCGAGCTACACTCCATGTAGTCTTATACTATTTGGATAGAATTATCAGCACATATGAATGGTTTATTTGGATTTTATTCATATATTACCAAAAAAAATTTGTTATATGTGTGAGAATGAAGATAAAGAAGGATAAATATTAGTATTTGGGTTTAAAGAATGATTATAATGGAAATTAAAGCTAACATCAATTACTTAAATTGATCAACATTCAATACATAATATAAATTTGATATTGACGTATTTGATATGACATCAATGATTCATATGTAGTGGAAGTTCCTTTTAGGGTATGGCTCACTCAACTTTTTTTATTTAAATTAATAAGTCATAATTTCCATGGTGATAGACATCATGAATAATGAATTAAACCCAATAAATATTATCAAAGATCATTAAAACTAAGAGAGTGTACATTTTCATGTGAAATTTATAACTAATTTAATTAAATTAATTTCCTCAATATTGATAATTCTTCCTTCATGGGTGATTTTGATCATTTGAACCGTTGTTGGGTTGTATCTTCATTTCATCAAGTGGATCCATAGTATAATCCCTCCAATGGTGATCTACACATGCTCTGATGATCTCAAAGAATCACTGATAGTACTTCAGGTTCTAGAATTAAAGTAATGACAATCTTATTTCACTCCCTTTGATTTCCACACAATCCTTCAAAGTATTGATTCTTTTTCTCTCATTATTAAGGGGAGGAGGAAGGTGGATCTCTCGGTTCTTGAGAGAGTGCTATAGAATAATCATTAAAGGGTTGTGAGAATATCTAGAGGGTATGTGTAGTGTGAAACAACCTCAAACAATGGGAAATGAAATAGTCAGGTATTTCTATATCTTTTTTAAAGAATAAATAATTTCATTTAATCCCATAATTATTTAAATAATCCCTAGTGAATACCATGATTAAATAATAATATTTCTATTTACATAACATGCACTAAACTCATAAATAAAATAAATATCATTTCTATAAATAAAGAAATACATATTGATTTAAATTATATTTAATATAATTCCAAATGGACTAGATAACTCATTCATCCCTTCCTTCACATTTAGCAATCCTTGAATAATAAATTTTATTCATTTGGTAAATATAATAAATATTTACAATATTCATGGTCTTTTGAATTAATATTTCTTTTAATATTAATCCCACATATATATGTTTTGACTTATTATTTTAGATCAATAAATCATGAATAAATATTATTTCATTGATGGGAGAATAATTTGAATTCCAATAATTAAATTTAGGAAGCATTTAATTGAGATTTACAGAAACACAAAGTCTGTGACCCTCTATGATTTTTCCTTAATGGCATTATCAAGGTTCTCCTAAAATATTATATTAGAGTCTACAAACACATAAAGGAACCCTATATAATGATGTCAATATCAAAATTTCTATGACAATGTATGATTGATCCCTGAGTAATTTAATCATTTTTTCATGATATCTCATCAAGCAAGTTTAACACTCATTTCATCAACCTATATGCTCGATACATTGTTCTTTGACTATTTTAAATGAACTTTTCAATAAATTATGGTAATGGAATTTTCTCTTACAGTTCATTTTCAATCAAAGGTATGAGATTTCATCTTATATAATGATTTAAGGGAAAAAATATTCCTTCACTTATTCATTAATAAAATATCATTTGTGATGTACCCAATATATTCTACTCCTCTGTGAACATATTGTTTCACTATTTTTTTATAAATAAATCAAAGTATGCGAGTCATGAAATGTATTAATAGTAATCTTAAAGTTTATGGATTATTATTCCCACTCATATATAGGAAAATATAATGACACAAAACATTAGAAATTCCTACTAGAGAGTCGGTCATCATAATCTATGCTCTTTAAGATTACTAAGTATGATATTATTGAGAATCATTCTCATCCTCTGATTGTTTATCACCTTATATTCCACATCATTTTTGTCCCATCAGATGTTGTCATGAAACTATAAAGCATATAGTTTAATAATATCATCATACCATTTAAAGGTTCTCATCTTATCATAAAGAAATTACTATCTTGTCAATGAAAAATATAATATTGTAAGTTATAACATTAAATTAATATATAGTAATAAAATAAATGTAATAATATGGTTATTAATATTCAAATCCGCAAATATGAAGTCAACCTAAGATAAAAAAATAGTTAGTTCTTGGGATCCAACTCCAAAATTTCCAAATTTTAATACCATAACAGACGTGCATGTTTAATCCCATAAATCACTTTCTTCATATTTCACATATTACTTTCATCATATTTAAGAATAAACCATTATATTTGTTTAGCTTAAAACTCTTATTAATGTTCCCTATTCAAGAAGGGTGTTTTGAAACATTTGAAAAAAAATTTAATTTATTTTATAAAATATAAAAAATAATATTCTAAATTGTTTCAATAATTTATATGTGGGAAAATGTCTCATAAAAATATATACCCTAAATTTTAGAGCATCCCTTGAAAACTAGATTATATTTATCTCATGTTACTTCTAACTTTTAATTTAATTTATTTCTAGAAATGTTTTTCACTGATCATATTCTTATCTTTAGTACATAACACAAACTCTTATCTGTTATTATTTTCAATATAATTTGAATCATACTCAATTACTATGATTTACCCCTAATGTTGCAAGTAATATTCAACAATTCTTAGTTCAACATGTTAAAGTACGCCTGTATAATTGTAATTACCCTATTTTTTCTACTTACAACATCCGTGAAGTTTTATCCAATAATATATTTAGTATATACGTACTTTATATGTATTGAGATGTAACACCTTAGGGTCATGGTTATTTTAAATATTATTTATATATGGGACTATTTTAAATTTTTTATCTTTCAGGATTGAATTTTTTCTTTTAAAATTTAATTTTCTATAAAAATATTATTTCAAGATTTTTGAAAACTATACAAATTTATTTTAAAACCAAGAAAATGCTTAATTTTCATTAATATGAAGTTTTCGTAGTTTTTACATGGTTTTTAAAAACATATGGAGCCTTTCATAAACCTATGAGGCTTAGTTGGTGTATGGTATGCCCCACACTTTTGGTGTGTAGTTAAGAGACATTGTATATCCCAAACCCTAGAGGGTGTGGTGCGATAGTCTGTGGATTTAGCATGATAGGAACCATATTGGGAAAATCATTCCACTAAACCAAGTGTTTTTCCTATATTCACTTAGATTGTGAATTTACCATGATTCCCTCCTTTATTTTAAGGTCTCTCACACTCCCTCTCCTTACTCATTAGTTCAATCATGAGTGTTTGATGGGATATATCTTACTCCCTTCTCCTTTGATCCTTGGATCATTCTCCTCAGATTTTAAGTAGGTTCCACAGTAATTTTGTCTCCTCTTCTTTTCCTCTTATCCTTCTTCCCCCATTAATTTATAATTTTTTTATCCTTCTATAAAGAAACCTAAATCACTATGGATACTATTGTTTGTTACTATGTTTTTTTAACATATTTTTCTTGAGTTTTGTGGCCTATATATGTTGTTTTCTTTCTTGTTTGGGTGGTCGCTAAGGAAGATGACATTTTTCAACTCAATTCCACTAAAATTGAGGCATTTGTTTCAATATTATTCCTTAGTTTTACAATTAATGAAGTAATTGAGGTTTATAAATTCATTTTTTATGATTTTATATCCATTTATGAAATTTATCACGGATATATAAATTAACTCACTAACATTAAATCTTGGAATAAAGGGGTTTCTTTAATGAAATTTAACTGAATATTGAAATGAATTGTATTTATATGCCAAGTATTTTTGGAAATTCCTAAAAGGATACTTAAATGTTTTGGTATATAAATAATATGTATTAAGACACATTTTATATTATAATGAAAAGAAACCTTGTTTTGAAGGATAGTTTCACAAAAGATATTTGAAAGCATGATTTATATGAAATATAAAGGACTTCAATTTCATAGCTATAATTTCTTCAAAGGACCATTTGTAACTTTATAAAAAATATATTAATTTTTATGATTCCCTCTTTATTTCTCCTTGTTCATGTTTATTCCCATTATGTGTTTTGTATGTATATTTGGATTATATGACGTTAAAGGGGATATTTTGTGTGATGGTGTTAGAGGTGACGTATGATTTATTTTTTATGATTATAATGCATGTGTTGACTATTGTTTCATTATTTATTAACATACATATTGGTCTATTCATGGGAACCTAGGTTACTAAGTGGGAGACCTTGATTTATCTTACTCTAGTTTATATCCCACTTTGGCTATTGTCCCACTTGTCATGTTTTGTAATAGTGCTTAAGGGGGTTCCCATGATGAATCCTTTGTGGACTAGTCGAGTGCCACATGTATTTTTTTAGGATAAAACATAGGTCAGATGTTGGTCTCATGTTTATAGTATTTTTAGTGTCATCTCACTTTAGGACAAATGGAGTTTCAGATGAATCTTATTCATTGATTGGTGGATTATGTATGAAATTTCATTCCTTAATATGTATCCCGATGTGATCATTTTACTTATGGAATCTATTACATAATTTTTTTAATTGTGAGATTTTAAACTAATATAGGGGTTCCTAATTATGTTTTTTGTGTTCTTTATTGTTGGTTTGGTTTTCATAAGTGGTTTTAAAAAATTATTTTATGAATGTTTCATTCAAATAAAGGAGAAATTTTAACTTTTATAAATGGTTTTTCAAGAATTATTTTAAAAATAGAAAAAAGGTGTCCTATTTGGATTTCATAATTTTCAATTTTCTCCTTTTTTAATATATAATTTTTTTTCATTTATAAAGTGGATATTTCAAACATTTTTATAAAAGTAGATAGTAATTACTTCCTTATGATTAAATACATGTGTTTTGGGTTTTCTTGGTTTCATGATACTCAAAACATTATTTTAAACTATATTTCAAACTAGAATTTATGAACTTTTTATTTAACAAAATTTCAAAGACTGGGTTGTGAGATCCTACTAGGCCTATTAGATCACATAATACATACACACTCATGTACATGTATACATATCCTATGACTTGTAAAAGTTCCATATTAAATTTTAAATTGTCTATCATTTCCTTGGGTAAGGGATGGTGAGTTTGTATATGGTTAGAAACCATGGATTTTGTAGAGGTGATCTTATGTTTTTAATTTTTTTTTAATTTTTTTTATATACAAATACAACCTCTCTTTTATTTATATTTTTTTTGTATCTTGTAGTATATTTCATTGTGGCTGATGATGTGTATTGATATAGATTAGTTAAATCATATTAATTATTTATCATTTGTTTCTCTCTTTGTATAGACTCTCCATGATATATTTTTTTAATATAATCCACTATCATTTTACTCTATTTTGAGAGATAAACTATTCCTAAGTTTAATTATTTGATTCCTAGAAACTAGGTGTCAGTTTGTGGAGATCAGGACCACCCTTTGTGTATTGTGGGTAGTTAGGTTAGGTGATGTGATGGGTTAATAAGATATGTTTTATTAGATGAGAACTTATATCCACATTTTTATTGTGATTTCTATCCACTAGATGACTATGATTTAGCATAGTATTTTTTTAAACCTATTGTACTAATTAATGTAATACCTTTTTTACCATTCTATTTTTCATGAGATATCTCAATCCCATCATCAAAGGGTAATTATGATCATGATATACCACGTTCTAAAATGAAAAAAGATTTATATCTATCAACTATATTCATTAGATTTTTTTATAACACTAATAGATTCTTTTAATACGTTTATATATAAGACATATCCCACCATTATCTACTTAATCAAATTTTCCCAAGTTTTTATCATTATTATTGATTCAATAAGGTTTATCAAACACATTCCAACTATTCATATTGGTATTATTTAGATGAAACATCTTTTAAGTAATGTTGACTGAGTTTTGATAATGAATACACTTATTGGGAATGTTGATATCTATTGTGATTTTTTTTCTCCCAAAGAATTTTCAGGTTACATACTCTAATAATGTAGATCTACAACCTCAACCATGCTCTATTTCTTTCTCTAGGTCACTCTAATTTCTTTATGTAATGTCCTTGACCCTTTCACAGTCCTCATATCCTGACCTAGAGTGTCATATACCTCAGGCATACCCCTATAGGATATAGGGTACTGACTAGAAAATATGTTCGGATGAACCATGTGTCGAGACTATACTGTTAGTACTATCACATTCAATAATAATCAATAACATAAATATAAAAAAAATATAATATTTATGTATAATGTATGAATTTATATTAGAATATATACCATGATAAATAAACAAACACCATTCAATTACAATGTAACTCACACAGGTCATATAGTAGTATATCCTATAGATATCTTTTAGAGGGAAAATCATATACATTGATGATATAAAACTGAAAATAAAACAACACTATATATATAACTACCATCCCTCAACATGTACCTTTACCCAAATTCATTTCTCTTTTGAGAACTTCCAACCTGATCACAGGTACTAGGGCTTGTACCCCAGCCTCTATGGAAACTATAAGGTCTCCTCATCCAACAATGTATTCATATAGAGTATGAGAATAAAAAAAATTAATCCACCACCAATCATGTCCCAAATAATAATTGGAATATATATTCAACTATTTCATGAAAAAAGTTATAAATCACATCATGTATACACCGATCATACTAATGGGTGCCTGATAAGACACCCTGGGACTAAATCCACAACTACTACAGTCAGTTCCAAATATGGAATGAAACTGTTTTGTTTTGATCATAAAAAAAGATTGAATGAGTTATTTCCACTCGTAGAAATGAACTTAGGTGAATGAGGAGTCACTAATAATAAATAAACAATGTTGAATGTATTATCATAATAATAAATAACATGGGTGAACATATTATCCCTAGTGATAAAATGATCCTAGAGTGAATGAATTCTCACGGATCCTTATTTATGTAGTGAATGATTCATCACCACTCTTAAAAATGTCATAGTGAATGAGTTATCACTAGTCAAAAAGTTAGGAGAGAGTGAATGAGTTGGCGTTGATCCTAAGGGAAGTGGTGAGTGAGTCATCACTACATGTAATGATGGATAAGTTATCACCAATAATTAAATGAGGAAAGGTTGAACAAATTATTACTACTCCTCAATGTAGTTTTGAATGAATCATCACAAATCCTAAACAATATGATGATGGAAAAGTTTTCACCGGTCATCACCATGATAGCTTATCCATGTTCTTAACCCCATTCATTCACAAGATATGCTAAAATCTACTATAGTGAAATTCCCCCAGATACATCCACATAATGAATATTTCATATGCTTCTTATACACCCCAAAGATACCTGAAATAGTCAATAAAAACTCCATTCATCCCTTCAATTTTCTATTGTATTACAATAAAACAAGAATTAAGAATGTTACTAAAACAATACCAATAATTTCCCTACCTAAATACTTACCTAATGATATAACCCATATCTTATCATGTGGAATTTATAAAAATATAGAAACTCATATACCTTATCTTCTATCACTAAATGCATGACATTAATCACTAAAACTGATTAAATGGGTGGGATTTCCCATCTTAGGCTCAATCATTCCTACCCAGAACTCACCATTCTAGTAAAATAAACCCACAAGATGAAAGTAACACTTCATAAATCCAATATCAAGGAAAATACATACCATCTCAAACCATAAGTAATTATAACCCTTGGTAATTCATCACTCTTAATATGATAATATCAAACTGTTTGGCATGATCAAGCCCATTTCTAACTCATAAATCACCACTCAACAGATGTAATATCCCATAATAATTACCTTTAACCATTATCTTATACAAAACCTCCAAGATAAATGATCATTGGGTTGTTATCTCACCAATATAGCCTCAATAGAAAACCCTTATATCTCATCCAATCCTCTAAAATAAAATCATGAAAACCCTATTCCATATTATATCTTTACATGCTTGGATATCCGGAAAACTTTATGGTTTAGTCAACAACCAATCACCTTACTAGCCCCTATCTTGATGTTATTTGTAAACAAAACATGCTAATACATATAATTTCCCTAGTTCACTATAGTCTATTTTCATGTTGTATACCCTTTGTGGTGACACAAACTTTTTAACTCAACCTCGTAACCTAATTTGAAACATGTTTTGAATCATCACCATTACTCTATTAAATCAATCCTTGTTTCCCATAATCACTCTATCCCCTCATATCACACTCAATCCCAACACAAATTCCTTCCCCTGCCTTTATTTCCAATAATCTATACAATAACATATGAGGGAGGTAAAATAAAGGACTATATACCTTGATTGGGATTTATCCCTATTAGGGATTCTAAACTTAATCCACTCAATATCATCAAAGATTGAAATGAGCATCACCCAACTTCATGAGTACTAGATCAAAAAATTCCATAAAAATATCGATTAATATGGTTTGTATCACTCTATACATGTATATAAACCATCACCAAAATGAGAAGATTTGAAAAATTTTCACCACTCCTTATACCCTTATAGTTTTTAAATAATACTGAAAATTAATTTTTGTATGATTCCACCATACTCTAGTGGAATCATCCTAAAATACTTAAATACACCCCACAAAATTATAGAAATATAAATAATAATAAAATATGAAGAAGTATTGGTGATAGAACTAATATTAAAACCTCTATTATGTTATGAATAATGTGAGGAAGAATAATTATAATGGGAGGATAATGAGGTTACTCCGTATTCCCATATTTTTTCTAAGAAGAAGCCCCAACCCCCTGAGTTGGGGTTTTAATTTGAAAAAAAATACAATTTTCTGCATCCCTAAAAAAATGTGGTACTTGATATACTCTCATCAGGTACTTAATGGTCATTAACATAGTGTAGAAAACCACTATTTCACACTAGGTACCCATTACACCACCATAGAATACTCGAAATCATTTAATACTCTTGGAAGAAACACAATTTAAAATAATTAATTACTCAAACATAAAAATATCTACTAAAAAATTCCAAATGTATTAAAAAACCTATATTCATTGACTACATTCTAAAATTTTAATTGAGATGTATAATTTAATTCTACCTCAGTTCTAGTTACACTAGAGCCCAATCCTCCTATGGTTCTACTGACTACTGATTCTATGGATCATTTAAAAATACACATCATTATGTTTAACATCATAAAGTATAATTCTCATGTATCTTTATTAGATCACACTAGTCGCCATAATTTAGTATATGTTCTAATTCCAAATCTCCCACTAGTTATGCTAATAAAGATATCACACCCTCACCAGTAAGGTTGTCAAATATTATAATTTCACTTAATATAATCCCTCACACAGTTTAGTTATCCATAGAACAAAGAGAATGTATCCTTTTATGAGTAACCATCCTTGAATATATAAAAAATATGCTATTGGATACCTAGTTTTACCAACTACCTCTAAATCTCAGTGACTCAGACACTGTGACATTAGATAAATTCACCAAGTCATTAATAGTGTTTGAATCCTAGAAATATCATGAAACTACCATGCATCATTGATGTACTCTTGCAGTTTATGTTACTAGTTTATGCAATACCACCACATACATGGAGTTTCCACTGAATTTCTCCTCAATCATATAGTCTACCACTTGATACTTGATCAATTTGATGATTTATCACTACATTGAACTAATCATTATAGTACCTTTCAATTATCAAAATTCTCTAAATTCTATCACCATACTAGTTTAATTATGAAAATTCATATCTATCAGTTACACATGTACTAAATCAAACAAGACATCCAATATCAATATCCACAACTTGGTATTTTCCACTAAACATGCATATCAGTGTCTCTAACATCCAAGTATTACAGAAGAACCTCAACCATCACTGGGTTGGGTTCATCATGAATGTAATTAATATTTTATGACATTACCTACATGAAATAAGGGTTATATCCTCATGATAGTTATGGAATGTACCCGACCATAGGATTATCCTTATTCTTGATCAATGGAAATCAGCATTTTAAAATTTGATCATCAGTAAAATGTCAATACTTTGAATCCTTTCACATTAAAACCTGATAAACCTATACCATAATTATTTCTATATGTCTGTGAAAAATATGATACTCTCTGTTACTACTATATGATTCATTAATGGTCCATCATTATAACACTCCAACCTTAATCGATATATCTCAAAATCAGTATCCACAATAATTACCATATGAATCCCATGTTTTAAATCAGTACAGACTCCTCACCGATCATCGATAAATTCAATAATTTTACATATTTCCAACACTACTTACATTTTGAACTCTCTAAAATTCATCAACAATCACACCAATATGAAAATATCACCATCATTGTAAAAAATCCAGAGGTCATATCATTAAATTTCATATATAATTCGATACTATATCTCAAGACCATATAGTATACCATCTCACCATAAACATAGTTTTCCTAAACCCTTTTTTATTACACCATATCTTTAAAGATAACAAATATCTTACATCACTCATAATTCATATCACTTGTTCTCACTATAAAGTATATATAAATCTTAGTCTATATTAACTGTCACTCTAACTCTTGCTCAATATAATGGTGATATGAAAAATCTTTATAAATTTCATAACTCAATCAAAGTTTCTCACACCTTCCCACATGTATAATATTACCAAATATTTCCACCTAGGGTAATAAAACTTTTATTCTCATTATAATCCCATCACTAAGTTCCATGAAAATAGGAAAAACTAAGAAGTGATAGACTCTATTAAAACACACGAGAACCACTCAAGAACTGAAAACTCACATAGTCTTAAACATCGAACATGCCTCAAAGATCATCCTAAGCCCAAAAACAAAAAAATTATTCATATATAATCACTATGTATAATTGGTCATCAATATGATCTCACCCAAAGATCCATCTGGCCCTCAAACTCAATCTCATTACCATATATGTTCTTTTAGAAATCCACCAATAATTACTTTCCCCATTTCACCAATATTTGATCATGTGTAATGAAATTCTATGCTCAATAATTCCGATCTCACTATAATTAGATTTTTCTTAACCCATACCCTCCCACATTCTACCTAAAGAGTGTGAGAACCCACTCTATTATTTTTATGGTGGGAGAAAACTCGAAATAAATATGATAATAATAAAAAAGATACCACCATTTTCCATTGAATCCTGTTATTATTCAGGAATACGCCCTATATATAACATTATATACTAGTAAACATATTCCATTATTCTTCATAACTCAACGATCCTAGGCTCACTCTCCTATTAAACTCACCATTATTCCATGTATGTCAATCAAATATCATAGAACCACTAGTTATGATTTTATTTATGATATACCCAAGTTATCTCACATGCCTATATCCATCCACCTAACCACATCTTAGATATTTATTATTCCTATTACATGAATAATTCATCAGTGTTTTATACTACTAAGGAAACCCTATGATTAGGAAAATCCCTCTTATGGGTCACCCTGATATATCACTACCAACTATCAAAATTAAAATGAGTTGATTTTCTCTATTGTTAACACTCTCAAAACCCTAATATCTTATGTTTCATCATTTTATCACTTGGATCTCATTACTATTATATATACTATACACCCATGTAGTTCACATATCATGAATCAAAACCTATGCTTCCATCTCATAACATCCTAGGAAACTCATATTCTAAACCCTATCACAAGCCTCATATCCTCATTAGGGAATCCCCATACCCATACTAGCCACTCTAGGGTCATCTCTATATCCATGTGAATTTGGATGATATATCTCTCCCTCAATTTGTATCTCATAATTCATCATTATATGTTTAGTTAAGTATATCACCACCATTATATTATTTTGGAAAATATTGATTAAGTTATTATTGATACTTTAAATAAATAAAACCTCATTCTCTTTTAAAACTATTTTCTCAATCACACAGAAGAATACACATGTCCTTTGAATCTATGTTTCATGTATAAACATATGTGAATGCCTATTACCATTTAAATTCTTGATAAAAAACTACAAAATAAAAATCATAACATAATAATTTTTCAAAATCAACCTAGACAATATAGAAAAAAACATAACAATAATCTCAATTCCCTAGAAATATGGATTTATTACCATGATTATACAAGATATGCAAAAAAAATGACATATATCCCATGTTATTAATAATCCTAACTCTTTCAATAATGTATCAAATAGTAAAAAAATAAAAGAAAATCTATTTAATACCACTTTATAACATCACTAGACTGGTCGAAACATGCATGATGTTAATCAAAGAGAAACATACTTAAAACATACCAACTCAACTATTTATAGGTTCTTTACTAGTAATGGTGTTTATATGAAACCATGTTGGGAGACTATATCATCAATAACATCACATATAATAATAGTAAATAACATAAACATCTAGAAGAGATATGCACTAAATTATAACATATGTATATATAAAGGAAAGAATATTATATGTGATAAAAACACCATGAAAAAAATAATATAACTCATACATGGCATATAATCATACATCCCATAGACATAACCTAAAGGTTCAATCAAATATAGTAATAAAACAAGATAAAACAACACAAGAGACCCAACCACTGAAACCCAACCTAATATTGAACCCACCATCGTGTATTTTTCAAGCTCCTCTATCCAAATCACATGTACTATGGCTTGTTTATAGACTAAATTCCAACCATAAAATATATAGTAAAACTAAGGTGAACATATATAAAGTGAGCATTACACTTTGTAATCCATGACCAATATTTTCCCTAACAATAACTAGTTTATATATACTTGCATAACCCAAATGAAATAATATTAATAAATTGCATCATATGTACATAAATTGTACCGTTGTGTGCCCAACAATTCACCATAATGATCAATTCACACCATCGTTGAAAAGATCATAAATTGGGATGAACTTTATATATTCTGATTATACTAATAGTGTAAAAAAGATATCACCTCTCATAATAATTAACATGAGTGAATGGTGAATCTCAAATAATAAATAAACAAAATTGTATAAGTTATCACCATAATAAACAACATGGGTAAATGTGTTATCATTTATTACCAAATTTGGAAAGGGTGAAGTAGCTATCACTAATCCATAAGGCAGTGGTGAATGAGTAATCACTACTCTTAAAAACATAATGGTGAATGATAAATCACCAGTTATCAAATGAGGAAAGAGTTAATAATTTGTCATCAATCCATAATGAAATATTGAATAATTCATCAGCACTCAAAATAAAAGAGTAAATAAAATATCACCGGTAATCAAATTAGTTGTGGGTAAATAATTTATCACCACTCCTCATGGAAGTGGTGAATGAGACATTTATACTCCAAAATAAAAAAATGTTGAATGAGTTATCACTGGACATCACCATGATATGTTTTCTGTATGCCTAACCAAATTTGTTCTAATGATATTCTAAGCTTAGATATAGACATTTTCCTACTAGTAATATACTTAATTTTATGAAAGCATGTGTTTCTGAAAGAATCAAGTGATCTCTCAAATAGCATGATTATACTCCATCCATCTCTCAAGTCAATCACTATATCACAATGACACAAATGATTATAAAACCACAATCATAATTAGGTTCATTACTCTACGCAAATCCATTAGATTTTTTATAACCCATCACATCACATGAAAAGTGAGTCTTGATGTACCATCTCTAAGACATAATCAAATATAATTGAATTTATCACATGTACTACTAAAACTAATAAACATGATGGTATGGAATATTTTGGACTTGACCCATTTAATCCAATACTCACCACTCAATTGATATGATCCCCCAAGATATAATTAACACTTCTCATAACTATTTTCATATAATATAACTCTAATTTACAACCATGTGGGACTCTACCCTTGAGTATTTAATTTCTTAAAATTGAACAATACCACTTCTTTCAAGAAGATCAAGTCCATGTCTAACTCATAAGTCACATATCATTGGATGACATAGCACATAAGGGTTAACTATAACCTTTATCTTAAGATAACCCCTAACTTTATTTGATTTATGGTTATCTATCTCAATAGTATACTCTCTATAGACTCCATTACAATGAATTTAACCCTTTTATATATTTACTTGGTGTCCCAAGTTTAACCCACAATTTCACCTTATCGAATAACTTAAAAGTCATAAGATTGCCACAACAACAACTTATTTCACTCACCCCTATACTAACACTATCAGTGAATGTCATGTAAAAAAACATAATACATCCCTAGTACACTAGAGTCCACAATGAATATAGACACCCTTTATGGTACTATACACTATTTAACTCAATCTAGTCATTGCATTTGGTTTATATAGAAAATAAATATTTGAGGGATCATATATGGGATATCCATCATATCCCAATAGATCGTAGTATTTTTTTAAATAATCTTCCAACACAAATAAACTAAAAATATCATTAAACACACCCACTTAAACCTATATACATTTCCCAAAAATTTGTTAAATTCAGATAAATAAGGTAAACATTCATACTGTCGACATTAAGTAAGTGTTATACCGTTTAATTATTATCACCTCAATACATTAAAGTATATCCAATATTTAACAATTCATTAACTAATAATATGATCCCAATATATCATAACCTAGTCAAAATATAAAACATTAATTTTCATTCCAGTCTCAATGTACATTCAATCCTTCATTATAATAAACAGATATAATCTTATATAACTACTCATTATCCCCCTCTAGAAACAAAAAATATCCCCTATATTATAAAATAATTCCTTTATAATATTGAATAATCTTCCTCAAATCCTTAAATCCACCACACCAATCAGAATAATATTGAGAGAAAGAATAGAAGAGAAATAAATAGGAGGATAAATAACAATAAATTATGGAATAAAACCTCTTATATGTTATTAATCATTTATGGAATAAGATATGGAATGAATATGAAAAAACATAGATTATCTTGAACATTGAACTTAAATGAATAAGTCCCCCTAAGAGGGTGTTTTAATTTAAAAACCTAAATATCACATTTTTCTCCATTGTTAAAAAAAATTTGGACTATTGGGTCCCTAGTACACCCTAACTGTGTACATCATGGTATCTAAAAAGACATAAAAATTCCACTAGATTACCTTGGGTTCCTTTTAAATGACCACCTTGTAGTTTTTGGTATCTTCTACTCCTGGTATAACCATTAACTCATCTAATTAATTTCATAAAAATAAAAATTTCCTTTAAAACCTATATGGATGTTAGAAATTTTCATCATTCAATCCACTAATGGATTGGGATGCTATAATTCTGGTGTGTATGTAGTATTATATTCATGCCTTATTCTATGATATTCAATATATAATTCAATGAATTTACTTTTATAATCATATCCATTGTCATATTGAAACCTATTGATATCATACTTATTTACTTTTCAATATCTATTTGATAAAATTTTCACTTCTTAAGAGCATGATATTTTTATATCATGAAATATAACATGGTTATATGAAACAATTAATCAATAAAAAAATAAAATATTTATCCCCATTGGTTAATGGTGTTCCTCAATAATAGGTGCACCATTGAGAATGGGATCAATTAGTTGTTCTAAACTATTAAAATTTATTTCTATTTTAAATTATCCTGTACCATTATTTATGACATGAACTACTCAAAAAATCAACTTAACCTTGCCTAAATGAAATGATAATAAAATATGATAAGGTTTAATTAATTTTTAGAAGTTTTAATACTATTGTGGGTACCTACTCCTTACTATTTCTTGTTTCTATATCAAACTATAAATATTTCACTTGAATTTTTTGATTAATTAAAAGTGGGAAGGTTTGATATCATCCAGTAGCCTTATTTTTATAAACACATACATATCCTAATTTTGGAAATAATTTCCATTGATTTTTAGTAAATGAATTCATACAATATGAAAACAATCAATAGATTAATCCAATGTGATTGAGTAATTATTGATATTGAAAATCCTCTTGAGCCTTCAAGATGATCAACACTGTGTATGAACACATATTTAGTATAGTAAAATTCTTATGTCTATTTATGAAATTAGATCAGTCAGGATACTTGCTATATGTAGTATTTGTGGATGATATGCTTCTTCATTACTTAATATTAGTGTTTTTTATATTTTTATCTCAATATAATTACATAACTTTGGCCTCTATACTACTAACCTTTTCTATGATTTTTTTCAAAGATATATTTCATTATCAAATATTACCTACACATTTAGTTCGCACTAATTTCACAATTATCATTACATTTTTTAATCATTTAATTTCATAATATGTGTTCCCGCTAATTCCTCAACTATTACATCTGGTTTAGCTCCCACGATATAGAAATATACTTCATTTAAATCATACAACATGATTTTTCATGATATTTTTATATTATTTGTTGACATGGTTCTTCTACTCATGATATTGATATAAAATTCCATAAATTTACATTTGAAAAAATTAACTAAAAATATATATTCTATAATTTTCACTTTGATCATCAGTTTAATTTTTCATATATTTTCATTTTAAAATTATATAACATTTTTGTAAAGTGATCTGCTCTTTTTATTTCACTAGACCAAATTCGGTTGGGATATTCATCTATTTTTATTCACTGCATGACACATATTTTCACAATGAAACATGATCAAATATCCCATCTTGAATCCAATCTTGTTTATATTCATGTGATTTGTGAAATTATAAAAAACGTGACATCGGTTGATTATTTTATTCTTTAGAATATTATTTGAGAAATAGTCTTAAACATTGAAATGTATTGATCCTAAATAATTCAAAATGACCCCTATAGAATCTCAGTGACCCTACACAACTTATATATTCTCTTTCCATTGTCATATATATGGCAACAATCATATTATAAGGTTTAATAATCATTACATTGATCAATTCATTAGTCATTCTATATAGTTAAATGAACCCAACATTACTTTGTATATCATCCACTACTTATGCATAAATTACCCCTATGGAACTATAAAATGAACCCTATTAAACACAAGAAGGCATCTGTTCCTTTTCTAATTTTCACTTTGGTAATGACCCTTATGGTAATATAAATGAACTCTCTAGAAAATAGGTCACCCTTTTGGAAACTAGATGACCCCTATGGATATTTAAGACATAAATAAATTTTATCGTTAATAATATAATTACATTATTATATAAAATTATCATAGAAAATCTTCAAATCATCTCAATGAATCATATATCATCTCCAAAACATTCACAGAGTACATTGAAAAATATCAAATAGTTCTCAATTATCCCCATTAATATTTGAAAATGAAGAAAAGCATCCAATATTATTTTTTTCCTTCAATATCCCCCTCTATATTTGTTTTCAAGATTAATAAATATGTCAATATCAATTAAAATATTTCAACTCTTCTCATTTATTTTATAGAAGTCCATAATTTACCCCAGAATCATTAAATCATAGCCTTTCCACGTATAAGAAGTGTCTTGACACCACACAATCAATTAAGGTAATTCTTTTGAGATAATTCCATCTCTCTATGATAAGAAATTTTTACCCAATGTTTTTTATAAAGTACCCATTATTCCATTAAAAATCTAAATATTCTCCCTTTATAAGAAATAAACATGGGTCTATATTAATAGATTAGTAGTTTTACCTCTCCCCTTGATAGAAAATTATAATTAATCTCCATTTTTTTCAACATAATCCAAATATTTATGAGTTTATTTATTTCTACATATCATTAAGTGAGAGTGGAAAGTTGTACAAGGAGTTTTAGAATCAATTCATTGAACATTTATCATATAAGTGACCTTGTAAAGATATATGTATTCTGATAATTATATTAAATGTATTCATGGTTTTCATCACAATTATACACAATTTACTTGATAGAATTAATCATGATGTCCATGTGTTTTTATATAGATTTCTACATTGGGTTCTTTGGTATATCAGTAGCACAATGATTATCTATATAAATCTTTAGTGGATGATCCAAAACTACCATCATATCTTCTAGTTTTAACTACATTTATAATATATTTGTATTTGAGTGCATCACTAAAATATATTCTTCCTCGACTTTGCCAATGGAAACTAAATTTTTTCCTTATTATGAAAATTCCCATAGATTTCACCTATGAAACATTTTCCACTAAATGTGTAATTTTTATCAGTACAATATACTACCAAATCTTCATTTGTAAATCCATACAAGCTTATTTTTGATCTATTTCTCTATAGTAGGCTATATTTTAGAATAACTTTGACCTTTTTAAAAAATATTTTAACTTTCATAAGATGAGAATATTTAGGATCTCACTAAAATCCATCATAAATAGTCACTAAATACACTATATCTATCCATGAAGCTATTAAATAATGTAGTATTTTAATGTGGTTACCCAAAATTTTATAAATGGAATTTCCCTTCTTATAATTGTGTCATATTTATTAATTTAATATAAAGATCATTCACCACATGATGAAACCAAAAATATATTAATATATTAATTATAACATTACATTTAGGTAATAAAAATATCTATATTTTTTAAAAAATATTATAAGGGGATAAATGGTAGAAAATAAACAAAAAAATATGAAAATTCAGATCTACATGTTCTACATGAATAATGGCACTCACAAACAAAATTATAGAAATGTAGAAAAATATTTGTATTGAAATATTCATCAGGTAAATGAAAAGAAATATAAAATTGAGATAAATAGGGGTGAATTAAGAATAAATGAAATATGAGGTATTTATAGGATGTTGGTAACCCATATGACCTTCAAAAATCCGACTGTTTAAATAGTAATCTGATAGTTGGAATAGTAACCTAGTCTTTGTAATAGTAATCGGACTATTAGGTATATTAACCTGAATGTTAGAAAAGTATACTCACTTAAGTAAGTATAAAATAATATTTAGTTATCTATTAAAATTAAAATATAATATATTTAAACCATATTATAACTAAATAAATGTTTTAAAATGATAAATTAAGTGTCTATACTTTTGTAAAACATAAATGTTTTAATTTCAATTTTATAATAAACATCATGATTTTAAAAAATATTTTTTTCAAATAATGGAATTAAAATTTAATATTATGTTTTATTACAATGATAATATATTCATATGAGATTATAAGTAATTTTTCAAAGGGTTAGAAAATTTATAATAAAAATAAAATTGTTACTTTTTAGATAAATGATGATTTTATTTTAAAATTAGATTTATCCAATTTAGAAAAATATTTTCAGAAAATAGATTTCATTTTTGTAATATAAACATTTTATATGGTTATGGTGAATTTTTTATATTTTTCTAAAATAGATTATTTTTTTGTGAATAGTGAAATATAGTAAAATACGATATATGACATTACAAGCAAAGTACATTATTTTTTTAGTAATGGATAATGTAAGAACCCCTTAGTTTATAATAACATGAACCATTTACTTTATATAGTCTCAATAATCAATAATACTGATATTCCTAATCAAAAATATTATACTAATGAATATAATATTCAAAACCATCCCTCTCCTAACCTTACCAATACAACCCCCCACAACTCATTCTCCTCACACCTTATAATAATTTTATCATGCCAATTTTCTGACCAATACTCTTACTAATCCTCTACCACATTTATTATTACATATAATCTCACCAAAAAAACAATTCCATGTGTGTTAAGTAGTTTTTCAATTAGATGACATTTAAGAGGTAATATTCTCAGTTTACCTCTTTTAAATAAATTTATTCTTATAAAATCTCCTCACCTCCATCATCAAAAATGAAATAATGACTCTAGTATAATTAAAATAATATAATTTTATTTTGTTAATTTAATATCCATGATATACCCTCCAATTAATCATTTCTAAAATGAAAACATTGTTCATAATATGGTTAGTTCAACACCACTATGAAAAATGTACTTTGTTTTTTCACTACCTTCAATACTATTTATATAAAAAATATTGTGGATAAATATGAATATAATAATTATATTAAAACTTATTATAATTTATTTAATTTTTTAATATTCATTTACATAAATAAAGTGAATTTAGTTCATGATGGTCAGTAAAACGACCTAAATGAACTAACTAAATAATGTTAAAAATTTTACCAAGTGAATCGTCCCTATGTTAGAAAATATATAGGAACTTAAAAAATTTTAAGTTCAAATAAGTACATTAATACCATTTCATTTAACTTGTGTATTTTTTTGTCTCATTTTATAAGAACACCAATAATTATCAACAAGTGCTCGGACCTCGGAATAGTAAAACGAACGCCCTCTAAACAATGAAATTAAACATTACATCTCATTGAAATGGATATACATAAAAATAATAAAATTATATTAAATATATAATAGATGGAATAAGTTATTAATAAAGTAATTAATTTATTTTATTTTATTATTTATTATATTAATTAGAGTGTTTCTATACCCTAAGGTAAGGGATATATCAAAACCACCTTTTTCATTGGGTTATGACCTTTCTTTATATGAGTCACATTATATCTCTCATTGATGTATTCGAATGATTATAAATTTTGTATATATTTATCTTATATATATATATATATATATATATATATATATATATCTTTTATATATATATATATATATAACTTATTATACCATCCATTTATGGGGAAATATATGCCTCAAGTTGATTTCTCGAATGACTTATTTAAAATAAAACCTCATTAAGTGGAAATTCCCTATCCCATAATCCTTTTATTTAATTCTCATTTATTGTATTTATTCTCATCAATGATTTCATTAAATAAAGAAGTATTTTATTTGTAAAAATTCTTTTTATCTTGGGTTTTCAAAGAAATTTTCATACTTATTATTTCTCTAAAATACTTTATCTTGTTCCTTAAAACCATATTTGGAAAGTTCATTTTTATACCCAATTATCTTACCTTTCTCGTGATGTTTTTTTCAAATGAACACCATATTTTGAGACCTGTGATTATATACTCAAATATAAACATCCAAATTATTTAATTCCATATTCTCTTGGGAATATTTATAAAATATCCTTTGATTATGATATGAGGAAACATTATGCAACCCCTTTATTTCCATGGTAAATTCTTATGTTTATGTCTTGTGATTGATTTCCTTTTATAGAACACATAATCATGTGTATGTTATGATCGGTGTTCCCCTATTATGATCCAATTAATCGGGTGATGTTTTTGACTTAGGAGATGGTATTTATGGGATTAGGGTGTGATCCTAATCAATGATGGGATTTAATCCACCTAGTGATCTTGTCTTGGTTGTTATCCTTGACTTATTCTTATGTCGTGTTGAATGTTACTGCCACTTTCCTATGAATCCATGATCTTATGATACAATGTTATTTTTTTAACCTTTAATGAGATTATTTATAATACATCTCTGTGATGAACCCAACCCAGATACCCTCTAAAATTGGAACCCAGTCCAAATTTCCACATAATCAAATAATGTTCCTGATCCCCATAAGCTGGTGACTGGCACCTAGTCATCAAAAACCACTAGAAGGAAAAATTTCATAAAACCTAAAGAATAAAACCTGACATATATATACATGCATAAAATAAACTTTTTAATAATAAAAAAGTATATATTTAATTAGAAAAATGAAAATAAAAGATGTGATACAACTCAAAAGTAGCTAATAATCACCAAGAGACAAGTACAAAAACAAAGGGGGAAAATAAAAGAAGATAATATATGTGATGGAATGGTAAAACTCCCACTATCTCACTACCGGCTACCTATAATCAGATAAAAAAACATCACCAACTCACTATGAGACCTTTCCTTTCCCTGCATCGAAAGAAATACAAAGGTTTGTGCACCTCCAAAGGAGTGCGTAGGGTGTGAGCTAAGAATTCCCAGTAGGATACCACCCTGGTTTTCCATAATAGGTATCTAAAAAACAATTTGAACATGCTCAACTTTAAACAAAACAAGGCATGGTAAAAAATCTAAACAATTTTTTTATATCAAAATCATTGTAAAAAATTAATTTCCCTTTTCCCCAAATTTTTAAAATAAACTAGGTAAAATAGTTTCAGAGAATTTCATATACATAATAGCTATTAAATAAAATAAAAAAATGTATCACATATCATATGATATCATGGAAGTAAAAGATAAAATAGTACATGACAGAGTACAGGTAACATCATGTCAAGGATCACTATAAGTCATTCTATTTATGGAAATTTTACCCAGACATATACAATAGTGTGCATCAAGCCTCTAGAAATTTGCCTAAAATATAAAGAGTAGAGGAACACCTCAAAAATTAAACCTTCCAAAACTTTCTACCAAGTCCCTGGAACCATAGGGATAGGGAGAATAGGAACACCAGATGAGTGAACCCCCCAATAGTATCAATAAATGAGAGCTATTACTACACCTTTCACCTAAGTACCCAAGCCTTCCCATGTGCTCAATTTTCCAAACAGTGATTTGAAAGAAATTTTAGAAATCTATTTCACAATGATTTCCAAATAAATTTTATTTTACCAAAATGAGGGTAAAACCATATTTTTTTAAGAACCTATTTCTACACACACAAATTAATCATTACAATTAATTTATAAAAAAATGTATAAAACTAGAGTTACTAGAGATATATCATTCATCCAACATAGGCTAGAGATAGAACCATAAACCTCAAACTCACATCACACATTTATAAAATTGAATCCACCGACAGGGAAAAATGAAAGGATGTGAAAAAAAAACTAGAATCAACTCTTGCGTCTTAGAATCAATTCAACATGAAAAGTGGTTGGTAGAGAGTCTTGAACACAATAAACCTTGAAGAAACTCACACGTCGCACCCCAAACAACACAAGGGTTATATTTGGGTGGAATATCAGACAATGTATCTAGAAATGACCAATAACATTACTATCATAGATTAATAGATCCAGAAAAATAGCACAATGGCACTGTTGTGATCATTATCAATGAAGAAGTAGAAGGATTAACCACCCTAAGAAACGCAACGTAACCACAATGGAGATCAATTTCTAAAAGAATCAATCTAGAAGGAGTGGAGGTATCCAAAATTTCCTGGGATGGCTCCAAGGTTGGGATAGAAGATGATTGTAGTTGAATGAAAAGAAAAAATACGTATAGTGACCTAAAAATAAAATGTTGTGATAATTACATGGTGTGAAGCCAAGTTTGATGTAGTTTAATCCAAGAAACCAAAAAAAATGAAAAACGTGTATCCTAAGATTAAGAATACTAATTATAACCATTTAATGATTTTTTACATATTCACAATGTGTAAACCCTTCATATCATTAAAAATTCACGAATTTTTATATTACATGATGTGAACCTGATTCCTGGTGTGTAAATGATTCACACTTTTTACCGATTCATGACATAATATCGATGAATGATACATGATTTAAAAACTTTATATGGAATGTAAAACATTAAAAATGTGTAAAATTATCCTGATTTGAAATCTCCTAGCATACTGCAAGTAAATCATAGTGTTCTCAAAAGCCCCAAACCGACACTATAATTATTTGAACTCAGGGATAACCCTAAAAATAAATTAAAATGTTTGTACCCTAAATTTAGTTCATTTTCCCCCAAAAAGGATCTCCATCCTCAAGAGTCATAAGACACACCCAAATAAATATGAAAATTAAAAGAGAGAGGATAATTACTTGAAAATGTGTAATGGGGTGTTATAAGCTCCCCCAACATAATACATTTCATCCCCCATGAATTCATGTGGAATAATGATATCTAGAAACCGGTGTGGCCAATTATACCTCAACAAATAATCTCATTCTGGATTCTCATCAGAATCTTCTTCATGTTTCCATAACACTCCAAACTATAGAATTAACTTCCCATGCAAGACATTTACTTGAGAGTTAACAATCTCCACTGGCTTCTCCACAGAATAAATGTATGGCTCCAACTAGATCTCTACCCAACTAGAAATGTGAGAGAGATTAGGATGGTATTTTGTGACCTTTGATATATGGAATACATCATTAATTCTTGTCAAATGAACTAGAAATTTTAACCAATAAGAAAACTACATGATTCGCTTAGTGGCCTCAAATGGTCCAACATATTATGGTGCCAACATTCCCTATTTCCCAGGATGATGATGACCTAACCGAAGTGATACTTCCAATAAAACCTGGTCACCATTAGAAAACTCAAAAGGATGATTCTGATGATCCACATATGATTTATAATGAGTATTCTCTATAACCAAACATTGATTTATATCCTAAATCCTCACTAACATCTCCTGAATGAGACTTAGTCAAACCAAAGAGGATTTGACCACCTCTTCCCAATAATGATGAGATTATCATGGGTGACCATACGAATCCTTGAAGGGAGCCATTCTAATTGAAAAATGAAAACTATTATTATATAAAAACTCAACCAATCTCTTATGTCTATCCTAATATCCCAAAAAATCAAAGAAATAGGAACATGGAATATCTTTCGAGATCTGAATAGAAAGCCCCATTTATTTTTCTATTTATGGATAGTAAGTTTTACTCAATCTGACCACTGTCCCCATAACCTATTTGAGACTCCTTAAAAACCTCAATGTAAACCTAAGATCCATATTTGAAATAATGGAAGAATGAACCCCATGTAACCTTGTGATATCATGCACATATATCTTACCCATGTCTTCAAAATTAGTGTTATCCCTGATTAGAAATATGTGAGATAAATTTTTCAACCAATAAACCACCATCCAAATAGTTCCTCTATTAGGGATTCCATGGCAATCCAACAAAAAAAATACATGGACAGCTCATCCCATTTCCAAACCACCACCCAAATAGTTCCTCCATTGGGGATTCCATGGTAATCCAACAAAAAAAATTCATGGACACCTCATCCCATTTCCAAACCACCACCATAAGAGGATGGAGAAAACTAGAAGGTTTCATATGATCTGCCTCTATCTTTCATCAATTTTAATAGAATGAAAAATTATATTCACTGTCACATTTCATACCTGGACACCAAAATCATTGTCTCTTGTCATGATACATCTTTATAGATACCATATTAATATAAAATATTGAAATATTTTAGTCAAAAAAAATATTATCTTCAATTATTCGGGGATGAAAAACTAATACACAAAATAGAGAATACCATTTTAGGGGAGAGACCAAACAGAATCAGTCTCCATACCATATTAGGTTTCTTGAATTACTTTAAACTCATCATCCAACTTCTAAATATTCATAATAAACTCTAAGATAAATAATTTTAACTGGACATTGTTCAAAATCATACATGAAACATCCTGCTAAGAATCCATGTGAAACTAATCAAATATTACTATAAGGTTCCACTCCACGTTATATTCTAGAACAACCTACGATTGTACTATGTGGTTGAGAGCATCTCTAATAACATTCCTCTTACCTAGTGTATACACGATGTCGATGTCAAACATCTGAAGGTATTCCACCCAAAACCTCTATCTGAGATTTAATTATTTATAATAAAGGATATAGCTCAGACTCTTATGGTTATAAAAACCATGATACATTACCACCAAGTTAGTGTCGCCAACATTTAATAGAATTTATAACCATTGAAACCAATAAATCATGAGTGGTGTAATTAGTTTTATGTTTTCAAAGATGTAAAAATATATAATCCACCAAATTATCATCCTCCATAATCAAAAAACCCAAAGCATCACTAGAAGCATCATAGAAAACTACATAAACCTTATCAGGCTCAGGTAATATCATAATTATAGCTGATGTTAGAAGTTGTTTTAGCTCATCAAAAAAAGACTAAAAATTTCATCTCATATGAATTTCACCCCTTTCCTAGTAAGAGAATACAATTTTGTTTATAAATTTGAGAAATCCTTGAATAAACATTACTAATATTAAGAAATAAAAAGGATTCTCCGAATCTCAAAGATATTATGTGGATCTTCCAAAGAAAAATCAGCCTTCAAATTATCATGATCAACAAATAATATATGCTCTAAAATCTCATGTCTTAATTTCTATACTTCTTGGATCCAAAAATTTAATTTCAAAAGTTTTACACACAAAATGTGAATCCTAAAGATTTCTATAAAAAAACTCAAATGGTGCTCATTCTCATGTGTAGAACTATAATAAACCAATATATTATCCATGTACACTACTAGTAATGTGTTGAGATACTATTGGAACTTTTAGTTCATAAAATCCATGAAAAATGTTGGAGTGTTAGTCAGACCAAACAACATCACAAGATATTCTTAATCTCCATACCTTTTCTTGATTGTCATATTTTATATATCAGGAAACCAAAATCTAAGATGATGATAACCCACCCAAATATTAATCATTCAAAACCTCTTTTCCCCATTTAAATGATTAAAAAAATCATCCACATAAGGCAATGGACACTTGTTATTAACCATTACCTGGTTCAAATTCTGATAGTCTATACAAAATTTGAGTGAACCATCCGCCTTCCTAGAAAAGATAACATGGGATACCCAAAAAAACAATAAATGGAACAAAACTATTATCTATTAGATCATCCAATGGATTCGTTATCTCTTTCAACTCCACTAGTTCCATATGATATGGAGGTATTGAAATTGGATGCTTACCTGTCATCGGTTCAAACATAAACTCTACCTCCCTCTCTAGAGTAATACCAGAGAAATAATATAGTAAAACATCTTGAATATCCAAAAAAATAAGGGAATATTAGAAATGGAATAAGCATCATTGGTGTCAAATAATATTGCAGAAAACAAAGAACCGGTCTCTAGGTGGGAAGGCCCTACATGACCAGACCTCATATCCCACTCTCCCCAAAATACCTGATATATACCATTAGCAATAACAAATGAGACACACCAATTATCACAATCAACCTCAACATAGTGAGAATAAATCCAATCAATCCCAATGATGAAATAAAAAATTCAGATCAAGAATAAGTAAATCTCATACTAACACTCCATTAGATATCGATAACAAACAACAAGGACACCAAAAACTTTTATTTTTCCTCTTCCCAAGAGGTGTTTCTAACTCCATAATAAAGGGTGTGATATCTACTAGATGATCAATAATATCAATAAAATGGATAGGTATAATTGAGTGGGAGGAACCAATATCAAATAAAGTAATTTCTACTAAGTGTTTAATAATTATGGTACCTATCACTGTCATTAGACGTGCATCTACATTCACTAGAAACTCGTCTACTGTGTGAAGGTGATTCACTCATGAGTAATGTGGATAGAGTGTAATAGTATTTTTAGCATATGACTATATTGAAGTATCATTTTGATCCAAATATCCATTACCTTAATGAGGTGTATACATATCCTGACAGAAATAATACAGAGTCCATAATGTTCATAATTTTTACACATATTTGCGGGTTCATGATAAAAACTCCCTGTGTTTTCATCCTTTCCACAATAATAGAAAGTCAGGGCACACTAATAGATGTAACATATGGTGCAGATGATTCCTACCACTGAGAAACACCTCTACCACTCCTGTGATGATCTTTCCACTTCCTCTTTTTTCCATGCATGCCGCTAAAAATACCACTAGGTGGAAGAGAAGAGGAATAATAACCGACCATGCCTTCCATATTCATCTCTTCCATTATTTCCCTGTCTACCATCTCTATATAGTTTCAAATCTTCATCATAAACACCTACAATATAATATTCAATAGAAAACTCTATATGTATGTCTAAGCCTTCATCTAATCCTTATTTAGTACCTATAAAGAAAAATGAACCATCTCAGTAAACTGATTAGTGTATGTTGACACCAAACACTTATCTTACTACAAAGAGAGGAACTCTAGAGACTTCACCATCATCAGTGGCTTATAAAAAAATATTGGAATAAGAGAGTCTAGAAACCATTCTAGTCTAAGACCATCTTTTTATCCTCCGGTGCCATGGAATCCCACCATTGGTTACTATGACCCTCAAGTCTAAATTCTACACACTTCACCTTCATACTCTCAAGTGTATCCAAGAATTAAATGATCTAATCGTTCTTGTCCAACCAATCCTTTGCCTCTTGAGGTTCATTCTTACCCTTAAAGGATGGTCTCTTTTTTTGAAATAACTCCCACGATCGATCCAAGTCTCCTCCAGATCTCGGTTGTACCTCAAAAACTCCATTCTATACTTGCAGTTCATTTTGGTTGACAACACGAACTTCCCACATTATATCCTTGATGATGTTTTTATTTATAGTTGGATTCCCTTGAGGAGAATCTGATACACCCTCATGTGGAACCTGTGGAAGATGTCTCAAAGGCATACTACTGCACACCAAAAAAAGAAATGATCAAACAATAGGCTAATATCAGTTCAAAATAGAGGACCACAAGAAAACAACTAATATTAAGATTGAGAACTAAAAAAAGTGACATGAATCCCAATATCCCATTATAACATGAGTCTCCATATGGAACATTCTATCTAGGCACTCACCACAACCTACCTCTGATGTCCCGAAAATCCTATCTCTGGTGTACCAAGCATCTCAATTCAAGGAATCTTGGGAAAATTCAACCTATTCTACCAAACTATGATGAACCAGACCTAGATACCCTCTCAAACTTGTACCCAACCCAAATTTATAGATATATGAAGGGAGTTCCTGATCCCCACAGGCTGAAGAATAGCATCAAGATGTCAACAAAAACTAAAGGTAATGATTTCTCCAAAACATAATCATACAACATGACATATATATATACACCATTAATAGAAATAGCATAATAAAAACTATTATATATTTCATAAAAAGGGAAAATAATAAAAGTGATGCAACTCAAAAGTTACTAACAATATCCAATAGAAAAGTCTAAAAGAAAAGGAAAAAATACCAAAACAAATACTCCATGTGATAGTGTGGGAAAAATATCACCATCTCACCATTGGTTACCCAAAATCAGTTGAAAAAAACCATGATGCATCACTACAGAACTATTTCTTTACCTACATAAAAATAAATACATAGTTATACGCACCTCTAAAGAAATGTGTGTGTTATGAGATAAATAGGCTCACTATGATCCCACCCAGGTGTTTTATAACAATTCTATGTATAATAATCTTAACATGATCAAATTTCAACAACAAAAGGCATGATAAATAGCTAAAAAACTATATTAATATAATGTTAATACATTTAATTTTACATTTTTCAACATTTCCAAAATAATCCAAATAAAATAGCTACAAATAATTACATATACATCAATGCAGTAAAATCAATGTAAGTAATGTATCACATATCATATAAAATCTATATCAATACAAGATAAAAGAATAAAAGACAAAGTATGGTTAACATCATGCTAATTATAACTATTATTCAGGATAGTTATGACACTCATATCCACAAATAGACCATAGTGCACATCAAAAATTTGGTCTTATGCATCAAATCTAGAGATCAAAGGAGCATCCTAGAAATTAAACCTCCCAATAGTGTCTACAAATTCTTGATAAAAACAGGACTAGAGAGTATGGGAACACCCCATGAATGTACCCCCAAAAGTATCAATAGAGGAGGCATATTACTACACTTTCCATCTAAGTACCCAAGGCTTCTCATATGCTCTATTTCCCAAGCCATTTTCATGAAAAGCATGATTTAAAAACCATTTTATAAATCCATTTCATATTGTGTTTAAAATACTTTATATTTTTTTCAAAACAATTTTAAAAATATATTTTCTCAAGAACCTATTACCACACACACAAATAAATCATTGTAAGTGATTTATAACATAATTAATAAAACTAAAGAAATAAAGTTCATCCAGCATAGGCTAGAGACCGAACCACCTACCTCAAACTTGGGTTACACATTCCCAACAACAAAATACACCAACACTAAAGATTGAAAGGCCGAAAACAGAGACCCTAGAATCAGTCATCACATATTATAATCAATTCAACAAGTAAATCAGTCACCGAAGAGGATAGAACACAACATATCTTGAATAAGCTCACATGCCACACCATAACCAACATAAGGGTTAGCCTCTAGAGGAAGGCCACAAATGGATCTAGAAAGGATAAAGAATATTTTTATCATGGATCAACAGATCCAAAAAAATATTTGAATGATGCCACCTATGATAAAGTAAAATAAATAAGGATATGGATTACTCACACTGACAAAACCACCATAATAAAAACGATGATCAATCGCTAAATGAAGTGATCTGGACGGAGAGGAGCTCTACAAAATCACCTAAGAGAGCTCCTGATTTAAGAGAGATAAGGTATGTGGTTAAATAAAAACAAATCATGTGTGAATCACCCTAAAAATCACAAGTCTTGGTAATTACTTGGTGTGAAACCCCATTTCATGTTGTGTAATCCATGAATCCCAAAAATTCCAAAAAAACATGTCACCTCAGATTAAAAATCTTGATTTTCACCATTTGAAAATGTGAAACATATTCATGGAATTTAAACCATTCATTTCATGAACTAATTAAATTCTTCATACATTACACTACATGAACCTGATCCACGACATGTAAATCATTCAAACCTTATACTAGTTCATGAAATATTTCCCAAAAATGAAACACAATATGAGGACTTTACACAACATGTAAATAATTATTAATGTGTGAAATTCTCATGATGCAAAATAATCTAGAAGACTGCAAGTAGGTTATATTCTACCCAAAATCCCCAAACTGACACCGGGGTTCCCTAAAAACTGAGGAAACCCTACAAATCCTTTAATATTTTTATACCCAGACTCCATTAATTCAAAAAAAATTGCATCCACAAACATTAGTCTATTTCCCTAGTAAAGTATCTATATCCCCAGGATTCCCAAAACTCAACCAAATAAAGATAGAAAAAAAGAGATAATAGAATTACCTGAAAGTGGGTAATAAGATTTCACATTCTCTTTTATGATATCATGTTATGTTTTTTGATGGAAATGTTATGAATTATTATCATTTTTATTATCATACTAGTATTTTTATTTCACCATATTATTTTATGCACTAACCATGTATACCTATATAGTTTTAAGAGCTCTATGTGTTTTAATATCTCATTACGGAGAATAAAATAAAAAATATATTTTATTTTCATGTTGTTGTTTTATATACATAGTCATCCAAAGAAACTAAGACCATCAATCCTTTTGTTTTATTTATTTGATATTTTTTTAAAGATTATTTTATTTATGTGTAAAAGGATAAGGTCAATATTTTTTGTATCAGAGTATGGTCTAGTGATTTTAGGGGATTAGGACTAGAATTATTTTGTGAGAAACCTAGGGATAAGTCAAAGTATTGGAAAATATACTAAAATTTTATTGAATTATAGAGTGAGTGGTTACCATTAAATTACATCCTTTTTTGGATACTATAAGTATATGTGGCCCTGGAATAGTTTTTTTAGGGTTAATAAACACAAAAATGGTATGTTTAGTATTAACTTGATTGTCACCTAGTTCATGCAAATTATTTCTTATTGTGCACCTGATTTGACAGTACCTGAGATATGATTTGGAAAATTTTAAAACTCCTTTTGAACCATTATGAAGGAAATAAGTTGATTTTTATATTCGAAAATATAATAGGAAAAATGAAAATGGATAACCAAGATTAAAACCTAGAGACTCATAAGTTTGGATTCTGACATCATTTATAAATTGTTCCCTCTATGATCATAGTTTCCCTTTTTATTGGATTTATAGTTTAAGTATTCCCATCCCTAATTTTATTTCCTTTATTTTAGTTAGTGGAAATAAACATGAGTAACTGTGACAACATCCAATGTGATAGGAAATGTGATGATTTCCCTAATGTGATGCATAACCATATAGGAACAAGATCTTAGTAATTTATTACAATACCATCTCAACTATATCATGTTTTGAATACTAACATGAATAATGTGGAATGTCATCCTTATCCTAAGAAAGAAAAATTTTACTTTTATTCCAAAATGAAACAAAGACCTCATACCTTTGTTGGATCTTATGATCCCCTCATCATAAAAAAATGAATTAATTCCATTGATAAAAAATTCTCTTTTCTATAATGTCTAGATCAATAGAAATTCATACTTCCAATTTATTATTTTTAATAAAAAACAAAGTAGTGATATCACACATATAGTAGGGCATGGAAAAAAATCTATGTTTTTCTTATAAAATAAAAGTGGCTAACCAGGGTCATCTCACCTAAGGAGATTCACATTTTTCTACTAACTAATTACAATTCACTTAAACTATTTAATTTTTTATTGTTTTTATTATTTTA
Organism: Viscum album; assembly: GCA_963277665.1. Taxonomy (NCBI): domain Eukaryota; kingdom Viridiplantae; phylum Streptophyta; class Magnoliopsida; order Santalales; family Viscaceae; genus Viscum; species Viscum album. The sequence continues at coordinate 870,462,362 of OY728123.1, forward strand.
TGAAAAAAATATTTTTTGGATTTTATTAATAGAAAAATTAAAATAAGTGTATTACTAAAAATTATATCAACATAAAAGTAAAGACATAATGAACAAATAACATGGCATTATAGGGTTTTTATTTTAGTTCCTCACTTTATTTATGTTAGTTGATTAAATGTTTTCTAATCATTCATTTTTAAAATCTCATTCTTGTATTACTATTCTTTTATTTAGTGATTTTGAAACCTTGAATGCCTAAGAAAATTGGATCCCACATCTTTCTATAATCAAGGTTGATAAAACACCTCAATCGATATTGTGATGTTTTCCATGACCTGTCTTCATTATATGATGTTGCATCCCTTGAACATCTCAACTCCATCATGTGAGTATATTGTGTTCAAAGGATGGAAGGGAAATGATTTAAATAAATGAATATAAGGGATTTTGAGTTTCATGTTAGGTTGGGAAATCACCAAAATCCATCACTTAATTTTTTCTCAAAAAAACATAAATAAGACATTGAAAATTTTAAAACAAAATTTAGGGCACCCAATCCTCCCATGAGGCCAAGACTTAGGTAAGCCACTAATTGTCGAGTGTATGAGGACACAGTGGAAGGTATTAGAAAATATAATGGGATAAATAAGGATATAAGATTGATAGAATTTAATAGTAGAGAAAATACAAAGGATGGAACCCTTTTATTAAATAATAATGATGAGTGACATAAAATAAGCTAAATTATAAATGAAAATTAAAAAGAAGTAAAAAATAGATCATCTAGAAGCAGTCTTCTCTAGAGCCTCTAATAATTTTTTTGGGTGTAGTATCATTGTATTTATAGAGGTAGTTAACCTCTTTATCTTACTTGACTACATATTATAATATCTTTACAATCATTGAATTTTCCTTTTTAAACATATTCAATTTTGAATTTTCATAATTCCCAATTATTTCCAAATTCAAATGCTGAGATGTAATTCCTAAGTGATGGTAGCAGTATCTACTGTTGTTCCTTCACATGATATGTTATTCCAATATTCCCTGGTTCATTAAAAAATATTTCACTAGCTTGGACTTCTCTATGGAGTTTAATAATTTATTGGTTCATTCATGGGGTACTTCCTCTATATCTACCATTATATCAATGGTATATCACATATACCACTAGCCTAACTATAGAATAAATATATCATTTGTCCAATGGTGGTTCGCATCAATATTTAGTCCAATGGTGGATCACATCTAACGTTTCCCACTAGTGTATCACATTTATTGTGGGCCAAATGGTGGATAACATCTATCATTGAAAGAAATAAGCATTAAACATTTCTTTATTCACCCCAACATATTATTTATCCTTCATCTCACCTGAACATTGTGGTTATCCATAGCCTCTATGGTGAGTCCTTGGAAAGATCAGATGTAGAAAAGCTGGTGATTCCTCTATGCATGATATATAGATGTATGGAGATCTTCTTCATGTATGGAATTCATATTCTAGATGGTATTTGGTGGCTAGGAAATGGTCATGGAAGTACCCATTGTAGTTTTCATCTGGATGATCGTGCATTGAATCATTCATGGTGTAGTATGAGGAGAGTGCCAGGCATTAGAAAGGAATCACCTTTGTGTAGGAGGAAGTGATCAAGAACCACTCTTCCAATTAGAAATGTGGGATTATGTAGTGACTAAAATCTCAGGCAGAGTTCCCATGGTGGTTCTCCAATTAAATGGAGGTGACCAGTGGTAAAAATGCATGTGGAAGTAGAGAAACACCCTAGATCGAGCATGAAAGAGGTGAAATAATCCTCAATATCCATTTTTGGTGGAACGGTGGATCATATCCACCATTTATACAGTGGTGGACCACATCAACCATTATCTAAATGGTGGATCACATCTACCATTGGAATAATGGTGGATCGCATCCACCTTTTGGAACAATGGTAGCACATCCTTCTCAGCGATGGAAGTAAACCTACATGGAATCATTTCTTTATGGGGTCACACCTTATCTTCATAGTGAATCCACAATTCATTGGTGGTGTTATGTGCATTGTATCATCCACCTCTTCCATTAGTGATAGTGGTGAGGGAATGGTGGTAGTGGTGGTGAGATTAGAATTTGGAGCGTGGAGGTAGAAAAGGGTGGTCATCATCAGCAAGAAAAACCTCATTCTTCTTAAATGAGATATAATTGTGGCACTGAAGGAAATGGTCCTATGGAATAAAATCAATACATAAAAGAATTGTTCTTCCTTTAATCCCCTAGTATTCATAGTGGTTGAAAGGAGCTTTAAAATGTTCTCATGGTGTTCATACAAGGTGGAGGAAGTGATTTGAGGTGGTATAAGGGCTTGGAATTGGAATTCATTTCAAGATCAAGCTTCAAAGGGGGAATCAATTTCAGTTCTCTTATTTTTATCAAATGGATCAACGTTATATTATGCATGGAAGTGTGGTGGAGAATGGTAGTGTGAAATTTCTAAGGTGAGGGGTCACAGGAGTGAGTGAGATAATTTTGTTTTGATTTAAATGATGAATAGTAATCCACATGAAAGAGTCCCATAATATAAATGAATCAAGTGGTGGAGAGAATTTATTAATTAGATCATGGGATCACCAGAACGGGTGCCTAAGGCTGGGACAGGCTCTCATATTCACTTGAACATGCTAACATGGGCTGTGTGCACTACGCGGCACGAGTGGGCCTTTTCCCAACCTATGCAAGTGGTTCCTCCCATGGTCTCACACCCACCAGGGCCTCGAGAAGGCTCTCTTGGTGGTCTGTTTAGTCAAATGACATCTTCACATGGATAGATATGTTTCTTATGGGCTTAATGGTTGAATTCTATCCCATTTCCCAAATATTTTTACTTGGAAATAGATTTCAAATAACTAATTAATTTAAAATCGCTAAAGAAAAATCAATTAAAATTTAACAATTAAAACTAATAACCAAAATTCAATATTATTTTTTAATTTTATACCATTTTAATTTCACATTTATAATTTCCCAATTTTTTAATAAACCATTGAAATATATGGGAATATTGATAAAAATCTAGTTAAAATACTTAAAAAATTACAAATTTTCATAAAAATATCAACGTGTCAATCAGTGGGAAACACTTATTAAGAAATAAAATACCAATGAGGATGTTGTTTTAATGGAATAATATGAACTGATTAATTTATTTTTAAATTAATATTTCCCCAAAAACTCTATCTAAGATGGAGAGGGAGTTCCTTAAACTAAAGAAAAAGAAGAAGATGAGTCAATCGGGTATATGAGGAAAACATCATAAGGCAACTACGATAAACGTCCAGCATTTTCATTAATACTGAAAGTATGGTAGAATATATATTTAGATGATTAAATCTATTTCTATGGAAATATTTATAGATTTGGGATTTTGACAGCTATAAATAGATTTTCTGTTGTTACCTAAAGGATTAGGTGGATATTGGAGACTCTTTGTGGCCTCACAGTCCTACTAATAAAAACTATTCCAAATATGGAAATAAGGGGTATTGGGAAAATAAATACCAAAGAGAGATGAAAAAACCCACTAATTTGATAGAATAAAAGAAGTTTCATATCAACAATCATCCTATGGTATAGTAGTTCAACTACATAGAACATGGGAATTATGAAAATCAATTACCTAAGCCATGGTTTGTTAGAAACAATCGATGTCAAGAACCTATAAGGCTAAGATTAAAAGGAATGGCATGTTCTACAACTACTGTTGAGGTGGATCCTGAAAATGTTTTGGTGAAAGGTATGTTGGTCACTCCTTCAAGAATAGAAAAAAATAATATATCATTATATTTATTTGCATTATTTTATATATTTCATGTTTAATTGAACTATTCAAAAACTATCTCAAAAACATGGTATTGAGAAATCTATGAGAACTGTAAACTAAGAAATTATTATATACCAAGTATATAACTATGCCATATTCAGTATTTATTGATTTAATTTCCAAATAAATAAATTAGAATTTATTTAAGTAGATTTTTATTCTATATTGTGCATCGATTAGTTGTTCATATATATTACAAATATCAATTGTTAAGAGAGGTAGATCAATCTTCCCAACCCAAGTCATCCTCTAATTATATACATGTGTAATGAAAAGGAGGGATATCTTTTTAAATCTTCATCATATGTGTTGATATTTTTAATTCCACATATTTTCCATGTATTATATTTTCATATTATATAGATTATTTTTGAGACCATGAGATGAGATGGCGTGTGATTCTGAGGCCTGGTGAGCCCAGAATAAATGTTTTTGAAAAATATTTAAATATATTAAATAGAACACATTCAAATTATTCCTAAAAAGTGTAATAAAAATTAAAATGGGCCCCAAATTAGAAATATGAGGGCACTATTGTGTTCAGAATGTTGGTTTTACCCTAGGTGCGGCATAATCTTTGTCATTATGGAGAATTTGTGAAAAAGTCGACCGAAGCATAATTAAATGAAATAAATGAAATAAATTATTTTTTTTATTTTTTTATGCAGAGAATATTTCTCATTTAAATTATTGGTTATATAATTTCCTTAGTATTAGCTACTCAAACCCTAGAGATTTAGACAAATATTGGAGAGCTTTTCTTAGAATATGACAACGGATCGAGATCGGATAGTGGATTATCGCGCCAATAGATTCTGTGGATCTCATAAACAATAGAAACCCAACCATTATTCATCAAAGATATATCCAAAATCTAGGTTGGTTTTTTTGTGATTCCCATTCCATTCTTTAATCCTGGATAAACAAGGATCAATTCCATGAAAATAATTGATTTACGCATCGCTGGTAGATTTAATTTTTTGGAATTGTTTACTGGTTCATTGATTTATTTCTCTTAATTCATCCTTTCTATGATAAAAGATCGAGTCCAAATGAACAATGTTTTATATCCATTCCTCACATTTTCTTTCATGTGGATTTATCCCCAATTTCTTTGTGAAATCATTTTTGGTAATCCCTTTGGCCTACAGTTCAATAAATACCTAGTTCTGGATCCTTGCATGACCATTATTCGATGCAATGAATTGAAAACATAATTATGGAATGCGATGGAGGTTCTGGATTAAGGATTTACAGTGATGGTCAGTAGATCAGGGGATAATGAGAACGAATCAAGGGTTCTGCATATTCCCAAGTGGCGTGTAGAAAATAGGCATCGGAGGGGGTTTTTTCGATGCATTTCAAAGACAGATTTAGGCGAGCTATCGATGATGAGGCTTGGTCAATGTAGATTTGGGATCTATGGAGTGATTTCCATCAGAAATCATGGAGTAAGCGGTGATATAGGAAGAATAGAGGAAGAACTCTAGATTGAAAATCCCATGAAACATAGTGTATAAACCAGTACTACACACTATGTAGGGCCAGTTCAGTGGTGGTTAGTGTTTCGGGATGAAGATAAGGATTACGTAGTATGTGATCCATATCATATGGTGTGTGATCCTTTCCATGTGTCTCAGTGTGTAATTTGGATAGTACATGGACTCGGGAAAAATTACACGGCAAGGAGGCACACCCTATACTTGTACACAGACAGGGCTTTATGTACACTATCTAGAACACTGACATGGCCATTGTAAATGGACAAGGCTAGGTGACATGGGAAGGATACCTTATTTATTTACATTATATGTACTTATTATACATGTTGTGTGTAACACCCCAAGTTTTTCTAAAAATAAATATAAATTCATGGTACTTAGTTTTAAGTAGATATTTATAACTAACCTTTAAAACATAAATTTTCCACTTCTATGTTTTGAATTTCAAGAAACTGTCATCTACAATTATGTTCAGTATGTTATTGGGAGTCTATTAGAACCAACTTGTTTTTTTGGTGAATAGTAACATACCCTTATGAATAGTAATATGACCCTGATGAATAGTAAATTTTATTATTATTTAATTTTCTTAAGGATTTAAGATAATAACATCTTGGTTAATTTTTCTTCGTGATATAGAAGTAGTTATAGAATTATAATTGTTAACTTTTTAATTAAGTATGATTTTATTTAAAAATTAAATTAATAATATTTAGAAAATTATTTTCAAAAAATTGACTTCATTCTTTAATTATACATGTCGATAAAATGGTTAGGGTAAATATTTGGGATTTTTCTGAAATTCATTAATTTTCGATGAATAGTGAAATACGATAAAATACCGTATAATCAAATTATCAGTAAAATTCACAATTTATGACATCATAAATGATGAAAGACCACTTGGTTATAACTCACATTCTATTATTACTATTTGAGGCCACATTAACGAATACTATTCATAATCTTGGTAAAACATATTATAATAATGATTAAAATAATGAAAAATACCCCCTCTCCTCCACTATAAATACCACCCTCACTCCCCTCTTCTTCCCACACCTCTAATGCCATGATCCATGCCTATGTTCTTCCCAATATATCTCCCAAGGATCTTCACCACGTTTTAGAGCTGCTGGTATCACCAAAAGACCAAAACTGAAGCCCTTAAGAAGGATCTCAAGGAGAATAGATCTAGAGGTAAATATCCTCTTCTATTTTCTTTCTTTTCTTTCATTTTATGTTATTCTCTTACTTTACATTGTATTATGTTGGGATATTTCATTCCATATCCCCAATTACTATCAATATTATGTATGATTTATGAGATATCCCCTTTCTCTCATCGAACTATTTTTATGAAATTTTAAGAGACGTCGTTAGACTGCCGAATTTTCATGAGGAATTTCTGAAGCATTCTTTTATTTCAAGATTCATTTATTTTATTCATCTTTACTCACCTCATATTAACCAAGAGACATGAAATTTCCATAATCTTGTATATTATATATGTTCTCATGTTCATGGGAAATTCATCATCAATCTTCTTCTTTTCCCCCACCTGTTCAAAGAATTAAAAACATTGTCCGTGATGTGTCGAATTACCAACTTCGTGGACGATGTGATTTCAATTTGCTTTAACACCTTCAAGTATGGTCATAAAACCATTTTTATGATTGCAACAGGTTATAATATGTGTATTATGTCTCATCAATGGTTCTGGAATTCTTCTGTACACATGGTTTTAATTTATAAAACAAAATGTGGTCATTATTATCAAAGAACCACTAAAATGATCTAAACAAGCATCATTAATGTTTTAACTTATGAATCATCCTCATATAAGAACTAAAAATGATAAATGGTATAATTTATGTTACTAGATATATTTAAATACTACTCCATTCCAATTCTGGATTTTCACTTCCAATCAACAAGAACATCCACCATGAACCAATCATGGAAATCATGTAAAGAACTCACCCAAAAAACAGTGCAAGGAGGAAAATACTAATAATTAAAGGATGAAATGATGTTATTAAATGATCATATAAGATTTTATAAACGTGACCATGTTTCTTTAAAATAATAATAACACTCTTTTAACCATTATACAGTAATTTTAAACAATTTTGAAGTAAGAGAAACCCGAGGTAAGGGAATTCTTAACCTGATTTCCATTCTTTGGGTTAACCTTCTACTTCGTTATTTATATGGTATTAAAATTGATTGTGTGATGGTTTTTTCTTATATCATGTTTAATTATGTCTAATTATAGTGCATATACATATTATATCCACACTATTAAGTTTCACTTCAATTATATGATATTTATAATGAACTTTCCTTTTAAAATCCTCTTTTAAAATTCTGTTTTACAAAATTCAAAAGAAATGTTTTTATGTTATTATTCATGTTGTATGATTATGTTATGGTTCTTGGGAATTGTTTATGATGAATGGTGGGACCTATATTTTCCTCTAATTCATTGGTCATGTGTAATTTGGAGGTCGGACATATGGTTACTCTAAGTGTAACTGCGATGGTTACACAAATTGTAAGGTAGCTATGAGGGTTACAAATTATAAGGTAGACAAGAGGGTTATAAGATTATGTAAGTAATTACCTAAGATACCTTTATGATTATATTTATGTTCTCAAGTTTTTTTGGATCTTGTATAAATCTCATGTTACACAAAGTAAGAATATATATGGGTGACAAGCATGTTTTTTTTGAAAATGCTTTCATATGTTACGAGTATTCATGGACTAATGTTCTCTTTCCTTATTTTTCATCCCGTTTTTAGCTTTTGTGCTCATCCCAAGTTTTTAAATGATTTTCATGGGTTAATTTATGTTTAATAGAAATAAAAAATCCATATTAAATGTTGAATAATTCTCAAGGAGTCATGTTTAAGTTTTAATGTTTTATATTTTGAAAAACAAAATGGAAACTATTTTTCAGGTATCCACTCTGTAATAATGTGTAATTTTATGAATTTATTATCCCAATTCGCTAAATATATAAACTTAAAAAAATAAAAAATGTAAAAGAAAATTTTTTCTTGACTAAATTCAAGATTATGTATGTAATAAGTCTTGGTCCTTATACTGTGTATATAGAGACTACATTCTGTGATAGCCTCTTTCACACAGTAATTCATATGGATAGATGGACACACCATGTAACCCCTAGTATAGGTCATGTACCCCATTCAAGAGTGAATGTGGCTCCTATTTTTCTTAGTTTAGACTATTATATGTTGATTATGTTCCCTTGGTCCTTTCCTTAAAGGGTATAGTGTTACATTACATCCATATCACTAGATTGTGATCCCATCTATAGGTTGAGTCTTAGATAGAGTTGTGGTATCCCTTCGTGAGATTAGAGTGTGATCCTTTATCATCTTTTGTTCCCTATGTGGAGTTTATGGAATCAACATGACCTCCATGATCAGGGTGTTGAACCTCTATCTAGATGGTTGCATCTTTAGGGTTTTTGGAATCATTGGAATATAATCCCCTGCATAGCAGGTTTATCCAGATTAGGTTTGGGGTGTCCCCCAGTGGTTCTGGGTGTAACCCCCTATCTATGTATCAGGGTCTTATTATACTAGTGAAAATTTGTGGGTAGGGACTAATGAGATAGACCTCTTCATCGAGTGTCTATAATGATAGAAAGTATCATAGAGTGGGTTCTCCTAGAAAAAGCATTACTTCAAGAAGAATCTTGTGGCTAGTAGTTGGTTATGTTCTCTTAGTGGTGTGGAGTCTTTCCTAAGTATATTTGGATTTTCTTATTATATCTTTTATTGAGATGAATGTATTTGGTGATTCATGTTTATTTTTTTTGGGTGTTCTATCGAATATTGTTATACACACCCCATCATGGAATTTTCCAGCACATGTCATGTCTTATGAATATGAAGGCCCTATTAACAGTTTCCTAGGAGGACAGGGAGTCGGTGGAATAGAGCTGAAGCTTGAAAGACCGATGTTTTCTACTGAGATATTGCATATGACTTAGTCATATACCTTGGAGGATGTTGGACTTTTATAGTTTTTGTTTGGGCTTTTCTATGGCCCCTTTTCCTCTTTTAATACATTTGTTTTCATTCTCTATTGTGGGATCTTATACATATTCATGAATTGTTTCAAATTTTTTACATTCCACCATTCTATGGGCATGGATATGTGTGTGCATGTGTGTGTGTAGGTACTTTAAGATAATTCCTCCCAATTATGGGATATTCCTACATAGAATTGGTCACTAGTCCCTATATTATTGGAGGCGGGCTTGGGGTAGTCATGGATCAGACCTAGGTGGGTTGGGTCCTGATAAAGTGGTATCAGATCTTATCGGTTCTACCTTAGGACTGGATTCGGTGATATTGGTTTAGGGAAATATTTTTTAGTTTTTTGAGTTTGGATTTAAATCTAGAGACCTAGTGTTAGTGTGGTGGCATACATATACATAAACTAGCACTCTGATCACCTATATTTTGACTTGGTACATATAAATATTTCTTGCAATGAAAATTTTTGGTACATGAATCATATAGGAATGGTTTTATTTTCCATGTCTGTCTTGAGTCATCTCTCTAGATATACTCATTTAACCATGTTCATATTGTTTAAATTTTAGTATGCCACCACATAGATAGCCATCCAAGATTCCACTACATGATCACAAGGATAATCCTCCTTATGATGAGGCATCGGTTCATGAGCATGTACTAGAGATAGCACCCTCAAGTGGATTACTAGTTATACCACCACCCATTGAGAAGAATCTAGATATATAAGTACCATATAAGGATGAATGTATATTGAGCATGTTTCATGAGTTTCATAGGTAGTGACCTCCCAATTTATGGGTTGATATGGACCCCTAGGTGGATGAGGACTGGATAGAGATAGTCACTTACATTTTCTACCTAGTGAGGATGTCTACCAACCAAATGGAAGTCCTTGTAGTAAGTCTTATTCAGGTATATGTTGGTCGATGGTGGAGTTTAGTGACTTGGTCACATGATGAGATAGCTCTCTCCTAGTCATCATTTGATCATCTCTACATAGAAGAGTTATATCCATCCAATTTGTGATCAGTATGCATACAAGATCTCTTTTATTTATAGAAGGGAAGTATGATCATTGAAGAGTACTCAATAATGTTTACTGATCTCTCTCTTTACTCTTTGGATATAGTGCAAGGCCAGTTCTTCAAAGCTTGGAACTTTGAGTAGGGATTTCATTGAGACTTCATCACTTCAGTGGTATCCCTTTGAATTTCCACCTAAAATGGGGTGCTTTAGTGAGCCTTTTTTGGGAGATCTTTCTGGAAGAGCAGACACCAACAGTGGGAACTAGTAATGGGAACTCAATAGTTGAGACCTTGGTAGAAAGTAGTCAATGATAGTCATAGGGATCCAAGAATTTCATATGTTTCAAGAGGTGATCCCAATACAAAGGTTCAGTAATGTAGGGCTCTGAGGGTGGCTCAAATCAGATAAGGGGTATATGGTGTTTCTCCTTTGATAGTCAGGGACATCTAGCTTGAGATTGTCTGACACGTCATACAGCTGATCATGGGAAATTTGAGGGATTTTCAAGACAGGGGTAGAGGTAGTATTAGGGTGATCCATAGGAATATGGATGTGGTAGAGTGGGTGGTAGGGTAGTAGTATGTGTTCATAGTTTCAACCTATTACCACCACTACCACCCAGGGGCCACGCTAGGATCAGGGAGCCAATAGGCAGGGATGAGGCCAACTATAAGCTATGGAGGCCTATGAACCTGAGTATATAGGGATGATATGAGGTATGATATATATCTTTTCCATTTTATATGCTTTATTGATAGACACAGGTGTTATCCATTCCTTCCTTTCCACTTATTTGGTTCGAGACTTAGAGATTTTGGTTGAGCCATTGGCTTAACCCTTGTGGTTGGAGACTCCAACAGGCGGTGAGTCAGTGATTTTGTACTTGTGTTGATAGTTTGATATGATTATTGGGGGTGATAGTTTTGTATGGGATATATTTCTTTAAATAATGATGCCTTACGATGTCCTATTAGATATGGACTGTCTTTCAACATTGTATGCCCATATTGACTATTTTATGTGGAGGATGTGGTGTTTCTGCAGTGACGGAATGAGGTTTTCTTTTATGGGTGAAATAGAAACCTTGGAGGAGCAGGATGAGTTCATGAATATGAGGGTACATATGATTACTCACTATTTGGATATCATGACTCTTAGATTAATGGATTCTTCATGAAATCTATTTCTTTTTGTGGTTGCATAGTACTAGGATTTCTTTCATGAGAACGTACCAGGTTTACCACCCCACCGAGAGATAGAATTATATATTGACTTGCATCCTGTAACGACATTGATATCTTCACCAGTATATCGGATGGATCCTATGGAGCTTAGAGAGTTGAAAGTGCAACTGGAGGACTTAAAAAGGAAGAGATATGTAAGACCTAGAGTTTCCCCCTGGGTAGCCTTAGTGTTGTTCCCTAGGAAGGTGGATGAGATCTTGAGGTCATGTTTTGATTATCGGTGCTCAAATTAGGTGATAATAAAGAATAAGTATCAACTAATGTGTATTGAAAACCTCTTTGAATAGTTTATAGGGGAATATTGTTCTTGATGATTGATCTTAGCTCAGGCTATCAAGAGCTGTGAGTATGGGATTAGGATATAACGAAGATGACATTCAGATGTCTTTATGCTCACTATGAGTACTTGATGAATCATTTCATCATAAAGAACTCCCCAATAGTTTTCATGGTACTTATAAACCAGATATTATATCCTTTATTAGAGTGGTTTGTGGCAGTGTTCATAGATGATATCCTAGTGTATTCAGTGTCCAAGGAGGAGCACGCAAGAAACTTGTGGATGGTCCTAGACACACTCAAAGAGCACCAGTTTCATGGTAATATCTCAAAGTGTTTTTTTATTCGATAGGTCAAATTTCTAGGACACTTCATCTTAGAGGTTTTAGTAGTAGTAGATATAGTGAAGGTTGAGGCAGTTCTTTCTTGGGAGCCACCTAATAATTTTACCAAGGTGAAAAGTTTATTTGGGATGGTAGGGTACTATTGGAGGTTTGTACTCGACTTCTCCATAGTTGTATCACCCTTGAAATCCTTGACATGAAAAGGGAATCCTTTTGTGTGGACGACAATGTTCCAGTAGTGATTTCAAGTGCTATGGTAGAGGTTGATGATCTCTCCCATCTTCATATTTATAGAGGAGGGTGCTGGGTACACAGTGTTCTACATTTCATATGAGATCAGAATTGGTTGTGTACTGATGGAAAGGTTGGAAATTATTGCCTATGATTCATGCCGGTTGATACCACATGAGAAGAACTACACAACCCATTATCTTGAGTTAGCAGTGGTATTCTTCACTTTAGAGATGTGGTGACACTACCTGATGGGAAAGCGATTTATCATTTACTCTGACTGTAAGAGTCTCAAATACATCTTCTTATAGAAGGGTCCTAACTTGATAAAGAGGTAATGGTTAGAGTTCCTCTGGGACTATGACTTCATGATTTTATATACTCTTGGGAAGGTTAATGTGGTGATTGATTCTCTCATCAAGAGATCTTTTTCTCAGTTGTTGGCTAATGTGTTAGAGTAGTTAGCCTCGTTGTAGCTGTCCTCTGTGGATAAGGATAGTGCTTCATATCTACAATTGATGGTTCTTAACTCACCAATTTTTCAGTGTGTTAGGGATTCTCAACATGAATATATCGACTGTGAGACCGTACGTACTTGGAAATCGACTATACATGCTACTTATTGATATTACGAAGGTGGGAGAACATTATCATTTTTAGTTGATGTACAATGGTACCTTTGATGTTGTACGGTGAGTTGTTGAGGGAGTTTTATACATACCCATTGGTGGTACATTTGGATGTGGAAAAGATTCACCAGGACCTATGATGTCCGTTTTTGTGGCTAGGTATGAAAATGGGAGTTTGAAAGTTTGTATCTTGATTCCTCACTTATCAGTAGGTGAAGGCTGAAAAGTAGCTTCCAGTGGGTTTATCTCAACCCCCTTGTGGTACCGAAGTGGAAGTGGAATGGGATTTATATAGACTTCATGACCATCTTACCATGTACATATAGGGGACACAATGCCATCTGGTTGGTCGTAGACTGACTCACTAAGTCGGACCACTTTATATACATTTGAGAACAAAGATCAGTGGACATCACGGGACACCTCTACATGTAGGGTAGAGTTAAACTCCATTGGTTTCCCTTGATGATATTCTCTGGCCATGATGCTCGCTTCACATCTTGGTTATAGAGGGGAATACAATAGCCTTTCAAGACTCAGTTGCGCTTAAACATATCATTTCACCCCCAGACTAAATTCCAAAGAGATTGGACCATCCAGGTCTTTTAGGACATGATACGGGCTTCCATGTTGTAATTTGGTCGTATTTTGTAGGATCAAATACCCTTGGTGGAGTTTTCATAAAACAAAATCTACCATTCCACCATTGGTATGGAATCATTCTATGATATTTTATAGGTAACCCTATAGGTCACCACTTTGTTGGTATGGTCTAGGAGATTCATAACTCATGGGATCGAAGTTGGTGTGAGCTACTACAGAGAAGGTTCATATCATCTAGGATTATATGAGGATAGCATAGATCTATCGGAAGTCTTATGCAGACCAATGATGAAGACCTTTTAAATTCAGTGAAGGAGACCTTGTGTTTCAGAGAGTCTCACCTTGACATGGATTGAGTATATTTGGCCACGGTGGAATTTTATCTCAGAGATTCACTGGTCCCTTTTTGATATTGCATAGATTTTTCAAGGTGGCGTACCTCTTAGCTCTACCGTTGTAGTTGGACTAGGTACAGGTATATGCATGAGCCATCACATGTTATCAACTGGGTTGAGATGGACATCAAAGATGGATCTACCTTTGTAGATTACCCAATGGAGATCAAGGATTAGTAGGATAGGATCCTTCATGATCGCTTGATTCCCCTTGTGTGTTTCTGGTGGTAACACAAAAATCATCAAGAGAGCCCCTGGGATCAGGGGACCCAGATTTAAGCCCAATACCCTCATATTTTTTATTATTTTTTCTATTTTCATATGAAAATACATAAGGTGTGAATAATGTAGTGTCTCATATTTTTTGTGTAGTATTTTTGTATATTATATGGATTATTTTTGAGACTAGGAGTTCAGATGATTTGTGATTTCAAGGCCTGGTGTGCCTGAAATAAATTTTTGAAAAATATTTAAATATATTAAATTGAATGCACACACTATATTCCTAAAAAAGTGGAATAACTCTTAAATGGGGTCCCAGATCAGAAATCTAAGGGCACCGTTGTGTTTATAAGGTGGGTTTTACCCTAGGAACAACATAATCTTTGTCAGCACGGTCCATTTGTGAAAAAATTATCACGAGAATAATTAAATGAAATAAATTAAATAATTTATATATTATATATATTTTGTTTAGTTTTTGACACATAGACTATTTATCCTTTAAATTAATGGTTGTAGAATTTCATCAGGGTTGGATGCTCAAACCCTAGAGATTCAGACAACTGTTGGAGATATTTTCTTGGAATAAAACAATGGATCGGGGTCAGATCATGGATCATCACACCAACGGAGTCCATAGAAACACAATCATTCTTCATAAATGATCAGTCAAAAATCTAGTTAGGATATTTTGTTTTGTCATTTCCATCTCATTCTTTAATCCTGGATGAACACAGATTAATTTTGTGAACATAATTGACTCATGCATCGTTGATATATTTAAACTAATGGAACATTTTATTGGTTCATTGATTTATTCCTCCATGTTCATCCTTTATACGATGATGAATTAAGTCCAAATGAAAAAAATATGAGTTCCATTACTCACATTTTATGTCTTATGGATTTCTTACCAATTTATTCATGAAATCATCATTGGTAATCCCTTTGTCCAATGGTTCAACAAATACCCAATTTCGGATCATTCTGTGACCGTTATTTAGTGTAGAGAATCGAAATCATGGGTATGGAACATGATGGTGGTTATAGATCAGGGATTGGTGGTGATAGTGGGTATATTGAGGGATAACGATACCGGATCAAGGTTTCTTCAACTTCTCGGGTGGCGTGTGGAAAACGAATGTCAGAGTTGGTTTTTCTTGATGCGTTTTGAGGCCGGATCCAGGCGATCTAGTGGTGGAGAGGCTTGGTAATCATATATTCATAATCTATGGGGTGATTTTGAGTGGAAATAAAGGAGGTATTGGAATGATAGGAAGAGCGAAGTAAGAACTCGGGATCTTGAAAATATCAAGTAAAAAAGTGTGTAAACTAGGATTACATGTTGTGTAGGTCCTACTCAGTGGTGATTAAGGTTTTGGGGTGAAGATAAGGATCACACAGCATGTGACCCCTATCACATGGAATGTGACCGCTTCCATGTGGCTCATCAAGTACTTTGGATAGTACACAGACACGCAAAAAAGTACATGGCCAATCAGCACACTCTGTACTTGTACACAGACATGACTCGATGTACACAGGCTAGTATATAGACATGGAAACCATAAACAGACATTGCCCGGTGACACGGTAAGGATATTGTGTGTCTCTTCATTCCATTTAATTCTTATACACATCATGTATATAGATTATACATGATGTGTGAGGTTCTTTCACATGGGTAGGCACAAGGATAGTTGGACACACAGCGTGCCCCCTAGTACACATCATGTACCCCCTTTAAGATTGCTTGTGGATATTAATTTTATTAGTTTGGACCATTATATGTTGATTAAATTTCCTTGTTCCTTTCCCTCAAGGTTATAGTGTGACATTATATCCATATCACTAGATTGTGATCCCCTCTAGCTGTCGATTCAAAGATAGAGTTTTCATGTCCCGTCGTGATACTAGAGTCTGATCCTCTATCATTATTTGTTACCTAGGTAGATTTTTTGGAATAAATGTGACCTTACTAAGTAGAGAGTTGACCCTCCATATATCATGATGTATTGGTAGGGTTTGTGGAATCATTGTCATACAGTCCCCTACATAGTGGGTTGATCCAAATTGGGTTTGCGGTGTCCCTTAGTGGTTCTGGGCGTGACCTCCTATATATGTATCAGGGTCTTCTTAGACCATTGAGCTTTCTTGGGTAGGGGATAATGAGATAGACCTCTTTATTGATTTTATTTGATGTTATCATGGATCATGGAGTGGGTTCTCCCAAAACTATCATTGCTTCAAGTGGAATCATGTGGCTGGAAGATGGTTATGACTGCCTCATGGTGTAGTGTATTTCCTGAGTATATCTGGGTGTTATTCTTATATCTTTTATTTAGATCAATGTACTTGGTGCTTCATGTTTAGTGTTTTAGTGTGTCTTTTTGAGTATTGTTATACTCACCCCTGCATTTTCTTTTCCTGTTCATGTTGTGTATTTTGCATATGATGACCCATTTGAAGGTGTCCTGGGAGGATAGGGAGTGGGGGGGTCATAACTAGAGCTTGACATACCAAGGATTTTTATCAGAAACTTTAGTTTGACTTAGTCCTCAACCTTATAGTAGGTGGTAATTTTATAGCTTTTGGTTGGTATTTTATTTGGTCCCTTTTCCCTCTTTCATTACTTTTAGTTTCATACTCTATTGTGGGATCATAGATGTATACATGAATTTTTTCAGTTGTTTTATATTTTAGTTTTATGTGGGCTTGGAGATATGTGTGTTTGAATAAGTACTTTAGGTTAATGCCTCTCATTTGTGGGATATTCCTACTCGATGTTGGTCACCATCCCCTAGCCTATTGGAGGTGGTCTTGGGGTAGTCATGAGGCAGACCTCGGTGAGTTAGGATATGAAAATATTAGTTTCTTAAGAGTAATTATATCAATCTAATTTGATTTAGAAAAAAGAGAGAATCATAATTGAGGGCATTCCCATTGTGAGGGATTATACTTAGGTACTCCTTGAATAATTTCATGGTCTTCTTCTTGGTTGATAGATTGAGTTCTCAATTAAACTTATTCTTGGATAACTTCCCATATCAAAGAATACTTACATAATGAACAAAATTAAGTTGGAAGAACTAAAGAATCAGTTTTAAGAGAATCTAGGAATGTTTATATATTCCTGATTACTTCATCATGGGGTGTGTCAGTACAATTCATCAAGAATAAGGAATTTTCAATGCACCATTATATTTATTATCATGAGATCAATATAATCATGACAAAGAATAAGTATCCAATTCCAAGAATAGATTAAACATTATATCAATTTTATGGGTCCCTATACTTCTCTAATATAGACTATTGGTTAGAATATCACTAATTAAAGGTTATGATGGAAGATATTATAAAACAATAGAACAAGGTATGGAAACTATAAGTTTATAATGTTTCATTTCAAAATCACTAAGGCTCCAGAATTTTTAATGGAATTAATATACATAGTATTTGTAGATTACTTTGAAAAAATGTTGGCAGTATTTATAAATGATAGTCTAATATACTTCAAGATAAATGAGGATAATGTGGAGAAATTTTATACTGTGCTAAATAATTTTGAAATCAGAATATATATGAAATGTAATGTAAATAAGAGTTTTGGATGGAGGAAGTATCATTATTGAGGAATTTTATCACCACTAAAAGGATTTCTGTAGACCCTTCTAATTCAAAGGTAATTGGGGAGTGTACCATACTAGAATATTTAATTGATATCTATAGTTTCCTTGGACTATAAGGGTATTATAGCTGATTTTTGACTAACCTATCATGATTTTAAAACCTACTACCCAAGATGACTTGGAAAGGTGTAAAGTTTCTATGGTACAATAACTACAAAGATAGATTCAAATAATTGAGAAAGGGGATTATCATTGAACTAATATTAATTCTTCCCTCAAGTGGAATGAAAATTAATGGTATAAAATAGTGATTCAGTAAAGGACTTGGGTTATGCACTAATAGAGAAATATAAAGTGACATGCTACACCTAAAGGAAGTTGAATGTCAAAGAGAATAAATAACCAATGCATGATCTAGTGTACACTATAGTGATCTTTCAATTTAAAATATTTCCATGTTATCTCTTTGGGAAGACGTGTGAAATATATATGGATCATAAGATCCTCAAATATATTTTCACAATAAATGAGATTAATATATACCAAAAAATATGGTTAGAACTGATCAAGGATTATTATTGCTCAATCCACTATTATCCTAGGAAAGAAAATTATGTGAAATATTATCTAATTTGAAGGAATTATGAGATTATATAAATGATTATATTTAAGAAGGATTCAATATTTATATATGTGGAAAGTATAGACATGGAAATCATAATGGAAGTAATATCATCATTACATTCCCAAATAATTTCTTAACCATCCCTTTGGGAGAATATAGACATTTTTCAAAGAGATGATGTGGAAATATAGTAGATATTGGAAGCTATAAAAATGGGAAATCATTAATGCTCAAAATTTATAAAGAATGAGTTGTAAGATTTGGGTTATGGATATGGGAAATATCAAATCCCGAGACAAAAGAGTTGTTTAATGATACACATAATGTAATGACCACAACCCATATAACCCGGAGTTGAGGTCTTATATTTTTACATTAGCATAAGATACAAGGAATATCATCCCAAAGGGATGAATAGTCCTGTAGTCTTGGAAACTATATATATACATGATTACAATATTACCTATGACAAAAAAATTATAACCTAATTTTTTTCAATATTAATTTTTTTCCCTCTAGAATATTCTTGCAGATTAATCATTGTAAACTACAAATATTTCTATGAAATGGACCCCATTAAGGGTGAGATCAAATTCTTATTAGGGTTAAGTATAGTGAAATATATCATGAATCAATATGCATAGGAAACAATAGAAGGTAAATAATTGAACACGCATTCTATTTAAATAATTTTACTATTGTGATTATATATAACATAATAAATATAGTAAGGTAAATAAGTGAAAACATATTCTATTTAATAAATAACTTGAATATAATAACTATATAAGTCATAATAAATATGGGAAGGTAAATAACTGATAACACATTCCATTTAATCAATAAACATGGAAGGAAATAAATCTTGAGATAATATCATTGTGGAAATATCATGGATAAAAATAACCAAATTCTCAAAGAAAAAAATGCATAATTAATCAACATCAAGATATCAAGAATCATGATACCTCTACCATAAATATCTTTCCTCAAGATAGTTTAAAATAGATTGTAATGTATACACTAGAGACTCATTTACCAAGTCTAGACAACTGATTCATCTCATGAGACCCAATGATTCATTGAGGGGTTTTCTATAACTAGGCCCCACTCGTGAATGCATTTCCAAATCATTACTCATATATCGAATAATTAATTTGTTTCATGAACAGTATACTTTATCATAAAATATTTTAATTGAGTAAATAATAAATATTTACAAATATTTACAAAATAGACAAATAAATTTTAATATAGAACACCGTATATATAATTGATATATGGTGTAAGAAAAAAAAAATATATGATAAATAATATGGATATTTATTTTAAATTTAATTTCCAATGATCATAGGTAAGTGATTATTTCAATGGAAAGTCAATGGATACAAAAATGAATCAAGGAAATGAGTGTAAATACTTTCCTTGGTTAAAATGATCAAAATCCATCCATATAAATAATAGAGACAGTATCAATCCATAATATACCTATTGGATTAAGAATAAAGGGTTATTGTCATTGATGAATAGAAATACCATAAAAATATAATTAAAACTTTCTTGAGGAAAATATATTTTTCATTTTGAAAATAAATTTTTGAAACTAAAACCTCAAAAAACATTTTAAAAATAATTTTTCTTCAAAAAAATATTTGAATCTTAGTAGAAACTTTTATGCATACTGATTATGTTAAAACAAATATTTCTTTCACATTTTTGGTAAATCCAAAATATCATTGTTTTATAAATGACATAAAAATTACTATCAAAACATTTTTAAAAAATTAGAAATGGGTAAAATTTTCATTACTAAATAATTTGGGAATGGTTTTAAAATATTTTTGAAAATATTTTTAGAATATATAGTTTTTGAAGAAAAAATATTTCTGGCCTGAGAAAGAAATGATGTTGTTTTTTCTTAAAACCTTTTCTAAATAATCTTAAGTACCAAAGAGTGAAAATGGTAATATTACTTAAAAACATTCATGGATAACTAGATGAGAAGAGAATGTGAGGTTTTATTCAACAATAATTAAATAACTTCCTTCAATTTAAATTTTGGTACAAACAATTCTGAATAAAATGAGATTGTGAAATAAACCCTCCTAGAGATAATAACATTGAAGTTATAATTAATAAATTAATTGATTATTTATATAAAAAGTAAATCCAGATGAAATAAGTATAAATAATATAATTAGAATTAATTACACATGTAATCTTAAAATATCAAATACAAAAAATAAATAATATAACCCAACAAAAAATAAATTGAGTTATGAAATTATTTATCACTTGCTAACTTTTAAGTCAAATCCCCTTAGATGAAATAATTAAAATTATAATATAAAATACTATGAATTTTTAATTAATCATGATGTTACATGTAAAATGGGAATTATATACACCATATAAACAAAATTCATTACATAACATTATAGTATGCCTCAATTAAGGGAAATTAAGATGAAGTCCCTTACCTCATGATTCCTTTTGGTTGAATGAGTTTTAACATCATTTACAGTGGATTTAAAAATGTTATTAACTTATAATAGAAAAAAATTAATATTTTTAATATCATATATCTTCCTTTAATAATATTGTATCCAATGTTTGTTAATAATCATTCAATATTTTCATTGTTTCAGGTGTAAATATCCTCATTTTCTCATTCGTTATTTGTTATGAAAGTTTATGTTATTGTAAATATTATATAATTACATAATATCTAATATAATAATCATGAATTTATTATAATATTAAAAAATATATTATAATTTTAAGTCCAATCATGAAAGATATTCTTGATAAATGAATTATTTGATGATCATGGAGACGGTAACTCATGTGTACGCATGTGTAACGTTTCCATTTTTCAACGATCATAACATAATGGAGATAATTAATATTTTATATCTCTATAATTATAATAATATAATAAATACATATTATTTATTTAAATATAATTTTATATATCATCTATCTGGCATGGTGATGAAAAGAGAGTCATATCACTTCATGAAAGCGGTAGTCCACTCATACACGAACGATGTTATCATATTTTAATGATTGAAAAGGTTAGAAAGAAAATGGTATATATTATAATATAATAATGATATATATTTCATAATTATCATAATTATTTCATTTATATCACATATATTCATTAACCTTATCCTTATTACATTCTAGGTAAAGAATTAGGGAAAAAAAAATCACATCACTTTGCAAGCAGTAGTCTGTCGTACACATGAGTGACATTATCATATCCTCAATATAATGGAAAGTAAAACATATTTATAGAGGCCCTATAATTTTTAAAATATTATTACATGATTTTAATATAATTAAACATAAAATAAAACCCAAGTATCATAAATTCTAGTGTATTTGGATGATTAGGTACATAAAATTGAAAACATGGAAATAGAATAAAAATATTTATTTTAATCATCCATAAAGAGATCCAAAAATCCATTTAGTAAATAAATATGCATAGGATAAACTATGGAATACATAAAAAATGTATGAGATAAAAATACCTGTAATTTTATAAACATATGAATAAAGTATAGCACGTGGGTTAGAAGGAATAACATCATGACATAAAAAGTCATGGAACATGAATAAACTCAAGGAAGTGTAACATGTATAACATGGGATAATATAATCATAGAATCATAGAAATGTGGAAACAACATACAAAATGACATAAGAATGATTCAATTCTCATTTTACATGGAGGATAACAAGTCTAAGCTAACCACCAACACTATTGTATATGGAGCACGAGTCAAGGCTAACCACCATGACCATTGTACATGGAGAATGAGTCAAGGCTAACCACCAAGACCATTGAACATGAAGTCTCATGAGACTAAACATTAACCAATTAATTGGATCACTATCTAGTAACACCCATAATGACATTTTCACAAATATTTTTTCTACATGAATCATCAAACATAAACATAATGGTTACCCATGGAAAGAAATGGGTATAGTAATAATGTTATGAAGCATAACAAATGGGTGTATTATAAAATCCATGATGTAATGGATTTAGATCATACATGAACATTAATAAGGTAAAATATAAATATATCATTATAAATTATTTCCTATGTAAACACGTTAAAACAGTGTTTAAGAAACTTTAGAAACAAAACATTTCAGTGCAGTTTATGGAAAATATTAGAGAATTTAAAGTGGAAAAGGAATATTTTTCATCTTAAAACCAGAAATTAACCAAGATATTTTTTCATGATAAAATGATTGATTTTATAAAAATAATTGTTTTTTAAAATATAATATGTATTTCACTTAAAAATTGGTGAGAAATTGGAAAGTTTCCTTTAATCGGATTGGCTTATCGGGAAGATTTCAGAAGGGAATGTTTTTAAAACATTTATTTCCCCATAAAAGAAGGATGAACTATTCTGAATACATGATTTTGGAACAAATAAATATAATATATAATAATTATATAAAAAATATATAATACTCACATTAGGGTAAAAAGGGATAAATCATGACCCGGAGGAAAAAATTTGGGTTCAGAATGAAACTTTTACCTTATATCCAAAAGTGTTATGCATTTGATCTTAATGTCTTAGGTAATAAAACTAAATCCACTAATTAATTAATTAAGAATCATTTATAGATTTATTTTATTTTTTATAATTTTATTACATTCATTTATTTTCATTTTGATGAGTCATAAAATACAATTTTATTATTCGAGAATGTTTGCTTTCTTGGTTTTCATGATTGGTTCACTTGTATAAAAGTATGAAAGATCAAATAAAATGGGAATAGATATCCATAATTGAAGTTGTGTTTTGTTAATTAAAATACAAAATATTAAATTTGTATATATAATTCATTTCATTATTTTGGTTGAGGGTTAATTATTAGATAAGACATTAGTGATAATCATTTAGATTATTTTGGAAATTCGTTGATCTTCACAAACTAGTTTTGTTTCATTATTTATTATTTTGAATAAAAGTTAGTTGCATAATGTAAAAAGGGTTATAAAACAAATTTACAACATTTACCAACCATTATAATGTTTTCATTTAAATCCTTGAAATTGGTAAAGGAAAATGAATATTTATCATCCTCGAGGGTGATAAATCAACACCTCAGAGACGATATTTTAATTTTAGAATAAAAGGATGAGGAGGAGAGACTTGATATTAGATTTTCAATTAACATAATAAAATTATAGTATATAAAATATTCTTTATTTATCCTGAATATTTGGACAAAAGAGGTTAGGAGAGGAAAAGAAAATAAATGAAATTTAAAATAAAATAAAAAAAGGAAAAAGGTTTTTACCTCTTGAATTCGTCTCCTTAAGAACCTCCTTGAGGAACCTGATTTTGGTCTTTTATTGAGACCAGAGGATCTTGGATATGGTAAAAATAATTGGTATGAGGATTTGAAATAATTTGGATAATATTCAAGGCTTTTGAGGGGTGAGGATAAGGGGTGGTGAGGGGTGGTATTTATAGTGGAGGAGAGGGGTGTTTTTTTATTATTTTATTCATTATTTTATTATTTTGCCTCATAACTATCAATAGTTAGAACCTTATCACTCAATATATTAAAATAATGAAGTATTTTTCATGATTATGGGATTACATCTTCCATACATCATCAATGACTCAATAATTCATCTACATGATAAATACCGTAAATTACCGTATTTCACTATTCACCAAAAATTAAAATATTTTAGAAACAACCAAAAAGTTTACCACAACCACTTTTCAACATTTAGAATTCAAAAATTAAATCCATTTTATGAAAATAATTTTCTAAACATTAGAAATTTAATTTTTAATTAAAATAATCATTTACTCGAAAAATACTGATTTTAAAATTATAACTGATTTTATGACACTTTGAAAAATTAATTAAGATCTCATAAAAGTATATTATAATCACAAGAAAACAAATTATTAATATATTAATACCTTTTATGAAAATAAATTTTTTTTTAAATCATTATATCAATTATAAAATTTTAATTAAATATATATAACTTACAAAAATACCATCACTTAATTAATCATTTATAAAAAATTTATTTTCCTATTATAAGATATTAATATATCATATTTCAATTTATAATATACCCAAATTTTATTAGAAATTTCATAGGTGAGGTTACTGTTCTATTGGCCCGATTTACAATTCATAAGGGTCGTATTACTATTCCAAAGGTCAAGTTACTATTCCATTGGTATAGATTCCCTAATTTCTAGAAATACCTCTTATTTCATTCCTTATTAATTTATAAGGTTTGTATTGTGTTATCTATGTGATTTTATATGATTTATACTATATAAAAAATTATAAGAAATTAAATCTCAATGATAGAATTCTGGGTTGTTACATTCTTCCCCCCTTATGAAATTTCTCCCTCAAAATTTAGTTTTATAAACTAAGGGGGGAAACATGATCGGGTACTTCTTCTTTATTTCTTCCTCAGGTTCCCATGTTTCCTCTTCTTTATTATGGTTCCTCCAGAGTACTTTTACCAGGTGAGTAGTCTTGTTGCGTATAACTTTATCTATATGATCAAATATCTTCACCAGATACTCCTCATAAGAGAGAATATTTTCCAAATGTACCACCTCTAAATTCAGTACATTTAGTATCTACTTATTCAAGAGATATACATGGAATACATCATGTAATTGAGACATGGTTGGTGGAAGTGCTAGTTGATAGGCCATTGCTTTGACATGATCAAGAATATCGAAGGGGCCAGTGTACCTGGGACTTAGCTTTACTTTCTTCCCAAATCTCATGATCCTCTTTTAGGGAGATATGAAAGGGAATACCATATCTCCAAACATAAACTCCAGGTCCCATCGATTATTGTCTACATAGCTCTTTTGTTGACTTTGGGATTACTTGATGTGTTGTTGAATGTTTTCACCTTTTCCATAATTTCATTGACAATTTTAGGTCCTAGAAGCTTACAACCATTGACTTAATCCTATAAAACCAGTACTTATGTAACTTTTCCCATAAAAAAATTCATATGGATCTATTTGGATGCTCGAGTGGAAATTTCTATTGTAGGAGAACTCGATCATAGGTTGGTGTTAGTCCCATTCTCCCTAGAATTATATAGAACGTGCTCTCAACATGTCTTCAAGAGTCTAAATATTCCACTTAGATTGGCTATAATTTTGAGGATGATAGGCTATAATAAAGTTTAACTTATTGTTTAGATCATTTTGGAGACTTTTCCAAAACATGTAGAGGAATCTCAAATCTCGATCAGATAAAATCGATAGTGGTACTCCATTCAGCCTTACCACTTCTCTGATGTATATATGTGAAAGTTTATCTTGTGATAAGTCCTCCTGAATTGTGATAAAGTGAGTTTTCTTTGTAATATGATCCACAATGACCCATATAGCATTATTCTCTCCAGATGTATTTGGAAGTCCATTGATAAAGTCCAAGGTAATGTTCTCTCACTTTCATGTAGGTATGGATAATGGTTGCATCATCCCTTTATACTTTTTCCTTTTAGCCTTCACTTGTTGATATACCAAGCACTTTGATGTATATTCATCAATTTCCTTCTTTATATTGTCCCACCAATAGTGATCTCAGATATCAATATACATCTTTGTGCTTCATGATAGAATAGAGAATTTTGAGCTATGTGTGTTAATCAAAATATCTTTTTTATCTCCATATTGAATGGTATACATAATCATGACCCAAATATTAAGACTTCATCCTCATCAATTTTGAAATATAAGGATTTATCATTTCTAATAACTTCATCCTTTTTCTAAATTTCCACATAATTTCTTTGAGCATCCTTTATTTTCTCCATGAGGGATGGTTGATAAATCATTTGGGAAAGGATTGATGATGTTCCTTCCTTAAAGATTAAAATATCCATCCTTTGAAAATATAATAAAATCTTATACTTCTCAATTCTCATCATTGATAAAGTTACCAGATCCTTTCTACTTATATTATCTCCCACCTTTTTTGATCTACCATGATGGTAGTGGTTTGAGCAGTCATAGTCTTTGATGATTTTTAACCATTATAAATATAGAATATTAAGATCCTTTAGTGTGAATATATATCTGAGGATCATATGATCAGTGTATATCTCATACTTCACTCCATATATATAATTATTCCATATTTTCAATGCAAAGATCACAGCTTCAAACTCTAGATCATGTGTGGGATAGTTTTTCTCATGGACTTTCAAATAAATTTAGGGATAGGATATAACTTTATCATTTTTCGTCAATACATATCCTAATAACTTCTTTTAAACATATTTTTACACCAAAAATAGTTCCCCACTTGTTGGAAGAGTAAGTGATGGTGAGGTGATAGTCCCCTTTTTCAATTATTTAAAGGAGTATTCACAATCATTGGTCCAAATAAACTTTACTCCCTTCCATGTAATCTTGGTTATTGGGTTTTAAAATCATGATAAGTTATTTATAAATCATCTATAATACCCAGATAGACCAAGGTAATTGTGTAACTCTATTATAGATATTTTCCTAGGCCACTTCTCAATTAACTTTTTTTAGAATGGTCCACAGATATTCCTTTGTGGGTGATAACATTCCCCAAGAATGATACTTCCTCCATCCATAACTCACATTTATTATACTTTGTATAAATTTTCTCCCTTCACATGGTCTTTATAACAATGTTAAAATTCTCTTCATGTTCCTCCCTGCTCTTGGAGTATATTAGAATATCATAAATAAATACTACAAGAACCTTTTCAAGGTAATCTATAAAGACTCTATTCATTAAATCTATGAATATTACTAGAGAATTAGTGAGTCTAAATGGAATCACTATGAACTAATAGTGTTCATGCCTCATTTGAAAGGTTTTCTTAGGAGTATATTTCATCCTCACCTTTAATTGGTGATATCCCGACCGAAGGTCCACCTTAGAGAAATAATTGGCCCCATGTAGTTGATCAAACAATTCATCTATCTATAGAAGGGGATACTTTCTCTTTATATAGATTTTGTTGATATAATAATAATAAATGGAGAGGTGCATTGATACATCTTTATTCTTAATGAATAGGGATGTCACACCCCATGGTGAAGCACTCAGGTGTATAAAACCCTTGTCCATATTCTTCTGTAACTGCTTCTTCGGTTCCTCCAACTCGATGGTGTCCATTATATAAGGTGTCTTTGATATATGTAGATATCTAGGAATAAGTTCAAGTGAAAACTGAACCTATAAATCATGAGGAACACTAGGAAATTATTTTTGGAACACATCAGTGTAGTCCCTTATAATGGTCATGTCTTAGAGCATGATTATCTTATTTATCTCAATCATTTTAGTTGTATATGCTTTCTCGTAAGGTAGTAATATCAAAAACTGAGATGATGATTCTGAAGTAGATTCATCATCTTCATTACACTTATATAAAATTGGATTATTCTTCAGGATGTGAAGATTTATCTCTTTTTCCCGACATTTAATATTGGATTTGTATAAATATAGTCAATCCATGCCCAATATAGCATCAAAATCAACCAAAGAAAGTAAGATGAGGTTTTATGGGAGGTTCAATCTACAAAACTTAACTTGGGAGGAGTTATAATCATTGGATGAAATAATTACCCAATTTTCTATTCTCATAGATAAATCAACCTCCATATTGTGAGGTGATATTTAAATAGTTCTACTAAACATAAATGATAGGAAAGAATTCATAGAACCAAAATCAAATAGTATGTTCAGTGTTCTTGAATTAATAACCAACATAAATGTCACCATATCATTTTCAGGCTCCACCTCAATAGTAGTGATAGAATATTCCCTTCTTTGCTACCTTGTATGTTTTTTTTTTCCGATTTCCTCCAATAACACTTGTATTATGGAAATGGTTTGCATATTTTCCATTCCTCTTATAGTTGAAACACTACACTATAGGGTGAGTGTTGATTTGAACCTTCCCTTCTTCTACATTAGTGATATTCTTTATATCCATTAGGTAGTTATTATCCATATTCCACATTCTTCCACATTTTAATCATTTCTTATTTACCTTTAGATAGTTCCCAAGATGCTATATCCCATAATTTTGACATGTGGGATGTTTGGGTTTATTTCTATTATGGTATTTATCTGTAAATCCTCCCATATTAAACTCTATCTTTCGCTTTTTATCTCTGTTCGCATGAGACCACTAAGAGCCTCTAATCTCCATTTCAACCTTAAAGGAACAACTAAAAATCTCCCCATAGCTATCAGAGTCTCGAGTTTCCAATTATTTTCATAGACTCATCTTTAGTTGGCTAAAGAAGTGATCCACCATGCTTTAGGTGTTCATGACAAAGCTAGAGGCATGTCATGCAAGCCTTGTAAAGTTTTCCTCATACACTCTGATAGACTCATCTTCATTTTAATTCAGTATGAGGAATTATCTTTCCATATTGTGACAAAGGTTTTAGAGAAAAATTTTACTGAAAAATATTTTCTTGAATTCCTCCCAACCCATGGAATCAATTTACAATTTGGAATTCATGCTCTTGATCATTTTCCACCACTGATCAGCTTCTATATCAAAAAGATAGGCCGCCAATACAAATTTCACTTCTTATAAGAACTAGAGGATAGATAATATATTCTCAATGGAGTTAATCCATTTTTTAATGTTGAGGGGATCAAAAGATCCACTAAATTCGGAAGGCCTTTGTTGCATGAATGATTCGATGAAAACTTATGCTTTCTTATGAGAATGAGGGTGTTCCTTGTGATTCAATCTATTATTCGTAACATGAGCTGGTTGATAAAGTATTATCATGAAGTTTTGAGCTATCATTCCCATTATATTTTTAATTTCATTAGTGAAATTGTCATATTTCCAATTACATTGATTATTGGCATGGGTTCTCCTATTTATAGCTATTAACTAAAAAATAAATTATGATTTGGGGGATTGAATACTTAGTTAATAAGAATAATAAGAAAAACCTTGAACATAGAAGGATAGACTTGCAAATGAAATGTATATCCTAACATGTTATTCCCTAAGTTTCAATCTAGGTTATCCATGGTGATAGAATTATCCCTAGGGTTCTTACTAAATTTCTATAGTATTAATCTCCAAAAATAACTAGACCTTGTTCTGATACCAACTATAGACATCATATCCTTTTACACATATTATTACATGATTTTAATCATAAATAAACATCAAATACAACCCAATGATCATAAATTATGGTGTCTTTGGATGATTAGGTACATAAAATTGAAAACATGTAAATGGAATAAAAAATCTTAATTTAATCATCCATAAAGAGCTTCTAACTTCCATTATGCTCCTACATATGCATAGGATAACCTGGGGAATATAGGAACTAAAGGGATGAGATAAAAATCTATTTAAGGGAATAAACATATTAATAAAGTATAGCATATGGGTTATAAGGCATAACATGATGATATAAAAAGGCATGGAACATTAATATACACAAGGAAGCATAACATGTATAACATGGGATATTATAATCATAACATAATAAAAATTTTGAAAAAACATATAACATGACATAATCAGGAGTCAAGGATCATTTCACATGGAGGAACATGAGTCAAGTCTATCCACCAAGACCATTTCACATGGGGAACGAGTCAAGGCTAACCACCAAGACCATTTCACATGGATCATGAGTCAAGGATAACCAACAAGACTATTACACATAATGTCTCATGAGACTAAAAATTACCCAATTAATTGGATCACTATATGGTTGCACCCATCATAACATGTCCATGTATATGTGTTACACATAATGAATAGAACATAAACATAAGGGTTACCCATGGAAAGAAATGGTCATCATAATCATGTCATAGAGTATAACAAATGGGCGTATCATAAAAGTGTCCACGAAAGAATGGATTTAAATCATACATGGACATTCATAAGGTAAAATAGGAATATATCATGATAAATTTTGTCCAATTAAAGTGTAAACACAGAAAAATATAGTTTAATACACTTTAAAAAGGAAACATTTTATTAAGATATAAGGAAAATAATAAAGAGAATTTAAAGCTGAAAAGGAATATTTTTCTTCATAAAACCAGAAATTAAACAAGATATTTTTTCCTTATAAAAAACGGTGATTTTATAAAAATAATGGTGTCTTAAAATATATTATGTAGTTCACATAAAAATGGGTGGTAATTCTAGAAGTTACCTTTAATCGGACTTGCTTATTTAGATGATTTGAGAAATGAGCCTTTTAAAAACAAGAATTTCCCCATCAAATAAGGGTGTAATGATATGAATAAATGATTTTGGAACATATAAATAGAATTTATAAGAAGTATATAAAAATAAATAAGAATTAAATTGGGTGAAATATGGATAATTCATAACCTGATGTAAAAAATGGTGGTTTGGAATGAATCCCTTACCTTATGTTTGAAAGTGTTCTGCACTTGATCCAAATGTCCTAGATAATCAGATTAAATCCATTAATTAATTAATTAATAACCTATTATACATTTATTTTATTTATTTATAATTTTATTAAGTTCATTTATGGCCTTTTCGATGATTTATAAGATACAGTTTTATTGTTTGGGACCATTGGTTACCTTGGTTTTCATGATTGGTTCACTTGTAAAAAAGTATAAAAGATCATGTAAATTAGTAATAGATATCCAAAATTTAAGTAATATGTTATTAATAAAAATACATAAGATTAAATGGTTATATAATTCATTTGGATCTTTTTGGTGAGGATAAATCATTAGATAAGACGTTAGTGATAATCATTTAGATTATTTTGGCGGTTTTTCGATCATCACAAACTAGTTTTGTTTAATTATTTATTATTGTGTATAAAAGTTAGATTCAGAAAATAAAAAGGGTTATAAAATAAATTTTAAAATATATACCAACCATTATAATGATTTTATGTCATGAATTTAAGGAGGTAGATGAAAATTAAAACTTTTCATCCTTGAATGCGACAAATCATCCCCTCAAAAATGATATTTTCATTTTTGGAATAAAAGGAAGAGGAGAAGATACATGATGGTGTATTTTCCATTAATGTAATAAAATTATAGTATATATAATATAAAGGATTTATCATGAATATTTGGATAGATGGTGTGAGTATAAAAAATAAAAGAAAATAAATTGAAAATAAAATAAAAGAAAAGGAAAGAGGTTTTTACCTCTTGAATTCCTCTTCTTGAGAACCTCATTGAGGAACATGATTTTGGTATTTTATTAAGACCAAAGGATAATAGAATTGGGGAAGATACTTGGGTGGAGGATTTAGTATAATTTGGACAAGCTTCAATTCCTTTTAGGTGCATGGATAAGGGGTGGTGATGGTGGTATTTTTAGTGAATGAGAGGGGTGTTTTTTTATTATTTTATTCATTATTTTATTATTTTGGATCAATAATATGAATAGTTTGAAACTTATCACTAAATATATTAAAATAATTATGTATAGTTTTAAATTATTGAATTTCATCATCCATACATCATCTATGACTCAATAATTCATATATTATTTAACTACCATAAATTATTGTATTTCATTATTCACAAAAAAATACAACTATTTTAGAAAAATACAAAAAATTCACCGCAACAACTTTTAGGGGTGTAAAATTAAAAAAATAACTCTATCTTAGGAAAATAACTTTCTAAATATAAGAAATATAATTTTTAATTAAAATCAACACTTACTCGTAAAATAATGATTTTAAAATTATAATTGATTTTATGACACTTTGAAAAATTAAATAAGGTCTTGTAAAATTATATTATAATCATAATAACACAAAATATTAATTTATGAATACATTTTATGAGAAAAAAAAAGAGTCCATAACTGAGTGTTAAGGGGTCCTACTTGGAATCCAAGAGGCCTAGGTTCGAAACTAGGTGGAGGCAAATTTTTTGGGTACTGTAGCAGTACTGTAGCAGGCACTGTAGCTGGTATTGTTCGGTACTATAACTGCCAAAACTATTCCCCAGATTTGGGCCTTTGGGTCACCAGTTTGGGCCTTCGGGCCTCAGGGACTTCGGGCCTCAGGGCCTTCAGGCCACATAGACCATGGAGTAACCCAGTTCACACAGAGCAGGCCCCAGAACAGGATCAGAGAAAATAGTAGCAGTCACCAGAAGCAGAGCTAACCGGATTTGAAGAATGAGAAGGTATGGAAACTTCCATCAGGACCTGTCACAATGAAAATTTGTACAGGGAAATGTTATCTGATCAACAATGAAAGGTGGGGAGCTAGACGATCAATGATGTAGAAGCTGAGGAGGGTTATTTCTAGTGGGTTGGGCCTACGTGTCATGTAATTGGCATAGTATGCCTTTGGGCCTTCGGGTCATGTATTGGCCTTCAGGTCATGTCGGACCCAGTTCTTTGGGCCTACGAGTCATTTAAGGGTTCTCCTTCAAATATTAAAAGGGGGATTATCAATAATAAAATAAAAAAGAAGGCCTTTAGAACATTCAGGGAAATACATTTTATGAAAATAATATTTATTTTTATTCATTATATTAATTATAAAATTATAATTAAATATTTATAACTTACAAAGAAACCATCACTTAAATTATCATTTCTAAAACATTTATTTACTTATTCCAAGATATAAATCTATCATATTCTCATTTATAAGATACCCAAATTTTATTGATACTTTTATAGGTGAGGTTATTATTCTACTGTTCTGACTTACTATTTATAAGGGACATATTAATCTTAAAAGGGTCAAGTTACTATTCCATTAGTATAGGTTCCCTAATTTCTTGAAATTCCTATTATTTCATTCGTTATTCATTTATAAGGTTTTTTTCTATTATCTATGTGATTTTAGGTGATTTATACTATATAGATAATTATAAGAAAGTAAATCACATTGATAGCATTCTAGGTCATTAAAATTTTTATATGATATAATAACTCTATAGGTATTATTATTTAATAAATAACATTTATATACATTAGATTAATTATCATACCAAACCATGAGATTTTTAAAGGAAAAATGAGTTTCATCGGTTCACGAGGTGGTATTTCATCATACACATGAATGATGACTTTGTTACCCATTTTATGGATGTAGGGATGGTTTTAGGTCATGAACATAACATAACAATATCTCAGTATATGGAATTTATAGAGGTTATTATATCATCATGTTTTAAAAATATTTTAGGGAGGTGGAGGAACAAATAAAATAAAATGCTAATTAAATAATGTTACATCTACTTCATGTAACCACCTTATGTTTGCACTAAAATCCAAACTAAGTTGGATGTTTTACCAAAATAATGATTATAGATTGAGGGGATCGATGTTAGGTTGTTATTTTGGCATGCCTTTGATGAATCAAAATGTTTTGAATTTTTGAATAAGAGAGAAGTGGGGGTGGCCTTTATAAGTGAGGTGAGTTTAACAATTATAATTTTGGAAAATAAAAAGGTTTCCCCACTGTTTTCACATAAAAAAGGGTCCAAAATGAAGTATTATAAATAATTATACACAATAAGGTTGAAATATGGACATAAAATAGATTTTTTACAAGCTTTTTAGTCATTTTGACCCTTATCTTTTTAGGCTAACCCCTAGTAAATCCATTTTTACCTTAGTTATAGTAATTTTTTTACTATTTCACTATTCAATCCTAGATCATCTCATGGTGTTGTTGCAGTATCACTGTTTCTTGATGCTCCTAGATCATCCCTTGGGGATCCCAATCATGGACCCTCCTTCAAAGATTCCCTTTGCAGAACAAAACTTGGCCCATATCAGCCTTTATTTCTGAAGGTGTCCCTTACTTTATCGATGATATCGCATGAGGGTTCTTGATTATTGGAGGAAATTTCTAAGGAGTTCTTTGCATAATCTAAGGCATGCCTCAAGTGGACCCTTGTTTCATTTTTTGGTTTGAAGAAAGCCTTAATCTTAGTATTCCAACACTTCGTTGGTTTCTGGGGATTGATCTCTCTGGTAAATATCTCAGTTATCCATCAAAATTCTTTCTACCCAGTCCTCAGCTTGGAAGCTAAATTCTTCCAGGATTGCTGTAGTTCTTATCATTCCTCTAGGAATTGGATCTTCAACCTAGCTCGTTGGTCACTAGACATCTACGAGTGGAAGGAGATCTCCCTAGAGTCTATGTGGATCTGTCTCCCTGGAATACCGCTGGATTTTTAGAACATTGGTTTTCTCAAGGTTATTGGAGACTCCCTAGTGGCCTCCTCTACTTGGATGATCGGACCCGGAGCTATTTAGAATCTTCAGAGGAACATATTTTTTATTGAAATTGATATTTCGCATCCTCCTCTAGATAGAATCTCACTATGTGTGAAGTATTATTTTATCTGGTCACATGACATCATCTATCTTGTTTTCCCATGGTACTTCTCATCTTTCCTTCTCTAGGGTCACTCCTTGTAGGTTTGTAGGAAATGAAAATAAGGAGGTCTCCATCGCCCTCCTTAGGTAGACTCAAGTTGAGATGTGCAGAAAAAAATCCCTACCTATCAGAAGTATCTCAGGTCATGACTCAATGAAAATGATCGGATTCAGTGTCAAAGTAGTATTCTAATCTTGTTACTACTTTAGTTCCCTCATCAGACTCCCCTTTTTATAAAGTAGTGATGGTTGGGGTTATGGTTCCCTTTCAACGGAACTGTCCTGATGCCCCATTCAGACCTTATGCTTCCCTCTTCCCCAAACTCCTGATGGCCCCCGATGTTGGTGTTGTGATACTCATTCTAGGATCCCCTTCAAGGCCCCCTCCCTCCCTACCCCTACCACCGCTTCCATCAAGACTGTCTTCTAGGGGCCTCATTATACAAGCAGTGAATTCCATGGACCCTTGTTTTAAAGAAGCCCCTCCAGTCAAACCGCAACGTAAAAGTCACCCCCCCCCCCATCGAACTGAAGATTGTATTCCAATTCACGATGATGGAAGGAAAGAACCTATAACTTATTCCTCTTTAAGTGTATGGAGTGTGGAGTCCCCTCATTCCCTGATTTTTTCCACCCCTATATATTAGACCCCATCCAAAAGTTCAACCATGTGCAGGAGATCTCAAGAAAAAAAGCTAAGGGAGAGATCCTCCTCCTATTCCATGAAGGCTAAGAGTCCCAAATCCATTAATGGGGAACTCTTTGTTCAATGATTCCAATAATTATATGGAATTCCCATGGCCTTGGATCCCAGGTGAAAATGGATTTCCACACATCTGAATCCCATAAACACGAGGCCACTATCATCGGCATCCTTGATCACAAGAAAGATCTCTCCAGAATCCAAAAATTTTCTAGAAGGATGAAGATGCATGGTTCCATGCATATGAATCCCTCCAATCATCACATTTGGATTTTTTGGAATAGGATCATATTTGTGGATCTTATTCAGGAAATTGATCAACACGTTATGATCAAGGTCACCCATAATATAGGAGCCTTCTTTTCATCCTTTATATATGTAAGTTGTGACACTCACCAGAGAGAAACCATGTGGAATGATCTCACGGTGTTTGATCTTGGTAGCTACCCTTGGATTGTGGCAGGGGATTTCAATTTTACTTTAGACACAGAGAAGAAGAAGTGAAGGGGCCCCTTCTCTAGGAAATATAGCATGGATTTCTTCCAATTTAGGGTAGGAAATGGTCTAATGGAACTCGTTGACATTAGTGATCAGTTCACATGATGCAACAACCAGTGATAGGATCACTAATCATGGAGCTTCCTAGAAAAATTCCTTTACAATATGAAGTCTATATCCTCATTTAAAAACATTAAAGTGTTCCATCTGGTGCATGGAATCTCATACCACTCCATGATCCGTATCAGTATCTCTATGAGTCAAGAAAGTCCAGATACCTTTAAATTTTACCAACACTAGACAAGCTATACTAACTATAATAAACAATTTATAGACTCATGGAGTTGGAATATCCAGGGTATAATGTGTATTTAATTTATTAATAAACTATAGAGTCTTATAATCAGGCTTCAGGAATGGGATAAAACCATTCCTCCGAGTGATTGGTATATATTTGCAACCATGCAAGAGATTGATCGGCTCGATTCCTGCCTCTAGGGGACCTAGGAGATCGGGTTTTTGAAGATATCTCCATTAAGAAGGAAATTTTAGCTAACATGATCCTCTGTCCGGAATGCACGGTGAGGGAGACCTAGTGGATTAGATAGATTGATGAGGGTGACAGGAACATCGCATACTTCCATGTGTGTGTCAAGGAGATGAAACATATTGTTCAAACCAACATCCTGTTCGATGATGAGTCTTTTTTGAATGATAGGGAAATGGTGGGGAGTCTCTCTCACTTCTTCTTTAAGGAACCTCTTACTATCCTGAACCCACACATGCCTAATGGATACTTGGGATGTGATGCGGAGTTTATGGAATCTATCTCTAATAAAGTTTCCCTCCAGGACAATGAGTCGATGGGGTCCATTCTAAAAGAAGATAAAATTTGTGAGGAAATCATGAACCTTAAATATGATAGAATTCCAGGGCCAGATGGATCCCCAGGATCATTCTATAGGGACTCCTTAACTATTGTGAAGTGTGACTTTTCTTGGGCCATACAGTATTTCTTCCAGGGAGGTAGCTTGCAGAGA
Source organism: Viscum album (assembly GCA_963277665.1). Taxonomy (NCBI): domain Eukaryota; kingdom Viridiplantae; phylum Streptophyta; class Magnoliopsida; order Santalales; family Viscaceae; genus Viscum; species Viscum album. Next base: position 870,499,739 of record OY728123.1, read on the forward strand.
GTTTATTATGTCGCTTCTCTAGTCCTCCTTCCCAAAACCAATAATCCCTCATCCATTCTCCACTATCACTTAGTTAATATATTTAATTTCCCCTAAAAAATCCTTACAAGAATCCACAATCCAAGGTTATATGTCTATCTTCCACGGTGGGTCTCCATGGAGTAACATGGATTTGTGAAGGGCCGCTAAATTTAGGGAGAGATTGCACGGACCCAAGAGATGGTCAGGGACATTAACACCAAGCCTCATAGATCAAACCTGGATATTAAATTGGATATGAACAAGGCATATGACGGAGTCAACTGGAGCTTCATCAACAAGGTTCTATAAGGTATGGTCTTCTCCCCCTGGTCGAATGACCTCTTTTTTAGATGTTTTAGTTCCCCTTGTCCAGCAGTTCATTTCATGGGGAAGTCCCATGGATTCTTTAATGAATACCATGGTTTATGGTAGGGAGACCCCATATATACAAGCCTCTTCATCCTCACCCAATATATTCTTAGCCAAATCATCCTCAAAATCATGAGCAATGATGAGATGCTCCCATATAGAAGAAAGTGGAATCTTCCCTCCATATCCCATATCATGTTTGCAGACAATACATTGATCTTCATGAATTCCAATAGGAGATAAATTTTTGGCCTTATCAAGGGGATGGATGAGTATATTAATTGGAGCTTCTAGGTCATCAAAAAGTCCAAAATCAATATGTTTATTTCTAGAAGATGTGCTTCTATCCAGGATGACTCTATATGTAACCTCCTTAACATGAAAAGTGGAGTCTTGACAATTAATTACTTGGGCACCCATATTTCCTCAGGAAGAATTCATATATGATATTTTGATCACATCGTTAGTAAGATCGTGTATAGGGTCCTCAGCTATAAGAATATATACCTCTCATTTGGGGGTCAAATTTCACTGGTTAATTATGTTCTCTTTTCCACCCTAGTCCATGCCCTATCTTATATCAAGGTCCCAAAAAGAGTCATCAAAAATATTTACAAGATCCTCGCTCATTTCATATGGGATTCTGGAGATGAAGGCTAACGTATTTAGGTCTCTTGTAGGAAGATGAATAAGCCAATCTAGGAAGGCGAGATCAATGTCCACAGCCTCACTAACACCCTCCTCTACATGCATGAAAAGTTGGTTAGGGAGACCCATGAAGGTCCTACCTTATGGGTAAAGATCATATGATGCTCTTATATGGGTAGCTCGATGATTGAAGAATGACACATTTCTCCTTTCATGTCCATGTTGCTCCCCCTATTCTCATCTCTTCAACCCCACATCTACTGGATTATCAGTGAAGGGTATGTTTCCATCTATCATGTCAATTGGGTGGGAATGTTTCTTGGTTTTTCAGGATATACAAACTATAACATCACGTTCAAATAGGATGGTATATTCCCAGAATTCATCAAGGAAGTGATAGAAAAAGATCCACAAGGATACTTCCATCTCATTGAAATTAATACAAATCCAGACAGGTGTGTGTTCGCTCCCTCCATCTTGGGAACCTTATATACTAAGGACTATCGTCGGACCCTATATCCCCAAGAATAAGGTGATTGATGGAATGAGATCTTGTGGTTCAAGATAATCCCAATGAAGTAAAACTTCCTCACTTGGATACTTAGAAATAATGATGATTCCACATATGAGAATATCAGAAGATGTGGTATTTACCTAGTGTCTTGATGCTACTACTGAAAAATCATAGAGTAGAGTGTAGAACATATTTTATTAAAGGTAGAATGGGAATGGGAGGTATGGTCCTTATTCGATGATTTTGCCACATTCTCCTCTAAACACCTAATTGATGCCTATTTCCTTATCTACTGGTTTCAAGTCTCAGGAGACAAGGGTGTGGAGAGGCTGGCTAGGACTACTATCTTGCATACTGGTTACAAGTGTCATTGGCTGGATAGAAACAAAGAAAGTCATGAGGAGATCTTCTCTACAGGAAGGGGCATAATTTCTAGAACAAGTATTCTCTTTCTTAACCTAGTCAGGATCATTTATAGATGGAGAGAAGTCCCTTCTCTTCAACTTCTACAAATATCCACTCCTGTCACCCATCCCGGCTGTACCTTAAGAATCCAATGGTTCCAATGGAAACCTCCACCCACATGTTTTAAGCTTAATACAGATGGGTACTATATCTCGGGTTCCATGAGAGGAGAATTGGTGGTTCGTGACTCCATGGGCTTAGTAATTTTGGAATTCACTTATCACCTTGGTTGTGGTTCTTCCCTACAGGCGGAGGCCCTTGCCTTGCTCTCTGGTCTCACCCTTTGCCGTCAGGGGGTATCGCTATTTTAGAAGCATATGATGACTCTTTTATCATCTTCAACTCACTTAATGGTAATCATTCTTTCCCATGGTCAGTTACCAACACCATTAGGAAATGTCAAGACCTACTCTCTAACAACACCCACTTGAGACACACATGGAGTGAGGGAAATAAGGTGGTTGATCATCTTGTGTCTCTTACAGCTAAAGGCTCTTGAGTATCCTTATTTTACAACTTGAAATTTTGTAAACCTTATGGGATTAATCTTATTAGAGGGTATTCCCTTGAGTTACACTAATTTAGACCCCCTGGGTTCATACTCTATTTTTTGCTGCCTTGTTCTTTCCTTTCTCCTTTTAATAAAATATGATGATGATGATGATTTTATAAATATTAAAAAAATTCACCCTAAGATAATTTTGATATTATAATTTAAAAAATGAATTTAATTTTACCAAATACGATTTATAAAATTTTAAAAAAATTAATTTTAAATTATGTGTGTAAAGTGGGATGAAACGGTCTTTTAGAAAAAAATACAATTTTTTAGAAAAAAAAATATTTTTATTTTAAAGAATTATTATTTTATTTCTAATAAATAGATAACCATAATTTTGATAATTTAGTTAGTACCATTCATACCTAATAATTAAAATCTTAGTTTATAATGATGTACTATATTATTGTTCATTTAGACTTGGGGTCCCATGTTCCACAATCTATCAAAGATATTAAATTTAAATAAATATATTTCGTGGGTTTTTTAATATTGGTATGTAATATCACATAAACATTCAAAAAAAATTTCTTATTTTAAAATATCAACATGTTACATTTTTTCACCTTAAAAAAATTATTTCCACACAATTTAAACTTGATGTCGGTAATCAATGGGTTAGAATTTAGAAATAAAATTGTTGAAAAAAACACATTGTAAAATTTTCAATAAAATATCCTCTTAACAAGAGAGAAAGGGAAGTGAAAAGGTCATATGGAATAATGCATAACTATGTTTCTATGTAGGATAACATTGGTAGAAATTAAGATATGGTCATAGAAGAAAAGCATCAATAATTATATAGAGTGACAGAGTTAATTGATCGTAAGAAATTAAATGATCAATGGAAATCTAAGGACCTCAAAACCATAAATCATTGATGATTTAAAATACCATATGATTCATGGGATATTGAGGTAATATGATAAAATTTTTGTTGCAAGATCCTTTTAATAAATTTTAATAATTCCTTTACTATATAAGAATATTATAAAATATTCCTACTTGATGCATTTCTATTTCATAATCACAATTTCAACCAATGTCTGTGCTTTAATAAATTCCAAATTCTTCACTTAATATAATAAATTAATATCAAAAAATGTTTTTTTATCCTTGAAGCACTAAAATTAAATTTTAACAGATCATAAGGTCCATAAAAGAGTAAAAATCCTTTCCGCCTTTTTATGACTATTTTTAAAAACCAATATAGTTAGCACAAGTTACAAAATATAATAAATTAATCATTATACCACAATAGTAACACCACTGGTTCATCATTAATATTTATTTTCCAAATAGTTTAATTAACACTAGTGAAATATTAGCCATGAAATCACATAGGCTTGTGGTATGTTCTAAACACTTATCATCCATCGATCATTGTTTCAAAACCCACAGCCTCGCCAGACATGATGGGTTATCACCCAGTATATAGGTTGTCCTTTTTCTAAAATAATATTAATATAATTCCTAAAAAGTTTCCAAAATAAATATGATAGACATACTTGAAATAAAATTAATCATTAAATAACCTTTTTAATATGGTTTCCAAAAAAACTTATTTTTCCGCACAAAGTCTAATAATATTATTTTACTATTATTAAAATTTCATTAATGATCATATTAACCCTAAATGTTATCAATAACATAAATTATTTTTATAAAATGTAAATTAATTATTCTTTAAATACAATTTCCACAAAAACATATACATTTCATAAATTTCCCCCAAAATATCTTTAATCTTGGTGGACTCCCATCACATAAAACTTAATAAAGGGGTTTATAAGTCTTTTAACTTATGAGCAATCTAAAATTCATAATTACATGATGGTGTAGATAACTCTTAAGTTAATGAAAACATATATCCTTGATGAATTCAACATAATACTTATATTTTTCATGACTCTTATAACCAAAATACCATTGGTAAAATACATATATAATTTAATTATTGAATCTCAATATATAAATACTTCATCCATTTTATTTCCACATAGGTCCTTCCTTGATCTTGGTTTTAACCTTTATAATTTTGAATTGAATAGGATAATTATTAGGTTCCCCATATTTAGGACAAAAAACTATAAATGAATCCCTTTGATTAGATTTATTCCCTTACATCATCCTATTTAGTTCTCCCTAGTAATTATCTACTTTATTCCATTCCTATATACACATAATTCATTATATAATTCTATTGAGATAGTTTCCTGGGTGTCTCCTACCAAATTTATGACATGAATGAATTCTATACTTCTTTTTTCTATGGTCTCTACCACTCGGGATCTTAGTGAACTTCATCCTTCTCTTCTTTTGTAAGTCTAGGAGTTGGTTAAGGTATAGGTTGTTAATCATATTTCAAGATAACTAGTTAATAATAATCATTATATCTTTCACTACAATCATCATCCCATTCGGTTTCTCATAGTCACCACTTTTTCCTTCACATTCAATGTTAAAACAATTCCTTCATGTTCTAGCCATTGAATAAAACCCAAAAACATAGTGTGATAAAAAATAATCATAGTGGGAAAACCATAGAATCATTTATAGTATTTCTAAATCATAAAAAAAATTAATATAAGAAACCTTAGGTTTAACCCAGGACGTTAATTTCCATCATTTATTTAAATCCATCATAATGGTTTGTAAAGAAAATGTGAATTATCCCAAGCATATCCCCTAGTATTTTCAAACTATATGTGTAGTAACTCTTGTTTTCATGAACTAGGTGATAATAAGGTTAATCCCAATGTACCATTTTGATGTTATTACCCCTAGGGAAATCTATTCCAGAACTAATACCACTTGTAGTATCTATACAAGTATGTATTTCATGGAAAACAACATAATATATACCTTACCAAAACTATAAGATATTATTCTATTCTTATCCACAAATTAAATCATAGGAATATGTTCCCTAATATATGTTTTCCAAAATATAGTTCTCAAGGTTTCTACTAATCTTCCTATGATACCAACTGCAATGAACCTAACCCCAGTAACCTAGAGCTAGTTTCTTACTTTTTTACATTAATATTAGATACAAGGAATCATATCCCAAAAAACTAATAGTTTAGTTGTCTTATTAAACTAGATACATACATGGGTCCCATATTACATTTAAAAACATAAATTACAACATAATATATATTGATAATGATGTTTTTCCCTCTTGTATATACTTTCATATCAAACATATTACACTTCATGGACTCCTAGGAAGGGAACCATAATAAGGGTGAGTTCAAATTCTCAGTAAAAGTTAAGTAAAACAGAATCTATAATGAATCAATAAGAATAAATGACATTATAAGGTAAATAATTATACACACATTCAATTTAAATAATTTGACTATCATGATTAGATAAGTCATAATCAATATGTCATGTTAAATAACTAAAATGAATTTCATTTAATAATTAACTTTACTATCAAAACAGGATAATTCATAGTCAATATGGAAAGAAAAATAATTGATAACATGTTCCATTTAATTATTAAACTGAGATTGAAATGCATACATAGGTCATATCATTGTGAAAATCCAATGGATGAATTCTAAATTAAGAAAATTGTTATTTATTGTAAATCATGATATCAGGAATCATGATACCTCTACCCTAAAGATCATTCTTCAAGACAGTTTCAAAATGATGGGTAGGTATAAATCATAAACTCATTTAACTATGGATGGACAACTGATTCATCTCATGTGACCTATTGATGCATTGTGGGGATATCTATACTCAGCCCCACCCATGTCTATATACCTAAATCATTCCTTGTATATAGAATTATTGATTTAATTCATAAATAATGTACCTTATCATCAAATATCTATATTAAGTAAAGAATGCAAATTTATCAATATTTTCCCAAATAAAAAAATAACATTCAATATAGAACACTTTATGTAGAATTTATATACATTTTAATAAATAAAAATATTTATGATAAATAATAAGGATATTTATGGGAAATTTAATGTCCCATGATCACAGGTAAGTGAATATTCCAAGGTAAAGTTAAAAAATATAAAAATAAATCATGAAATTGAGTGTCAATACATTCCTTGGTAAAAACTATCATAAACCATCCATATAAATAATAATGAAAATATCAATAAAAAATATACCCATTAGAGTAAAAATAAATGGTTTTTATTGTTGATGAATATAAACTCCATAAAATGTCATTAAAAAATCTTGAGGAAAATATCCTTTTCATTTTGAAAATCACTTTTTCAAACTAAAAGTGCATAAAAATTTTGAGAATAATTTTATTTGAAAATAATCCTTGAAACTTATAAAGTAACGTTTACACATTGATCTGTCCTGATGATAGGAAATCCATTGCATTTCAAGTAGGTTAAAACAAATTTTCCTTTCACATTTTTTGGTAAAATCAAATGGTCCATGTTTTGAAAATAAAATGAATATTCCTTTAAAATAATATTTTTTAAAACCCAAAATAGGTAAAAATATATTTAATAAAACATTTTTAAAATGGTTAGAAACATTTTTATAACATTTTTAGAAATATGTTTTGGGAAGAAAAATGTTTTCTAACTAAAGAGAGAAATGATGTCAGATTTTATTAAAATATTTTCTCAATAATTTTAAGTACTAAAGAAAAATTGTCCTATTACTTGAAAAACATCATCAATTACCAGAGGAGAATAATATTAAAGAGTTTATTATATGATGATAAAATAATTTACTTCAATGGAAATTCAAGTATAATCAATCCTGAAAAAATTGAGATTATGAAATAAACCCTTACAAAGATCATAATATTGAAGTGGGAATTAATAAATGAATCAATAATGAGTATCAAATTTAAATCCACATGAAACAAGCAGAAATAAAATATTATATAATCATAATTAAATACACATATAATCAACTAATATCAACTACAATGCAGAAGTAATATACCTAATGAAAAGAAATAGAGTTATGAAATTATTTACCAATTGGTAACTTTTATGTCAAAATTACAATGGATCAAATAATTCAAATTGAAACTTAATAAAACATGAATTATTAATTTATCATGATATTGAATTTAAAATGGGATGTATATACACTATATGAATTAAATTTAGTGTATAAAATTATAATATGCCTCAATGAAGGGAAATTGAAAAGATGTCCCTTACCTCATGTTTCCTTTTGGTTGAAAATGATTTAACCTCCTATATAGTGGTTTTAAACATTTTATTAACTTATACCAAAACTATATTAATATTTATAATATCATATATGATGTTTTTATAATATCTTATAACTCATTCGTTAATAATATTTCATTATTTTCATTGTTTAAGGTGTTAAGTTTCAGATCTTGTGTATATTATATAATTCTATCATCTTCAAAATAATAATCATGAAATTGTAATAATATTTATAAATCAATTATAATTTTAAAACAAATCATTATTTATCATTTTGAAAAATTAATTATGTTACAATCATGGATATGGTAGGTCGTACGTACGCATGGGTAACATTTCCATTTTTAAACGATCATAATGGAAAGGAGGTATGTAATATTTTATACTTAAAAAATTATCATAATATTATATATACCATATTAATTCTCTAAATGTACTTACATATATCATCCATGTGGTGTGGTGGTGAAAATAGAGTCACATCACTTCGTCAAGGTGGTAGTCCAAATGTATATGAACGATGTTATCATCTTTCAGTAAGTCAAATGGTAAGATGGAAAGTGGTATATATTATCTTTTCATAATGATAAAAACATCATGAATATCATAATTATTTCATTTATATCACATATATTCATTAACTTTATCCTTTTTACCTTATAGGTAAAGTGTTATTGAAAAATGAATCACATCACTTCATGGGGAGGTAGTCTGTCATACACATGAGTGACATTATCATATCCCCAACAGAATGGAAAGTAAAAAAGGTACATATGATATAATTTTTGTATATATATAATTATTTTATAATATATATATATATATATATACTTTATATCTATCATCATACTCAATTGTGAGTGGCGGTAATAGAAAGATGAATGTCATCAGTTCATGAGGCGGTAATCTACCGTAGGCATGAAAGATTATTTTATAACCCATTTAATGGATATAGGTATTTTTTTAGGTCATTCAGTTAATATATAAATATATTGAATATCGTAATACCACTATATTATCATGTTTTAAAAAGAATTTTTATAAGTTAAGGAATAAATAAAATAAAAATTCTCATTGAAGAATATTACCTCTCTTTCAAGTAACCTCCTTAGGTTTGCAGTGAAATCCTTCTTAGGTTGGATTTATACCCTAAATAAGGATTATATTATGAGGGTATGTAATTTGGGAAGTGATTTTTATAGTTATTGGATGATCCAAAAGTTTTTTAAGTTTTTAAGAATAGAGAATAGGGGAGTCCTATTATAAATGAGGTGAGCAGTACACTTGTAATTTTTCAAAATAAAATGGTGTACCCACATTTTCATAAGAAAAAAAGTTCCAAAAAGGATAATTCTAAAGTATTATACATGATATGGTCAAAATAGTTCCTTCTAATATATTATTTATAGTTTTTAAGGTCATTTTAAACCTTAATATATATTTTTAACCCCCCCCCCCCCGGTAATTCAATTTTAAACTTATCCAGGATGAACAATTTTTTTCTGTTTTCACTTTTCATTTTGGTAAAAAATTAATTCAACCTTATTAGATAATAAATATTATAATTATTCAAAATATGAAATCCATTTTTTTAAATTAAATTCCCATAAGTGTAACATTTAATTTTAAATTATTCTTGTAGACGTGATGAGAAAGTGAGTTTTTGAATGAGGAATTATTCAGATGTTTATAAGGTTTTTATATAAACATTCAATATAAAAATGATTCCAATAACCAAAATTTTATTAATAGAAGTATAATTGAACTAATTTGACTTTAAAACCAATTCAAAATATAATATAACTTTATATAAAATTTAAAAGAAAATTCATTTTTCAATTAAAATTCATTATTTTTCACTATTTATAAAAAATAAAAGATTTCAAAAAAACCCAAAATTAAATATATGGTAATTATTATATTTCTATTTTAAAAATAAATTTTATTTTATCAAATTTATTTTCTAGAAGTGGTAAAATTTAGTTTTAAATTATGTGCACAAAGAGTGATTGAACCATCTTTTATAAAAAAAATATAGTTTTTCAAATAACATTTCTTTTTCCATTAAATGATTCTTATTTTATTTATAATCGATAGATAACCATAATTTTCATAATTTAGTTTTTACTATTAATATCCTCCAATTTAATGTATATTTTATAATGGTATAATATATTATAGTTCATTTCAAATTGGGGTCGTTTGTTTCGCAATCTATCAAAGACATTAAATTTTAAGAAATATATTTCATGGGTTGTTTAAGATCGGTGTTCCATGTCATATATTCTATAAAAAAAATATTCTCTTAAAATATAAAAGAATTACATAGAGCTCTAACATCTCTATCCACCCAAGGAACATGAAGATGTATTGATATCTTCAAGATCACTATTGGTGGAAAAAAATAAATAAGGAGATCATAGAATATACATCAAGGCTCCAGGTATTTTAGAAATTGGAATATGAAAAGAAAAAATATAGGGGGATTAAATAAAAAATTCCAATATATACAACGAAATGGTAAAATACTACCATGCATTTGTCACTAGTCTTCCATAGACATCTAGATGAAATATTTTTATATGGGTTATGGTGTACCATTTAACAATGACTTCTCATTTCATTGATATTTGATAGGATATAATAATCGATCAACATGAAAGGATATACATAAGATAATTTGTGAATTCTGTTATTGATTATATTCGATTAAGATCCCATATTTGCCTCCATGTTTCAGAAGAGTCTCCAACTTGATCTAAACATTGAGTTGAACTTTAGTAATACTTATCACCCCCAAATTGATTGTCAATCTAAGTGAACTGTCTAGAAACTCGATTAAATGTTGTAATCTTTACCAATGGACTTCAAATAAGGATGGGATAAACATTTTCCTTGTTTCAAGTTCTCATAAAATAGTAGTTTTCAATCAATAATCCAAATTTATCCATATTAATCCCTTTATGGGATGAGATATATAACACCTATATGTTGGTATGAATTTTGTGAACATAAGATTTTGGGACCTAAAATGGTTAAGGAAATAATAGAAAAGTTAAAAACTATTTAGTAGTACATTCGGGCTACTAAAAGTTGATAGAAGTGATATGATGGAAATTCTCAATAGGTCATATAGTTTGAGGTTGGAGATAAATTTTTCCTCCTCATATATCCATAGAATATATTCATGATATTTGAGAAGAAGATAACGATATGTCCTAGTTATATCATCCCTTTGATATTATCAATTTTATCTGACTTGTAGCCTATTGACTAGCCATGCCACCAACCCTACATTAAGAACATGATGTATTTCACATATCTCTCTTAAGGATGTATATACCAGATCCCTCTCATTTACTCAACTTATATGTGGTACAGTTATATAAATAACTCCTTTATGAGTAGAAGTATGTGAGGATCTTTTACCATAGAGGTAATGTTCTACGCAATAAAACAACACACCGTGTCAAAGTACTATATAAAAATCATTGGAATGAGGAGGTGAAATGGGAACTAGATGAATCCATAAAGCAGTAATAACTACACCTTTATTCACCATAGTATGTAAAACAAAATTTCAAGGGTTAAATTTCTTAATGAGTAAGAATATAATGAACTTGAATTTTATCAATGTAATTTTCCTTCTTATAATTTTTTTATATTTAATAATGAATTATAAATCACGTACACCCTATGATGAATCAAAAAAATTATTATATTTATTTGATTGTTAAATTTATAGAATAAAAATGAATATAAGAATTGAAAATATTACAATGGGATAGAAAATATAAAATAATATAACTAAAATATTAAAAATTGGATCTGTATGGTCCACCAAAATAACTACACTCATGAAAAATGTTATGGAAATGAAGCAGAATATTAGTGATGTAATAATAATCTTGTAAATGAAAATATATATAACCTTGATAGAAAATAGAAGTAAATTAATAATGAATTAAATATGAGGTATTTATAGGATGTTGGGAACCCATATGAATATTAAAAATATGATCGTCAGAATAGTAATCTAGCCATTGGAATAGTAACCTAACTGTTGGAATATTAATATGACCAGTAGGAATAGTAACCTGACCATTAGAATAGTAACCTTTCTTATTTAAGTGTAAAATATTATTTACGTATCTTATAAAATTTAAATATGATATATTTAAACCATAGTAAAAGTAAATAAATATTTTAAAAATGATAAATAAAGTGTTTGTATTTTTTAAAAACATAAACGAATTAATTAAACTTTTATAATAAACATGAAAACATAAAAGAAAGTTTATTTTCATAAAAATAATTTATATGTTAGTATTTAGGTGTATTATATTGACAAGATAATTATATGATACATTATGTAATTTTTCTAAGGGTTAGAGAATTTATAATAATATTAAAATTGGTATTTTTCAAATAAATGAGAATTTTATTTAAAAAATAAATATATCATATTTAAAAAATCATACAATTTGTTTCATTTCTCGAATATACATGTTAGAAAATGGTTATGGTGAATTTTTTGTATTTTTTAATCAATAGTTTCATTCTGTGATTAGTAAAATACTATAAAATACAATATCTAACATTATAAGATAAATAAATGATTTTTTATTCATAATTGATGTAAAAACCCATTAAATCAAACATACATGAACTATTAACTTAATATAGTCATATTAATCAATATTATTTATGTTGTTGGGCATAAATACTAAAAAATGAATAATATACAAAAACACCCTTACCTCCCCTTATAAATATCACCCCTTACAACCCTTCTACTCACACCTTATAAGCCTTATAGATTATAAAATCTCTTCCTAATCCACTTACTAGTGTATTAGTACTACTGGTCTTACCAATAGACCAATTCAAAATTCCTTGAGGAGTATTTCGAGGAAATGACATTTAAGAGGTAATATTCTCAATCAACCCTCTTTTAAATTAATTTATTCTTATACCTTATACTCAATTACCTCATCCAGCATGATATAATTTACCTAGTATCATAAATATATTGCAATTTTATTTTTTTAATAAAATATCCATCTTATACCCTCCCTTATTTCATTTCTGAAATTTGAATGTTGTTAACAGTGTGGTTGGATCATGACCCCCATGAACAATGTACTATGTTTTTCACCATCACCTTCAAGGATGGTTATAGAAACAATATAATGGTTTAATATATTATAATAATTATATAATAACTTATTTCAATGTTAAATAATGTTTTTATTTCCTTTTTATTAAATAAAAAAATCTAGTTCATGACATATCGGTAAAATGACCTAAATAAATTAACCACATAATGTTAAAAAAAATTCTAACTGAATTGTCACTATATCGGAACACATATGGTAATTTTGTGAAATTTTAATTTTGTAATTACACTAATACCTTTCAATTTCACTTATATATTTTTAGTCCCATGTGAAAATAACTTTAATAATTTTCCACAAGTGATCTGACCTTGGAACCATGAAATGAATGTCCTTGGAACAATAAAATGAAACCTTATATCTCGTTAAAATGTGTATAAATGAACATAATAAAATATAAAAAATCAAATATAGATGGAAAATGTTCTAAATTAAGTAATTAATTAATTTAATTTTATTATTTAGTAAATTAAGTGCAAGCGTAGAACGATTCTGGAACCAAAGTTAAGGGATCTATTTGAACCAACCTTTTTCTTTGGGTTATAACATTTCTCTATCTGACTCAATTTATATATCTCTATGATGTTATGGAATGATTATAAACTATATATATATATATATATATTTGTGTCTCTTACATATATACCATGGTTTTTTTATCTTACTTTCAATGGGTATACATGAATTTAAGTTCATTTCTCAAACGAATTATTTAAAATCAAACCTGATTAAGGGGAGATTTTCTATCCCTTCATCCTTTTATGTAACAGTCATTTTATGTTTGTATTCCCATTCATGATTTCATTAAATAATGTAATTTTTTAGGTATAACCAATATTTATTACCTCTTGTTTTAAAAAAAACCTTACATATTATTTATCAAAAATTATTTAACTCATTCCTTAAAATAGCATTTTGAAAGTTAATTTTTATAACCAAATATTCACCCTTTATCATGATGTTTTTTACAAATTAACACTATATTTTGAGAAATTTTCTTATGAACTCAAATATGAATGTCTAAACTATTTAATTACTTCTTCTCTTTTTAATTTTTATGAAATCCCCATGGATTATTATATGATAAGGTATTATTATACTCACTATTTTACAGGGTTAACTCATATGTTTATGTCTTATGATTGATTTCCTTTTTTGGAACACATAAGAAAGTTCATGATATGATGGGTGTTCTTAAATATCACTAAAATGCATTAGGTAATGGTTTTGTCTCATGATATGGTATATATGGGATTAGGGGGTGAAACTAATCCATGATGGGACTTTGTCCACCATGTGATGTAGTCTTGGTAGTTAGCCTCGACATATGGTTTTGTCTTATTATATTTTTCTTCTATATTCCCTTTTTTCATGACCTTATGATACCATGTTTTTTATGTTATTCTCCCATGGAATTATTCTTGATCCTTCTTTTTTATGATATCATGTTATTCTATTTTACTCGCATGTTATGCTTCATTATCATGTTTATTCCCTTACTGGGCTTTTTATCTCTTCCTTTCATTTTATGTATTCCACAAGTTATCATATATAGTTTTTGTATCTAAAATAAATATTAGAACTTATTCTAGAGATTAAAATAAATATTTTTTATTGGTTTCATGTTATTTTTATCCATACCTATTCATCCAACGATGTTAGGACCCTCGATCATTTTGTTTTTATATTTTGATATTTATGTAAAAACATGAAAAATATTTGTAATAGTCTAGGTACACTATATCAAATGATTCTTTTAGATTCGTTTTTATTAATTCTTATTTAAATATCATTTTTTTCAACATATATAGTTGTTGAAACGTCTTTTTGAATCCTCCAAGGTAAAAATTTTCAATAGGTCTTCTAAATTTTATTCTTGGGATAAAATATATAAACATTTTTAAGTAATATATAATACCAAAAATTAAATTATTCCACCAAGCATGGAAATATATAAAAAATAGTTTCATTTTATCAATAGGAACATCATGGGAAATCTCTATGTCACCAAGAAATGCAATATCTTTAACATAGATTATGACTATGAGGGTACTTATGGATTTTAATTTAACATAAATGTTTTTATAAACTCCTCATTTACTTATTTTCATTTGGTTTATGTATCCATCCATCTTAGAATAATAGGACTTAAAATCCCATTTTAATCCAAATAAATATTTTTTTATTCTACACATAATGATTACATATTTATCTAGAATAAATCTGTTAATTTATTCAATAAACCCTTCCTCTTGTAGATATCAATTCATGAATGTTGAATTTATATCCATCTAAATATACTTTGTAATATTTATGAGCATCCACTACAAGAAATATTCCAATATTTTCTGTCCTTCCTAATGTGTAGAAGTCTCTTCAAAATCAATACATTTCATATATAAAAAACACAAATATGGCCTTATTTTTTATTACATTCTTCTCATTTAAGTTGTTTATAAAAACAAACTTTATTTTAATCACATGTTTATTTATAGGTTTTAACACAAGATTATACATGGAGTTATTCTTAATATAATTCTATTATCCATTAATTTCATTAATCCACCCCTCATGCTTAATTTCTTCTTCTAATGATTAAGTCTCAACCTATTATAACAACCCTTCTCTTTATTATACATTAATACATGATTTATTACAAAATATTATACTTAATACAACCTATAAGATTGTGAATTATAGTGTATTTGAGAATTAGTTACATTACATAATAACATAAAATAGGAAAACATCATCATTATTGAAAACTTCCTTAACATGTTCGCACTTAAAACTACATGGGATAACCTAGAGACATACATAAAAAGGAGTGATCTATAAAGCCTAGTAAGGTTATAAAAATGGAATAACATGAAGAGAGAAATAAATGTTAAAAAATAGTCATATAAATGGGGCATAAAATGGGGGGAGAGTCATAAACATGAATAATAATACAAGATATAGCATGATAACATAAATTAAACATGGGAAATGCATAAAAAACATAAAAAAATGAATCATAAAAATATGTTAAGGATAACTGCAAAGACATTGGGATAGAAAAATTACCATAAAGGAATAAATTTTAATACCTATCCTAATATGACATATCATGATAGTAAACATTACCCAATGCAATGGAGTTCTATATAATTCAGGGTTCACCCATCACTTTCATTTCATTATCATGCTTACATGTATCACATAGATCATACAGCATGGATTCATTCATCGTCATATTTTATTTCACAATCAAGGAGTGGGGGATACATAAATTTATTTCCAAATTCAAAGAAGTATTATTGTATAAAGTTGAACACCCTTGGTAGGAAATGGGTATGGTATTCACTACATAATTGTTTTGACATGGAAAATCACTGTGAAATTTTGGTAGCATAACGATATCACTTAAAATTTTATAAAATGGGTTTATGAGAGAAAATTTGGTCTATCATTGTTTATAAATAAAATGGTAAGTAATATGGACATGTATAGATATATCCCAACATTATTAATTTCAAATAGAAGGAAAAAGATAATAAAGAAACTTTAATAAAGAGGACAGTGAGTGGATCCCTTACCTTGAGAGTGTGACTTTAAATGCTTGGAGGGGATTATTGAGAGCTTGGGTGAACCTTGGGAGAAATCTATAGAGGGTAGGGAAGATTAAATAGTTCTCAATGGATTTTTAGTGAAGATAAATTGGATATTGGGTGGATATATATAGGAAATTAGTGGGTAATTATTTATTATTTCTGAAACTTAGGTTTTAGAAATGACCCTCCCTAGCATCAACATCGTTATGGAAAGCCTCCACCAATGAATTGCTACTCAGCAAGTTGTCCTGTACAAAGATACACGGTCCTGGTACCGATGGCTAGGACATACCCTCTCAAACATCCAAATCTGAATAGCCATGTATAGTGGAAGGTACCTGCTCTGAGTCCTCATCTGAGGCATTAACTTGTAGAATGTCTGGACCAATCCATCACCCAAAATACAAACCATCAAATACAACCATGTTTCAACTTCACCAACTGTTCTGACCTTACTCCAAACAAAAATAGATAACCAGAGAACCTCGATCACCAATCAAAATCTCCACTGCTTGCAACTCTCATACCCTTCATCAAACTCCAGCAAAACAAACAAAAATCAAATTCCTTTAACTATATGTTGAAGCCAATAGCAACCAGGCCGAAGTAAACTGTGATAATAATCCACAAAATACACCTCTACCTTCCATTTCCAAGAATATGAATACCATTGCCCAGAACTGCCTCCACTAAGCCAAAAAACAAAACCATGATGCCATATTGGTGAAAAAAATCTGCTGAAACCTCTTCCGCATCCACGGATCAAGAGCACCATCCAAAAAATTCTTCACACCTTCCCCTTCACCCGAAGATGCACATCAAACACCGCCAGAAAACCAAACACCACCATGCACAAAACCTAACTCCAACAACAATCAGCCTCAAATTGAAACAAAATAGCATCCAAAACAACCTAAAGACCGGTCACAAAGTGGACTGAAACCAAAATTGGAAGCAAAAAATGAATAAGATGAAATTGTCTCCAACGCGCCTAAAGAAAAACCACATCATGATCCAAACCCAAACCCCGTCACCGCCAACCAGGTCGCCCGCGAATAACCCAACACCTCCCAATGCACCTCCTGAGACGAAATAGCACCCTCAGGCCGCAAAAGCTGGAACTCGGCCATTGGACCCACATCGCGCTGCAATGGAGGCCCTATCCAATAAAAAGGAGTCGAGCAAGAAGCCGGTCAGCTGCAATGTAAAACACCAAGACGGACGAGTCCATGAAGTCACATGACACTACCATGGAAAGAAGCCATCATCACGAGCTACTAGTTGATGCCATCAATTCCTTTTTCTATGTAATTGGAATTGCTAAAACCCTATATTTATACTAATCATATGATCATTGTTCAATGGATATATTATCAATAGTAATGATTCTTAACAATATTTTAAATCTGATAGGATATAATAAAACAAAATAAGTGCATGTTTTTTTCATAACCATAATACATAATAAGAAATTTAATTAAATCACAATGAGAATTTTATTTATAATAGTTTGGTTTGTTACAATATTCCCCCCTTTAAGAATTTCTCCCTCTAAATTTTCATTTCCCACACTAAAACAGATGAGGGTAACATTGTTCTATCACTTCCACTAGTTCCCACATTTCTTCTTCAAACTTATGGTTTGTTCGTTGCACTTTGAACAAGTACATTGTCTTATTTTTTAGAACTTTATCTCATTGATATAATATCTTCACCAAATGATCCACATATGAGAGATCATTCTCCACCAGTACCACCTCTAGATTGATTACATGTGATGGGTTTGGTATGTACATTATCAAGAGGGATACATGGAATACATCATATACTTGAGATAGGTTAGGTGAGAGTTCTAGTCGGCAGGTCACCGCTTCGATGTGTTAATGGATATAAAAGGGGATGATGTATCTTAGACTAAGATTTCCCTTCTTCCCAAATCTCATGACCTTATTCCATGGAGATATTTGGAAGAATACCATGTCTCCAACATAAAACTCTATAACTTTTCAATTATTGTTAGAATAGATCTTATATAGATTATGAGTAATCTTGATGTGTTGTTGAATAATATTAACCTTTTCCACCATTTCCTCAACCATTTTAGGACCTAGCAGGTTTTTCTCCCCAAATTCATCCTAGAATATTGGTGTTCTACACCTCTTCCCATAAAGGGATTTATAGGGAGCTATTTGGATGATTGAGTGGAAATTTTCATTGTATGAGAACTATACCAAAGGAAGATGTTGATCTCATCTTCCTTTGAATTCAATTGAGAATGATCTCAACATATCATCAAGTTTCTGAATATTTCTCTCATTTTAGACATTAATTTTTGGGTGATAAGACGTTTTGAAGTTAAACTTAGTATTTTAATCATATTGGAGAATCTTACAGAACATAGTGGTGAATCTTGGGTCTCAATCATATTCAATCGATAGTGGTATTCCATAAACCATTACCACTTATCTAATTTATATCCTTGAAAGTTGATAGAGTGATAAATCCTCTCAAATTGAAATTAAGTGGGAATAATTTGTAAGATGATCCACCACAACCTAGATAGAATTATTTACTCTTGATGTCTTCGAAAGACCAGTTACAAATTCCATAGTGATGTTTTTCCATTTCCATGTTGGTATGGGAAATGGTTACATCATCCTCTTGGATTTCTACATTTTAGCATTCACTTTATGACATAAAAGATAAATTTATATATATTTTATGATATCCATATTCATATTGTCTAAACAATAGTGTTCTTAGATATATTGATACATATTTGTGCTTATTAGATGGATAGAGAATGTCAAACTATGTGCATCATCCCACATATCCTTCTTTAACTTGGGATTTGATGGTACACATAGTCATGACCCAAATCATACAACTCCTTATTCATTAACATTAAACTAAAATGATCTCCCTCTTCTTATAGCTTCCACTTTTTTCGGAATTCTCATATTGTCACTTTGAGCATCCTTTATCTTCTCTAGAAGGGACGGTTGAGAAATAATTTATGAAAGAATTGATGTTGTTCCTTCTTTTATGCTTCCCATGTTGCCTGAATGGCCTGAAGGCCTTCATTTTAATTGATTTTTGATAACCCTCCTTTTAAGGGATGAGGGGGAACCCTTACAAGTCCTTTAGGCTCAAAGATTATATGGCCCGTAGTCTTATGAGATTACATGACCTGAAGTTCTTAGGGAATTCAACCAGACTATCTACAAGTAACTGCCCCTCCCTATCATCTACATCATGATAGTAGCTCTCCACCATCACATGGCCATCTGGCTAGGCTTCCTGTGCAAGCACAAGCTGGTCTTGATTCCATATCCATACCCTCTCATTCTAAAAAATCCATTTGGATCTGCTCTGGTGAGTGCACCTGCTCTGAATCCTCTTCTGGGGCTGCTCATTTTTGGTAGTGTGTCTTGGGAAACTACATGTGGCCCGAAGGTTTTCAGGTGGCCTAAAGGCCGTAAATGTGGCCTGAAATCCCTACTGACTCTAAGGCATGGGTGGCACGAAAGCCTTAAGAACTCCAAGCCCAAACTAGTGGTCCAAGGTGAATAGTTCCAGCTGCTACAATACCGAACAGTACCTCCTACAGTAACTACTATAGTACCGCACAATGTACAATTCTGCTACAATGCATGTACAGTGTACATTCTGCTACAGTACCCACACAGTGCACAGTTCTGCTATAGTACTACTACAGTACCCAGAAATATTCCTCTACCTAGTTTTGAACATGGGTCTTTTGGATGCACTTAAGGATACCTCACCAACTGGGTTGAGGCTCATGTGCTTTCCCATGTAAATCCTCTTCAAATATAAGATGATCAGAAACCCCTCAATTCTCATCATAGATATAATTGTTGGATCCTTTATACTTAGAGTGTCTACCACTTTATTTTCTTTATCATGATAGTAGTGGATCGTATGGTCATAGTCCTTGATCAACTCTAACCATCTTCATTGGTGTATATTCATCTCTTTTAGTGTGAATATATACTTGAGGCATTTATAATCCGTATATATTTCAAAATTCTACCCAAAGAGATAATGTCACTATATTCTCAAATTGAAGATCATTGTTTCCAACTTTAGATCATATTCTAGGTAGTTATGTTCATCAACTTTCAACTACCCTGTAGCATAGGGTATTAATTTTTCATTTTTCATTAATAAATAGTCCAATCCTTTCTTTGAAGCATCACTGAATACCATGAAAAGTTCTCTACTTGTGGTATTGTGTGTAAAATATAAGTGATAAGCCTTATTTTAAACTCCTTGAAGCTCTCTTCACATTTATCATTCCAAGAAAACATGACTCCCATCTGAGTTATCTTAGTAAAATGGTTTGACAATCATGATAAATTTCTAACAAATCAATTATAGTACCCAACTAATCCAAGGAAACTATGGATATCTATTATAAGTGTTGGACTCGTCCATCCTTTAATTACTAATTCCCTTGAAGTTTCCATGCATATCACATTTTTTGTGATAATATTCCATAATAATGAGACTTCCTTCAACTAGGGATCACATTTTTTTACTTGACATAAATAATCTCCATTTGTAATGTCTTTATCATAGTTCGTAGATACTATTAATTCTCCACATTTATTTTTTATTATATTAGAATATCATCTATAAATAATACCAAAAAAAATTCAAGGTAATCTTTGAAGACTATACTCATCAAGTCAATGAATATTGTTAGAGAATTAGTGAGTCTGAATGGAATTATTATAAACTCATAGTGCTTTTACCTTATACAAAGATTCTTCATGGGGATATCATCCTTTTTTACCCTTAATTGATAATATCCTAACCAAAGATCCACCTTGGAGAAGAATTATTAACCATGTAACTAATCGAACAAGTCATCAATCTATGGTAGAGGATACTTGTTCCTTATCATGATCTTTTTGAGCTCACAATAATTAATGCAAAGGTGCATTGACCTATCCTTCTTCTTGATGAAGAGGACTGGTGAACCCAACAGTGAAGCACTTGGGTGTATAAACCCGTTATCTAGATTCTCCTATATATGATTCTTTAAATCCTCAAGTTCCATAACATCCATTCTATACAGATTACTAGATAATGTTAACACCCTAGGTATAATTTAGATTGAAAATTCAACCTCTTGGCTAGGATTAAGACCAAGAAATTCCTCATGAAACACATTAGTGTATGCCCTCACAATGGGCATGTATCCAAGGATGATATTTTCCTTAGACTCATTCATTTGAGCTAGATAAACTTTCTCATTGGAAAATAATATCCATCCTTGAGATTTTTCTTCTAAATAAGATTAATCATCCTCCTCTCACTTTTACATAATCGGGGGATGATTCAAAATACATAGAGTTATTTTCTTAGCACATAAATTTATGTTGTCTCTATATATGGAAATCCAATCCATACCTATAATTCAATCAAATTCCACTAAAGGGGGTATGAAAAGGTTCCCTAGAAGGTTAAGCCTACAAATACTAATAGTTTAGGAGTTATATACTTGGGATAAAATAATTTCCCCATTTTATGTCTTCATCAATATCTCTAATTCCATTCTTTGTAGTGATATTTGAATAAGTATACTAAAAATTCTTGATATGAAAGAATGTGTAGAACCAGAATAAAAAAGTATGTTTTATATTATTGAATGAATAACTAGAATATCTTTCACCACTTCATTTTTGGAATCCACCTCAGTGGGTGTGATGGAAAACAAATATCACCCTTGTTGTCTTGGAGGTTTTTGTTGTCTCTAAAAACCATTGGATTAGGAATTTATTTGAAAAGTACTCTAATTTCTTTTAGTTTAAGCAATGAATAATGCATTAACAATTGATTTAATCTTCTTCTCCTCCAACACATTAGTTAGTTTATCTTGTTAGTAATTTCTGTTATGTTTCCTTCCTTCCAAAACCTACACCATTTCATCACCCCCTTAAGAAATTTCTAGGGTGCTTCTATCCACACATTTGAAAAGTGGGATGTTGAAATTTATTGGAACCATTATATTTTTTCATCGGATCACCAAAATTAAACTCTACTATTTGGTTCTTACCCTTATCATACCATTTAGATTTGCTGACCTCCATTTCAAATTTTAGGGAAAATCTTAAAATTTCCTCATAGCTATCAAAGTCACAAATCGCCAAGGCTTTTCATAGACTACGTTTTATCCCACCAAAGAAGAAGTAAGCCTTGCATTCAGGGGTAACGACAAATTAAAAGTTGTATCGTGAAAGTCTTATGAATTTTTCTCTGTCAACCCCAATAGATTCATTGTCTTTTTTCTTGAGGCAAAGGAAATACCTTTCTTTTTTAATCCAGATAGTGTGAGGAAAATATTTATCAAAAAATATTTTCTGAAATTCCTTCCACCTAATCTCTTAGATCTCTTCCTCAAGCTTCTTATTGTTGATCAATGTCAACCAATGATCAGTTTATCTCTCCATATAATAAATAGATAGAAGAACCTTTTATTTTTTGAAACATAGAATGATGGAGAAAATCTTCTCAATGTAGTTGATCCATTTTTCCACAATTAAGGGATCATATGATCCATTGAAAGTACAAGGACTTTGTTGCATAAAGATCTCAATTTTATCTTGTTCTTTCCTAGGTGGATTTGGGGGCTCATTTTAATCCAATATTCTATTCAGAACCTTATTCAGATGGGAGATTATCATCACAATGTTTTTGATTCCATCTCCCATCAGGTTGGTCATCTCATTGGGGATATCATCACATTTCCCATCACATTGATTATTTACCTAATTCCTCTAATTTCTGACCATTGGATAAAATAAAGTGAAAATTAGGGATGGTAATTTTTAAAATATTAAAAAAATAAATGGGAATCGAATTAAATTAAATATATAACTTAGAAATTACATGTATTTCCTTAGGTTATGAATTTATACGCTTTAATCTATGTTATCCATGATATATTTCTTAGCATAGACTCATATGGGAATTTTTTTCCCTTAATAATAGTTCATAATGAGGTTATGATTTTACTAAATCATATCCCTTGAGAGTGTCAAACTAGGTGTGCAGTAGAGCCTATTTTTGTGCACTAGTTCTCAGTTGATTCTAGTTCAATTTGGTGTTTTTGGTTATGACCCCTTTGTGCATCTAAGCCAGATCCACATCCACTTGTAGTATCCAGACATGGATATATTTTATTGATAAACAAATTAATATATACTTACCAAAAATTATGGATGTTTTCTTATACTTATTCTTATACATAAGGATTTTGATAGATTTTTCTAACCCTAATCCCAAAATTAACTACACTTTAATCTGATACCAACTATGACAACCCTTCTCTTTATTTGAAATTAATACATGATTTATTACATAAAATTACACATAATACAACCAGGAAGATCGATAAGTCTATTGTATTTTGGAATTAGTTACATTACATAACAACTTAAAATTGGAAAAACATCATCTTTATTGAAAACTTCTTTAACATGTTCACACTTAAAAATACATGGGATTGCCTGAGGACATACATAAGAAAGGGGTGAGATATAAAGAACAGTAAAGGAATAAACATGGAATAACATGAATAGAGTGGTACATGATTGAAAATAGTCATATCAATAAGTAATAAAAGGGTTCCCCCTCATCCCTTGAAAGGGGGGTTATCAAAAATCAATAAAAATGAAGGCCTTCGGGCCATTCGGGCAATAGGGAATAAAAAGGGTGATAATCATAAATATGAAAAATAAGACATGATGTAGAATAACAATCATAAAGGAAACATGGGAAATGTTTCAAAAACTTAAAACACTACATCATAAACATAGGTTAAGGCTAACTACCAAAAACCGTCACTTTCATTACATTCTCATGCTTAAGTGTGCCGCACAGATCATAAAACATGTATTAATTCATCATTATATTTTATTCCATGGTAAAGGAGTTTGGAATAAATGCATGTAAGTCCTAATTCAAATAATTATATTTGTATAAAGTTAAAAACCCTTGATAGGTAATGGTTATGGAATTCACTACACGATTGTTCTGGCATGGAAATTTACGGTGAAATTTCAGCAGCATAACAACGTCACTTAAAAATTCATAAAATGGGTTTATGATAGAAAAAGGGGTATCATTTAATTTAGAAATAAAATGGGTAGTAATAGGGACATGTAAATACATATCCTATTATTAGTAATTGTAAATATAAGGCATAATATAATAAAGAAACTTTAATAAAGAGAAGAATAAGAGGATCCCTTACCTTAAGAGTGTGACTTTGAATGTTTGAGAGGGGATTCATGGGAGAATGGGGCGAGTTATGAGGACTATATAGAGGGGAGAGAAGATTAAGGATCATCTCTAAGTATTTTTATTGAAGTTAAATGATAGATCAGTGAATTTTTATATGAAATGAGGGGGGAATTCTTTATTATTTATTAAACTTAGGTTTTGGACTCTATATAATAAAATAACCAAAAAAACCTTTACATGGTTTTTCCCATGTATTCTACCAAATAGGGGTGGTTTTCATTATTTTATAAGTCCAAGGGAAAAAATTAATAAAATAATATCCTTGATTATGTGGAAGTGAGTCATCCTCTTAAACAAATGATTTTAAAACCTTAAAATATATTAATGGTTTTAGAGGATTCATAAGGGTTTATAAAATTAATAAAATAGAAATAAAATCACATTATTTTAAAGGTAAATATATATTTGGTTATTTATACCATTTATAGTGTTTATTACATCACATTTGGGTCATTATGATTTCATAATACACACCATATATTTATATGGTATTTAATTTTTACTCGAATATTCGACTCTTAGAAAATTATGAAAAATTTATTATTGTATAATTTTGATGTTTTGATTAAAAAAATAATATTCATTTAAACAAAATAATTTAATAAATATTTAAATTTCAACTTTTAAAATAATAATTTACATTTATTGAAAAATGATGGGTTTTTTGACAATAATAGTTTTCAAACCCTAATAAAAATTACATCTGACTTCATAAAAATTATATAACCATTTATATTTTATTAACATTAGTTAATAATAATACTTCATTATAATATTACTTATTCCAAAAATCCATTAATTTAACAAAATAAATGTATTAACTGCAATTGAATACTAATTAAAAATTATAAATTTTTTATTGTATAAAAATAAAAAACATTTATAAAGTAATGATAATAATTAAATATGAACATTTTTATATTGAAAATAAAATATAAATATTCATTTCATTATAGTCTTGATACATATTCCTTTAATACACTAGCAAATTACCTAAGGGTAAAATGTGTGACAATGATGATTTTATGGGGTTGTTCGGCATACATGGTTTGGGTCATGATCTCGATGAGCTTAAACTTCTCCCATAAATGATTTTTCTCATGATTAAGTTGTTAGATCTATACTTGGGATTGATCAAGGGAAAATACCAGTGATGTTATCTCCCTTAGAAGCTCCGATAAATGGGCTTCATAGGGTATAATCCTACTAGTTAAGGTCATCACTTCCTTTTTTTGTGTCAATTAGATTTATTAAAACCCTATATTTATACTAATCATGTGATCATTGTTCAATAGATTTATTATCAATGGTAATGATTATTAACAATATTTTAATTCTGATATGACATAATAAAATGAAATAATTCCATATGTTTTCTATAACCATAATACATAATAATAAATTTAATAAAATCAAAAGTGTAATTTTATTTATAATAGTTCGGGTCGTTACACCTATGATATGAGGTAAGGTTGATTTTTGAGCCTCCACATTCTTCTTTTTTGAATAATAGCCCCTTAATTTCCAATTATATTACCTAATTAAAAATTATTATTCAATCTCTTACGTATCGTGTTTTCATTTTTAGAAACATCATCATAATTACACTTTTTTTGAATTATATTCATTAAAATTATGCATGTTTCCAACATCATCTTGGAATTTTTTTTTAAATATGAAAGTTATCTACTTCAAATTTTAAATGAAATAATTCAATTAAAACTTTAGATTTGTTTTGATTCTAAATTAATTTCACGTTATAGAAATAAAAACATTTATGAAACCTTTTATTCCATAATTTATAACTTCTACCATTTGATAAGTAGCCAATGAAAATTCATTCATTATCCTTCTATTCAAATTTGAAAAAATTTGTGTTCTTGATCATCATGTAATAAGGAAGGCCAAAAAATTTGATGTATTTCACTATTACATTTTGGATGTACCACATCTCATAAGGTATCATGTTTCTTAGGCCTCAACAAAAACAAATTTTTTATGTGTACAATAGTACAGACAACTTTTCTACAAAATAATTTTGAGAGTTTATACTCAGTTGGCATGGTTCTTTCCCTTTCAACAACACTTCTGTTTTCCCTCCCAACTAATCCACTCTATTTGGGATTGTTAGGTGATCATAATTGATGATTTTTTCTAAGTTTTTAAAAAACAGTTTCAAAATAATTTCAATTATAATCACTTCCATTATCAGATCTCATGTTTTTTATATAAACTCCTAAATACTTCTCAACCAACATTCTATCAATTTTGAACATATTAACCACCTATTATTTTTGTCTGATGAAAATAACATTAGTCAACCAGGTGTAATCATAAATTAATTTATTCAAAAACATGTCACCCCAAGTAGAATATTATATTATGGTCCATCTTAACTGAAAATGAATTAACTCAAGTATCCTTATAGACTTCATATCTACTATCTTTTGGTCAGCTTGAACTATTTCCACTTTTTTTCATATTTCACACATAGATTATCTTTCTCTATTTAGCTTGGTTAGATATTTCACTACTAAATTTTTTGATATTTTACTCAAATTTAATTTTCTAGGATTTCCATTCCTTATATACCATTACTTATTATAATATTTTCCAATCATATAGAATACATTGGTTGGATTTACAATTTGGAATATAAGTTCACTTATCCTCTGACTTATGGGTATAACACTTCAATCCTTTCAATTTTTCATAATTTTTTTTAAAAAAACAATTCATTTCCATCATCAAATTATTGTATCACACTAAAAATATTGTGTTTTATCCATTCAATATAGACAATATATTTACATTTTAGCCTTTTTGCCTCAATTTCATCATTTCTAACCCCTTTAGTTTTTAGTGAACTATAATTAATAAATTTTATAACTCCCCTATCATGATCTTACAACTACTTTATAATTATTTTATGAACAGTCATATATATGGAATAGTCACTATTATTAATTAATGGTTTTCCTTTACTATATTCTCTCAAACAAAATTCTATATTGAGATATTTTTCTTCAAAATTCACCATCAGAATTTGATTTTTGTTTTAAATGAGGGAAATATATTATAGAATATTGGTCATGAATTCCTTAACATAGTGACCCTATTGGTCATCCCTATCACATAATTATTATAAAAATTCATACATGTTCTATATACTGAGATTAGATGTGGTTTTTGACACAAAAATCCTTGAGTTACTATTTTGATTTTTTCACAATTATTCACCTTGATTTTTTTACTTCCCCATGGTGAGGAAATACTATTATAGCATTAATAATCCTTTATACTATAAATTTCACAGATCTATTAATACATTCTTAATCTATATATTTTATATTGATAAATTTAGAATAATGATATTACTGAACTTTCGTACTCTAATCTTTCTATTATCCTAGAGAAACTAATTTTTTAGAGATTACCTTCTCTCCTTTTCCTATATAATAGTGTTTCTTATCACTTGTATTGACCTAAAATATCCATCATTGGATTTTGAACCTATATAGTTTGTAATAGAAGGTTTATTTTTTGATTTATCAAGTAATGTTTTAACATGATCTTTTGAGATCACTAATTTCATAGACTTTAATGGTTCAAATTTTATTTAAATGGATTTGTTGAAGTCTTATTTAATCATATTAAATTAATTTTTATATTATATAATTTTTTTATGTATTGAAATTTCCTTCTTCTTTTAATGAAATTTTTTCTTCTAGAACATTTATGATTCTCCTCCTTGGTAACTTTCAGCTTGGATTTCACGATTCCATTAATGTATTCTATTTATATTTTGGGAAATCCATTAGTCCCTTTATTTTTCATGTCATACTCTCTTAATAATTTTTATTTCATTCTTGAGATTTGTACAATACATAATGCATGATTCCAGTTCATTACTAAATATATGTTCCATATAATTCTCTTTACCACCTTTGTCTTCACTTGTTGAGGAGTATATAGTCTTCACAACATGATCTATTAATTTTTTAAAAAAATAGTAGATTATCTTTATAATTAATATTAGATAAAATAATATTTTTCTTATTTATTACTCATAATATTTATTCTTGGAAACACCATTCAAACTTCACTATATTGTTTTTCAACTTTTGAATTGTGACTCTAAGACTTATATTGAGGATTATCACTTTGTTCATCTACCTTTTATTTACCAATATTATTCTTTGGAAATTTTATAGAACAGAGTTTAATTACCCCAAAATTGAATCATTTGAGTGGTGTATTAGCTTTATATTTCCCTTTTGTGTTTATGAAATTCTTTTAGATTAGTTAATTGATTCTTTTGTAGTCTTAATTTTTTCTTATTCATCATAATCACTAGAATCATTAACATCATATTATTTTTTCCCCTGACAACGAAGGAAATTTCTTTTCTAGATTTCATATTGAATGTTAGATCCATTCTCAACTCATATTCGATATGAATATTATGAAGCTCTTCAACAATCGAGATCTTAGGATCAATCCTTTTAGTAAAATTAATCATCAATTTCATCACAATTGGGGAATCCTCTAGATTTTAACCATATTCTATGATGTTTATTAATATTTTATTTACTATTGTTAAATAGTTATAATTTTTTCTTATTCACCCATTATTATATCATCAAATACACTTATCCAAACTGTAATATTTTACTCTTTATGTAATACCCCAAGGTATTTTCTTAAACAAATAAATGAAATAAAACTTTGTTTTAATTAGATATTTATAACTAGCCTATAAACATAATTTTGCAGCTTCAATGTTTTGAATTTTAAAAAAACAATCATCTACAATTTTGTTCAGTAGGTTATTTAGCATCTGTAGGAACCAACTTATTTTTTTGGTGAAAAGTAAAATACCTTTATGAATCGTAATGTGAATAGTAATTTGAACCTAATTAATATTAAATTGTATTATTATTTTATTTTCTTAAGGCTTTAATATAATGAAATCTTGGTAAATTTTTCAATGTGATATAAAAGCGGTTATGGTTTTAAAATTGTTAATTTTGGAATTAAGTACTATTTTATTTAAAAATTAAATTAATAATATTTATAAAATTATTTTCAAAAAACGGAGTTCATTTTTTACTTTTATACATCAAAAAATTTTTAGGGTGAAGTTTTGGGATTTTTCTGAAACAGTAGATTTTTCAGTGAATAGTTAAAATACATTTTTGAGTTCTGGTGTGTTAATGACATCATTAATGATGTAATAATGATGTAATAAATCTAGTATAATTTCTTATAGTAAATTAAGATGTGAGGTTTCCCAATTTTCTAATACCTTGGGCAAATACCATGGGCAAGTCCATGGTTTTTTCAAATACCACTAATGAGGTGTCCCTTGGAAATTATTAAAATATTCCCTCACTTTTGCTATAAATACCAACCCATTCCTTCATTAAATTCATTAAAATTTCTCATCAATGAATATCTGGTATCCTTACCTCCCTATTAGTCCTCCCAAGGTTTCCTCAAGCCCCCAAGGTCCAAACCTTCATGTTCTAGGAGTTACTCTACAAGGTAAGAAAATTCTCAACTTCTTTCTTTTTCCATTCAAGTTCTCTTTTATGTGGTATAGAATTAAAGAATCAATACCATGTTATTATTTTCATCTTATTATTTCTATATTATGTTTGATGATTCATTTTTTGTTGGTTGACACTTTTCCCCTCTCTTTTTAATGTTTTCTAAGACCATGTTGCATAGTCGTTAGGCTACAGAATGTTTGTAAGGGATTTCTCAATTATTCTTTTATTTTGAGTTCATTTATTTTCTTATTCTTTACTCATATCCTATTACCAAAGAGGAATTAAATCTACATAAATCATTTATATTATTTATTTTCTCATTTTCATTTGAAATTCAACATCATTCTTCCTCTCATCTCCCACTTATTCAAGGAATAAAAACATTGTTCGTGATGTGCTGAATTACCGACATCGTGAACGATGTGATTTCAATTTACATTAATTATTTAAAGTATGATAATGAAACCATTTTTCTGGTTGAAACAGGTTATAATGTATTTATTATGTCTCATCCATGGTTCTTTAATTCTTTTTTACTCAGGGTTTTAATTTATAAGACAAAATGATGTTGTTATTATCAAAGAACCACTAAAATGATTTAAACAAACATCATTAATGTTTTAACTTATGAATCATCCTCATATGAAACTTCAAAATGATAAATGTTATAAATTATGGTATTGGAAATATGTAAATAATTATACATTCCAATTCTAGAGTTTAACTTCCAATCAACAAGATCATCTGTCATGAACCAATCATGGAAAACATGTAAAGAAAACACCCCAAAACAATGCAAGGAACAGAATACTAACAAATAAAGGGTGAAATGATGTAATGAAATGATCACATAAGATATTATAAAGATGGATATGTTTCTATAAGATATTATTAACACTTTTTTAACCATTATATACGAGGTTTAAATGCATTTTAAGTAAGAAGAACCCAAGGTGAGGGAATTCGTAATCCAATTTCCATTATTTGGGTTAACCTTCTTCTTTATTCATTATGTGGTATTAAGATTATTGGTGTGATGAATTTTTTTTATATTATGTTGAATTCTATTTATTTATATTTTATATACATATTCCATTCCATTATATTAATTTACATTCCAATTATATTTTAAGGGGCTTTCCTTTAAAAATCCTTTTAAAACTCTCTTTAATAAATTTCAAAAGGATTGTTTTTTTACATGTATGGAATGAGTGGTTTCTCCTGATTTCAAGATACTTTATTACCATGATATATTCCTTGGACATTATTTATGTTGGGTTAATCCCATTATAGATCAATATATGTTGGTATAAGACCATTATAGCTCAAGATATGTTGGGTTGAGCCTATTATAGCTCAAGATATGACGGGTGAGCCCTATTATAGCTCTCCAATGCATTGGGTACTCCAGAGATAGAAGTTAAAAAAAGGGTTATTTAATTTTTAATGGTGAATGTAAGAGTGATATAGTAAATATGTCCCAAGGTAACTACATGATGTTTTTATGAATATGAGTTTTTATAACTATGGGTTTTATTGGTTTTTATGTTATCACTTCACTAACACTTTCCATATTTATATTCCTTACTGAGTTTTATATTCATCCCGTGTTTTTAAAAAAACCATAGGATATAAGGATGTGTAATAGAAATAAGGTATTCATGATGTTTGATATGGAGTTTTGTTAAATAAATCATGCTTTATGTTTTAATGTTTTATATTTTGAAAAAAATGGAAACTGTTTTTAGTAGTATCCTATTATATGATTGTGGTATGTTATGTATGTAAGGTATCCTAATTATTTATAACTCTAAACTAAAAAAGATCATAAATGTGTAATAATGTATATTCTTGACTAAAATTCAATATTAAGAAATGTTTTAAGGTCGGGTCCTTATAGTTGGTATCAGAGGATAGTTTAGATAACTTTAGGGGTTGGGGTGATATTTAAAGAAAATCATAACTGATTTTTACACTATGGTAATTGGCCACCACCATTATTTTCTTTTTATTATCCAAAAAAACACTTTTAAGGAAAAAGTGATAAACCCCAGGAGAATACATAGTTATTAAAATACAACTAAAGCCTATTGACCTGCTTATCCTTAAAAAGTTCCCAAGAGAAATAAGTTATCGATGTTTCTGGATCATCCTTTATAAGGTCTTCAAATCGACGTGTTAGTCTGTCCCAAACTTGCATGTACTCCTCTTGGTTGATTTTCCCCGCATTAAAACCTCTTACCAGGATAAGATTCTACTTGTAAATCCAATCAATATGTTCTCTATTGGTTTCCACACGAATGTTCCTTTCCATCATTTTATCACCATCTTCAGCTGAAGCATTAATAACAAGGGATTCCTCCTCCATTTCTTCTCCAGAATGCAGTAGTAGCTCCAATGGTTGCACAACCTTCATGCCTATCTTCTGCGGGATATTCCTTATGGGATCAGCCCTGTAGTCTGAAGCTTCTACTCGAACAGCATTTCCATTAATGTCAAGAACACATTCCATCACTTGGGCATTAAACTTCCTGGTAGATCGGGTCTCTATTGGGGAAGGTAGATATGAATAATCTTTTCGGCCTTTCGTACCGCCTCGACAGCCCTTCCTCCTCCTTGGACTGCAAACATCGCTACCGTGAAAATCTTGAGCATTGTCTCCTGAAAACTGACTATGGTAGTTGGAAATGTTATATAATTTAAGGGTTACCATGTTTCTTTATATAAGTTATGTTTTTACAGAATGGTTTTCCACAGAAGAAACAAGAAAGCTGAAGTAGGAAGGCACCAAGAGGCTGATGTTTGTCCGAATCTACAGCTCGAAATAGTGGGAATAAGAACCAAGCAGTTTGTAACAGAAATGGATTAGTTCACTCAATAAATAAATGGGGGTGTTATCCATGCTAGATATGAACATGTTCAACCACATAGAAACATGTCTTTTTTAGAGAATTTTCTGAGGCAACATATTCCAACATTCAGTGGAACCGTAGATCTAGTGATAGTCGAAAGATGGATCAACGCTTTAGAAAAGATATTTGATGTCATGGGATGTTCATAACGACAAAAGATAATACTATCCATTTATCATTTGGAAGTTTAATTTGATCAATGGTGGTCTTTGGTTAAGAATACGAGAGAAAGATATCATCTTGATAGTTTGGAATAGGATGATTTTAAGAGTCTTTTTCTGGAAAAATATTTTTCCAAAACTGTTCGACTCGGAATGGAGAAACAATTCTTGGAACTGATGCAGAAACATGTTGATTATGTGGCATCATATGAATCCAATTTTACAAAACTTTCCATGTATGTACCAGATTTTACTTGGGATTTTGAAAGGAAATTAACAGATTTTACTCTGGTTTGAAACTGTTTTTGCGAAGATCTTTGGCCTCACTGGAGTTTAAAATCTACCAGAAGCATGTTATTTGTGCTTAAAAATTTTAGATGGAGCTTTCTGACACATATGTGCCTCGTGATGACAAAAATAAGAAGTGTTCAGGTTGGTATTAAATGGGGAAGAACTCGTCAAAGATGTCTGGAGGTAAGAAAATGAATTTCCCTTCTTGTGAAAAGTGTGGTGAAAGGCAACCTGGTGAATGTATTGTAAATTATGGGAAATGTTGCCGATGTGGAAAGTTTGGACACATGTCTTGTGAGTTCATGGAAAATCATCCAAAAATTAATGATAATTCTATGGTGAGATTCTTTAACTGTAAGGTATTGGGTCATTTTGTTAATGTTTCTCCGAAGTTAGTTACTCAAGTAGGGAATCAGCAAGATAGGGAACAGAAGGGTTTGGCATTTTCAACATCTTCAGTAGATATTGAGCTATCAAATGAGGTGGTCTCAGGTATAATTCTTATTTTTAAAGATTTTGAAAATGTATTGTTTGATTTGGGGTCTACACATTCCTTCATTTCTGAGAAATTTTCCAAAAAATTGGGAATTCAACCTCATGAAATGAAACCAGATCTCATGGTGAAAACACCTGGAGAAAATATTGTGGAAAAAAAATTATAAGATTTTGTTTATCCTTGTCTGTGGAAAGAGTTTACCAGAAAACCTTTTTTTCACTAGTAGATTTTGATGTTATTCTGGGTATAGAATCGCTTTCTTTTTATCATTTTAAGATATATTGCAGATAAAAAGAAGTTTTTTTCAGAAAGAATTTCAATTTGTGTACAATAATGAACCCATACCATTAATAAAATATCAGGAAGCTAAGAAACTGATAAATAATGTAAATTAAAGTTATCTTCCTCATATTTTTTAAGATAAGGAAACTATTCATATTAATGATGTACCAGTGGTAAATGAATACCTGAATGTTTTTTCCAATGATTTTCCTAGTGTTATTCCTAAGTGAGAGGTTGATTTTACTATTGAATTAGTTCCTGATGTTAAGCCAATTTCAAAACCTCCTTATCGAATGTCCCAAATGGAACTTCTGTAATTAAAAATGTAACACCGCAACATTTCATAGTACGTTATTTCTTCAAAGTAATTCAATAACTTTCACTACACGCAACACCGAGTTCAAGCACATCACGACTTACCAAACTAGTTGTTCAAAAGTGCTTATGAATAGTTCTAACTAAATTTTGAACTTTATATAATCATTATAATTTTAGAATCCATATTATGAGTTTCGTAGACATAATTTAATAACTAATTCATTTTTTTCAGATAAAAGAAGTATTTTTCAAAAAATTCACTTTTACCACCTTTTAATGGTGAACCCTTCTTAAATTCAATATTTGAAACTTTTATATATTCAATTTGAAAAAATGAACTTCTTCTTTATAATTAGTACATAAAAATTTTGTTTTGATGAATTGTTGATATTTTTCTGATAACTTTCATATTTGGGTGAATAGTGAAAAATACTAAATTTTAACTAAAAAAAAATTAATCAAAATAATTTATAGTTTTAATTTATAAATTTGAGTGGTTTTAAAGTATAATTAGATTATATTTTTACCATTTAATTAAATATTTATCATTGGGAGTAATTTCACTTTGAAATTGCACATAAACAACTGCCAATCTTTTGATAGTTATTATTTCTTAAAAACCTGCTTTTTGATTTTGACAATGGGAATTAATTTTAAATTAATTAATGCAACTTAAATGTTTTTAATTTGGTAAAATAGAAATAATTTTTGTATTTGGAATATCAAAATTATCTTAGGTTGAATTTTTGGTATTTTTCTGAAAACTTTCAATTTTTTATGAATAGTGAAAAATACTGAGTTATGGGATAAAACCGACTTTTTATTTAAATAATTATTTATTTTATTTAAATTTATTTTAGGTCAAAATATATACATAATACCTATATATGTTCAATGTAATTCATTGGAGTCATTTTATATTAATTTTAGATATACAAAATCTTATGGAACTTTTTACCGTCTTTTACCCACCTCCTAGGAGCTTTTGCAATTTTTCATAAAACTTAATTTTACCTCTTTGATGAGTGGAATTTCAAAAATCCAAGAGAAACGGTTGATATCATTAAGTAAAATTTGGTTCAATTAGATGAAAGTAATTTTTGGTGAATAGTAACTTTTTACTTTTGTTTACCACGTTTAAAAGTAAATAGGGTAATTAAGGGTAAAAATGATATTAATATTACCCTAACACATGTCCTAATTCTATTGTACAAGTGTATATTGACCAAAAACAACCTTAGGAATAAAATATTATCATTTAGGTCCACTTGTATTAGATTAGAACATTTATTATTATTTAATTCAAAGAAGAGTTAGCAGAATTAAAATCAATGTTTAATAACTAGAACATTTTTAATATAGTTCTATACATAAGATAAATTCGATTATAAATATTAATTATAAATATAAAACTATTTAATACATAATGGTATTTTATTTATAATTTTTAGACATTAAATAATTTAATTTATTTATGACATAATGATGATGCAGTAATTACGGTATTAATGAAAGATTAAGATAATTGATATTATAAATACCC
The DNA here is from genome assembly GCA_963277665.1 of Viscum album. Taxonomy (NCBI): domain Eukaryota; kingdom Viridiplantae; phylum Streptophyta; class Magnoliopsida; order Santalales; family Viscaceae; genus Viscum; species Viscum album. The sequence goes on from OY728123.1 coordinate 870,536,166, forward strand.
AAATAAATTTAATTTGAGACTTTTTATGAATTAAAATAATTTTATAGGATAATATGACATGTTAGGATTGTTTTAGTTAAATTTTTTCTAAGTAATAATGCTGTTATGATTTTCACAAAAATCAAATTCCAAATAGTGTCAAAATTGACATAAAAGAGTTTTTAAAACAAATATTATATTATTAATTGATATTATATTCCTAAAAATCTTAGTCTCTTCCAAAAGACTTCTATAATGATATTTGTATCATTAATGAACCACTTTTGGTTCTCTTGTAAGTATATAGTAAGTTTATTAACCATATAATATAAAAATACAAAGAGATGTCGTAAATGTCAAACTATTTAACTAAGGGTTAAATATAAATGATAAGGTTAATATAGTGACCCAAACCTATCTAAAACCTATTGGTTGAGTGTATTTCGACTCATCCCCGCCATATCCTTTAAATAAATAAATTTGGAGTCATTATAAACCGAATATGAATTTATTTTAAAATAATATTTTAAGTTTTTTCTAAGGTGCCCCTCACCCCTCTTATAAAATGGAACTTCACCTTCTCTCTAATTCACACCTTCAAATCCTTTTGGCTTGGACAACCCCTTCCCATATACCCACTAAACTTCCCTCAATTCATCCTAGATTCCTTACTTTAGTCATAAATAAATCTTAAAGATCCCTTTTGATCAAATCAAAAGGAAGAACCCGAAGAAGAGGTAATAATTTCACCAACCTCTTTCAAGTTCTTTTCTTCTTCCACTTCTTCTTTCTTTGTCATTTACATTATAAAATAATAACTCCAGTATCTTATATATACTGTTGTGTTATTATAAGTATGGTACAACCAAATTCATTAATCTATCCATCCTTTGAATGACATGTCACCATACGTGCGTACGTACGGCTTACCGTCTCCACGCCGTGGTGTAATTGTTATTCAATACATGATTATTTGGATGGGTATAATAATGATGTGTATTTGATGTAAATAATAAATATAACATGATAATGATTCAATATATATGATATACCATCCAATAATATGTTATTTTAATATCAAAAGAGTGATATTGTTGCTCGTGCGTACGTACGGATTACCGTCTCCACGAACGCGGTGAGATTCATTCCCCATCGTATCCATTCAAGAATAATTTTCATTAGATGATTAAAAATAATGTTTAAATACTTGATATAATTCTGGATATTAATAATATACAACCTATCCATAACAAACATGGCTTATGTAACAAATCATATAAAGGAAAACGAATCAGTTAACACCCGAAACAACGATAATACTAAGATATTAGTAACAAAGCAATGTTAAAAGATCATATATGATATCATATTAATGTATATGATTATTGTATAATTTAATAAAAATTATTTCACCATTATACAGGAGTTTAACCTACCCTCTACCAAGTAAAAGTACAAGGTAAGGGTTTATTTCACAATCTCTTCATTATCTGAGGTTGTTTATATAAAATTATTTAATGGGACCTCTTTATCATCCACATCCATGTTTCTTAAAAATGTATTTCAAAACATTATTACTATTTTATAGACTATGGGTTAAAGTCATTTATACCCTTTTTTTAATTTTTATATTATTTTTATAAAGGAAACTTTCTGTCGTTTACCAAACAAGGTCCTTTTTAACCTTTTTGACAAAATTAAGGTAAGAATGTCTTTTTTAACTTATACGGCAGGTGCAGCTATTTTCCACCATTATAAAATCATTGAATCTTCCCTTACAAGATTATAAGAATATTTTCAAAGTAAATTTTTTCTTTTATAATTATGTTACTTTTAAATGATTTCAAAAAAAGAGATATTTCTCTCAAATAGTTTTGATTTCATCTATGTCAACATACTTTGATGGATTTTAAGCTTATTTGAAGTTGATTTATTATGATACAAAACTTCCATATTGTATTTAAGGTTTTGTGATACGTTTGAATATGGATGTGTTATTTTATATCATTCATGGTTTATGGAGAAAGTATTGATATTTCGTATGCTAGTTTTAAAACGAATGTTATGTTATGTTTAAACCTGTTCATATGAGGAATGAATTAGACTTAGTAAGTGACAGGTGGAGCCCTCTATAGATCCTAGATGAATCGGTAGGTCTCATTAGACAAACTAGTGTCCTGACACAAGGCCTTGATAAAATCTTATTTTTAGTCTTGGAACAAGGCCTTGACTATGTGGTTATGATAGCATGGAATTATGAATTCCATCATTATGAAAGTGGTTATTGATATTTCATGTGATTATTCGACTAGTGTAATATCCTTGTGAATAAGTAAATGGAATTATTCCCATTTTATTTTTTCCATATTATGCTGAAGTTGAAGTTTAAAAGGCTTTTGTTTTAGTTATACATTGCCTTAAATTTTTATGCTTATTTATGAAAGTTTCTGCTATATTGTTATCCTTAATGAGAATCTGAGCTTACCCCTTTCTATGTTTTATTTTTCCCAGGATGTGAAGAAATATTTTATGACTGACCTGCAGGGATAGTCTGAGGGGATATGAGTGTGGACTATGGAGACTATTTTGTTTTATTTTTTCACTTTATGATGTAATGTAAGACTTATGAATGTATCTAGTGTTTCCAAGGCTACTAAATCAATCGTTCTTTCGAGATTTGATCTTTCTTGTGATCATGCCAATGTTATGTAATAATGCATCGACTCTGGGTAAATGAGGTCGGGGCATTACAGTTGGTATCATAGGAAGTTTAGTACAAACCTTGGAAGCTAGATTTAGATAAACTCTGATTAGAGCACATAGACCTAAGATGGACTTTAAGGATTAGTATAGAAGAACTTCCTAGAATTTTGGTATTGTATAGATTTTGTGAGGTTTCCGAGAAATACATCCCTATCTAGATATGATCAAGTAGAGGTGGCTCTGGCACAGATGTACCTAGGGGTAAAACCCGAAAACGCCGCTTTGAGCTAGACTCAAACGGGAACTGGTGCATGACAACGGGCCTTGCTGCACTCTTGGTTACGAAACTCCCATGGGATATTCTTAGGATAATTCTCATTTTCTTTACAAATAATTATGAAGGGTTTATGATTGTATAATTACTCAAAGAAAAAATCATTATGATTATGGATTATATCCATAATCTTTTCAATTTACGTTAGGTATTTTACAAGTTTGGAATTATTTATTGCAATTCATAAACTGACCTAGTTTATGTCATTGTATAGAAATGGCTCCAAGTAGAAGGAATGTGAACTCCAGCAATACGTATGATCCAAAGAGTAATAAGGATCATATCTTTCACGGTATTAAGCCAAAATTTAGAAGGGAAATAGTCTCCCATGTATTCTCAACATATGAAGAAATAGTATAATGTGTTAATAAGATAAGTAAATAATTCTCTGAGTCCTATGGCTTTGAAGGGAAGCAAGAGAAGAAAAGGATTGAAGAGAGAAATGTGGATAAAGGGAAGAGGGAAAAGAAGAATTATACCATATGTGATAACTATGGGAAGAAACACCATGGAACTTTCCTAAAGGGAATGGGAGTTTTTTATAAGTGTGGAGAAAAATGACACCAAGTACGTGACTGCAAGGGTAAGAAAAAGGTTTCAAATGTACAATGCTTCATCTACAAGGAGTTGGAAAACTACGCAAACCAATGTCCAAATCATCAAAGTATGCCCCAAATGATGCTATTAGATAATAATCAAGTTATGATACTACCACAGATGAGTAGGAATGATTATAGTTCTTATGTTGTTATGAAAGAGTTATGTCATTTGAGTGTTGTATCAATGATGTACTGGTTATAATAATTATGGAGTATATAAGGATTGTACTGCAATAATATTTCATTAAGGACTTGAGATTGTGTGGAACCAAGAAAAGTGACTCAATATCAGGTTAAATATTTGGAAAATATATTGTTTAGAGAATGATAAACCATAATATGGTTCTGATACCGAGGTAGTGATTTTGGAATAATACATGATTGATTTGGATAAATTATATTGGATATTATTGACTACCTTGAAACTGATTAATGATTTGTATATTCCATCATTGTTGGAGTTTAAAACATTTTTGGATAGAAGGATTATATCTAGTATACTATAAGTAATAAGGGAGCATAATGTAATCAATAAGGTTTTATGGTAATTCAGGATGTTGCAGTGTTTTAAAAGAATACATGATGAAGGTGTTCACATGTTATTACATGGAAAAAAGGATCTTAATTGTGTTTAACTTCCTTATAAATTTTGTACTGTGAGTTTGTACTGAAGTATTTTGGATAATTCTAGTTTGAGATTATTTTTGGATTTCCATAAAAGGACAACCCGGAGTTCGGGCGGCAACCCGTCGCGTCCGGCAAGGCACGAGACTTGAACCTGCAACTGAAGGGCAACAAGGGTTTATCACCTACCACTGTCCCACATGATGTCTTGGATTGAATAATGTAGTTTTCTTTAAAATGTTTGGTAGATGAATTATAAATTCATTTTTTTTGGAACCCTATACGAATAGGATAAATTGAATATTTTTTTAAGTTATATTATCGTTTTGAGTGAAAGATGATTTTGTGGTATAAATTAGTTAAAGGATGGAACTTTACTTGTCAAGTATATATTTTTTTCTTCTCTTATTCTATGAATAAATTAATTCTGAAACTTTAGGTAAGGTATCTTAGAACTAAAAATGTGTTATCCTAATACCTTATGTTTTGTTGAACTGATGATATTTTAAACCATCATAGATTGGTGACTTTGAGGCCCATAATTCTACAATTGTTTGTGATTGATAACCTCAATAACTCCCAATAAATATTTATGTTTTCCTCTAATTATGTCTCTATAATTTCCACCAATGTTCCCCTAATCGAGATCATAATTTGGTGGTGACTTTTTCATTCCCCTTTTTTTCCTTTTATTAAGACTAAATTTTATTAACCCAATTTCCGATGTGGGTTTTCCCAAAAAGGTATTTTCTATTTTCAACCTTTTATTTTAGAATAACAATTTCAAATTGTGAGGATGAAATTTATTGAAGGAGGGAAGAATGTAACACCCCAAGATTTCATAGTATGTTATTTTTTCAAAGTAATTCAATAACTTGCACTACACGCAACACTGAGTTCAAGCGCATCACGACTTACCAAACTAGTTGTTCAAAAGCATTTATGAATAGTGTTAACTAAATTTTTAACTTTATATAATCCTTATAATTTTATAATCCATATTATGAGTTTCTTAGACATAATGTAAGAACTAAGCCCTTTTTTTCAGATAAAAAAAGTATTTTTCAAAAAATGCACTTTTACCGCCTTTTAATGGTGAACCCTTTTTAAATTCAATATTTGAAACTTTTATATATTTAATTTGACAAAATAAACTTCTTATTTAGAATTAGGACATAAAAATTTGGTTTTGATTAATTTTTGATGTTTTTCTAATAACTTTATTATTTGGGTGAATAATGAAAAATACTAAATTTTAACTAAAAACAAATTTTTTAATCAAAATAATTTATAGCATTAAATTATAAATTTTAGTGGTTTTAAAGTATAATTAGATTATATTTTTACCATTTAATTAAATATTGTTCATTGGGAGTAATTTCACTTTGAAATTGCACATAAACAAGTGTCAATCTTTTGATAGTTATTATTTCTTAAAAACCCGTTTTTTGATTTTGACAACGAGAATTAATTTTAAATTAATTAATGAAACTTAAATGTTTTAAATTTGGTAAAATAGAAATCATTTTTGGATTCATAATATCAAAATTATCTTAGGGTAAATTTTTGGTATTTTTCTGAAAACTTTCAATTTTTGATGAATAGTGAAAAACACTGAGTTATTAGTTAAAACCGACTTTTTATTTAAATAATTATTTATTTTATTTAAATTTATTTTAGGTAAAAATAGATACATAATACCTATATAAGTTCAATTTAATTCATTGGAGTCATTTTATATTAATTTTAGATATACAAAATCTTATTGAACTTTTTACCGTCTTTTACCCACCTCCTTGGAGCTTTTGCAAATTTTCATAAAACATAATTTTATCACTTCTGTGAGTGGAATTTCAAAAATATGAGAGACATGGATTATATCAGTAAGTAAAATTTGGTTCAATGAGATGAAATTATTTTTTGGTGAATAGTAACTTTTTACTTTTATTTACCATGGTTAAAAGTAAATAGGGTAATTAGGGGTAAAAATGATATAAATATTACCCTAACACATGTCCTGATACTATTGGACAAGTTTATCTCGACCAAAAACAACCTTAGGAATAAAATATTATCATTTAGGTCCACTTGGATTAGATTAGTACATTTATTATTATTTAATTCAAAGAAGAGTTAAAAGAGTTAAAATCAATGTTTAATAACTAAAACATTTTTAATATAGTGTTATACATAAGATAAATTAGATTATAAATATTAATTAGAATTATAAAAAGATTTAATACATAATGGTATTTTATTTATAATTTTGAGACATTAAATAATTTAATTTATTTATGACACAATGATGATGCAGTAATTACGGTATTAATGAAAGATTAAGATAATTGATATTATAAATACCCAAATAAATGTAATTTGAGACTTTTTATGAATTACACTAATTTTATAGGAGAATATGAAACGTTAGGATTTATTTAATTAATTGTTTTCGAAGTAATCATGTTGTTATGATTTTCACAAAAATCAAATTCCAAATAGTGTCAAAATTGACATAAAAGAGTTTTTAAAAAAAATATTATATTATTAATTGATATTCTATTCCTAAAAATATAAGGTTCTACCACAAGACTTATATAATGATAGGTGTATCATTAATGAACTACTTGGGGTTCTCTTGTAAGTATATAGTAAGTTTATTAGCTATATAATATAAAAATACAAAGAGACATGGTAAATGTCAAACTATTTAACTAAGGGTTAAATATAAATGATAAGGTTAATATAGTGACCCAAACCTGTATAAAACCTATTGTTGGGTGTATTCTGACCCATCACACCTTATCCTCGAAATAAATCAATTTTGTTCCATTCTGAACCGAATATGTATTTATTATAAAATAATATTTTAAGTTTTTCCTAAGGTGCCCCTCACCCCTATTATAAAAGGGAACTTCCCCTTCTATCTAATTCACTGATTCAAAGCCTTTTGGATCGGCCAACCCCTACCCAAATACCCTCTCAACATCCCTCACTTCATCCTAGAGGCCTTCCTTTAGTTAGAAATCCATCTTAAGGAGCCCTTTTGATCAAATCAAAAGGAATAACCCGAAGAAGAGGTAATAATTTCACCACCCTCTTTCAAGTTCTTTTCTTCTTCCACTTCTTCATTCTTTGTCATTTCCATTCTAAAATAATAAATCCATTATCTTCTATATACTGTGATGTTATTATAAACATGGTACAACCAAATTCATTATTCTATCCAACCTTTGAATGACATGTCACCATACATGCGTACGTACAGCTTATCGTCTTCACGTCGTTGTGTAATTGTTATTTAATACATGATTATTTGGATGGGTATAATAATTATGTGTATTTGATGTAAATAATAAATATAACATGATAAAGATTATGTATATATGATATATCATCCAATTATATATTATTTTAATATCAAAAGAGTGATATTGTCGCTCGTGCGTACGTACGGATTACCGTCTCCACGAACACGATGAGAATCATTCCCCATCGTATCCATTCAAGACTAATTATTATTAGATGATTTAAAATAATGTTTAAAGACTTGATATCATTCTGGATATGAATAAGATACAACCTATCCAAAACAAACATGGCTTATATAACAAATCATATAAAGGAAAATGAATCTGTTAACACACGAAACAACGATAATACTAAGATATTATTAACAAAGCAATGTTAAAAGATCATATATGATATCATATTAATGTATATGATTCTTGTATAATTTAATAAAAAATAATTCACCATTATACAGGAGGTTAACCTACCCTCAACCAAGGAAAATTACATGGTAAGGGTTTATTTCAAAATCTCTTCCTTATCCGAGGTTGTTTATATGTAATTATCTACTGGGACCTCTTTATCATCCACATCCATGTTTCTTAAAAATGTATTTCAAAACATTCTTACTATTTTATAGATTATGGGTTAAAGTCATTTATACCCTTGTTTGACTTTTTATAAGATGTTTATAAGGGAATCTTTCCGTCATTTTCCAAACAAGGTCATTTTTAACCTTTTTGACAAAATTAAGGTAAAAATGTATTTTTTAACTTATACAGCGGTTGTGGCTATTTTCCGCCATAATAAAATCGTTGAAGCTTCCCTTATAATCCTATAAGAATATTTTCAAAGTAAGTTTTTTTTTATAATTATGTGACTTTTAAATGATTTCAAAAAAAAGATATTTCTCTCTAATAATTTTGATTTCATCTATGTCAACATCTTTTGATGGATTTTAAGCTTATTTGAAGTTGATTTATAATGATAAAAAACTTCCATATTGTATTGAAGTTTTTGTGATATGTTTGACTGTGGATGTGTTATTTTATAACATTCATGGTTTGTGGATAAAGTATTGATATTTCGTATGCTAGTTTTAATACGAATGATTATGTTTTGTTTAAACTTGTTCATATGAGGAATGCATTGGACTTAGTAAGTGACAGGTGGAGACCGCTATAGCTCCTCGATGCATCGGTAGGTATCATGAGACAAACTAGTGTCTTGGAACAAGGTCTTGACAAAATCTTATTTTTAGTCTTGGCATAAGGCCTTGACTATGTGGTTATGATAGTCTGGCATTATGCATTCCATCATTATGAAAGTGGTTATTGATATTGCATGTGATTATTCGACTAGTAGAATATCCATTGGAATAATTAAATGTCATTATTTCATTTTATTTTTTCAATATTATGCTGAAGTTCAAGTTTAAAAGGCTTTTGTTTTAGTTATACATTGCTTTAAATGTTTATGCTTATTTATGAAAGTTTCCGCTATATTGTTATCCTTACTGAGCATCTGAGCTCACCCCTTTCTATGTTTTATTTTTCCCAGGATGTGAAGAAGTATTTTTTGATTGACCTGTAGGGATAGTGTGAGGGGATATGAGTGTGGACTATTTAGACTATTTTGTTTTAGTTTTTCACTTTATGGTGTAATGTAAGACTTATGAATGTATAGAGCTTTCCCAAGGCTACTAAATTAATCGGTCTTTCGAGACTTGATCTTTTGTGATCATGCCAATGTTATGTAATAATGAACCGGCTATGGGTAATTGGGGTCGGGGCATTACAAAAAAATCAGTTGCAAGAATTACTAAATAAAGGATTCATCCGACCCAGAACATCACCATGGGGCACTCCTATCTTGTTTGATAAGAAAAAATATGGTTCAATGAGAATTTGCATCAATTATAGAGCCTTGAATAACATTACTATTAAAAACAAGTATCCTTTGTCTCATATCAATGATTTGTTTAATCATCTCCTAGGAGCGCAGTATTTTTTGAATGTTGACCTGAGGTCGGGGTACCATCAGTTCAAAGTAAAGGATGAAGACATCCCGAAGACTTCATTTCGTACTAGATATAGTCATTATGAGTTTGTAGTTATGCCTTTTGGGTTAACTAATGCACCTGATGTATTCATGGATCTTATGAATAGAATATTTCATGAGTTCTTGGATAATTTTTTGGTTGTATTTATTGATGAAATTCTGGTATATTCTTGAAGTGAATAAGAGTATGAAAAATATCTACGTGTTGTTTTTCAAACCTTATAAGAAAAGAAACTATATGGAAAATTCAGAAAGTGTGATTTTTGGTTGAAAATAATTTCTTTTAATGGGCACATTATAAATATGGATGGAATAATAGTTGATCATTCCAAAAGAAAAGTGGTTGATAAATGTCCAAGACCTACAAATATTATAGATATTTGTAGTTTTCTTGGATTAGCAGGTTATTGCCAACATTTTGTTAAAAACTTTGCATGGTTATCTAGCCCACTAACTAAGTTAACACAAAAAGGGGTTAAATTTGTTTGGATAGAAGAATGTGATATTTGTTTTCAGGAACTGAAGAAGAAATTGTTGAATGATCCAGTTTTGGCCTTGCCTTCCCGAAGTGGTGAGTTTTTCATCTATAGTGATGCTTCATTGAAGGGACTTGGTTGTGTTTTGATGAAGAATGGTTAGGTAATTGCTTATAATTTAAGACAACTAAAAACTCATGAGTTAAATTACCCCACACATTATTTAGAATTGTAATTTGTGGTTTTTTCTTTGAAAATTTGGAGGCACCATTTATATAGAGTCAAATGTCAAATATATACTGACCATAAAAGTTTAAAGTATATATTCACTCATAAGGAATTAACATGATTCAGAGAAGATGGATTGAACTAATAAAGGATTATGATTACATGATCAATTATCATCTAGGAAAAGCAAACAAATTGGAAGATGCCTTGAGTCAAAAACCTCATGCATAATTAACCATGTTATGTTTGGAACACAATCCCCTAATTAATGTTTTGGTGAATTTTTTCTTAGAAGTTTTTGGTGTAGGGAATGCATCTATTTTTATTTAGGTTTCAGTGCATTCATCATTATTAGATAGAATTAAGTGAGCACAGAAAGAAGATCGTGAGCTATAGAAAAAGGTAGAATTGGTTAAAATGGGTAAGCTACCAGAATTTAACCTTGATTAAGATTGTGTTTTAAGATTTGGTAAAAGGTTGTGTGTGCCTTGTGATTCTTAGTTAAAGAAATAATTTTTGTGTGAAGCTCATATTTCTTCATTTTCAGTTCATGATAGAAGTACTAAGATGTACAGAGACCTTCAGGAATATTACTGGTGGGATGGAATAAAAAAGGATATTGCTGATTTTACTGTGAAATTTTTGACATGTCAAGAGGTTAAAGTAGAGTGGAAGTTAACTAAGGGGGTGCTTCAGCCTTTTCCAGTGCCATAATGGAAATGGGAGAATATATCCATTGACTCGTGGTGGGACTAACTAAGACTTCTCAAGGCAACAATGTGATTTGGTTTATTGTTTATCAGCTGAAAAATCTACACATTTCCTTTCTATGTGAGATACAATGTCGTTGGATCAGATTTCTTGACTATACCAAAATGATATTGTCAGGTTACATGGAGTTCCGCTTTCCATTGTATCTGATCGGGATCACAGGTTCACTTATAACTTTTGGAAGGGTATTCAGAATTCATTGGGCACAAAGTTAAATTTTAGTATAGCTTTTCATCCTCAATCAGATGGATAGTCAGAACGAATGATTCGGACCTTGGAGGATATGCTTCAAGATTGTTCAATGGACTACTTGGGAAGTTGGGATCAGCATATTTCTTTATTTGAGTTTTCTTATAATAATAGTTTTCATTCTAGTATACAGATGGCACCTTTCATGGCATTGTATGGGAAGCAGTTTCAGACTCCAACTTTTTGTGATGAAGTTGATGAAAGAAAGTTTATGGGGCCAGAAATAATATAGGAAGTGGATAAGAAAGTGAATATGATCCAATAGAACAAGAGGACATCTCAGAGTAGGCAGAAAATTTATGTAGATAATAGATGGAAAGACTTCTCTCTCAATATAGGTGACCATGTTTTCCTTAAAATCTCTCCTTGAAAAAGTGTGCTTCTTTTTGGTAAGAAAAGAAAGATAAGTCTGCGATTCATTGGTACTTTTTAAATCCTGGATAAATTTGGACCAATCTATTACCGAGTATCTTTGCCTCTGAGTTTTTCTCAGATGCACAATGTTTTTCATGTTTCGATATTGAGAAAGTATGTACTAGATTCATCACATGTCTTGAGTCCAGAAGAAGTTTCGCTAGAAAAGAACCATTCTTATGAAGAAAAACCAATACAGATTCTTGATCAAATGGAACAGGTATTGAAGAATAAGTTAATCCACCAGGTAAAGGTTTTGTGGAGAAACCACATGGTTGAAGAAGTAACATGGGAATCCGAAAATGCTATGAGGGAAAGTTACCCTCACTTGTTTAATGAGTAAAAAAAATTGTGAGGAATAAATTTCTAGAAGGTGTTGATAATGAAACACCCCAAGGTTTTTTTAATAAAATAAACGAAATAAAACTTTTTTTAAGTATATATTTATAACTATCCTTTAAACATAATTTTTCAGCCTCTATGTTTTGAATTTCGAAAAGCAGTCATCTGCAATTTTGTTCAGTAGGTTATTTAGAGTCTGATGAAAACAACTTGTTTTTTTTGTGAACAGTAACATACCTTCATGAATATTAATATGACCCTAATTAATAGTTAATTGTATTATTATTTTATTTTCATAATGCTTTAAGATAATGATATCTTGGTTAATTTTTAAATGTGATATAAAAGCAGTTATAATTTTAAAATTGTTAATTTTTCAATTAAGTAGGATTTTATTTAAAAATTAAATTTATAATATTTAGACTATTTTCAGAAAATGGAGTTCATTTTTGAATTCTACATGTCGAAAAATGGTTATGTTTAATTTTTGGGATTTTTCTTAAATAGTTGATTTTTCTGTGAATAGTAAAAATACAGTTTTGAGTTTCTGTGTGTTAATGACATCATTAATGATGTAATAATGATGTAATAAATCTGATCAACTTGTATACAGTAAATTAAGATGTGAGGTGTCCCAAGTGGATAATACCTTGGGAAAATACCATGGTAAAGCCCATGATTTTTTCAAATACCACTAATGAGGTGTCCCTTGGAAATTATTAAAATATTCCCTCACTTTTGCAATAAATACCAACTCATTAATTCATTAAATTCATTTAAAATTCCTCATTATAAAATATCTAGGATCCTTACCTTTATATTAGTCCTCCCAAGGTTTATTCAATCCCCCAAGGTCCCAACATTCAAGTTCTAGGAGTTACTCTACAAGGTAAGAAAATTCTCAACTTCTTTATTTTTCTATTCAAGTTCTCTTTTATGTGGTATAGAGTTCAAGAATGAATACCATGATCTTATTTTTATATTATTATTTCTCCATTCTATTTTATGATTCATTTATGGTTGGTTTACCCTTGTCCTGTCTCTTTTTAATGTTTTCTAAAACCATGTTGCATAGTCGTTAGGCTGCCGAATTTTTGTAAGGGATTTCTTAATTATTCTTTTATTTTGAGTTCATTTTTTTCTTATTCTTTCCTAATACCCTCTTAACCAAGAGGAATGAAATCTCCATAAATCATGTATATTATGGATGTTCTCATGTTCATGTAAAATTCATCATCATTCTTATTCTCCTCTACAACTTATTCAAGGAATAAAAACATTATTCGTGATGTGTCGAATTACTGACATCGTGAACGATGTGATTTCAATTTACATTAATTATTTCAATTATGGTAATGAAACCATTTTTATAGTTGAATCAGGTTATAATATATGTATTATTTCTCATACATGGTTCTTGAATTCTTTTTTACTCATTTTTTTAATTTATAATACAAAATGAGGTCATTATTATCAAAGAACCACTAAAATGATCTAAACGAGCATCATTAATGCTTTAACTTATGAAGCATCCTCATATAAAAATTCAAAAAGATAAATGGTATAAATTATTGTACAGTAAATATCTAAATAATTTTTTATTCCAATTCTGGAGTTTCACTTCCAATTGACAAGATCATCCGTCATGAACCGATCATGGAAAACATGTAAAGAAAACACCCCAAAATAATGCAAGGAACAAAATACTTACAAATAAAGGGTGAAATGATGTAATGAAATGATCATATAAGATATTATAAATATGTATATGTTTCTGTAATATATTTATAACACTTTTTTAACCAATTATGTGGTAGTTTTAAACACATTTTATGTAAGAAGAACCCGAGGTTAGAAAATTCTTAACTCAATTTCCATTCTTTGAGTTAACCTTATTCTTTATTCATTATGTGGTATTAAGATTATTAGTGTGATGAATTTTGTTTATATTATGTTTAATTCTATGTATTTACATTTTATATACATGTTCCATTCCATTCTATTAATTCACATTCCAATTATATTTTAAGGGACTTTCCTTTAAAAATATTTTTAAAAGTCTCTTTAATAAATTTCAAAAGGATTGTTTTTTATAGGTATGTAATGAGAGGTTTCTCATTATTTAAAGATATTTTATTACCATGATATGTTCCTTGGACATTATTTATGTTGGTTTGATCTCATTATAGCTCAATATATTTTGTTTTGATCCCATTATATCTCAATATATGTTGGGTTGAGCCCATTATAGCTCATGATATGACGGGTGAGCCCCATTATAGCTCTCCAATGCATTAGGTACTCCAGATATGGAAGTTGATCAAAGGGTTATTTCATGTGTAAGGGTGAATGTAATAGTGATATGGTAAATATGTCCCAAGGTTACTACATGATGTTTTTATGCATATGAGTTTTTATGACTATGGGTTTTATTGGTTTTTATGTTATCACTTGACTAACGCTTTCCATATTTATATCCCTTCTTGAGTTTTATACTCATCCCATGTTTTTAAAAAAAATCACAGGATATAAGGATGTTTAAGAGAAATAAGGGATTCCTGATGTTTGATATGGAGTGTTGTCAAGGAAATCATGCTTTATATTTTAATGTTTTATATTTTGAAAAAAATGGAAACTGTTTTTAGTAGTATCCTATTGTATGATTCTGGTATGTTATGTATGTAAGATATCCTAATTATATATAAATCTAAACTAAAAAATATCCTCAATGTGTAATAATTTATATTCTTGACTAAAATTCAATATTAAGTAACGTTTTAAGGTTGGGTCCTTATACTTTAATATTGAAATACCCTTCATAGTTGTTTTCAAAATTATCCCATATTTCTTTTATAGTTTGAATCCCAATTTATTTTATATAAACTTTTTTTGAAAAATACATTAGGATGTAATTTCTTGGATTCCCATCAACTTATAGCTTTATATTATTAGAAAATAACACATGATAATCTCTTTAAATTGATGAAAATATCAAAGTTTTAGAATCAATAATCTTAAATATAAGAGATAGAATATATGGTGGTATTTTATTATTCCACCCAATAGAATTTTTTCTATCAAAAGTGGGATCACCCCTACTATTGAAATAATTAATATTATTTATGTCACAAACTTTACCAATGGGGCATGTTCTGTTACTCCTCAAGCCTTCCTCTAATAGGCTAGGGGCTGGTGACTAGCGCTGAGTAGGCATATCACTAAAATGGAAGGTCTTAGCCTATGTACCTATACACACACACACACACGTATCCAAACCCATAAAATATTGAAATGTAAAAAAACTAATAAACCATGAATGCATACATCTAAATCCCAAAACAAGAGTACAACAACTAGTAATGGATTATAAACAGGTCCAAATACAATCCCACCATAAAGATCCTGAAAACAAGTCCAACCTGAAAGTATGTGTGGTTACTGTTGTAAATATAATTAAAAGAACACACCTCGGTCTATCCACCTCACTAAACACCTCCTGGTCTTGGTCTCTCCAGGACCCCATAAAAATGAAGATTATCTACACAAGATACAACACGTGCGGGCAAAACCCAGGTAGGGGTGTGTATAACAATACCCAGTAGGACATCCCAAAAACACAAAGCATATAACAACAAGAATAATAGTTAGATAAAGATAGTTATATGTCTACAATATATATAACAATAATATACATATACACTAAAAAAACACATAGTCTCAAGGTAACGTCCCAACTGTAATTATAGCCTTGGATTCCTGCTCTAAGGTTCCACATAGCACTCATTCGAGAGAAAACACTCCATGATTCAGATAACACTGATCTCATCTATTTGAAATTTATAGCTCATTTGGGTCTCTCTATATGAAGTATGCACTGGATGTCTAAAAATAACGATACACAAATGAGGATTAAACCCCAATCTATGGGGGATACCAACAACTCAATATAGAATAACCCACTAAGTAGTTATCATTTACCATGTAGTGTTGGTCATGAAGATATAAAAAACTTCACCAAGGGAAAGAAGATGATAGAGGATCTCATTTTGGGCCTCACAAATAGATTCCAAAACTCTCTCCAAGAAGTCCCACTAAATGGATCGATGTCTTATATATAGAATCCAATTCCATACTAACCCTAAAGGAATGGAATAAGGGAACATACCCTAAAAAAATTTTCCAATCTAAAGAGGACAAAGGCTCTAATCCTTATTAAAGAGATTACATATCATGTGTTGAAAGTACAGGGCATGTACATTTGGAACTAGGTCCTACCCATGTATCATGACACATGTCTATGTCCGTTTCATAGTACATGGTGTGTCTGCTACCGTGTACTTATAACCATGTCCAAGTACATGGTTATTCCCATATACACCTGTTCTGGTTGTGTCTTTTATGGAGTACACATCATTTCCATACCAATGTACTCTTGGCCATTTTTTTTGTACCCTTATTGGTACACATTGAGCTTTCAATTCATGTCACATGTTGTGTGATAAGGTCACATGCCATGTGATACTTAAATTCATGTGGAAACCCTTACCACCACACCAGGGGTCCCACATGGCATGTGTTATAGAAATATATGTTGTGTTTATTGGAATTTCCTGAAACCCACAGGTTCTTCCTCTATAGTGTCGTCCTCTCCTCCAACCCACAAATCCGCAATTAATCATGCTAGAAAGCATGGATTTCCTTCAACTGGTTATCACTGTCATTGCTCACGAGAACCTGATCAACCATGTAAGAACCCAGTTATTCCTTTGAGGTATAGATCTCTCATTTTTAGTTTATAATTAAGAAAATGGGAGGGAAAAGTTATAGGGATATATTTAGGCCTATTACACGACGTGACTAAGAAAAAAACACCATGTACTTATACGTACATGTCTTGTATGTTAGGAAACATTCATGTAATCTTAGTACATGGCTATGTAATGGTCTATCCAGAAACTATACGGACAAGGCGTGTAGTCTCAAGTACAGGCCATGTACTTTTTTATTGATTAAATTAGGAAGTAGCATTGTTTTTTTTGAAAACGGATGGAGGCTCTCTCGAGTTGACGAACAAGCAGAGACAAACGATATTTTTCCTCTCGAATCTCCATCTGAACTCTGATTCGATCACCATCGGAGGCATTTAATCCCAATCGGTAAGCTCTTGATTCCTATTGATCTGTTATTCATGATTTTTTCTCTTGAACAAGTTATTTAAGGTTGAGTTTTTATCTTCATTTTATAGATCAACATCGTTAAATCTTGAATTGGAGGTTGAGGCTGGATGAGGAGAGTCATACTATGATGAGGTAGGTGGTCTTGTGCCTTTCACTCAATGTCGAGTTGTTTATATTTTATGTAGTACCATTATCCCATATTTAGGGTGTATCCTTGAATTTAAATTTCCCCTTGTTTTTTCCTAATGATGATTATGTCATTAATTAAATTAATTTGAACCTGTTTGAGCTTGTTGGTTTGATTAATCCCCCCTAGTGGGTATGTTTCCCTCGAAAGACCATTTATGGTCGTTTGGATGAGTTTTCCTATAAGGAATCCCTTTTGTCACATATTGGGTTGTTAAGTATGAATAATAATTATAATTGAATTTAAATTTTTATAAATTGTGATTTATTTGATTAACGGTTTGGGATTAGTGGTTTCCCATTTCCCTATGATTTTCCAATTCTAATTTAAGCCTTGTGATAGTTTAATTCATCTGTTTCTTGATATTTTTGATGCCCACATGAGTTATTATTATGTTAACCATGTAATAATGTAATTTACATGTGTTTTCTATTATGTTGAAATATTGATATACTGGGATCAACCCTGATGACTGTTATGCTTGTGGGTGAGGATTTTTTATGTCTATGGGGGAGGATTTGTTATGCCTAAGGGTGGGGATTTTTATACCTATGGGCGAGGATTGGTTATGCCTGTGGGTGGAGTTTTTCTATGCCTGAGGGTGGGGTTTTTATATTCCTTTGGGTAATATGTTGAATTGAATATTGAAATGAAATGGATTATGATGTGTCTACCAAGACAAAGCACAATCTTGGATTCGGTATTCACTTTATTTATTTAGATAGCCTTCTGAGGTATCTATTGAGAAACCTTTATACAGGGGATTTAAGGGCTTAGGCCGGATCTCAAGACTTATATAATTATATGTAATTGAATGGTTAAACTGAACATAATGAATGAAAATGGAAAACATGACTTATAGGATTTTTTACTTTTGGGTACTTCCTAATTTACTGCTTTTCCTTTTTGTACCCTACTTGTTGAATATACTCAATGATAGATAGGCATAAATATTAAGTGGTTTCCTACTAGGATTTATTTCTCATACCCTATTTGGGTCATGATTTTGGTCCCAAATAGATTATATTGTTTTGGGTGTCTATAAGGGAAAGTGCCCTTCTGCAGGTACTTGAAATTTTGTTTAGGAGACAAAGAGCATGGGACCGAGCTGAGACTTGCGATGATTCTTAGTTTATTTTATTTATTTTTTCTTTTGGGAAGTATATTTTTAATTCCTATAGTGTATCTATATTTGTTGTTTTCCTAGAACACAACATGTTACATCATCTTTTGTATGGAATGATGCTTGTTTATTTATCTTATATGTATTCTGCTATTTATTTCATATGTATTTTTTTACTACTTCCACTATTGTATTATTATTTATTCCCCTATGTTACACTCTTCCAATGAGGGAATAGTTTCCCCAGTATCACGCCCTAGTCCCTCACTTCTAGTCGGCAGCCTCTGGCATTTGGGGAAATGCACTTGAGACCATGTGACCAACTGGGTATGAGGCACCAGTTGAGTGGAAACTGGATCCAGGATATTACAATGTGGTATCAGAGGAGTGTTTTTTTCTGGTTTGATTTATTATTTGGTGATGATATATAGATATTGAAATACAAGGGATTTGTTAATAAGTTGTTCCCGAGAGTAGCTACCCCGCATAAATGATAAATCCAAATTTCCTCGAATGAAATTGTAAATTTTCTTGGATTTTGAGCTATTACAGCTGATTCAATTTCACCGCTGGGTGATGCACTTTTTTTGTGCTATTATTATTGATATCATTGTGGTCATATATTTTTTGAAAACTGGTGAGATGAGGGTATTCCATCTCATTCATAATATAGGCACTTGTTAGAAATCACCTGCCATGCATTCTTGCCATGCCATTTACAGAGCATTACTGGTTTCATGCTGTTGTGATACATTTTATGCTATATATGCATGTTGTTGTGATAGGTACCATGATAGATATTCCTGCTATTGTGATAGGTGTATTGGTATGTGTTATTGTTGAATTGGATGGACATCAAACTTTACTCCCTGAGGATTATGGTCCCTCTTAGATCAGAATTGTGTGGATCATATTTCGTCCATGGGATATAAATTGTGTTGTTATGTGCTATATGTGGATGACAATCATTGATTTACGGAGAGTATGGGCCCTCATGGATTATAATTTGGCACACCGTTGATTTATTTTGAAAAATTAGGGGTTCTGAGGAATTTTATGAGGCTTACTATCTGGAAACCTAGACAGCATGGAATTTGGTACTATGAGCACATGACATGTGTTGTTCTATTTGGGAAGAAAATAACTTTTTCATGTACATGTTGTGTACTCTAAGTACACGTCTTATGGTAGATGACTATGTCACTGGCCATGTGAGAGAAAAACATAGGTTTTTGAGTTTTGATCAGAACACATCATGTACCTTATGTACACCCCGTATAGTTTTTCATAGGCAGACCAGCATGGCTCTATCCATGTAAAAGTACATGCCCAGGAGGGAATACTTGAGTACACATCATGTTTCATCCTGACATGTCATGTACCTATGACATTTACATGACCAAGTTAGGTGGAGTTACATTCCCATGTGAGAGTTTAAGGAGACACATCGCATGTTAGCCTGACATGTCATGTACCTAGGAAGTTTACACGACCAAGGCATGTAGAGTTACATGCCCATGTGAGAGTTTAAGGGGACACACCGTGTTTAGGTTATAAACACTGTGTACCCAAATTTTGTGAAATTTTGAGGATTTTATTCTCCTATTTAGTTATTATTCTCTTGAACTGCATACCTTGATGAATAATCTTATATTGAGGTGTATGTGATGGACTTTACAGAGTAATGACACCACAATGACCTCCAATAGTATTCTAGGAGATTGGAAATGATCATACCTTGGAGGTGGTAGGCCATGGGCTACTAAAGGATCCTCTAGATTTTCCTATTGTGGAAACAACTGTTATACCAGATACAAGTGTAGATTCATGATTTTTTGAAGGCTTCATGAGGTTTATATAGACCTTCCAGGGAGTACGTCATCCTACCACGTTTATGGAAGAACTGACAGGAGTATTCCAGCAGCATCATCCACCTACGTTATCAGGGCATGGTGTACCATAGGCTATAAATTCATGGATGGAGTCCATTATTGTGATCTTTGATCATCTAGAGACACCTCTGGAGAAGATTATATTATACGTGATTTGGAAAAGAGGTGGTGGGATGTTATCACTCAAACAGAGCATCATTGGGACATGACATGGGGATATTTTAAAATGGTCTTCTATGAATACTATTTTCCCAAGACAATGAGGGATGATAAAGCCCAGGAGTTCATACATCTAGTGTAGGGTTCTATTTCGGTGATGGACTACTCTTCCCATTGCACTGAGCTTTAGATATTCACACCTATTCTGATGGGTGACAACACATAAAGGGCTAGGCGATTTGAGGATGGTATTAGGTATGAAATCTGATTTCAGGTGAAAGTTTTAATGTTTCCTTTTGTATATGACATCTTGAATCAGGCACTGATTATTGAGTGTAATATTCAGGAAGCTTTAGGTGCGAACCAGGGTGATTCGGCACCGAGATCTGGTATTGTCTCGACTGGGAGAAAGAAGCATCGTATGGAGTTTTCTCACAGTGATGGGAGTAGTTAGAATGGTTCTTTTGAAATCCATGTGAGGTTATATCAGTGTGGAAGATCTTGGCATATGAGACAGCAGTGTCCGATGGAACCAGTCAAGTGTCGATCTTGCGGGGAAGGGCCATCTACAGTGCTTCTATAGGGTGTTTCCACCAGCATCTAGTGAGAGAGGTTCTGCACTGACTTGAAGTTCAGTAGCAGGGTCAGTAGCTTCTCACTAGTTAGGGAATTTGAATATTCTAGTTCATTCAGGCTGAGGTGGTGGTTGTGTCCATGGTATCCAAACCCCAAGATCTCAGAAACAGTAGGGTGGTTCAGCTTAGGGTATCCAGGCAGTGTCTCAGGGTCACAGTACAGGTCAGACTTATGTAGTGCAATATACCCAGTAAGAGCAGGATCCTGAACCTTCTACTGTCAAAAGTACTATTCTAGTCACCTCCATTTTATCGTATGCACTCTTTGATACAGGGAATTCGCATAGTTTTATATTTTACTCATTTTAGAGAGTCATAGGCTTTTTGTTTTCACTTTTGATGATGTTATGCTGCTAGACACTCTGTTATGGATAAGGAAGGAAGGTGTACATCAATGTAAGGAGTTTCCCCTTGAGTTTGGTGGGTGTCACTTAATTTGGGATCTCTATGTCTTAGAGATGAAATGATTTTATTTCATACTTGGAATGGACTGGTTAGTCTCCTTTCAAGGATTTGTCGATTTCTATCACCACATGGTGAGTTTTACATCACCAAAAGGTGGATCGTTTCTATACAAGGGGGAGTGGGATGTCCAGGAAAGCAAAGCTACACCCAAGCATTGTGGGTTGAGTGGGATGACATCACATATTTCTAGTTTATATCTAAATGACCAAAGAATAAATATGATATATTTCCCTCTGGTGTTTGATTGTTTCGGGGATGTTTTCTCGGATGACTTTTCAGGGTTACCTCCAGTGAGATAGTTGGATTTCATGGTTGAGCTACTTCTAGGAGCTTCACCAGTATCCATTCCTCCTTATAGGATGGCTACGAATGATCTAAAGAATCTCAAGAGGTAGCTATAGGATTTAGAGGAAAATGGATTTATCCTACCTAGTACTTCTTTATGGGGTTCACTGGTCATTTTTATGAATAAGTTGGATAGTACCCTCAGGCTATGTGTGTGCTATCAGAAACTAAACCAGTTGGTGGTTAAAAACCGATATCCCTTACCATAGATAGATGACTTGTTTGATCATCTTGGAGGACCTTAAGTGTTCTCGAAAATCGAATTAAGGTTACGATATCACCAGGTACATGTTCTAATTTCAGACATACCTCGTATGGTGTTTTGTTGCAGGTATGGTCTATATGAGTATCTAGTAATATCATTCAGTCTCACAAACGCTCCAGTAGTTTTCATGGTGTTGATGAACTGAGTGTTTCATCCTTACTTGGATTCTTTTGTGGTGGATTTCGTGGATGATATCTTGGTGTATTATCACAATCGACATGACCATGCCAACCATCTTGAGATCATTTTGAATGCACTGAGAGAACACCAGTTATATTCTAAGCTCACAAATTGACACTTCTAGATGTATCAGATTCACTTATTAGGTAATTTCATCTCGAAGATAGAAGTATCAGTGGACCTAGAGAAAGTAAGAGAAATATTTACCTAGGATCATCCCAAGAACATATTTGAGGTTCAGAGTTTTCTAGGGATGGCTAGTTACTATAGGTGTTTCATACAGGACTTAGCACGCTTAGCAGCACTAATGACAGGCTTAACAAAGAAGGTTTTGAAGTATGTATGGTCATATTCTTGTGATATGGCCTTTCAGGAGCTAAAAGGGATATTAGCATCATCATTGATACTGATTTTTCTAGAGACGATAAGGAGTTACATTGTGTACTATGATACATCAGGTATCAAGCTAGGAGTAGTGCTTATGCAGGGTGATCGAGTCATTGTGTACGGGTCTCAGCAATTGAGGCCACATGAGAAGAACTATCTGATGTACGATATTGAATTAGCCACAGTTGTTCATGCCTTATGTTGTTGGAGACATTACTTATTTGGGGAGTGTTTTGTGGTGTAAACGTACCACAAAAGTCTCAATTACATTTTTACTCAGTGTGATCTAAATCTGAGGAAGCGAAGGTGGTTGCAGTACCTTCAGTCTTTCGACTTCGAGTTTGCCTACATGCCTAGAAAAGAAAATGTAGTGGCTAATTCACTAAGCAGTAGGACTCGGATGTAGGCATTGCATGAGGATAGTATAGAGTGGAAGCTTATGGAATTGTTCTATTAGATGCACTTAGAGGTGCACAATAGTTAGGGATAGACTTTCCTTTATTCTTTAGTTGTGACTTATACCCTTCTAGACTGAGTGAGGATGAGACAACTATCAAATTCTCAGGGCCTAGTATTATGGGAGAGTGTAGTAGTTTAGGATCCAACTTTTGGTTATATGGTAGGTGATGATGATATTTTACTGATCCCTGAATGTTTCTGGGTTCCAGTGGACATACGTGAGGAGTTGATGCAGGAGTTTCATGCTTCAGCTTGGGAAGTGAATCCTGGAGTTACCAATATTTACCATGACTTCTGTCGTCAGTACTGGTGGCCAGGTATGAAGAGAGAGGTGGATGGTTTTTTTACGAGGTGTTCCACCTGTAAGCAGGTGAAGGCAGAACATCATCGGATAGTTGGGATTTTATAGTAGTTACCAATTCCAGAGTGGAAATGGGATGATGTCATAATGGATTTAGTGAATGGGTTATTGAGTTCACCCAGAGGTAATGATGTTATGTGGGTATTGGTTGATGAACTTACGAAGTTTGCTCACTTCTTACTGAACAAGGAGACCTTTAGTGTAGATGATCATGGGAAGCTGTATATTTGTGAGGTGGTATGACTTCATGGGGTCCCTCATTCTGTCATTTTAGATAGGGAAACCCACTTTAAATATTGTTTCTATTATAGTTTTCAGAGGGTGTTGGGTACACAGGTTATTTTGAGCACAGCATACAACCCTTATATTGATGTCCAGTCAGAGCGTATGATATAGGTGTTAGAGGAAATGCTGCAAGCATTCATCCTAGAATTTGGGGGATCTTGGTAGAATCAGATTCCCCTAGTTAAATTTTCCTAAAATAACAGTTTCCATGAGACTATAGAGATGGTATCTTATAAGGATTTTTATGGTAGGCCATTCCAATCACCCATGTGCTGGATGGAGGTGAGTGAGGAAAATTTACTGGGACCATGTCTCATGTATGATACTTCTGAGCAGGTCTAGTTGATTCATAAATTAATAGCTACTGCACAATATCTTTATAAATCATACACTTATCATCGTATAAGACCTTTGTATTTTGAGTTCAGGGATTGATTTTTCTTACTTGTCACACCAAGGTTGGGACACAAGAGGATCAAGAGGCAGGGTACGCTTTTGTCGAGATACGTCGGTCTATTTGATATTTTGGAGAGGGTCTGTCGGGTTTCCTATCAGTTTTAGTTACCTCAGAGCTATGGTTCTATGCATGAAATCTTCTAGGTTTCTCAGTTGCGGCATTACTTTTTGGACTTGCCTCACACATTTTAGCCCGGGGAAGTGGTGTTGTTGGAAGATGTGTCCTTTGAGGAGAACCCCATTCGTATTGTGAATAATAACATGAAGGTTCTTCGTTCTTGGTCTATTACATTAGTACGGGTTCTATGGAATCATGTCCAAGTGCAGAACGAGACTTGGGAGAGGGAGTTCAACGTACAATCACAGTGGCCAAAGTTGTTCTCTGATAATTCTTCATCACCCTTGGAAGGGAAATTTGGGGATGAATTTTTTTAAGGGGGAAGTTTATAAGAACCTGGTTCTTCTTTTAAGGTATGGATCTTTACTTTTCATATTATACTTAAGAAAATGGGGGGAAATATGTCAAGTTCTGGATTTAGTCTTGTTACATGATGTGACTTGGAACTACACGCTGTATACTTATAAGTATACACCATGTATGTTAGGCTACATGCCATGTAATCCTGGTACACATCAATGTAATGGTCTGGATATAAACTATATGGACATTGTGTGTAGTCTCAAGTACATTCCATGTAGTTTTTTATTGATTAAATCAAGTAGTTGCATCATTTTTATGAAAACAGATAGACGTTCTCCCGGGTTGATGAACAAGCTGCATCGAGCAGGATTTTTCCTCCCAAATCTCCGTCTGAACTCTGATTTGATTGTCTTAGGAGGTTTTTAAACCCAATTGGTAAGCTCTTGATTCATCTTGAGCTATTTTTAATGATTTTTTCTCTCAACTAAGTTATTTAAGGTTGATCTTTTATTATGGTTTTATAGATTTACGTCATTCTAGCTTCAATTGGCAGTTGAGGCTGGATGAGGTGAGTCTTACTACGACGAGGTAGGTGTTCTTGTGCCTTTCGCTCAATGTCGAGTTGTTTATATGTGTCGTAGTGATATTATCTCATTTTTAGGTTGTCTCCTTAAATGGAAATTGACCCTTGTTGTTACCTAATGACGATTAGGTCATGAATTAAATTAAATTAATCCTTTTGAGCTTATTGGTTTGATTAGCCCCCCCCCCCCCCGTGGGTTTGTTTCCCTCAAATGGCCGTTTATGGTCGTTTGGTTGAGGTTTCCTATGATTCATGCCTTCTTTTCCCTTATTGAGTTGTTAAGTATGAATTAAATTTATAATGGAATTGAAATTGTGATAAATTGTGATTTATTTTATTAAGGGTTTAGGATTAGTGGTTGTCCCTTTTCCCCAGGATATGCCAATTATTGTTTAAGACTTGTGATAGTTTAATTCACTTGTTGCTTGATATTTATGATGCCCACATGATTTGTAATTATGTTAACCATGTAATAGGGAAATTTACATGTGTTGTCTATTATGCTGAAATGCGAATATACCGAGCTTGACCCTGTCGATTGTTATGCCTGTGGGTAGGGATTTTTTATGCCTGTGGATGAGGATTTGTTATGCATGTGGGTGAGGAATTGTTATGCCTATGGGAAAGGATTGGTTATGCATGTGGGTAGGGTTTTTCTATGCCTGTGGGAAAGATGTTGAATTGAATATTTAAATGGAATGACTTATGACATGTCTTCCAAGACAAAGCACAATCATGGATTTTGTCTTCACTTTATTTATTTAGATAGCCTTCTGAGGTATCTTTTGTGCATTCTTTATATGGTGGATTGATGGGATTAGGACGGATCTTGATACTTATATAATTCAATTTAATTAAATGGTTCAACTGAACATAATGAATGAAAATGTAAAACATGACTTATAAGATTTTTTATTTTTGGGTAATTCCAAGTTTACTTCTTTTCCATTTTGTACCATACTTGTTGCATATACTCACTGATAGATAGGCATAGATCTTGGGTGGTTTCCTACTAGGATGTATTTCTCACACCTTTTTTGGGTCATGATTTTGAGCCCAAACAAATTATATTATTTCAGATGTTGATAAGGAAAATCTCCCTTCTACTGGTACTTGAGATGTTGTTTAAGAGCCAAAGAGCATGGGACTAAGCTGAGGCTTGAAATGATTCTTAGTTTATTTTGCTTCTTTTTTATTTTGAAACATATATTTTGAATTCCTATAGTGTGCCTATCTTGGATGTTTTCTTATAACATAACATGTTGCATCATCTTTTGTATGTAATGATACTTGGTTATTTATCTTATCAGTATTCTATGGTTTATTTTAAATGTATGTTGTTTACTTCTTCTACTATTGTATTATTATTTATTCCATTGTGTTACACACTACCAATGCAGTAATAGTTTCCCCACTATCACACCCTAGGCCCTCGCTGCTAGTTGGTATCCTTTGGTGTTTGGGGAAATGCATCTGAGGCCTTGTGACCAACTGGGTATGGGGTACCATTTGAGTGGCATCCGGATTCAGGATTTTATAAACCGACTCATATAAGAATTTATTTT
Organism: Viscum album; assembly: GCA_963277665.1. Lineage (NCBI taxonomy): Eukaryota > Viridiplantae > Streptophyta > Magnoliopsida > Santalales > Viscaceae > Viscum > Viscum album. The sequence goes on from OY728123.1 coordinate 870,563,179, forward strand.
CGTTTTCCCTCATTTTTTTGCATATACTACTCAAATTTTAGGTATTTGATCTGCTCTGATCCTCTCATCATTATCATGGTCACATGATCCCCACGCCATACTGAGTCTCGATCTGCAATATCAACTCATTGTGCTAAGAAAAAAATGCACAATGTTTGATTTCTCGGTATTTGGGTCAAACCACTAGTCAAACACATCACTGGTGAGCAATGCGGAAGAATGGTTAGAGAAATACAAAAAACATGAAAATAGGAACAAACCTCATCCACGTTCAATTTTCCTCAAATATTTTCTATTAGAATGATGAATGAAGAACTAACAATAAATGAACAAATCCCCAATAAAATTCTCGCAGGTAAACCCATCCTACAATATGATCGATCAGCAAATCAATCCATTGGTCCATTGATTCACATTCATTGTAGAAGTAAATAATGGGAAATAATCTAAAAAACAAATGGCCTGCCTTTATTTGAATAGATTTTTTATGAAAGAATTTTTGTTGTTGTCATTAGTGAGATCCTCTAATTTCATTCCATACCAGTCATCGATCTTTGATCCAGTTTTCACTCATCAATGGAACCTCGACAAACAGATCTCTAATGCTCTCTTAAAATTTTAAGGTTATGTGGATAACCCATAAATTTGGATATAACAACATATTAAAAGAAGAATAAAGGTCATTATGTCAATGAATAAAATAAAATAATTTATTATTTTATTTTATTCATTTTATACTAATGATGAATTTTTCACAAGTGACCCATGATGAAAAAGTTTATGTCCTTCCTAATGTAAAACCCATTTTCTAAACTTAATGGTTCCCTCAAATTTTTAATCTATGCCTCTTTTTTAAGTTATTCTACTTTTTCAGGAAAAATGTGTGTCCATTTATTTAATATATTTCAAACATTTATTTTAGGAATACTAGGCCATGGAATCATACTTCATCTCAGTGCTTGGTATTGAAAATAATCCATAAAATATCCAAAAATAATACATAGAAAATCTGAGTTACTAAATTCTCCCCACCTTGGGGATTTACATCCATAAAATCCAAAAAAAAGTCTACACAAAGAGATGTGGGTATTAAGAACACATCTGATTCTCCCACTCCCGAGTGCTCTATTGAATATTTCCATGATACCATTGGACACGCACCAAATTAATCACTCTCCCATTAAGTATCCTCTCATATAGATCCTCAATCTCTACTGTGTACTTTGTAAAGGTAGTTACATCCTCAATGTACTGCTTACCCCAACAGATAACATGAGACAGATCATTCACATACCTCCCCATCTATGAAATGTGGAATACTTTGTGTACACAGTCTAACTGTGGTAGTATAGATAAGTTATACACCACCACTTTAACTCTACACAGTATTTGGAAGTGGGCAATGAATCTTAGAGAAAAAATTTCACCCCATCCAAATCTATGTAATCCACATTGAGGTGAAACCCAAAAGAACACATGGTCTCCCTCCTTGAACTCCAAAGGCATTTTTTTCAATCTTCATAGGAAATATGATGGCTTTGTGTAGTCATCATATAATCCTATATGACCTTAAACTTTTCATTAGTGGATCACACCAACTCTAGGCCCAAAATTGCTGACTCTCCTGGTCCATTTGAGTAAAGTAGTGACCTACATGGTCACCCATACAAAGCCTTGAATTGTGCCATACCGATGGTGGAATGATAAATATTATTGTATACCAACTTCTTTAATGGTAGATGATAATCCAAAGTATGGCCAAAGTTCAATAGGAAATCCTTCATCATTTCCTCTAAGACCTAAATGTTCTGCTCAGTATGGTTGTCAATCTAGGGGTGGGAATTCATTCTCAAACATAGATGAGTCCCAAAAGACTCATGTAATCCCTTACATAATCAATATGTGAAGTGAGAATCATGGTAATAAATGATATTTGAGGTAACTCCATGGATTTGGACTATCTTTTACATGTAGATTCATCCCAATATCTCTAATTAACTTTTCTATCGAATAACTAGGAAGTGGGATGATGTGGTGAGTTGGTTTATAACCACCAAGATAGCATCGTATCCCCTAGACATATGTGGTAACCCCTTCATGAATTCCATGAATATATCATCCCACATATACTCTAGAACCTCAAGGGTTTGGACTAAAACTGTTGGAACTTGGTTCTCATTCATCACTTGCTGACAAGTAAGGCATCGAGAGACAAACTCTAAAACTCCCTTTTTTATCCATGTCCAAAAAAACTAACATCAGAGGTCCTGGTATATATTTTCCACACCTGAATATACCTTAAAAGGATTTTTATGAATATATTTCATAAAATCCTCTTAAAAAATCATTGGTTCCATTGTGTGTCCTCTAGAAATAATAACATTATCCCATACTTTATAAAATCCATAAAGAGCATGTCCAATGGATATATGAGTATATAGGGTCTCATAGTCGGTATCCTCAAGTTGTGCCTCCATAACTTACTTTAAAAGTGTAGGGGTTATGAACATCAATTGGATGCAAGTTTATCCATCTATATCCACAAAGGATAACTACAATGAGGCCAACTTATTTGTTGCCTCATTCAGCAACTACGAACAAGTTCTCTTTATGAGATCATTTACTACCACATTCCCCTTCCCAGAAGTATAGACAGTCTCAAATTCATAATCCTAGAGGAACTATAAACATCACCTATATCTAAATTTAAGATCCTTTTGGGAGAAGATATACTTGAGACTCTTGTGGTAAGAATAGATGATAAATTTCTCACCCATCAGGTAGTGTTGCCACATATTTAGTGCAAATACTACCGTTGTTAACTCAAAATTTTGGTTTTTATAGTTATACTCATGTGGTATCAAATGACATGAGCCATAGGTATTAACAGTCTACCTCTTCATCAGAATACAACTGATCCCGATTCTTGATGCATCGCATAACATTACGTAATCAACACCCTCCTCTAGAAATCTCAATATGGGACAACTTTTCAATCTCTTCCTCAACTCCTAGAAAGCTTGTTGGAACCTCTCTATCCACCCAAATGGCTTCCCCTTTGGTTAAAAATTGGAAAGGGTGTTGATATCTTGGAAACATAATTAATGAATCTTTGATAGTAGCCTTCCATCCCAAGGAATATTTGTACCTCCTTCATGATCTTGGGTTGCTCCCACAATAACATCACCTTGACCTTTTCCAATTCCACTACCATACCATCTTCATAGATAATATGTCTAAGAAAGTGGACACCCCAAATCTATAATACACACTTTTAGATATTCCCATAAATCTATTGCTCTCAAAGTATTTATACAACCATACTCAAGTGTCTCATGTTCTCCTCCATGGATGCTGAGTACACTAGGATACCAGCGATGAAGACTACCACAAACCAATCTAAGAAAGAATGAAGGATCTAATTCATGATTCACATGAACTATGATATGGTGTTCATTAGGATAAATTTTATCACCATGTAATCATAGTGATTATAGTGAAATATAAATTTCTTATTTGGTATATCCTCATCTTTTACTCACAACTGGAAGTACCCCTATCTGAGGAAAATCATCAAGAACCATTGTGCCCCTCTCAACATATCAAATAGGTCACTGATTCTCAATAGTGGATAATTTTTATTTATGGTCACCTAGTTTTAGAAATTATAATTCACTCATAACCTCAGTCTCCCACCTGCCTTCTTGGCGAACAATACCAGGGCTACCTAGGGTGAATCATTGGGTCTAACAAAGCCCTTTCTTTACAAGTCCTCCACATTCACCCTCATCTTGTGAATCTCTATTGGATCCATTCAATATGATGGTATAGATATTGGGTTTTTCCCTGGGTGTAGACCAATGCAAAATTCCATCTCTTGGAGAGGAGGTGTCCCTAGAATATCCTTAGTAAAGATGCCCTCATACTACACCACGACTACAGGGAATGAAAAACTCACAGCATCCACTATACCAAGGGTTGTGCTAGCCAACTGATGAGTAATCAGTTGTTCCCTCTTATTAATGATTCCATACATCACTACCTAGGTTTTCTATTCACCCATAAAGAAAAAAAATTTCCCATCACTAGGAACACCCCACATCCTCCACCTGAAATATTCTATTTGGGTGTGAACTGCAGATAACCAGTCCATACATAAGATGGAATCATAAGGTCTCATCACTGCAATGAAGAGATCCCCATATAAACTCTATCCTCCAAGAGTTAGGTCACACTATTATCACAATTGTGTGATCACGGAGTCATCTCCAGTAAGATTATACAAATTCAATGGTCAAGCCAAGGGCTTAATCATAATCTCTAAGTATCAAACTAGAAAAGTGGAAATAAAGGAATGACTAGAACCTGTGTCTGTCAGTACTGTAGCTGAGGTAGAAAATAGAGACATATCATACCCTGTATCATCCCTAAATCCTATGGTTCATAAGCCTCAAATTCCTTCAGTTGTCCCCACCCTATTCATCTATCTCCCTGAGCCTATCATAGACCACCTGGGGGTGGTGGAAGTAACAATTTAAAGCATATACCACCTCCAGATGTTCTAAAACTTCCTCTACCATGTCCTATACCTTTCATAACTATCTATTCTTTCCACTTCCTCTGATTTGGTAGTACATCCTCTATCTCCCTGTCATCCATATGAAAGGTTGGAAAATCTCATGCAATATGTCCCCTATCCAACAAATTACTTTTTATTATATTAAAAGGAAAAGATTGAAGATCCTACAAAAAAACAATTGTGGGGGCCTAAAATAGTGTATCTGAAGTTCATTATCCTATAAAAAATTGATACCCTCATGGGGAAAGTAACCAATACTAGAGAAAATTGGGATATGGTCATCATGAGATGCTTTAGAAGCAACAAAGTTAGCCACAACATTATCGTCATGTCATGTATGAAGGATGGAGATGTGGTTGTTCATAAGATGCTTGCACATTTTGATGGATTATTCAATGGGACAAGGAATAGGAACCCTACCTGACAAATCTGTATAAAAATGGTTAGAGAATCTATCTCTACCTTCCTAATAGGTATGTTCCTATGATTACATAGTAAAAATCTTGTAAATATATTGTGGGCCTCTGCTTTAATATAATCTCCACTACTAAAGAAAGATAAGAAAACCACCACAACCAATAAAAATTGATCTCTTATAACACCACCATAATTCATTGATACCCAAAAACACAACCCATCTTTGTTTAACTTTTACCCTAAGATAGGAGGCTTCCATTTAATTCATTTCCCCTTAGTAGATAAGTCGTTGCTGAGAGAGGGATGAGGATGATGATGGGGCATTAGGGAAGGTCTATTCACTGAGTCTTTGCAAAGACTATTAAATTACATAACTAAGTCTGTGATTTTGAAGAGGATACCCATGATAACCCCTAGTAAGGACTGATGGCACTTTCTATTTCGGGCTGACCAGAGGACCCAACATCTTGTAGTAAAAATTAACATCATGTATTTCTTCTCAGATCCTGGACTATATGTTCCTTGGAACCAAATATTGAGGAAATAATCAAAAGAAATGATGTCAATAGGTCTCCCTATAAACTAGGTGAAGTATACCTAAACCTCATTCTCCCATTCACTATTGAAGAATAGGTGAACCATGGACTCATATTTTGGATCCCTGCAACAAATACATTTAGAGGCAAGGTTGATTCCTCTCCCTTATATGATCTCCTTAGTTGGTAAGGAATTGTTTTGGACATTAAAAAAAGAAAAATATCTTCAAATGGATCTCATTTCACCATAATGTATCCCTCTAAGGATCCTAAAGAGAACGCATAGTTTGATTTATAAGAAAATATTTGATATTATAAGCACTTATAGAAAATCTAGAAGAAAAAAATGCATCGGTCTAGGTCATTAGTCAACACAATGTTGTTAAAAATGATCTTCTAGTTAGAATACAATGTGATATTTATGAAGATGGTATGTTCTATGGCCTCTCTGAAGCTGATATCTGGAAGGGTATAATGCAGGAAGCCAATAATGGATCCTACACAATTTTGGGGTCAATAGCTTAAATCTCCTTTTCCAATTATCCACTGATAATGTTTTTAAAGGATAGGAATATAGGGTTGTATGATCTTCTGGATCCTTGAAGGTTTGAATCTATAGTGATTCCCATCATTTCCATAAGTTCTGAGCATATTTTTACCCCATAAATATTTCCCCTCTATTAACTCCCAAGCTAGTTTGGCATGGAGGCCAGCCATGGTTCCAAAAATAATTCTAAGGTTGATACCCCCTTACTTATTAGGTTTATCAATCTTATTCTAAGAATCCAAATGGAATTTACCTTCCAAGTTCCCATCCCATAAAAAGGATATTAGAGCATTCTCTATATTTGAAATCACCTTCTTTGTAACCTTGAGAGTGGGAAGAATATGAATAGGGATAAAGGATAGAATAGAATTAATAAATGTGATTATCCCTACAAATGATAAGAACCTTTTTTCTAGTTTAGAATGTGACCCACGATTTTCTCAATAATCATATCAAAGTACTTAATAAGAAGATTTTTAGGGGATACAAGGGCTCAAAACAATCTCATTGGAAAAGATCCTTTATGCATGATAAGGCTGGATTCCAACACCCTTATCCTCCTCTCAAATCATTTACTAGGAACAAATAAATTTTTTTTCTCATGATTGATAACTTGGCCACTCCAAGTGAGATAAACCACTATAACTTCATTAACCCCCAGAATTGATCATTTAATTACATTAAAAATAGAATGGTTCCATTCATGAACATGAGGTGAGATATACCTCTAATAAAATATTTATTATGAAAGGGGATTACCTTGCCCACCTCAATGGAATGATTAATGTGTCAGATGATGTAATCTTGAGAAATTATAAACATAGTGGAGGAGAGGGGATATCATTTCCTTAAACCTCTTATGGATTTAAAGTATCCAAATTGTTTTCCCATGAAAGAAGTTGACACCCATGTAGAGATGAAGCACCAAAAGAGAATTTCAATGAACTATACCAAGAACCCTATGCTTTGAAGAACCATGATGATAAAGATCCGTTATACTCTATCATAATATTTTCTCATATCAAATTTGATATCCATATTTCTACCAAAGGTCTTCAAGTTGATTTCACTAATCACTTCGTGAGATAAAGAAATGGCCCCTTGGATAGATCTTCCTTTCACAAACCCATGTTGTTCTTCAGCCACCCATATTGGAAGAAGAGGATCCATTATTTCGTTAAAAATTCACGATAGAAATTTATAAGGAACATTTCACAAACATATAGGTCAGTAGTGATTCAGAGACTGTGGGTATTTATCTTTCGGAACAAGAACAATTTTAGTAGCACATGCCACTCAAGGGAGGTTTCCACCTTGGAAAAAATTCTCCACCGCACTAATCAATCTTCCCTTCACAATGTCTCGTGATATTATTTAAATTGAAGTATGGAAGACATCCATTATAGGTGCACTATCATTATTTATAGACCAAAACACTTCTAGGATTTCTTCCTCATATAGAATAGATTTCTGCCTATCATTCACATCTCAGTCCCAATGCTAGGAATTAAATCAAAAATAACTGAAGATCCACTCAGATATCCCCATACCATTCTCAGATTAAAGGTTTCCAATAATTCCCAGAAGAAGTTGTATTCCATATTACCAAAAAAATCCCTATCATTTTTATAAGAACCATCTTCCATAAGATTGGGCTTTCTGAGTTTGTGTTTTTCTTTGAGAAAAACATGCAAATAACTAGAATTTATTTCTACTTCGTGAACCCACTTCACTCTAGACTTTTCACGAGAAATTAACTCCTATATAAATAAAATATCTACTAATTAATTCTTATTGGATCTCATAGCACCAAAAAGTTCATCACCCCAAGTATTTTCCAAGATCAACTCCAAGCGCTGAATGTCCCTCTTGAGTTCCTCCAATACTTGATCACTTGAGGGAAGACCCTTGATCCAGGCTCATAGCCAACCTTTTAGATGTATTAGATTATTATGAAGAGAAATATAGAGGTTACCTCTAAAATATGTATTCCAGGAGTCCCTCAAAAAGTCCAAAAATTTTGGATTATCAACCCAGGTGGAGTAAAAATAGAATAAGTCTTCAATATCACTACTGGACAGCAAGATGATGTAGATAGGGGAGTGATCCAAAATACCCATTACCTAGTGGGAGACTTTTGAGACATAAACGGAAGAAAGGTTCACACCATTAATTAGGCATTGATCAAGCCAAATCCAAGAGTTTTAGTTCCCTCTCTAATTATTACACCAATTAAATGGATCACTAGAAAAACTAGCATCTATAAGCCTATTACTAGCCATGAAATCCACGAAGTCATGGATTTCTCTCCTAGGAAATGGACCACTACCTTTTATCTCCTACAGACTCTCTACAATATTGAAGTTTCTTCTAACCATCCATAGAAATTATCCTGGTTTGAAAGCACTCAAGTATTCTCAAAGGGACACTCGATCTTGAGAATCACATTTAGCATAAAAAACCATTAGGATAAAAGCACTTTCTCTCACCAAAACTTTGATACTGATAAATTGAATCGAAACATAGAGTATGTCAACTAAAATTATATCATTCCAAAATACCCATATATGAGAATTATAAGGAAAACTAGTGATAAATCCATTCACTCTCAAGCAACGATCAAGATCCTTGAATTTAGAAGAATCGTATTTGGGTTCTAACACTACAACCATAGAAACAAAGTTATTGAGAAATTCATTGAAGATGAAATTTGATTTTACTTGAGATCCCAAACCATGGGAATTACATATGAGGAGACTAATCATCAAAGAAAGAGTCATTTAGAACTAGACCTATACTATTGGCCCTAAAGTTTCTTTGATAATATAGATTTGGACTTGGATCTCAACTATGATCTGGTTCGGACTCCATAAGAAGAATTACGGGACAGAGAAGCAGGAGAGAACATTATGTACATTTTCTCCTTCAATGTGGAAATAAAGTTGTTAGTAGTTTGGAGAGTTGAGAATCTCACATCCTTTGGTGAGGTATGGGAACTGATGACTAGTGAAGAAACCTATTGCAAAGAATCTGAAATATCCCCTAGATCGAGCTCTCAAATTGTAACACCCCATACATTTTATGGTATGTTTATCTTAAATACATTCTAGTTATAGCATATATTTCATGAATCACTGAGCCTCTATGGAACAAAACTTGGGGTATTTATAGGAGATAGTCATAACCTTGCCATTAAACTTAAATTTCCCAGCTCTGCGATTTGAATTTTGAAAATCTGGAATACACGGTTGTGTTTAGGATGACATTTAAAGTCTGATAGAATTAACTTAATTTTCGGTGAATAGTAACCCAACCTTATGAATAGTAACATACCCTTATTAATATTGACTTACCCTTATGAATAGTAATATGACTTTTATGAATGGTATCCATACCCATTAATGTATAAATAAATTTAGGCACTTTAAAAACGAAGATGAATATTTTAAATGTTTATATTTTTTGATGAAATGATGATTTTAATTAAATATTTAATTAATCATATTTAGAAAATTATTTATGAAAAATGGAATTTATTTTTGGATTCTACACATTGAAAAATGGTTAGGGTGAATTTTTTGTAATTTTCTGAAATACTTGAATTTTTGGTGAATAAAAAAATACATTAATTTACCGTATAAATGCATTATAAATTAAATTAACTATTCATAGTATCATAAGTGATGTAAGCACCCAAATATAGAACTTAAATGCATATATTACTATTCTTGTTCATTTAATACTCACTATTTCTTATCTTGAGAGAAAATAATAAATTAATGATTATAATATTAATAAAACTCTTCTCCCCTCTACTATATAAACCACCCATCACCCCCCTCTTCCTCCCACACCACTCAAGCTTCAAGACAAGACTAAATTATTATAAAATAGATCCCAAACCTCCTTCCCCACATCCAATAGATTTTTTTCTCACCAAAAGGCTGAAATCAAAGGTCTTAAGGAGTTTCTCAAAGAGGAGTACTCAAGAGGTGAACCTCTCTTCCTTTTTATTTCAATTCCCTTTAAAAGTTTGATTATTTTGTTCTCTATTGTCACCTCACCTCATAAAAATTCCATGATAATTCCAGTACCAAACATGTACTGGATTTACTTTGTGCTAATTGAATATTTCATTATAATCTCTCTTTTTCCCCTCCTTTTATACTATAAATTCAAACACTGTCTGAGATGTGTTAATTTATCACACTCAAGGAAGACAGATTTTAAATTTGAATTACTATCTTCAAGAATGGTTATGAAACCTTTTAAATGGTTGAACCGGATCATAATATATGTATTTTATCATGTTTAATATTCTGGAATCATTACACACTCATACAATGGAATAATAATACAAAACAAGTTCATTGTGCACAAAACCGCCAAGCCAAATCCAAGGGTTTATCATTAACTCATCGAATGAGTCATCCTCATGGTATATAACCAGAATAATTACAAGATCATTTATATCTCTATAATTTCATTAATAATATATATTAATAATTATATATGTTTAACCACATTTCAAATGAACTTCCATTCATGAATACAAGTAAACAAATCATGAAACCAAGTAAGAAAATGCTTCCAAAACAATAAAATTAAATCTCTTAAACCCCTAAAAAAGGCCATTAATGAACTTAATAAGGTTATACCATATCAATTACATGTTTATTAGGTTCTGGAATTATTAATTAATGAATCTAAATTTGAATATTAATGTCTTTAAGAACAAACAAGAACACCTTCGAGTGTAAGGTAAGGGATTCTCTCTCTCACTTTTGTTCAAGAATCTCCCCTATGTTGTGCTCTTTTATTTTTTAATACCTAATAATGGGGTATGTTTTAACACCTCCACCATAATTACCTTATGATATATAAATAATTGGACACCCCTTTACCTCTCGTTAATTTCTCACTAGAATACTTGTTACCATGTCGAAATGTTTGTAAGGGGTTTTCTCATCTCACTTTCAATTCTGTGGGATTTCCATTCTTCACCTCTTATTTATTATAAGTGGTATAGGTGCACTTCCATTTTATATATAGTATCATGATACTCTTTATATTCATGGAATTATGTGATTCTTTTGGTGGTTATGAACTTTTGTTCATACATCTCAATTGATTACAACGTGGTAATGAGCTTTGTCTCAATTTTCACTTTGTTGTGACTTGCTTAGTATTGTGAACCTATGCTTTCTTATGTGGTGTACCTACTGCTCATTTGATATCACTTTTCAATTGAAATTATATTCCATTTAAATTTCAATAGTCTCATATTATGGATATGATTATTGGATAAGTTTTATACCATTTACATACTGTATTTATCTTGAATATTCTTTTGACTGTGGAAATATTGATGAATCTGTATCCTCTATTCTATACAGATAATGTAAAGGCATATTTATCTTGTTTTAAATCTATTTATAAATAATTATTTGGACATTAAACTACATGTGGGGCCCTCTACAGTACCTCGATGCATCAGTAGGACTCATGAGACAAATCAGTTGGTGACAAACCCTTCGAGATTGTTTCCAAAAATCAGACGGGTTTCTACCCACAAAACTAAACCATTTTAACAGTACTATGGTATCATGTGCTAGATACATGATGAACAATTAATAAGAATTCTCTTTATTCATTATCAGTTATTACTATACATGAGGTTTTCACTATGAAAAAATCTTTGGATTCAGTTTCATTCTCAGTTTATTAATGGCATGAGTTTTTCATTTGTTCACCATGCCATGTAGATTATGTCAAATTGTTTACAATTCAGTTATTATTGATTCATGATTACACCATTTGTAAGCCTTACTAAGCATTTGAGCTCACCCCTTTCATTGTTTACCTTCAACAGGTGATGAATAGGAGATTATTTATTGAGTTCCTATGGATGTATTTTTTAGTTTTTGTTATGTATTGTATTTTGTAACCTTTTCCAATGTAATTAGAGTTACATTTATGTATCAAGTTTCTTCAAGACTACTAAACTAATCATTCCTTCTGGATTTTTATTCCTTCTAACCATTCCAATATAACAAGTAACACACCGACTCTGGTCTAGAGGGGTTGGGGTGTTACAGTTGGTATCAAAGGAAGTTTAATAGAAAACTTGGAAAGTAGATTAGAAAACGTAGATTAGGGAACAAAGACCCAAGGTAATATTTGAGGACAAACATACAAGAACGTCATGGTATTTCATTAAGGAAAATATTATGTGAATATTTCAAGCAATACATCCCTGTCTAGATACGAGCAGGTAGAGGTGGCTCTGGCACAGATGTACCTAGGAGTGAAAGCTCCGATAAGGAGTTTCGGGCTTGACCCGGGGTATCCTGGTACACGACAACAGGCCTTTTTACACTCTTAGTTATGAAACTCCCAGGGGATATGATTAGGATAATTCATATTTTCTTTATAATCCATTATAAAGGATTTAAATGTAAATTATTCCTCAAATAAACCATTTTTCTGATTATGGGATTATCCATGTGTAGGATCTCAATTTATGCTAAGTATTTTGTTGAGTTCAGATTATACATCATGATTCATACCCTAATATAGTGTGTGCCATTATTTAGAAATGACATCTAATGGAAGAAGGGGAATAAATACTCATGGGAAATGTAGGGATTTCCCCACTAATCAAGTCAACACGGTCAATGTTGGAGCAGATCAGATCATGACTATATTGGGAAAACTTACTCAGGTTGTAACAAATAAGTATTCCACGCCTATGTTGGATCATTTCATGTGGCAGAAGCCCCCATAATTCAATGGTAATACTAATCCAGTGGTTTCTGAGCAGTTGATCAAGTCCCTCGAAAAGATATTCATGTCATTAAGATGCAATTAAAATGAAAAGGTAGTACTGGCATTATATTTTCTCAAGGGAAACACTGATCAATGGTGGTATTTGATTCAGAATACCATGGAGGAAGTAGAAATAGAAGATATAGAATAGAGGAATTTTAATGAAATATTTTTATAAAAAAATTTCCCCTATGAACAATGAACCGAAATAAAGAGGAAATTCCTTGGATTAAAGTAAAGGGATGAAGACAGTGTTGCAGAGTATGAGGCTACCATCACAAGGCAAGCCAGGTATGCCGTAGATTACGTACGTGACTCGGAAGAAAAAATTGATCATCTCTATGAAGGTCTTAATCCAATTCTTCAAAGGTAACTGGCTTCTCAATCATTTTCATCATATGATGAAATTGTATCAAGTGTCATCAAAACAGAGAAGGAATTTGCTAGATCAAATTTGTTCAAGGGAAACCAAGATAAAAAGTGGCACTCTGATAACCAAGGGAATGTTGAAGCACCAAATAAGAATAAGGGAACAAAGAAATTCCCATTATATGAGAACTGTGGAAAGAATCATCTCGAGAAATTATTGAAAGGCATGGGATTCTACTATAAGTGTGGAGAAAAAAGTCATATATCTAATGAATTAAAGGGGAAGAAACAATTTGATGATGTTCAATGCTACAATTGTAGAGAGATGGTACACTATGCAGATGATTGTCCTAAGTGTTAAGGAAACATGCCTTAGGAAAGGACAAGAGAGAAAGGGAGAGCTTATGTGATTATAACCGCATAAGTTGAAGTTCCTAATGATGTGGTGGCAGGTACTTTAATTGTTTCCTCGAACTTAGCCAACACTTTATTTGATTCTGGATCATCGCATTCATTTATATCTTCCCAGTTTTCCAAGAAAATTAGACATGTCCAATTTTATTTAATAAAGGAGTTTTCAGTAAAAACTCATGGTGGATGTATCATTGCAACAAAGTCATGTCGATTAGTCCCCCTCCGGACACCAAAATGATCTTTAGTTACTAACCTTATCATCATACCAATTACTGACTTTGATATAATTATCAGTATGAATTAGCTGTCAAATTATGATGTGAAGATTTATTACAAGAATAAATTAGTTATAATCTTCAAAAATGGTGTAGAATCTCTTATTTTTATATTAGAAACCTCGCCATCTAATTCTTATCTAGATCCACCCCCGGTAGATCTACTGAATGAAATAATTGGAATGGAAGACAAACAAATATTGATGGGAAAAGAAAGAAATATTCAAATTGAAGATGTTCATATAGTGCAAGAATACATTGATGTATTTCCATGGGATTTACCTAGATATCCTCCAGAGTGGTAAGTTGAGTTCTCTATTGATTTAATTCCTAGTGCAAGACGTATATCAAAGACTCCCTATAGAATGGTCATTTTGGAATTAGTGGAGATAAAGAAAAAACTATAGGAATTGAGTGAAAAATGATTTATTCAACCTAGTGTTTCTCCATGGGGTGCCCCTCTCCTCTTTGTCAAGAAGAAAGATAGATCCATGAGACTATGCATTGATTATGGGGAAATCAATGCTATTAAAATAAATAATAAGTATCCTCTGCCCTGGATTGATGATTTATTTGATCAACTTCATGGACACCAATACTTTTCAAAGATTGACCTTCGATCCAGATATCATCCACTACGTGTGAGGAAGGAAGATATTTCTAAGAAAGAATTTCGAACCAGGTATGGGCATTATGAGTTTACAGTGATTCCTTTTGGAAAGACTAATGCACCCTCTATTTTCATGGATTTAATGAATAGAGTTTTCAAGGAATATATTGATAACTTTTTTGTGGTATTCATTGATGATATTCTAGTGTACTCAAAAAGCTGTGAAGACCATGAGGATCACTTTTGGATTATTCTAAAAACTCTTAGAAGAAATGAATTATATGGGATGTTTAGAAAGTCAGAATTTTGACTTCAATCAGTTTCTTTTTCTAGTCCATATTGTCTCTAAGGATGGAATCCAAGTTGATCCTACAAAGAAAAAGACAGTCCTAGATTGGCCCACGCCAACAAACATAAATAAGGTATTTAGTTTTATTGGATTAGCAGGGTACTATCGGCGTTTCGTTCAGAATTTCACCCGACTGGCTAACCCACTAACCAAGCTCACACATAAAGGTGTGTAGTTTTTATGGATGAAAGAATGTATATAATGCTTTGAAGAATTGAAAATAAGACTGGCCAATGCTCCAATTTTGACTCTTCTATTTGGAAATGAGTGATTTGTGATATATAATGATACATAAAAGAATGGACTAGGTTACTTCCTTATGAAAAACAAAAAGTTATTTCTTATACATCAATACAATTGAAAACTCATGAGAAAAATTATCCAAATCATGATCATGAGTTAGCAGCCGTAATCTTTGCTCTGAAAATATGGAGACGTTATCTCTACAGAGAAAGATGTGAGATTTATACGGACCACAAGAGTTTGAAATAAATTTTCACACAAAAATAACTCAACATGAGGAAAAAAATATGGCTCGAGTTACTCAAAGATTAAAAATTTTCAATACACTACCACCCAGGAAAGGCAAATAAGGTGGCAGATGCATTAAGCAGGAAAGATCACGAACTCCTGACCAAAATGTGGATTTAATGAGATCCTATATTCATGGATCTACTAAAGAATAGATATGGGAATTGTTAAGGAAGGGGAAACATATTTACTCTTTAAAATGATTTCTAAACCATCTTTATTAGAGAAGATAAAAAGCTATCAATCTAATAATGGGAATCTACACATGAAAATTAATGTTGTCAAGCATGGGAGATTGGCAGACTTCGTCTATAAAGGAGTTCTGAAATTTGGGAAGAGGTTATTTGTTTCATTAGTACCTGATCTAAAAAGGGAACTATTAGACGATGCTCATAGCTTAAATTTCTCTATACACCTGGGTATCACAAAGATGTATAGAGATATTAAGGAATATTTTTTGTGGGATAATATGAAGCGGGAAATTGCTGACTATGTGTCAAGGTGTCTAGTTTGTCAACAAGTGAAGTCAGAGAGACAACATCCTAGAGGATTGATGCAACCTCTACCTATTCCTAAGTGGAAGTGGGATAACATTACAATGGATTTTGTCACCAGAATACCAAGGACACCTTTAAGGAATGATGCAAAATGGTTAATTGTTGATCGTCTCACAAAATCAGCACATTTCCTTCTTATAATAGAGGATTTACCACTTGAGCACCTAGAAAGACTTTATATTAATGATGTTGTAAGAATTCATAGTGCACCTCTATTTATTGTGTCTGATCAAGATTCTCGGTTTACATAAAAATTCTAGAAAAGTCTCTAGAAGGCTTTGAATATTGATCTTCATATGAAACTGTTTATCACCCCCAAACCGATGGACAGTCTGAAAGGACTATTCAAACTCTAGAATACATACTGAGATCATGCTCTCTTTACTTCCAAGGTATGTGAGATCAATACTTTCCTTTGGTGGAATTTTACTACAACAATAGTTTCTATTCTAGTATTCAAATGGCTCCATATGAATCATTATATGGAAAAAGATGTCGAACTCCAACATGTTGGGATGAAGTTGGTGAGATAAAACTTATAGGCCCAGAACTTATTAAAGAGACTACGGAAAAGGTAAAGACAATTCAATACCATATTAAAGTAGCATAAAGTAGGCAGAAGATTTATGCTAACAACCAGAGAAAGGATTTGGAATTACAAGTGAGAGATCATGTCTTTCTGAAAGTATCTCCATGGAAGGGTGTCTAAAGGTTCAGTAAGAAAGGGAAGATGAGCACCAAGTACATTGGACCATTTAAAATTATGGAAAGAATCAGAGTTGTGGCTTACTATTTAGCAATGCCTCCAAGTCTCTCCAAAGTTCATGATGTGTTCCATGTTCCATTGTTGAGGAAATACATGTCAAATCCAATGCATGTACTCACCTATAAAGAAATAGAACTGGAGCCTAATTTTTCATATTGTGAAGAGCCTATCAGGATTCTTGACACAAGGGAGCAGGTATTGAGAAATCAAGACAACTTTTCTAGTAAAGGTTCTTCGGAGAAACCATAATATGGAGAAAGCAATGTGGGAACCTGAGGATGTTATGAAGAATAACAACCTACATCTTTTTGAAGGACTTTATAAATGATAATTTTTTAGGATGAAATTTCCGAAGGAGGGAATAATGTAACACCCCAGACATTTTATGGTATGTTTATCATAAATATATTCTAGTTGTAGCCTATATTTCATGAATCACTTAGACTATATAGAATAAAACTTGGTTATTTATAGGAGATAGTCATAACCTAGCCATTAAACTTAAATTTTCCATCTCTACGATTTGAATTTTGAAAATCTGACATACACGGTTGTGTTTAGGATGATATTTAGAGTCTCATAGAATTAACTTAATTTTCATTGAATAGTAACATACTCTTATGAATAGTAACCTACCCTTATGAATAGTAACATACCCTTATGAATATTCATATTACTTTTATGAATGGTATCCATACCCATGAATGAATAAATAAATTTAGGCACCTTAAAAATGAAGATGAATAGTTTAAGTGTTTATATTTTTTGATTAAATAATAATTTTAATTAAATATTTAATTAATCATATTTAGAAAATTAATTTTTGAAAAATAGACTTCATTTTTAGATTCTACACATTGAAAAATGGTTAGGGTGATTTTTTTGTATTTTTCTGAAATGCTTGAATTTTTTGGTGAATAGTAAAATACATTAATTTACCGTATAAATACATTATAAATTAAATTAACTATTACTAGAATCATGAGGGATGTAAGCACCCAAATATCAAAATCACATGCATATATTACTATTCTTGGTCATGGAATACTCACTATTTCTTGTCTTCAGAGGAACTAATAAATTAATGATTATAATATTAAGAAAACTTTTCTCCCCTCCACTATATAAACCACCCCTCTGCCCCCCCCCCCCCCCCTCTTCCTCCCACACCAATCAAGCTTCAAGACTTTCTTAGATTCTTCTAAAATATATCCCTAACCTCCTCCCCTACTTCCAATACCTTTTGGTCTCACCAAAATGCCAAAATCAAAGGTCTTAAGGTGTTTCTCAAAGAGGAGTACTCAAGAGGTGAACCTCTCTTCCTTTTTATTTCAATTCCTTTTACAAGTTCCATTATTTTTTTCTCTCTTATCACCTCACCTCATCCAAATTCCATGATAATTACAATACCATACATGTACTGGATTTTCTTTGTGATAATGGAATATTTCATTATAATCTCTCTTTTTCCCCTCCTTTTATACTATAAATGCAAACACCGTCTGAGATGTGTTAATTTATCACACTCAAGAAAGACGGTTTTTCAATTTTTCATTAATATATTCAAGACTGGTCATGAAACCTTTTAAATGGTTTAACCAGATCATAATATATGTATTTTATCCTGTTTAATATTCTGGAATCCTTACACACTCATAAAATGGAATAATAATACAAAAAAAGTTCATTGTGCACAAAATCACCAAGCCAAATCCAAGCATTTATCATTAACCCGTCGAATGAGTCAACCCCATGGTATATAACCAGAATCATTATAAGATCATTTATATTTATATAACTTCATTAATAAGATATATTAATAATTCTGGATGTTTAACCACATTTCAAATTAACTTCCATTCATGAATACAAGTAAACAAATCATGAAACCAAGTAAGAAAATGCTTCCAAAACAATAAAATTGAATCTTTTAAACCCATCAAGTGGGCCATTAATTAACTTAATAAGGTTATAATATATCAATTAAATTTTTATAAGATTATGTAATTATTAATTAAGGAAGCTAAATTTGATTATTCAGTTTGTTAAGAACAAACAAGAACACCTTCGAGCGTAAGGTAGGGGATTCTCTCTCTCACTTTTGTTCAAGAATCTCCCCTATGTTGTGCTCTTTTATTTTTTAATACCTAATTATGGGGTATGTTTTGAAACCTAACCATACTTCCCTTATGATATATAAATAATGGGATACCCATTTACCTCTCATTAATCTCTCGCAAGAACTCTCGTTACCATGTCGAAATGTTTGTAAGGGGTTTTCTCATCTCACTTTCAATTTTGTGGGATTTCTATTGTTCGCCTCTTATTTCTTATATGTGGTATAGGTGTACTGCCATTTTATATATGTTATCATGATTATATTTATATTCAAAGTATTCTATGATTCTTTTGGTGGTTATTAACTTTTGTTGATATGAATCAATTGATTACAACATGGTAACGAACTTTGTCGCAATTTTCACTTTGTTGTGACTAGCTTAGTATTGTGCACCTACCCTTTATTATGTGGTGTACCTAATGCCCATTTGAGATCAATTTTCAATTGAAATTATATTCCATTTAAATTTCCATAGTCTCATATTATGTATATGATTACTTTCTAAGTCGTATACCATTTACATACGGTATTTATTTTGAATATTGTTTTGACGGTGGAAATATTGATGAATTTGTATCCTCTATTCTATACAGATAATGTAAAGGAATTTTTATCTTGTGTGGGATATATGTATAAATAGTGATTTGGACATGAAGTGTCATGTGGGGACCGCTACATCCCCTCAATGCATCAGTAGGTCTCATGAGACAAATCAGTTGGCGACAAACCCTTCGAGTTTGTTTCAAAAAATCATACGGGTTTCTACCCACAAAACTAAACCAGTTTAATGGTACTATGGTATCATGTGCTAGATACATGGTGTCTAGTTAATAATCATTATCTTTATTCATTATCAGTTATTACTATCCATGAGGTTTTCACTATGAAAAAAATCTATGGATGCAATTTCATTCTCAGTTTATTAATGGCGTGAGTTTTTCATTTATTCACCATGCCATGTTTATTATGTCAAATTTTTTACAATTTAGTTATTATTGATTCATGTTTCCGCCATTTTTAACCCTTAATGATCATTTTATCTCACCACTTTCATTTTTTACCTTTAACAGGTGATGAAGAGGAGATCATTTATTGAGTTCCTGTAGATGCAGTTTTTAGTTTTTGTTATGTATTGTATTTTATAACCTTTTCCAATGTAATTTGAGTTACATTTATGTATCTGGTTTCTTCAAGACAACTAAACTGATCTTTACTTCAAGATTTTAATTCCTTATAACCATTCCAATATAACAAGTAATGCACCGACTTTGTTCTAGAGGGGTCGGGTTGTTACACTGATAGTGAGGTGTACCTGGGAGGGAGAAGCCTGAAATAAGAAATTGAACTCTCTGAGAAAAGGTGGAGTAATCTGTGGGGACTGAAAAAAGAAAGAATATGGAAATAAAGGAGCGCTAGGATCACTAAAACGAACCAAGTATACATAATAAGGAACCACCAACACTGGGGGTTACTATAAGAGGAAGAAGAAGCTTTCTGATTCGAAGAGGAAGGTGAAATACGAATTCCTTTCCCTTTGTCTCTCAACCCCAATTATGGAGATTAGGAAGAGACCCCTGGTACCCTAGAAGTGTTCTTGGTATTAATTTCAAAATCTAATGGTCCTGATCAACCTTTATATTTCTAGACCTGTGGAATTAAGGATAAGCGTGACCTTGCTGATAACAGCTTGAGAAGAATTGAAGTAGAGAAGGAAAAACCAAATACTAAGGCTAATAAAGAATTCCTTCAACTATTAGTAGAAGCGTGGATGGTAGGGGTTCAATAAATCTATCTCGACACAAATCTGTGTTGTCTCTACATCATATAGAAGAATAAACATATCATCAGTGCAAAGGAAGAAACCTAGAGAATTCCCAATACCACTAAAAATACCATGATTCATGAATGGAAAAGGAAATCATAGAAGAGAGATCCAAACTACTTAAAAAGGGGAAAATTTTCCCAAATGATCATCCATTGACCAACAGAAAAGAGAAAACATCTAGCGAACAATCGACTGGGGACTATTACACCAAGCCAAGATGAAATATTCTCGTGATGATAGCATAATGCAGAATAATTTTAGATTTAGCACCAAAACCCTAATTGGGAACTCAACCACCATGAGTTGATGAAACACTATAAAATTGAAAGAATAAGAGGTTTTTAAACCCCAAATATCATGAATATTATCCATTTAAAATGATCAGAGGCCTCATGAAAAGCAGTAGTAGGAATATCTAGAGTTGTAGTGCCACCAAATGCCCATGAAGAAGAGCCCCAAGAAAACTCTGAGATATCTCCAAATCTAGATGAGGTGGATAGATTCAGTAAAAGGACATACTAGAATAATGGAGTAGGAGGGTTTAATCTTTGGAAAGGATTGTAGGGGTATAAAACCTGAAGAGACCACAGAATCCTTTGAATTCATCGCAAGGGTCAGGATAATCACAGAAGGAGACAATTGTGCGTAGGGTGCATTCTTAATAGATTCAAAATCAATCACTCCCTATAAGACTTACCCTATCATCCTAAGGGTAGCATTGTGTAGAGACCCAAGCTTGACGTACATGGACATTATATTACTTACACGGAATACTTAATACATAACAAAAACCAACACACAATGACCATAATATTTTAGTGTCTTTGGAAACATGGAACATAATCTTCTAATCATGGTGAAAGATCTTCAACATCTCCCACAAAGATCTTCCCCTTTTTTTCTTACCTAAAACGTTTCTTTAAATCCTGGGGAAAAGGAAACATATAAAGGGTGATCTCAAATTCTTAGTAAGGGTAAGCATGGAGAAAATAAAACAAACCATATACATTTGAAATTAAAAACATGAACATAATGTTTAAATATCAAAATCTTGAGCAATGACATAAAACATGGCAGTTCACAAGGCATAGATCATAAAGGAGCATTAATCCTGATAAAATAGCATTTTAATAAAACATGTAATTGTGGAAAACCATTAATCACATGATATGATTTCCATAGTAGCCAAGACATTGCTGCCAAGACCATCTTAGTGGACAAAGTCCCTTACTGAATCGAGTTCACTCCTCATTCCAGTCCTGTATTACTGAACTCGATTAACTTGTCGTTCCAGCCATGTCTATATCATGAGATATAAATCTTTAACCAATGCATTGGAGGGAGATATAGGTCTCACCCATCTCATAATGAAATCATTCTTATGTGTGCCACAACATAAACATAAATCATTCATCATAACCCAAAGAATAAAATGGGTTTCATAAACATCATCTCATCATAACATAATCCATATAAAACAAATGGATATCATTTCATCATAAGAAAAGTGAAACCATGTAAATCATAGAGACATTATACTTGAAACATATTCATATCAAATAATGTCATCTTATATGGAAAATGGTTTCGATAAAACACTTGAAATGAATTCTTGAGGAAAATATCCTTTCTTTTTCAAAATCATTTTCTTTTCACAAAATGCCATGAAATTTTAAAAGAAAAATTTTTCGTTGAAAATAGTCATGAAATCTTGTAGAGGAATCTTCATGAAAATTAGTCATTATGAAACCATAAAATTCTGTTCATGCCATATAAGTTAAAAAAACATTCTCCTCATACTTTTAACGGAAAATTCAAAAAGTACCACGTATGGTAAACAAAAGAAAGATTCCTTCCATAACACAAAGTAAAAGTTAAAGAGGGGTAAACATGACTTTAAAAATACATGGAAGTATATTAAACACTTTATAAAAAACATTTTTATGGACATGGATGAAAAATATAACCCCAATAACTACTTGCGTATAAGCAAACTCGGATAAAAATGAGATTGCAAAATTATCCCTCACCTTACGTCCAATTTCTTCTGTATGTGTCCGAAACTCCTTTATAGTGGGTTTAAACATATTATTAACTTGTAAAAACCCATAATAATATTTACGATATCATATTTGATTCACTTATGACTTTATATTACCCGTTCTTTTGTTAATTCCATGTTAAAGCAGCATTTTCGGTAAAATCGTTTCATTTATCGTACGTGTTTGGACTTGTTGTTCTTGATATTATTTTTACTTATATCATGATTTAATTACTTACATAATTTAAAACATGATTTATATATCATATATATTCAGTATATATATATATAATGAAATGAAACACACCGTTCAGGGAGACGGTAGGTCGTACGTACACATGAACGTTGTTTTCCTTTCCTTATTGACTTGAATCGAAGAAAGTAGATGAAATATATATATATATATAAATCAAGTAGCATTATTATGTTATATATACCATTATTATTAATTATATATACTTTATAATCATTCTTTAATGGTTAACATGGAGAATGAATCTCATCGTGTCGTGGAGAGGGTAATCCGTACGTATGCACGAGCGATGATATCGTTCCCATAATTATTGAATGGAATTAGAGTGGATGATATAATATATCAGAATTATTATGATGTTATAATAACCATATATAGTAATTCTTTACACCATTATACCCATCCAAGTAAGGTGGTGGTGGAAAAATAGATTACACCACAGCGTGGAGACGGTATTTTGTACGTAAGCACGCGCGGTGATTTCATTTTCCGTAGGATGGATAAAAGGTGAAATGGGGTTGCTTCATATTTATAATAACATATCAGTATATTATTTATACTAATGTTATTACTTTATAATGAAATAACTAATGAAGAAGAATTTGAAGAAGAAAGAAACTTGAATGAATCGGTAGAAGAGATTACCTCTTCTTCGACGCGCCTCCTCTTAACCTCCTCTTAGGGCACTAAAGTTGGTCTTTAAAAAATACCAGGACCTCTAGTAGGTTTATATGGAAGTGGATAATTGAAATTGGTAGGTTTTGGACAAGCTTGAAGGCTCAAATTTGTGTGAAGAGGAGAGGGATGAGGTGCCCTTTTATAAGGGAGGAGAGGGGCACCTTTGGAAACATAAGAAATAATAATTTATAATAAATACAAACCCCACTTAAAAACATCCAAAAATGACTCAATTCGAATATGAGATGAGATAATGTTCTAATATCATTATCCAATAATATTTATACATGTTGGTAATTTATTGTAAACCTTATAAATTTGATTTATCATTATTTAATCGATTTAATTTTATTTGTGGTAATAAAATTCTAAATTTTAAATTGTTATAAATACATACATAAATGTTGTAAATTTTCCATAATTGGATAATATATAACCTTGTAGACCATATAATTTTAAATTTGTAATTTTTAAATATTTTTGTGATTTTTAAATAATTTAATAATATGTTATTTTTATAAAATATCAAGTGTCAATTTTGACACTATTCATTATTTGAATTAAAATAAAAACCAAAAAAAAGATATGTTCTAAAAAAATATTTAATAGATTCATAAAATGTCATATTAATCAAAAAAAATCATAAATCACATTAATATATTATTTATTTTAATATTTTTAAAACCATTTATTTGGTATTTCTCTTAATAAAATAATTGCTACAACATTTTTTTATAATTATTTAATATTATTATTTGTTGAATAAAAATTAAAAAAAAATATTATGATGAAGATAAATATAATACATTCCATAAAAATATTTTTAATCAAATTTATCATCTTAAAATCACAACCATTAAATTTTTATATTTATTAAATTATGAAGGTGATATCATTGACATCATTTAAAATGAAATAATATAAACATCCTAATCGGTTTTATAAGGCTCCAAATGGACCACAAATAGACCCTTGTATGATTAGGGTATATATATACTCGACCAATAAAGTTTGGTCAAGTTTATGGTCCTTTTTATATGTATTATTATTTTAATAAAAACTATATTATTGATTTTTCACTAAATAAATAATTTCTACATCATTAATGTATAAGCTTTTAAGGTAATAAAATATTTATTAAAAATTAAAAATAAATTACCATGATAAATAAAAATATTTTAGATTTAAAATTAGTATTTATAATCGAATTTATATTCTGTATAACTATATATTAAAAATAATCTAATTATTAAAGTTTGAGTGAGACATTTCACTTTCCTTTAAATAAAATAAATAAAAGGTCTTAATAAAATACAAGTGAGTTCCATTAGATTCCATTTCGACCCAAGTATGATTTAGGGTAAAATATAATCATATAATTATATTAGGACAAGTGTTAGGGTAATGTTATAATATTATTTTTACCCTTAATTACCCGATTTACCTTTAACTATAGTAAATAAAATTTACCGCAGTTACTATTCATAATGACTAAAAATAAAAAGTAGCTTATTAACATAATTTGGACCTACTGATTCCAAATATGGAATCCATTTTTCCAAATTCAAATCATAGAAGTTGCAGAAATTAATTTAAAATTAATCTCGTTGTTAAGAAAACGAGTTTTAAAAGTTAAAACATTGCAAAAGATTGAAATGATTTTACCTATGAATTCAATGAAAAATCAATGATAATGACATAAATTATATTAAATGGTAAAAATATATTCTATTTATACTTTAAAACCATTAAATATTATAATTTAACCATATAAATTATTACGATGAAAAAAGTTGTTTTTAATTAAAATATAGCGTGTTTTTACTATTCATTTAAAATTGAAAGTTATCAGAATAATATGAAATATTTATCCAAAGTAAATTTTTATATCCTTATTCCAAAGAAGAATTTTATTTTGTCAAATTGAACTTATAAACATGTCAAAAACTAGATTTAAAGTTGGTGTTCCATCAAAAGGCTACAAAACTGCATTTTTTGAAATATACTTATTTTACTCAAAAAAAATATTTTGTTCTCATACCATGTTCTAGAAAATGTGTATGATGAATAATAATGTTATAAAATTCAAAATTTAGTTAATACTATTCATAATGGCTAGTTCATAAAAATATTATAACAATATATCGTTGTTTAGTGAAACACGGTATTGCGTACTACACACGCTATCGAGGAAAGTCGTTATTGCGTGTAATGCAAGCCAAGTCAAGGCTGCGTGTAGTGAAAGCTCCATCTGTTGTTTCATATAACATAATCAAAACTTATTTCATTTATACATTAAACAAAATCTATACTTAATATTGCGTAGAATAATTTCTACAA
The DNA here is from genome assembly GCA_963277665.1 of Viscum album. Lineage (NCBI taxonomy): Eukaryota > Viridiplantae > Streptophyta > Magnoliopsida > Santalales > Viscaceae > Viscum > Viscum album. The sequence continues at coordinate 870,589,213 of OY728123.1, forward strand.
AACGAACTTGAAATTGTGTGTAACACGAGCCAGGAATAGTGTTGCGTATACTACAAGCTAATATGGTGTTGTGTATAACACAAGATAATTTTGGTGTAGCATACAACATAAGAAATAAATGAAATTAAAAGAATATTTTTCATAAAATCTAGGGGTGTTACATTCTACCCCCCTTAAAATGAATTTCACCCTCGAAATTCATCGGGGTTATAAATGGTTTACTACTTGAATGTTTCTTAAATAGAAACCCACATCGTAAAAAGGAATACCAATACTTAACTTTAAAAACTAAAGTATGAAACGTAACGGTTACCCAAATTAACTAATCACTGGGTTTCTACATAGGAGAACATAGGTGAAAATATGGACATGGAAGAGAAATATAACCATCAATTTCTGATGGAGAGTGGTAGAGAACATGGCTATGAAAAAGGAAAAAATCACAAAGCCATAAATTTGTGATGATCTATGGTACCATCTGATTAATCGGATATGATAGTACTAGGACAACATTTTTGGTTTTCATGATCATTTCCCTAATGTTGATTAATTTTTACATGAGGAGAAATACTTACTTGATTTTAGTGTAATATCATCATTAGTCATTCCATGAAAAATTTCCACTTCATCTCTTATTTAATGAAATGAAGTTGAATTTTTCATTCTTGAAGTATTAGCATATCATGAGATAGAATGATAGGTCATTCCATCTGTCTCAAACATAAGGTTAGCAAAAGTTATTAAATATACATAAGTCCATCTATAGTGAGATTAATCATATATTGTTCCAAAAATGGACTTATACATCATCTATCATACCACTTAATAAAATAAAACTAATTTCTATTAACCAGGGACTTCATGTAGGACAGTGGTAGGAAATAAAGGCTTGTCGCACTTCGGTTCAATTCCCACAGCCTTGTCCGACGTGACGGGTTGTCACCCATCCTATGGGTTGTCCTTTTTCTAAAACTATATTGTGATAAAATTCTAGAAAAATGTTTTATCCTTAAACAATACTATCTAATGTCCAACATATTCCATTCCAACCTTTAGTCTTATCGAAAATACTTCTGTCTAATATCATAGTATAAAGAAAATGATTACTTGAAAGGTAATCTACCAAGCATGTGAATACCATCATTTATCCCCCATATATCATAAGATATATCTTGTTGGTCACATTCCAAACATATGAATTCCATAATAATGTATTCTTTTGAAACATTATTTACCTTATAACCTTAGTGAAAACATGAATTCTATCAAAATTTAACTCTTTCCACATACCAAAATCCCAAAATTTCTATATACTCAAACCATGATGTCACTTTGTCCTTATATCAGTCATGAGATTGTTAATACTGTCATTTTCTCTGTATCCCTTCATTATGTGTATATCATCTTCTTTCCAAAAATATATGAATAACCTTTCATTGTTACTGGTACCATTCAACATATACTTTCAAATAATTTAGGAAAAAAATAGTGTAACAATTCTTAGATGTGTCTTTATTCCATGTTACCATTACATATACAACATAACTCTTGATAAACATAAATCATTCCACTACATTCTTAAAACATTGACCGATCTTCAAAAATTCTTTAATCCCGCATATCATTTGTATTCTCTTCATCATCATCAACATAAATACTACCCATACGACCATGATGATTCTCTTCATGAAACTTTCCCTTAGGGAATTGGTTTGCATAATGCCCGTACATTCCACATTTAAAACATTTAACCTTTTTTGATGTCTTAGCAATACCATTATCCTTGTCCATGGTGTTAACTGAACCGTTTCCTTTTCCATTACTGGCTTTATGTCCTTCTTTTCCACACCCAAATCATCTTTCAGTTCCTTTGAAACATTCTCCTTGATGCCTCTTCCCACATGGTTTACATGAGGGAAATTGAACTTTATTTCCTCTATGATCATCATGAAACTCCATCATTCTCTTATTAGCTGAGTTAAGAAACTCACCGAAGTTGAGATTATTGATCATATTATGATATTTCTGATTAGTCATAATAACTATATGTGGACTTCCAGATCCAATTTCATTTGGTTTATCATGAATAATATCATTCCCTTGTCCATCATATTCTCCATTATCGTGAATCTTCCTATTTCCAACCATTTTCTAAAACCCAAAAAGAATAGTGTGAGAGGAAAAAATCATAATCAAGGGGGAGTACCGTCAATATATAAAATCTTAGGTTAAATTATAATATCGTTACTGTAATTCTAGGACTATAACCTATACTTATATGTAACCTTAGGGACATCCCTATACATACCTTAGAAATATATCTAGGGATCTCTCTAAAGTTTTCGCATCCTAGTTTCCAAAGGTTAACTAAACCTTTCCTCTGATACCAACTGTAGAGACCCAAGATTGATGTACATGGACATTACATTACTTTCACAGAATACTTAATATATAAGAAAAACCAATGCACAAGGACCATAATAGTTTAGTGTCTTTGGAAACTTGGAACATAATCTTCTAATCATGGTGAAAGATCTTCAACATCTCCCACAAAGATCTTCCCCTTTTGTTTTCTTAAGTAAAACATTTCTTTAAATCTTGGGGGAAAGGAAAAATATAAATGGTGAGCTCAAATGCTTATTAAGGGTAATCATGGAGAAAATAAAACAAACCATGTACATTTGAAATTAAAAAACATGAACATAATGTTTAAACATCAAAATCTTGAGCAATGACATAAAACATAGCAGTTCATAAGGCATAGATCATAAAGGAACATTAATCCTGATAAAATAGCATGGTAATAAAACATGAAATTATGGAAAACCATTAATCACATGATATGATTTTCATAGTAGCCAATTCATTGCTGCCAAGACTATCTTAGTGGACAAAGTCCCTTACTGAATCGAGTTTACTCCTAGTTCCAGTCCTGTATCACTAAACTGGATTAACTTTTAGTTCTAGACATGTCTATCTCATGAGATATAAATCTTTACCCAATGCATTGGAGAGAGATATAGGTCCCACCCATCTCATAATGAAATCATTCTTACGTGTTCCGCAACATAAACATAAATCATTCATCATAACCCAAAGAATAAAATGGGTTTCATAAACATCATCCCATCATAACATAATCCATATAAAAGAAATGGATATCTTTTTATCATAAAAAAAGTGAAACCATGTAAATAATAGATACGTTATACTTGAAACATACACATATGAAATAATTTCATCTTATATGGAAAATGGTATTGATAAAACACTTGAAATTAATTCTTGAGGAAAATATCCTTTCTTTTTAAAAATCATTTTCTTTTCACAAAATGCCATTACATTTTAAAAGAAAATGATTTTTTGAAAATAATCATGAAATATTGTAGAGGAATCTTCATGAAAATTAGGCATTATGAAACTGTAAAAATCCGTTCATGCTGTATAAGTTAAAAAAAACATTCTCCTTATACTTTTAACAGAAAAGTCAAAAAGTACCACGTATGGTAAACAAAAGAAAGATTCCTTACATAACACAAATTAAAAGTTAAAGAGGGGTAAACATCACTTCAAACATAAATGTAAGTATATTAAACACTTTATGAAAAACATTTATATGTAAATGGATGAAAAATATAACCCCAGTAAATACTTACGTATAAGCAAACTCGGATAAAAATGAGATTGCAAAATTATCCCTTACCTTAGGTCCAATTTCTTTCGTATGTGTCCAAAACCCCTGTATAGTGGGTTTAAATATATTATTAACTTGTAACAGAACCATAATAATATTTATGATATCATATATGATTCAATTATGATTTTATACTACCCGTTCTTTTGTCAATTCCATGTTAAAGCATTGTTTTCGGTAAAATCGTTTCATTTATCGTACGTGTTTGGGCTTATTGTTCTTGATATTATTATTACTTATATCATGATTTAATTACTTCCATAATTTAAAACATGATTTATATATCATATCTATTCAGTATATATATATATATAAAGAAATGAAACACATTGTTCATGGAGACGGTAGGCCGTACGTACGCATGAACGTTGTTTTCCTTTCCTTATTGACTTGAATTGAAGTAAGTAGATGAAATGTATATATATACATAAACATAAATCTAGTAGCATTATTATTTTATATATACCATTATTATTCATTATATATACTTTATAATCATTATTGAATGTTTAACATGGAGAATGAATCTCATTGCGTCGTGGAGACGGTAATTTGTACGTACGCACGAGCGATGATATCGTTCCCATAATTATTGAATGGAATTGGAGTGGATGATATAATATATCATAATCCTTATTATGTTATAATAATCATATATAGTTATTCTTTACACCATTATACCCATCCATGTAAGGTGGTGGTGGAAAAACAGATTACACCACGGTGTGGAGACGGTATTTCGTACGTACGCACACGCGGTGATTTCGTTTTCCGTAGGATGGATTGAAGGTGAAATGGGGTTATTTAATATTTATAATAACATATCAGTATATTACTGATAATTATTTTTTTACTTTATAATGAAACAACTAAAGAATAATAAGTTGAAGAAGAAAGAAACTTGAAAGAATCGGTAGAAGAGATTACCTCTTCTTCGACACACCACCTCTTAACCTCCTCTTAAGGCACTAAAGTTGGTCTTTGAAGAAGACCAGGACCTCTAGTAGTTTTATATGGAATTTTAGAAGTTAAATGTTCAGGTATTGTCTGATATTTAAGGCTCAAAGTTGTGGGAAGAGGAGAGGGATGAGGTTCCCTTTTATAAGGGAGGAGAGGGTCACCTTTGGAAACATAAGAAATATTAATTTATAATAAATTCAAACCCCACTTAAAAACTTCCAAAAATTACTCAATTAGAATATGAGATGAGATAAGTTTGTAATATCATCATACAATAAGATTTATACATGTTGGTAATTTATTTTAAACCTTATCAACTTGATTTATCATTATTTAATTTATTTAATTTTATTTTTTGTAATAAAATTCTAAATTTTAAATTGTTATAAATACACACTTAAATGTTGTAAATTTCCCATAATTGGATACTTTATAAACTTTTAAACCATATAATTTTCAATTTTTAATTTTTATATATTTTTGTGATTTTTATATAATTTAATAATATGTTATTTTTATATAATATCAATAGTGTCAATTTTAACACTATTCATTATTTGAATTTAACTAAAAACCACACAAAATATATGTTCGAACAAAAATATTTAATAGATTCCTAACATGTCATATTCATCAAAAAAATTCATTTAGCACATTAATTTGTTCATATATTATTTATTTTAATATTTTTAAGACCATTTATTTGGTATTTCTCTTAACAAAATAATTACTACATCATTTTTGTATAATTATTTAATATACTTATTTGTTGCATAAAAATTAAAAATAAAATATTATGATAAAGATAAATATAATAAATTTCATAATAACATTTTTACTCTAATTTATCATCTTAAAATCATAACATTTAAATTTCTATATTTATTAAATTATGAAGGTGACATATTTGACATCATTTAAAATAAAATAATATAAATATCCTAATTGGTTTCATAAGGCTCAAAATGGTCCAAAAATATACCCTTATATGATTAGGTTATAGATATACTCTACCAATAAAGTTTGGTCAATTTTCTGGTCTTTTTTATATGTATTATTATTTTAATAAAAACTATATTATTGATTTTTCACTAAATAAATAATTTCTACATCATTAATATATAAGCTTTAAAGGTAATAAAATATTTATTAAAAATTACAAATAAATTACCATGACAAATAAAAAAAATTAGATTTAAAATTATTATTTATAATCGAATTAATATTTTGTATAACTATATATTAAAAATAATCTAATTATTAAAGTTTGAGTGAGACGTTTTTCTTTCCTTTAAATATAATAAATAAAAGGTCTTAATCAAATACAAGTGGGTTCCATTAGATTCCATTTATACCCAAGTATGATTTAGGGTAAAATATAATCATCCAATTATATTAGGACAAGTGTTAGGGTAATTTTATAATATTATTTTTAGCCTCAATTACCCAATTTACCTTTAACTATGGTAAATAAAATTTACCGCAGTTACTATTCATAATGACTAAAAATAAAAAGTAGCTTATTAACATAATTTTTACCTACTGATTCCAAATATGAAATAAATTTTTCCAAATTAAAATCACATAAGTTGCATAAATTAATTTAAAATTAATCCCATTTTTAAGAAAATGAGTTTTAAAAGTTAAAACATTGCAAAAGATTGAAATAATTTTACCAATGAATTCAATGTAAAATCAATGATAATGACATACATTATATTAAATGGTAAAAATATATTATATTTATACTTTAAAACAATTCAATATTATAATTTATCCATATAAATTACTATGATGAAAAAAGTTGTTTTTAATTAAAATATAGCGTGTTTTTACTATTCATTAAAAAATGAAAGTTATCAAAATAACATGAAAAATTTATCCAAAGTAAATTTTTATATCCTGATTCCAAAGAATAATTTTATTTTTTAAAATTTAACTTATAAACATGTTAAAAACTATATTTAAAGTGGGTGCACCATCAAAAGGCAGCAGAACTGCATTTTTTGAAAAATACTTATTTTACTCAAAAAAATTATTTTGTTCTCATACCATATTCTAGAAAATGTGTAAGATGAATAATAATGTTATAAAATTCAAAATTTACTTAATAATATTCATAACTTCTAGTTCATAATAATATTATAACAATATATTGTTGTTTAGTGAAACACGGTATTGCGTACTACACACGCTGTCGAGGAAGGTCGCGATTGCGTGTAATGCAAGCCAAGTCAAGGCTGCATGTAGTGCAAGCTTAATTTGTTTTTGGGTATAACATAATCAAAACTTATTTCATTTATACATTAAACAAAATCTATACTTAATGTTGCGTAGAATAATTTCTACAAAATGAACTTGAAATTGTGTGTAACACGAGCCAGGAATAGTGTTGCATATACTGCAAGCTAATACCGTGTTGTGTATAACACAAGCTAATTTTGGTGTAGCATACAACACAATACATCAATGAAATTAAAAGAATATTTTTCATAAAATCTCGGGGTGTTACACGCTGCCTCTCCCTGGGATAACTATACCCATCCTACGAGCCTAGAACCGTGGATCCTCTGTCTCAAGACGTCCTCATAAATTCCTCATAGGTCTAGGTCAGTGAGACTGATGTCAGATCCCTTCTTATGAAGTCTCTACTCTTAAATTCACACTAGTGGAAACCACTATCGATGTCTTCTCAGCTGGGAAACACTCAACCACCAAATATCACTATAACACCCCCAACATAGGTATGAATGCACAGAGATATAACACTAGATAATATTTCTCTATGTATTCCTCTCTTAATGTTTTGATCATGAAAGTAATGATCTCGAACCATATCCATCGAGTACCTGGAGAGCTTGGTGAACCTTGATGAATTTTCATCCACTTTTGTACCACCCATTAGGAGCTATAGAAACTCTTGGATGCATATAGTCCTGAATGTAGCTAAAAAGAACTCCTCCCTAAAAAGTAACTCAAACTTTGACCTTACTAGAGTTGCCTCATCATATGAACTGTTCACTAAACCCCACCATCATCATATAGATCCATAGATAAGGCTCAATTCCCGAACCACTATCTAATCTTCCAATATACTAATAAGATAGAAAAAATCACATCACAAACTCGATCCAGTCCTCAGTCACCTATGGTTTATGCTAACCTAAGAACCTGAGGGGTTGTTGTCACTAAACCTCATGAGGTGTGATCAGCCTACGCACCTCATCTACTAGTATTATTGGTACCATCTACTTCTCAATAGTTTATGGTATAATTTGTGAAAACCCTATAGGTAACACCTCTTAAATTGGACCCTGTATCGGTACCTCATCACTAAGGGGATCATCCTTGTGATCCTGATGTTGAATCCTAACTGGAATACATTGTAGAGGTATCTTTAAATAAAAAAGATTTACCAAATTCAATGAGTATATATGAAAATCTAAATCTATAAGTATATGGAAATCACAAACCATTCCTATATGATGCATGTATCGTTTGTTCCCTACAACTAATTTCCTCAAGTACCAAGTCAAAAATTTGTTGATAAATGTCCTTGTGTATGGATACATTGGTCGCCACACCAGCATTGGAGTCCCTAGCCTAAAATCCAAACTTTAAACAATTAACAATTTTTCCCCAAACCAATCTCTTAGACTTTGGTACTATGTGAGAACTTATTGCTCTAATACCACTCTATCTCGACCCATTCTAGTGGTACCTATGCTTCAACTCCCTAATCTTGCATCTAAAAGGCCAGGGGATGGCGACTAGAAATGACTAGGTATATCACTATAACATGGGAGGCCTTAACCTATGTACTTGTACACACACTCCTGTACACACGCACACATCTACAAGACTATATAATGATGAAATATAAAATAATAGATAAATCATTCATTGATACATATAAATCCCACAAATAGAGTGTGACAAAAATTAATGTAAATTAAACATATCCAAATACAAGCCCACCACAAAGAGTTTGAAAGCAATTCCATACATAAAGTAAAGATGGGGACTGGTATCAAGATAACTGTAGGAAAACCTCTTGATCTATCTTTCTCACAAAACACTGCCTAGTCCTAGTCCCTCTAGGACTCCATCAAAAGATTGATCATCTACAAAAGATGTGACACGTATGGGAAAACCCCCTTGTAGGGGTGATTATAATAATACCCAGTAGGAACCCTGAAAACACTAAGTGTATAATAAAAAGAATAAAATTCGTCTCTATACGGGTATATTTTTATAACACATATAACAAAAATATCCATATATACTCAACAAAGACACATAGTGTCAAGTTAAAGTCACAACTTTAATGCCAGTATAGGATTCTTTCTTGAAGGTTCCACATATCACTCATATGGGAGAACACACTCCATGAGTCAGATAGCACTAATGGAATCTGTCTGAGATGTACATCTCATCAGGTCTCTTCATATGAAGTAAACACTGGAAGTCTGAAGAGAATGATACATAGAGTAGGATCACATCCCAGGCCATGGAGGATACCAATTACTCAATATAGAATAACCCTATGAGTATAGGATTTATTCCCATTTAGTGTTGGTCATGATGATACCAAGAACTCCAAAAAAATTAAAGAATATGATAGAAGATCTCATTTTGGAACAGAAGGAAGGATTACAAAACTATATCCAATAAACTACACTGAAGGGATCACAATACAATGTGTATGATGTGATTCCATACTAACCCTCAAGTAATGGATCAGGGGAACATAAACTAACGAAACTTGTCTATGATGAATAGGATAAGGTTTCTAAGATTTATTAAAGAGAGTAAACTACATGTACTATAAGTACACAGAATGTCCCTTCAATGTGGGGTCCTTCTCATGTATCATATCCTATGCTCATTTTCATGTCATAGAACACAGAGTTTCTATTTATTTGTACTTATGAATATTACAAATTACATGGAAATACCCATGTACACCTATCATGTATGTATCCATGTTGGAGTACATGGGTTTTCCATTCCTACGTACTCCTCATCATGTCTGTGAACCCTATTTGGTACACGCTGAGCTTCCAAGTCATGTCACATTTCATTTGATAGGGTCACACATTGGGTGATACTTAACTTCATGTGGAAACCCTATCTGCTACACTAGGGGTCCCACATGGCGTGTGTTACCGAAATAAATGTCATGTTTATCATGATTTCTAAAAAATTTAAGGTTCTTCCTCTATGGTGTCATCCACTCTTCTAGACCCTAAATCCACCATGAATCATACCAGAAATCATGGATTTACTCTGGCCAAGACTCTCCATCACTGCTCACTAGAATACAGTCATCTAATTCATACTGGAATCAGTTATCATTCACCCTCTTCACCGCAATACATACCGCTTGAACTAGAGGCCTCTAATATACTCTGATTTACTCATCACTATCATCATTTCCTGATACCCATTCTATAATGAGTATATATATGAGATATTGAATTGTTATTCCAAGAAACAGGTGTGTAACATTAGATTTCCCAATATTTGGTTTGAACCCTAGGTCAAACGAAGCATTGATGATGAACGTGCAAGAACAGTGTGAGAAATACATAAAACGCACAAAGAGGAATGAAACTCAACCATGTTTGGTTGGACTTAATTCATTTCCATTAGAATTATAAATGGATAACCAATAATAAATGAACAAATTTACCAATAAAATTCCCACAAATAAACCCATCCCATAATACAACCGATCCATAAATCAATTTGTTGGTCAATTGATTTGCGTTTTTTATATAAATAAATAACATGTAAATAATTCATACAAAAGAAATTTTATACCTCAATTTGGATCGATTGTTGATGAATAATGAAGTTGTATCATTATCATTGGTTAGATCCTCTAATTATATTTCACATCAGTCATCTATCTTCGATCCAGTTGCCGCTCATCAATAGAACCTCCTCAAACGGCTCTCCAATTATCTCTAAAAATTGTAGGGTTATACTGTTAACCATTCAATTTGGATATAATAATGTATTTAAAGGAGAAGAAAGGTCACTATGTCAAAAATAAAATAAAATAAGTTACTTAATTATTTTATTCATTTTACGTCCAAGATGAATTTTTCACAAACACCCCGTGCCGAAAAAGGTTATTTCTCACCTAAGGTAAAACCTAGATTCTGAACATAACAATGCCCTCATATTTATGATTCAGGCCTCTATTTAGAATTTATTTCACTTTTTTAGGAAAACTACATGTGTGTGAATTTAATATATTTAATATATTACCATCATTTATTTTTCTAACATTGGGCCTCATTATTAGGAAGGCTAGGTTATAGACCTTTTATTAAAAAAATAAAAAGAAAAGACAAGAAGAAGGACGAGGTCATACAAGAAAAAATTCCCTCATACCATGGAGAACCAACGAAAATAACTAAAAATTAAAATTCACATGTATAGGAAACATCGTAGTCACTATACAAGTCAGAATCATAATCAGGAGGTCTATAAGATCTGGTAACCATGGTTGGCCTTAGATATGATTAGTCCTTCCTTAGTCTCGCTTTCTTAGGAGGAATAGGTTGAAATCCTTCATCATCCACAAAAAAAAAATCATTTGGACAAGACCTGACTATAAGTCAGTCTAGAAAATAATCAATACAATATCAAAAAAAATACATGGAAACTCTGAGTCACTACAGTCTATTCTCAAGATACGTGGATCTAACAAAGGGAATTTGGATTCCCTGATACAAGTTGATGTGCCCAAGGAATGGTTTCACTACTGAGAAGGGGGGATGAATCAATGGTATTGATATTTTACAATATATTTATCTTTAAAATTAACCTTAGATGATGATTAGGATACAATAAAATCAATCAAGTAACCCATATTTATTTAAATGAATTGAAATTAAAACAGATTAAGGTACAAGTAATTTTTACATGGTTTAGACCCAATTTTGGTACCTACTCCTTGATGCATCTAGTTGATATCTAATTCCAAAAAATGTCAACTATATTTTTATAATCATTTACTAGTGGGTATGAAAAATTTCATCCTATATCCATGTATTTTCAAATATATACACAAGTCTCTACTAAAATTTTCTAAATCCTACCAGTAGAAATTGAATCTAAACAAGATGAGAAAGATCACCATATTGATCTGAGCTACTTCAGTAATTGTTGATATTGATCTTCATATTGATAATTCAATAAGATATCCATTATATACACTCACGTATTCAGAATTCAAGACCTCTTATTTCTATTAATGAAACAAGATCAATTAGGTTTCTCATTATATATTGTATCAGTTGATAACCATCCTCTGTATTTATGAATACTAGGGTTTTTTATATTTTTACTTTTATAGAATGACACGACTTCATTCATAAATCTTCTCACTTTTTTACACACATTCTCTTAGAAATATATCATTCTAATATATTCTCCACACTTTTTTTCACATTAATTTTATATTTTTTCTCAAATTTCTGAATTAATTAAATTTTTAATATTAGAACTAGCTAATTCTTATACCTCCACCACATGGGGTTTCTCTCACAGTCACAAAACATTCTTCAACTAAATTATAAAACACAATCATCCATGGGATTCCTTAAATAATTATTCACATGGGTATGATCCCTATGATCCTTTTCTCAAATTCTATAAATTCAATTTTCAAATATCTATTGAAAAAACAAACTTAGGAATTTTATCTTTGATCATCAATTCAATTTTAAAATAATTTCATTTAAAAATTCAAGAGCATTCAAGAGAAGTGATCACCTCTCTTCATTTCAATTTACTAGTATTGGTTGTGTTTAGATTAAGATTAATTTGTTGTCAATAAGTCAATATGTTTTGGTGAATTAAATTTTGATGATTAAAAAAATATGTAATCACTTGATGAAATTGGATTTCATGCTTCTTCAAGTCTCTATTATAAAATGTGATTATTGTTCCACTATTCATAAATGTTCAAGACATGTTCTAAGCTATGTATAACGTTTTTAATATTCAAATACATCCTTTTTTGGGTGAAGAGGGTGTGAATAAGTCCATAAAATATATTTTATTACATAAATGATTAAAGTATTTAAACATCCATGAAAAAAGAGATAAGTACATGTCTATTTGTAATAAAGATTCATTAATTCTAGGAGCAGTTTGGGGTGGTTTTGAAAAAATTAATATGAATTGTAATTGTAATCTGAACTTAGAATATATTCTAACTATTATTTATAATGTTGGCCTCATGAAAAAATATGGAACACCATGTGATCCATATAGAGAAACTTAAACCCACACATGTGGGAGGAGACCTCAACCATGTGGGGGAGGCAGTTCACATAGACCACAAGGAGGAAAAGAAATAGATAGGTCATGTATAGAACTATAGGAGCACACCCATATATAAGGCACATGAGTAGGATTCATTGGTCCTATATGGTGATGATGGTCCAGTATATGTGTGATTCGTCCCATGGCACGTGGGTGCATTGTGTGATAGGTAATGATTCCCCATATCCAACTCAAATGGTTGATGGAATGGGATTTGTCTTAATGAATAGTACAACATAAGTGAAACATTAATGTGGGATGCATAGAAGTCTTGTACTATTACTCCATTATTAAAAATTTGGATATGACATTTCATGTCCAATCTTGCGCATTCGAGCTTTTCGATCACTACCACTGATCATCTTCAACCTTGGCCACCTGAGGTTTGTCTATGTGCGTTATTGAAAAACATAAATCACTAGTTTTGACTCCCTCACATGACTTTCATTCCCATTAATCAAGATAAAGAATTGAGAAAAGGAAAATTTAAATAATTCCATGCATGAAATCATATTCTTGAATGCATGTGATGATTCAATGAATAGAGACGTCAGGAGAAGGTATTACATAATCAAATTATAATCTCGAGTGATAGAATAAGAGTTAATAGAATCAGTCCATGGAACCAAATGATTCTATTTAGATTATGTGAATAAATCATGTGATCATGAGATGTGGTTGTGTGAATTAGAATGTAACTATTTCATAAAAAGATATCATATTTTTAATATATTATCATGGGAATAATATGAGAGTATCATTCGATATCAAGCTACTATCCATTAATCCATAAATAATTATCATGTGAATGAATTCCAAAAATCACTATATAATTGAGACATGTCCACCGAGGCATATAAATATCAACAAAGTGATCGTGTGAAGTAATCACACAATCACATGTTCATTCTATTGATACATGGAGAAGTCGAGACTTTCATCCATTAAAAACATCTGAGATATGGAAAGATCATTAGGGGATTTAATGTGTCTTCAGAATGGAATAAAATTTGGATTACTTCTTGTATAATCTATGTTTTTTATGACATTTTTAGTATCTACCCATCGAGATACAGATAGAGATCTCAAAATAGAGTACTCACGTGATTCACTCAAGAGAAGGAGAATAAAAATGCATGATTCTTTCAGGTGAAGGAGTATCTCATGAACCACCTTATTTGTATTAATTAATAGATTATAAACCTATGTAAAAACCATTATCTCATTAATAATCCCCCATGGAAAACCAGTGTCACATAAAAGAACTCACAGACACACCTCCTACTTACATGAATGGAAACTTGTGAGCCTCATTTATTACGTAAAGGAAAGGAGGATGAAACCATGGAAAAAACATTTTCTTTTAAATCATTACTCATGGAAAATTATTATCATGTGAAATGGATAACATGGAAAATCATTTTCAAGTAAAGGAGTCTCAATGGTTTCAGTGAACATTCATGTGAATCCCTTACGTGAATAATTTTGAAAACCCATCCACCTTGTTAGGTTACATGATGGATAAGAAGAAAACTGCTTGAGACTTACTTGGATTATGTAAAGGTAGTGGATAGATTGTGTGAAACATAGTGGGTAATGTAAAGGAGGAAGAATAACCTTTCATAAAATCCATGTATTCCATGCACCCTATGTATCACCTTTGATAAACCTCAAGTGGTTGGAAGAATAAGAAAAATAAGAAGAATAAAAGGGTGTATAGAATATATTGAGATTACATATTTGAATTGTAAAGGAACATAAAATAATTATAATGATAATGTTTTATGTGACATTTTCATGCACCGTGCATTATAACAAGCATGTACAAATAATGTTTGAGAATTCAAGAATACAGTAAGTTGGCACTGTGATAGATCTTTATTTCATGAAATATTCTTGAAGAAGATGTGTTCATAACTTTAACACATTTTAAGTGTGGTTGAGACTTTATAATAAGAAATAATTTTCCTGAAAATTTGTTTCACTAAGGTAACTGATCATATATAGGTTATCAGAATCATTTGATCTAGACTAGAAGACTAAAAATTTACTTGAACAGGTAAAAGGGAAAGTGTGATTCAGATAGATCAAGGAGTAATATAAATATATCATCCTATAGTGGATCAAGACTTGAATAAATAAGGAAGTATCATAGTTGGAGCTAGGAGTAGGAGAATTCTATTATGTGATTCAGGAGAAGAAGTCTCTAGTGTAGATTATGGAGCAGGATAGTGTGTATTATGGTAACACAGTGGGATGAAAAATAAAGAACCTCCTATGTGGATTCAGGAGTATATACAGTGTGATTCTATATCATCCATTATAATTTATTATATTATTATAGTGGAGAGACTATTTTGGGGAGAATAACTAACATGTCAGGGAGTGGGTCTTTATACCGAACCTTTTAAATATCATGTTACGTGTTCCCTATTATTATTTCTATATGTGAAGTGATACTGGGAGATTTCATTGAGTGGATCGATAACCTTAATAAGTCCATGATTTTGAATTGAAAATAAATAATTTTTAAAAAAATAAACCACTAATTAATCCCCCGCACACACGCACACTTAGTGGTAAATCTGGCATGGGGCACTGCTGGTTTATAACTTCATCAGTTTTTATTCACACATAGTTCAGCTTTTCATGGAATAAAACATTCAAAAAACTCATGTTTAATCAAAACATGTTTAATTTAAAATGATTTATTGAATTCATAATGATACAAAATTATTATTTTAATTCATTTTTCATGATATTTATTCAGTAAATCTCATCAAATTTTGTAATGTATTTATCTTATCTGTGTCATAATGACCCATGTGGAATCCTAGTGACCCCTATGAATCATATAAAGTATCTTTACTTTTTATATATAATTTAAAAGTCATATTTCAATGGTCAAATACTCCTAAATTTCTCATTCCAACACTCAATTTGTTTGGGTAAATGACACCTATGTTTCTTAATGCAATTATCACCTCATATGGGTAAATGAACCCTATAAAAATTACAAAAAAAACGCTATAGAACATAGAAAGGAATCCATTATTTTTCTAATTTTGTCTTTATAAATAAACTTTATAGTAATATCAATAACCCCTATGAAAACTAAGTCACCCAAATAGAATCCAAATGATCGCTATGAAAATCCCTATACATATTCAAATTACAACTTCAACCAATGAATTCCATAATTACTTCAAATAACATAGAACTCTATCTAATCATCTCAGGGATTATCATATCATCTCAAAAACATTCTTGGAATAAATTCTGTAATATTATAAAGTTTATCAATCTCCCTATGCATTATTGAAAATAATAACATAAAATAATTATGTAGGTCTCTTTATTTAATTTAAATATTATTGATACATATATATACATCTAAATCAAATTAAGTATACTATATGTTTTTAACTCCACCATACACATGAGCCTCAGCCTAGTTGGTGAGGACTCGGAAAGTGCATCCAAGAGACCTGAGATCAAATACAGGTGGAGAAATATTTCCGGGGTATTGTAGAAGTATTGTAGCAGGTACTGTTGTAGGTATTGTTCGGTACTGTAGTAGCTGTAACTATTCATCCATCTAGGACTTTGGGCCACTGGTTTGTTCCTCGGGTCCTGCAATGTTTCTGGCGCACCCAAGGCCTTCAGGCTAGTTGTATCTCAAGACCTTTGAGCCACCTCAAGGCCTTAGGGCCACCCAAAGTCCTTCAAGCTACATGGATTTGAAGATGTTCCATTTAGCCTACAAGGGATAAGGCTTCAGATGAAGATTTAGAGTAGGTGCATTCACCATAGGAGAGCTAACCAGAATTATAAGAATGAGAGGGTATGGAATTATTGTTGGTACCAGGCCTGTGTAGCTTTTCACAGGACAGCTATCCGACCAGGCTTGCGAAGGTGGGCTTCTAATATCATAACATGTGCTGAGGAGGAGTAGTTACGAGTTTTTCTTGTCTGGGTGATTTCCTCTAAGACCTAAAGGTCATGTAATTATCTCTAAGCCTTCGGGACTTCTAAGGGTTCTACCTCACCCCTTGAAATTTGTATTATAAAAATAAAAAAAAAATTCCTTCGAGCTATTCAGTCAAATCCATAATCTTGTGAATCTTGTTCACAATATTCCATTTATCACATGAATCACAAGAGTTATTTATTTTAGGCTTTAGATTTGGTATATTTCTTATATCTTACTATTTATAAAGTCATTCCATGTTATTTAGGACAACATGACCATGTTTTTAATATAAAACTCAGTTTCCTTATATATACTTATACAAATATTATTTTAATTATTTCAAATCTAGAATAGATTTTTGTTGATTTTTTGTGAATTCATTATGATTGTTCTATTATTCAAAATACTAATGAAATATCTAATCTTCTATAAAATATCCCTTTTATTACTATCAAAATTTTGATATTCACTTAAGATATTATGTTAATACATAAATAAAGAGAATATCACTTGAGGTAATCATATTTTCTCCAATTTATGTACTTACAGTTACTTTGAAATTTAAAAAACTCTCATTTTTTAATATAAAAACTCATCTATAATACTTGATTATTCGATTTAAAGGATATTTACTATCATTCATGGATAATGTCAAACTATTATCTAATATCCATGTATTTTATTCTTTCGATGCTATGTATGAAAACTCAACCAGCATATTCTACTCTTCATTAGGCCACTTCTTATTAAATTTTGAGTTACTTATATGATTTGACCTCTCATCATCATCAAAATTACTTTTTTTAAATAAGGATTCAAGATCACAAACCCAACATTAAAAGCGAAAAAAAACTAGGGAGGTATGAAATGGTGAAGGCCGAGGGAATCCCCTCTGATCAGATTAACCACTTTGTTCTTTAGAGAAATGATATCGTGCAGCCAAACTGTAGCATTTCTAGGGACCTCAATCGAATCCAAATGGTCTGCAACTTGATTTCCCTCATGCCAAGAATGCATAATTTTTATGCCATTGTTGAACATTCCCTTTCACTTTTTGATAGTATAGATAATAAACTAGGGAGTAGGGAGTGAATAATTCAGAACATCATGAAGGATCTTAGAATTTGTTTCAACCTCTGATAAAGATAGACCCCTCTAATAGAAAATATTGATACCCATGAGTATAGACTTGGCTTCGGCCTGAAGAGAGGAATTGTGTCCCAAATAGAGGAGAAATCCAAGAGGACCGAACCCTGAGAGTCCTAGACAACCCCTCCCCCACACAGAACACCCATCCTACAATATTCATCAGTATTGATCTTAAGACCCCAAGTGGGGGGACTCCACCGCACCCAGCGGCCGCAGTTGCTGATGTCGGCCTCCTGGACATCATGTGTACAAGGAAGCATCCACCGTAAGGAGGGGGCATCCCTCTATCCACCAATGAGACGATCCAAATCAACGAGACAGCTCTTAGACCTAATGATAATATACTTCCCAGCCAAATGAATCCCCTCATGTCTCAGCTTATTTTTGGATTTCTAAATAGCCTAACACCCTGCCAGCAGGATCATCACGCACTCCATCTTCTCTGGGCCTCTGTCTCCCGAGCTGTGGAACCATATGTACAAGAAAGGAAGATCTTATAGGTTATTGACATGGGGCCCTGTGAACTACCCAAAGAAGCTCCACACTTCACATTCCCATTCTCCCTTAAAGAAGAGGTGGTCGACACTTTCCTCCTGGTGATCTTTATAATAGGGGCACCGAGAAGCAAAGGGAATACCGCACTGTTTGATATTATCATATGTGGGGATGGACCGGTGCATGATCCTCTATAAAAAAAATTTAGTTTTGAAGGTGTTTCTTTGGACCATAAGAGATCACTCCAAATATCCTTATCCTATGTAATATCCTAGGTACGATGATAGTCCTGAGAGGTGAAGACGCCTAAGTAAGAAGGGGTGAAAACACAATGATCGAGTTCCTGCATCATGACAATGAGGTCGAAGAAATCCTATTGTTCCACATCCAACACAGCCTTGATGAAGGTAGGGTACAGGCTTTCCTTCCTGAAAGAAATTTTGGGATCTGGGCACCCCAAGAAACTGATAACGGTCCCCACCAAGTTAAGGTGACAAAAGGAAAGGTCGCCCCTACCGATGATCCATTGAGACTATACCTGAAGCTTTGAGAATAGGGAAGTGAGAGTAAGTAGTAATGAATAGGGCCTCCCCTATGCCCAGGAATGGTTTCAAAATAGAGGGTGCATTGATTTCCCCCATAGTATGCTTTGTTCTAGCACTTCCCAAGCCAAGATTTCATGCATGCACCTGAGGGTGTCATCCAAGTTTAAAACATTAATACCACCATACCTCATTGGCCTCTCCACCTTATACCATGATGCCTAGTGCCTTTTCCCCTCCAAGAGGGGTCCCATATGGAACCAGCTAGGATCTTATCAATACTGGTGATCACACCTTTCGGTGCCTTGACAGCAGAGAGGGTGTGGATTAGATTTTCCAACAACACACTATTGATAAGAGCAATGCATATACCAAAGGACATGAACTTGTTCTTCCTATTGTGGATGTGATCCACAATATTAGAGGAGAGAAAATAAAGGTCAAAAATCTGCAGTCATCCAGGGGAGATAGGATCCCCAAGGTAGTGCATGGGAAAACACCCTCTTTACATATCAAGGGTGGACTGAACATCAGTAACTATTATAAAGGGGTAGGAGTTGGAGATGAAGAATAGACTCTTTTCCTTGTTGATAAACTGGCCACTCCAGTGGAAGTAAACTTCCAAGAGTTGGTTCAAGCCTCGAATGGATTTTTTCCCCCATTTATAAATATAAGGGTGGCCTCCGCAGACATTAAGTGGGAAATGGCCATGGCCCTCATGGTCCCTTGGTAATACATAATATCACCATTATTAATGCTCCATTGAATGAGCCAGCTAAGAAACACTTGAGTTAATATGAATATGTTGGGGGAAAAGGGTCACCCTATCTAAGACCATGAATGTATTTGAAGAATCCAAAGGACTTCCCTAGGAAAGAGACCGCCATCCACGGTGAGCTGAAACATCTGAAAACAAGGTCAATAGTCTAAGGAAAAAAACCCATACCTTCCATCACCTTGATGATAAATCCCCACTCCACCTAGTAATATGCTTTATTAATGTCAATTTTGATATCCAAATTAGATCCTCAGGTTTTGAAGTTAATATCTCTAGTAATTTATTGGGCTAGGGTGATTGCACCATGTATAGACCTACCCCTCACAAATCCATGCTGCTCCGAGGAGATCCACCTTGGAAGATGCATGGAGAGTTTGGCATTAATAACACTTGCAAGAAATTTATAAGAGAAGTTTCACATAGACATTGTCCTGTAATTCATGATAGAAGAGGGGTTTCTATTTTTGGTAATGAGAATCATTATGGTGGTGCATGCAATCCATGGAAAACTACCTCTCCTAAAGAAATCCTGAATGGCCAAAATAAGGTCCACCTTCACCACATCCCATGATGCTCTATAGAAAGAACCTGGGAACCCATCCGGTCCCGAGGAACTATCTGGGTGAAGGTTCAGCATAGCATTATAGATCTCCTTTTAATCTAGGAGAGAACTCAATCCCTTATTATCCTTTTCAGAGACACATTTGTAGATAACATCGAAAATCCCATTATCATTTCCTATATAACCATTAGAAATATGTGTTTTGGGACCGGCCAGAAAATCTTTGAAATAAGATAGGGTCATACCTCCCATGATATCCCTGTCATTTGTATAGGAACCATCGTCCAAAAAGATGTTTGGTTTGATAGGTCTCTTCCTCTCTTTGATATAGGCATGGAAAACCATGTATTTTTGTCACCCTCTCGAGGCCATTTGATCCTCGAGGCCTCCCTATCCAAATTCTCATGAGTTAATATCAAATCCACCAGAGCTTCCTTTTTGTTAGAAAGATGTTCAAAGATTTGATCATCCCATCCCTCTTCCAAATGAGCTTCGAGACTCTTCACCTCCTACATGGAATCGTTAATCTCGCTCTCAACCATGGGAACGTCTTTTACCCACGTCGGGAGACTAGATTTAAGGAGAAAAAGATTATCGTGAATAGATATCTACGGACCACACCAAACAAAAGTTTCATTATGTATCACATTGAACAGAAATTTCATTATGTACATTAAAGAATTTTTCAATTTCAACATCTATCTATATTATTGTCTTAGTCTTCCAATATTGTATTTGGGTTTTATCATCCTAGAATCAATGAATATATTAGTTTGATCTAAATACTTATTTAACTAATAATAATAGGACTTATTACCATATATTCAACACAACAAGAATCTCCCTTAAAATCTAAAACATCTTCTCATATACCAAAATTTTCCACCAATTTTACATTGTTTTATTTTATCTAGTTGTGAACTCCATTAATTTGTATCATATTTATCATGTTTTTTATGATTTTTTCACAATATATTTAGCATTAGTCTCAACATAAACCTCATTTTATTATATATTTTATTTTATTTTTGTTATTTTCATCCTAACCACTTGATGTAATAATAGTTGTTTCACATTTCTTTAGTAATGCTTCAACTTTATTTCTCATTTCATTATCACTACCTTTGGTATCCTTATATGCATAAGTATTTAAAGTTATTTAAATTTTTTTCGTATAACAATACTAGTGTTTTTTTATCAAATTAATTAGTTTATTTTATTTTTTTAAAGATCCACTATATTATTTATGGTCATTTTTTGAATTCAAACTAAAATTTCACCAAGTAATTTTCATATTTATATAATTTGGATTCAAGGAGTTTAATATCATCTATTTTTTAATTTAATAAATTAATATAATCATTAATATTCTTATTAATTGACTTTATAATTGAATTTAGATCACCCATATTTCTTGATAACTCTATGTCCTTCTCTGTATTGACCTTGAAACTAGGTTTGGAAATTACATTAATTATAATTCTTTAATGATTATTTTCTCTCTCAAGTATCTTGTTTTCAATAAATAAAACCATGAGTTCCATTATTAATTTAGAAACCATTTTAGTTTCATCTTATTCAATTTACTCTTCATTATTTATTTCATCTTCACTAGATGATTCATTTGATAATTTTGATTATGTTGTTAAATCATTTCTAACTTCAACCTCTTTTTATTTCATTTATTATTTACTTTTCTCTTTAGAAAATTAAATATCATGTTTTGAAAGTAAATTTCTATTGTTTATTGAGTTATCTATTACCGTTATATTATTTAATATACTTTTTATGGTCACTTTTAATATCATTTAATGATATTTTGGGGTGATTATCATCATCCCCATGTTCTTTCTTTTCTAGGAAACTAGTTGAAAAATATATGGTCATTCCATAATTGAAACATTTAAATATAAGTTGGTCTTTATACATAATTTTTTATATTTACATTACTTTGGAGAAAAATTATATAAACACATTGATTTTCATGGAATCATATTTATCTTATTACTATTCTCTAGGATACCTCTTTTAAAAAATTGACTTCTATTCCTTTGGAACATTCTAATGTTGTAATGTTTTTATCCTTCCCCTTCTCCTTCAATGCTATACCAATTCTCATCTAATAAGATGTTTTTTTTTTGATATTTTTAATGGTCATCCCATAAAATTCATGATCCTATAAAGCATAAATTTTAGCATCAAACATATTGTATACAATTCACATCAATATATTCACCATGGTAATGTCATTAAAATTTTCTACAAAATTTCAGATCAAGTTAAAAAATCACTTGAATAAAGTTCTCAACCACTAATTTATCTTCAATAATATATATATCCTTGAATTTGGAACAAAATTTTTGATTATTTGATTCTATAAAATTATTTTCTTCTTCAATAACTTATATTTTATTCTAAGTTTTTTTTCATTTTGAGAACCATTACCCCTATAATGTCCTTCTAAAAGAGTGGTGTATATATTGAATTGTGATCCCTTCCATCAGATTCGACAATTTTAATTTCCAATTAAGTAAAATGTATTTATCTTTTGGTTATATCAATACTTTTAATTGTGATTTCAAGAAAATATAATGTCATAGTGTAAAAATATGGATCAATCCTCTCTTTAAAAAACTGAAATCTTTTTTATACAGAATATGAAAATCTTTTTTTTAATTTAAATATTTCTAATATCTATTAGAAATAATAAATTTAAAATATTTCATAAATAAAGAACTACCTAAAGATCCTTATGAGAGAACATTGATCTGATACCAATTGATGTGGTTGGGAATTCATTATGCAACATTAAGAGGGGTGATATAATGCACCTATAAATATATTCATTGATATATTTGGTACTCTTATTACATAGTTTATAGAACCTTTATATAATCTTGTATTAAATGATGATGAAATATCATGATATATTGAGGACCACATGAACACAATATGTTTTTATGAGGTTCACTTATTCTTTTTATAAAGTTTCAAATCCTTGGTGCTCAGGGTTTCGATCCCACTTCCCACTTCATTATATTATTATTAATAAATAACTATGTTAGTTGATTAGGAACATGTTCTTATACTCCTAAAATTATAAAAAATGAAATAAAATTTTATAAGATCAATAATGGGCATCAATAAGATTAAATGATCTTCCTTATCCTTCCTCATGTTCATCCATTGAATAAACTATGAATTCACCCTCATATTCTCTCAAAACTGACTCTAATAATATTTAGAATATTACAAAGAATATTTGGGTAAAAAATCATTATATCACACTTTAATAAAGTAAAAAAATAAAGAATTATATATTTCATCCCAAATAATGATTTCATGAATTATTCCATGTTTTTATTTTTTTGGTAAATACTACATCAAAAAACTATTGAAAAAATATATTATATTCCTTTAATTTCAATGAAATTTTCCATATCTTGAATTAAATATTTTACTTCTACCATAAATTGATTTGATTGACCATGATGTTGATCTTCTTCTCTATCTGTATGATTAATATTCCATAGTAATTTCTCCTTCTCACCATGCCATAGATCTATTTAACCCTTAAACCATTTCACTAAGCATAGAATACAAGGATTTTGATAAATTTATCTTTAGACCTTGATGAAAAAGAATATGTTTTCTTGACATTATAACTTCATAAAAAACCATGTTGTTTCTTCTCTTCATGGTAGGATTTCAACTCTTCCCTTGAATCAGGAACCATGGATTCATGAACCATAATAATATTATTTAAAAACCATGATATAATAGACTTAATCGTGATGTGGTTATATTCCTTATGTACACTTATAATCCTTTAAATAATTATTCATGAACTTTGGGCACTAAAATAATAATTTTTCTTCAAAATTTAAATAAATGGTTTTATAAGGAAATAACCACTATGTGTTTTTCTAAACACCATGGTATGGTTTCTATTTTAGTTGAAATGTTTTCATTATTTTTCACTCACTTACACTCTGATAAATATTTACTTAATATATAACCATACTTATAATGTATAAACCATGAAATCACTTATAAATTTTTCAATTATTGAATCAATAAACTATTCATAGTAATTTATCAATGTGAAAGTTATCTAAAAAATATATTATAGGATATTGGGTTTTTTTAGAGTTCTATAACCCTTCATGTTATGATCATGACTACATTGACCATTTCCCAATTAATAGATAACCAATTACACACATTCTAAATTCAATTCAAGATTTATCTTCATAATTTGATGTATTTTCAATGTTTTACCTCTTTTTGTAAGTCACTAGCTCCTAGACTATTGGAGGAATTATTAATAAGGTACACCTAACTCATTCATCAACTTATGTGGGGTACCATTAGGTTGGGTATTTCTATGTAGGAACTTTTTTTCTTTGATACCAATATTTTAATGTCACATTCCATTCCAACATTTTTATTATTCATATTTTTAATAAAAAAATTGTAAGTGTTGGGGGAGAAATGTAACTCATAACAACACTTTTATCATTTTCTTCTTAGTATATGAAAAAGGATTAACTATTGGGGGGATATAGTCCTCTCATTTTATAAAATTTATGACATTATATAAGGGGAATATGCTATTATTTTCTAGAGAAGTTCCTTTTTATGCATTTATTCCCTATTATGATCGTTCTATATATTATGAATGAAAAAATAATAATAAAAAAGAAATATATGTTTATAAAGAGAGAATGATTTTATAATTTTTTAGAGACAATTATGAGTTTTCATTTTATTTCTTGAATGAAATATTTATAAATCATTAATTTCTTTTCTATGTAAATTTTTACCATCTCCTAAATGTCACTATTCCTTGGAATTAACTAGTAAAATTATATATGATTCATATATTGTAACGCCCTGACCCCAGTTACCTAGAGTCGGTGCATTATTAAATAACATTGGCATGATCTCGAGAAAGATCAAGTCTCGAAAGACCGATTAGTTTAGTAGCCTTGGAATAACTAGATACATCCATAAATTTTTACATTACATCATAAAAAAACATCGTGTCTTCATATCCCCTCATACTATCCTTGCAGGTCATTCATAAATTACTTCTTCATAATCCTGGGAAAAATAAAACATTGAAAGGGGTGAGCTCAGATGCTCAGTAAGGATAACATTATAGCAGAAGCTTTCATAGATAAGCATAAACACTTAAGGCAGCTTATAACTAAAACAAAAGCCTTTTAAACTTGAAATTCAGCATAAAATGGAAAAGATAAAATAAAATAATGCCATTTACTTACTCACATGGATATTCTACTAGTCTAACAATCCCATGCATTATCAATAACCACTTTCATAATGATGGAATGCATAATGCCAGACTATCATAACCACATAGCCAAGGCCTCGTGCCAAGACTACAAATAAGATTTTGCCAAGTCCTTGTGCCAAGACACTAGTTTGTCTCATGAGACCTACCGATGCATTGAGGAGATATAGCGGGCTCCACCCGTCACTTATTAATTCCAATGCATTCCTCATATGAACAGGTTAAAACATAACATAAACATTCGTATTAAAACTAGCATACGAAATGTCAATACTCACAAACCATGAATGGTATAAAAATAGCTCATCCACAGTAAAACATAACTCATTCGATACAATATGGAAGATTGTATTGTATCACATTAACCTCAATCAATAATAATGAAGGATGTTGACATAGATGAAAATAATCATCAAAACTATTTGAGAGAAATATCCCCCTTTTCTTGAAAACATTTAAAAGTCACATTATTTGTCAAGAAGCCATTTAAAAATAGATTTTTGAATCAAAGTGTCCCATACCACTTTGAAACATTTAAAAGGAGTTTTAATTTTAAAACTTTAATGTCAATTTAAATAAATCCTTAAAACCTTTTTTTAAAACATGGACATTAATGAGAAAGATTTAGAAGAATAAGTCTTTAAAACATTTAAAAATGGTATTTTAGTTAGAGATTCTAACCAAAAGAGCGACACTTGAATACAAATAATTGAGGTAATCAAAACATTATAATATCATGAGAATAAAGGGATTCATGATATACTATGTCAAAGTACATTATATACACCACATAAAAGTGATTTGGTGTATAACAACAAAGAAGTCTCAATGGAATTTAAATTGAGATGAAATCTCTCATAAAGGTCGTATCCTTAGGTTAAGGATAAATCAACGACATAATTATGTGTGAAAAATATAAATACACTCAATATGATTGGATATTTAGTGTAAATCAATCAGATGACATTCACACATATTCTTGTAAAAACAACACCAATGAATTGGATATTTAACTCAACAAATGGAGATTGAGTTAAATTACTCTTATCAAGTTCATACCGATCACTTGAGAATTTATCAATGGAGTGATTATGGGTATCAAAAGTATATCCACAGAAAAGGGGAGTGGAAATAATGACATAAGAAAATGAATAGAGATTCCACACATAATCTCGGAGTAAAATAATCAATGGAGTTTGCGTAAAGCCGAATAAATGGAAATTGGAATTTCAAATCCCCTTATCGATTTGGTAACTTATGAAACGTGAACCCAGGAAAGAAGGATAACAAAATGATGATGTAAATATACATTAATTAAAGTATATTACTCAATTAATACAAACATGGGCAGCACACACACCACATGCAATAAATAAGTGGTGAATAATGGAATTCTCACGAAATTAAGAGTGAGATAAGAAACTCCTTACCACGTTAATCAACTGAGTCGTATGGACAAAAGTTAATAACCAACAAATTATTTACATAATAACATGAATATAAAGGGAATAATGATAATATATATCAAATGGAAGTACAAAATACACCACTTTCAATAATTTAGTGGCGAACAATGGAAATCTCACGGAATTGAAAGTGAGATAAGAAAATCCCTTACTTTGTAATTTTTCCTTGGTCGACGGTAGGTTAACCTCCTGTATAATGGTGAAATAATTGTTATTGAATTATAAAAGGATAATTTACTTTAATATGATATCATATATGATCTTTTAACATTGATTTGTTAATAATATCTTAGAATTATCGTCATTTCGGGTGTTAACGGGTTCATTTTACTTTATATTCTTTGTTATGTGATCCATATTCGTTATTAATGGGATGTATATTATTCATATCCAGAATGATATCAAGTACTTAGATACTATTTTTAAATCATCAAATTATAATTATACTTGAATGGATATGATGGAGAATGAATCTCATCGTGTTCGTGGAGACGGTAGTCCGTACGTACGCACGAGCGACAATATCATTCTTTTGATATTAAAAATATATATAATTGGATGGTATATCATATATACAGAATCATTATTATGTTATATTTATTATTTACATGAGTTACACATCATTATTATACCCATCCAAATAATAATATATTGAATAACAATTACACCACGACGTGGAGACGGTAAGCCGTACGTACGCACGTATGGTGACATGTTATTCAAAGGGTGGATAGAATTATGAATATGGTTGTACCATATTTATAATAACATCACAGTATATATAAGATACTGGAGTTATTATTTTAGAATGGTAATAACAAAGAAAGAAGAAGTGGAAGAAGAAAGGAACTTGGAAAAGGGTGGGGAAATCATTACCTCTTCTTCGGGTTCTTCCTTTTGATTTGATCAAAAGGGCTCCTTAGGTTGGCTTTCTGATCAAAATAAGGCCTCTAGGTTGTAGTGAGGGAAGTTGAGATAGTATTTGGGTAGGGTTTGGCCGAACCAAAGGGCTTTGAAGGTGTGAAGAAATGAGAAGGAGGAGTGCCCTTTTATAAGAGGGGTGAGGGGCACCTTTGGAAAAGCTAGAAATATTAATTTATAATAAATTCATATTCGGTTTATAATGGCACAAAAGTTTATTATTTAAATTTTAAGGTGGGTATGGGTCGAAAAAAACTCAACCAATAGAATTTAGACAGGTTTGGGTTATTATATTAACCTTATCATTAAGTATTAACTCTTAGTTAATTAGTTTCACTTTTACAATGTCTCTTTGTATTTTTATATTATATGGTTAATAAAATTACTATATACATCCAAGCGACCCCCAAGTGGTCCATTAATGATGAACCTATCATGATATAAGTCTCTTGGACTAAACTTAGATTTTTAGGAATTTAATATCAATTAATAATATAATATTTGTTTTAAGAACTCTTTTATGTCAATTTTGACACTATTCAATAGTTGGTTTTTGTGAAACTCATAACAGGCTGATTACTTCGAAAAAAATCAATTAAATCAATCCTAATATATCATATTATCCTAGAAAATTATTTTAATTCATTAAAAGTTTCATATTATATTTATTTAGGTATTTATAATATCAATTATTTTAATTTTTCAATATTAAAGTAATTAATTCATCATCATTGTGTCATAAATAAATTAACTTATTTAATGTCTAAAAATTATAAATAAAATATCATTATGTAGGAAATCGTTTTATATTTCTAATTAATATTTATAATATAAAATCCAATATATATAACCCTATGTAACAATTGTTTTGTTAAAAGATATATGCTTGTGTCATTTTTTGTATTTATTTTAACTTAATTCAAATAAAGTGTCATTATCACTTACAAGTGGATCCATGGGGTCCCAAAATCGAC
Organism: Viscum album; assembly: GCA_963277665.1. NCBI lineage: Eukaryota > Viridiplantae > Streptophyta > Magnoliopsida > Santalales > Viscaceae > Viscum > Viscum album. The sequence goes on from OY728123.1 coordinate 870,618,390, forward strand.
CCAAATATTCCCATGTTCTACCATGTATCAACCAATAGGGTTAAGACACGTTTTAGGGTAATTTATTATTATTATAATATTATTTTTTAACCCTTGTTTATCGGATTTACCCTTTAACCATGGTAAATAAAATATTTACCGGAGTAATTATCCAAAATGTTTAAAAATAAAAGTTACCTATTTACACAATTTGAACATCCTGATTCCAAATATGGAATCCATTTTTCCAAATTCAAAACACAGAAGTGGCAGAAATTAATTTAAAATTAATTCCCGTTGTTAAAACAAAAAGCGTGTTTTTTAGAGATAATAACTATCAAAAGATTGTCACTTGTTTATGTCTGGTTTAAATGTGAAATTATGTTCAATGACCCACATTGTATTACATAGTAAAAATATATTCTTAATATAATTTAAAACCACTCAAATTAATAATTTATCACTATTAATTATTTTGATTAAAAAAGTTGTTTTTAATTAAAATTTAGTAATTTTCACTATTCATCAAAATATGAAAGTTATCCGAAAAGTACCAAAATTTCACCCTAGGCTAATTTAGATATTCCTAATCCAAAAATGAATTCCATTTTGAGAGATAGAATTTATAAAATTTCAAAAAGTAGGTATTACTATTCATAACGGCTAGTTTGATTGGTTATGGTGTGTTAAAATCTCGAAGTTGCGTACAATGCACATCATTGCATTATTCGAAAGGAAACATACTGAGGAAGCTTGGGGTGTTACATATATTTCATATAATAATAATTTTATAAATCATATTAAATACAAGATTATAGAACTATGTTTAATTATTTAGTTTAAGAAAAACACCAATTCAAATTTCATAATTAGAATTTTATCTATGATAATGGGTGGGATAAAGGAAACTATTTTTAAGTAAATAAATCTAAAATTAAAGGATTTTGTGAAAATATCTGGGAAATTTAAAATAGTGATGTATTATATACTTAAAATTAATTTACATTGAAAGAAAACTATTATGGTAGTACAAATGAAATGTATAAGATTGAGGAGTTAGATTCATATTTTCTGAGGATTCCTTTATTATTTTTTATTAGGAATAAAAAAATATTTAAGTGTACATGATATTGATGAGACAAAATTTAAGATTAATTTTAATGAATATTAAATTGAAAATATGATCAATTTTACCCTTGGTAAAGATATTTTAGATAATATTTAGGAATAATTTATGATAACTAATAAATTTTAGAGGTCTAAATCAAATGAGCATAATCACGACATCATCAAGAGTGGAAAGAATAAAAAACATTAAAAGATGAACATTAATGAAAATTTCACACCATATACATTAATAAATGCATGTTATATATATTGGAATATATGTAACATACCTAAAGATAAGTACATGAGAACAACCTTCTATATATATATATATAATGAGAATCTGTGATATAAACCTTGAATACCTTGACCCCAACAACTATGGACCTATAAAATTAAATGAATGATGAGATGTTATATGGAAAAATTACAAAAGGAACCATTGACTATAAAGATTACATAAGAATTTATACATGACCTATAGTTTTATACTTGTATAGTTTTTGAATACTATAAATAAGAGGCTTGGGAAGCTAATCTAAAATTAGTTAAAATAGATCAAATGTTTTATCCATTTAGTATAAATACTATTTAAATCAACACTATATGTCCATTTCTTATAATTTTCAGTATTTTTCTCTTCATTATCCTCAATTATCTTCTCTGCCTCTAATGATCATGGGAATAATTGAGTTTTTTATCATTATATTTTCTTATTCCATGATCATAAGAGGATAAATAGTCTAATTTATGAAAAAAATACTATAAGGTCTAATTTATATTATTTTAATAGCTCTTTAATATAAGATTATTATATTATGTTTATTTTTCTAATTATTTAGTCATCATTTTTTCACATCAAAGGTATTAAGTGTTTTTATAATATGACTAAAAATTAATAGAGTAGGTTGTTTGATTTTACAAAATATGAGTACTCATTTTGTAATAGGATCATAAAAAGGTTCATTTTCTTAAAGAATTTTATATTTGTTAATAAACTCGTCCTGGTGGTTTCTTTTTTTAAAATATAATACTTGAGTAAATACAATATAGTAATTTTTTTGAAAATTGGAAACATTATCCAAGATTATAAAATTGATTTAATTAATTATATTTTTTACAAATTGTAACTATACAAAATCCCCCAAATACTTTTTATTTTTCAAAAAACATTCCTCACAAAACCATAAAATGAAGTCAATTTATTTAAACCATTAAATATAGAATTTTTTATAATTCAAGTAAAACCATGTTTCCATTAGTCACCATGGTAACCACCATGGTTTTGTGGTGTTTTCCATCCCATCTTTTTCTACATAACCTCAAAAAAGAAAGTCAGAAAAATAAATTCACTTATATCTATAGTCATCACCATAGCGGGATTTTTTTTATCAACCAAATACACTATTATATTATAATAAAAGAAAAAACAAAGTGACACTACCCATATACCATGGAATTATTTTTATGACAAGATTCATACTTCTTTTGACTACTAACAATTTGATTCAACCTTCTTCAGAACATCTTGGATGATTTCAAAAACATTATTGTTATAATATTTTTAATAAATCTATTTTAAACATAAACAAAAATTTTAGGATAAGTAGTTTACATATTTTTATTTCAAATATTCACTTAAAATACTTCTTATATTCTAACCAAGCTAAAAAAATCATGACTTCAATACAAAAAAAAATAGGAAATAATGTTCATCAAATATTGTAATGTCTCTAAATTTCTGTGTAAATTTTTTTATTTATATGAAATTATTTTGAGACTACATGCTCTTGCAACACATGATTCTGAGTCCCAGTGAGCTCGGAACTGAATTTTGAAATTTTTTAAGGTATGTTCAATAAACGTGTGTGAGGGTTTTTCTAACGTTTGAAACGGTGCTCAGATCAAAAATCTATGGGCACCATTGAACTCAAAATGCCATGATTTTCCTAGAAATGACTTAAATTTAGTTGTCCAGGGGCGAATGGAAAAGGTTAATTTTCAGGCCTTTCGGAAAAAAAACTTTAAAATTTTATTTTATTTATTTTCTCACCGATGAGAGGTAACACGGCAATGTTGTGGTGTAGAAATGAGGTAGAGATGAGGCACATTAATGGAGCTCATTAATGGATCATTAACATGCAGCATAATGATGCTTTAATGATGTGTAACAGTGTAATGACACGACATCACAACATAAAAGAAACACTACAACGTGTTTTATTTTAGTATTTTGATGTGTTGGTGGAATAAGGATTAAACTGGGAGGATTATCTAATGAAACTCTGATGGATTTCTTCCCCAATGAAGAATGACGAACAGTGGAGGGACGTTATCGAATTCAACTTACCTTGAAGAATGATGAACGTCGTTGACCTCTTGGACCCTCGAGGAGGAAATGCTATGGTAACGAATGTCAATGAGGTAGGGGTTTTATTTTGAAGTCTCCCTCATCCTTTATTTCTAAATGAAAAATGCGGATCAAATCACGAACAGGTTGATCTGCGGGTCACTTGTTCTTGTGGTAGGGTACTCTTTTGGGGGTTCAACATCAGGACTGAATTATCATGGATTCAACATATTCCCTAAACCTACCCCCAATTTTAAAACTTCTAACGCGGAGGGCGCGGGCCGACACGAACAAGGCCTGATCCCCTCTGCATGTTCACTTATTGTGAATGGATTTTCCAAGATAATGGCTAGGCTCATTTGAGACCATCGTGATGATGGTGACACCCTATGGATCCCATAGGTGCAGGCAGATCGAGAAACGAACCACTAGAGCAACTCCAGTGGCCCACAGAAGGAATCATCGGTGCGCCGGCACCGGCGGCAGTGGCCCGTGGCCCGCGTCCGGGCCGCTCGGGTGACCTGGTGAGCCACAGTCACTTGATCGCGGTAGAGGGGAGGTCATGTCTTGTCATCCACAATAGGTGCTAGATGCAGTGCCAGGTGGGCACTGCATTGGAGGAGTGGCCCGCTTCTTGCGGGCCGCGTTCGGACAGAGGAGCAGACGTGGCGGCGGCTACCGCGTCCCAGGGGCACACCACCAACCGCATGTGTGGTTGGACTTAATTTGGCAAGACACACCCCTAGAAATCTGACAGGATGGACTCATACTGGTGGGCCAGACGAGTCCAGGTCCCCAGGCAACCCAGCAGACTGGACCCTTGGCCAAACTGGGCCAAGTCTAGCGATGCCCATTAGGCCTGGCCCACTGGCCAGGCTGGACCAGACCGACCCAGACCCAAATCGGGCCAAGTTGAGTCATTAGAATTAAACTAGGGTATGTGGGACCCCCGGGACAGGTTGGATGGGTCTGTCTGACCGGTTCAGACCGGGTCGAGATGCAACCAGCCCTTGATTACTAAAACACTAATAACTTTCAAACTATGCATCCTATTGACGAGAAGTTTGCGGCATTGGGACCCTCTCGACGAGGAGGGTATTTTGGTATGCTCTAAGGATACTTACAAGGAATTTGAATTTCAATGTATGGATTCGGGGAGTGGTTCTCTTGGGATCAATTGCGCAAACGGGCAGTGGCTATGTGGACCTCAGTGGCCCGGGTGTGGGCCTCAATGGCCCGGAAGACTAGAAGCTGTGTGGACCTCAGTGGCCCAGCAGATACATGTGGGCCTCAGTGGCCCGGCAGAACCGTGTGGGCCTCAGTGTCCCGGTAGATGACTAGTAGCCGTGTAGACCTCAGTGGCCCAGAAGACTTGAATGACTCATTAGGGATGATTCCATCAACAGTACAAAACATTATTCACTATAACCGATGAACCTTTTCCATATGCTTTAGATTATACCCCATGTGAGTCGTCCTTGATTTGTGGCTTTTATTTGTGGCTTTTATTTCAAGTTTCTTTGTGGTATTTATCCTTAGTGGACTAGGGTCCCCTAATGAGTATTGTGTTACTCACCCCTATATGGGCTTCTCCTGCACTTGTTGTGTCTTTTTCAGATGATGGACATTTCGATGGAGGACTTAGTGGCCTAGGACCAGGTGGGACCCAATGAGATCTAGAAAATCGGGGATACTCCTACAACATCTAGTAGCTACTCTACTCTTACTACCAGGTGGGGTTCTCAGTGGGTGGCTATCCAGAGTTTCTTTAGTACTTTCCTATTTTCTAATTAGTTCTTGTTGAGTTTGTATTCTGGCCCATTAGTTTTCCAGTTGTACTTGTACCCAGCACTTGTTTAGTGGTACACTTATTTCCCTTTCCAGTTTTTAGGATGTCTATGTGTGTGAAGGTATCCAGGAAAATGCCTCCCACTTGAAGTTTGATGCCTTTGGCGCTAGTCTCCAACCCTTGGCCTTCGGGAGGTGGGCTTGGGGTAGTCACATTATAGGCCTCGGGGGATGGGTTGTGACAAATATAATATTATTCCAATATTAATATAAGAAACTATATTAATTTACTAAAAATAAACAAAATCCATGAATTCAATATTTTTCCCCGATGATATTTTATGAAACATTACATATCATTCCTTCAAATTAGGTTTCATGATATCATTTTTTAGTGACATGACCTTAAAGGGTATTCATTTTTTGACAAATAAATCCCATTGTATTTGATAATTTATATTACCCCAAATTATCACTTATTTTATATTTTAGAATAAATAAACTAACATAACTCCATTATAAAATATATTTCCCAATAATTTACCACTATGAATCCCCTTTAGTCAACTATAACAATGTCCTCTTTCTCCCCCTTTAATGAACACATTTCTTCCTTGATGACAAAACCAAAGGTTTTCACTTCCAAATTCAACCTACAAATGTGACCCATAATTAGTCTATTATTTATAATAGTGAGAGGGTATTTATACATTACTTCAAGAAAAAATGGTGGCATTAAATTCAAGTTTCAACCATGTTATTTCAAATACTTATCCTAAAACATAATTTTTCATAAAATTAACTACTTTATTTATAATGAATATTTGTTTTAACTTCACAAAAATTTTCTTGACATTTTATATGATGAAATGAATTTTTATCTCATTGTGTTTCATCCTTGGGTGATTTATTGCTTTATTATATGATTTATAAAAATTTTATTATAATAAGAAATTGAGATAATTGTGAAAATCTCATCACCAACATATTAGGGTTGCTATAACATCTAAAAAAACTATGAACCTCAGTGAGTTATAACTATGTTTTTCAACCCAATATTGTTAACTAGTATTTTATAAAAATTCTTAATCAACCATGATATACAGTTTATTCCAAAATAGAAATCATCTCCATATGTGGATTTTAAATCAAACATCATACAAACCCAATATGCATTGATAAAATCCATCAACTTATACACATTTATTACTATAAAATATAATATATAATATGCTATTATTTTACTATATGTTTTAATTTTATAAAATACTATATTTAATATCATCCACAACACATAATACCAAAATAAAATGAAACTACGACACATTTTATTTGGAGAAATTACAAGAATTAAAATGTGATTGCAGTAATGTAGTTGTTAATTTGAAAGATATATATAGAGGTAACTACATTATGTAATATGTATATATATTTATAAATAAAATTAAAGGTCATTATAAATACTAATTTATTGATAAAATTCAATTTATTTATCAAAATAACTAATTAAATCATTATAGGAATAAAAATATTTTTTACTAAAAAATGACTTGAGTTTTATGTATGCTTGTATTAAATAAAATATTCATAAACACTTGAAATTGAGTCTAATAAAATAGTATTCAAATTAGAAACAACATATCTAAATTTTTTAATAATTCCATTCTTTTTTTTACATAAAATAAGTTACCGATGTAGATATTATTTACCATGATAAAATAGATATTTTTAAAATAATTTTTTACAAGTATTTTTATAATTAATATATATCTAAATTAAGTTTATATATTTTACATAATTATTGAAATTTAATTTTATATATTAAGAAGTAGATTAACACTTGTTTAAAAATTAATTTATAGGAATTTAGACTAATAAAAAATAATTTTTTAAAAATATAATTTTCTAGGAAAAATATTTTTTTCTATATATAATATGTATTAATTTAAAATTTAATTTTATTATATTTAGATATTAAATTTTATTTAAATAATTTAAAAAATTTAATCATAATTTCCAAAAATTTTAAAACATTTCATCATATAATTATATTAAAAAAAATTAATTACCATGGTTAATTTTTATTCAAGGTTTTTAAGGATTTAAAATCAGAAAATTAAGTGGTTCAAATGTTATGTTTACATGAAACTTAGACATTCTAATAGTCCTTTTTTATGTTATAAGGTAATACCTACATGTCTCACCAAACATTCTTCACCTAAGTCTCATTAAATTTCATTATTATCCATTACTATTCAATTCCAAGGAAAATTCCCTATTTTCACCTATAAATGTAGGTCACTTACACCAAATTCAAGAAACACTCCTAATTTTAAATTCCCAAGAAAAACTACACATATTTTCTCTCCTAAAATCCCTCTACACATTTTATATCCATTTATACATTATATTTTCACAAGTCCTCCCATTCCATGATGCCTTTCAAAATAAGACCTAAATCCTCATCATGAATGTTATAAACCCCCTAGTTTTTTATTCTTCATATTTATCATGATTTCCCTTAAAAACATATATTATCACTTATAATATAATGAAAAATTTATTATATGTATACTGTGATGTTTTTATGATAATGGAATAATCATTCTCTACCATTTACCTATTCCTTAGAAATGTTAAAACGCCATCCATTCATAAGTGTTGACTATAACCTCCTCATGAAACATGTTCAATTTTACATAAATTCATTAAATGGATACTTTAATTTCAATATTTAATGAATTAATATGATATCTATAAAATGTTTAATATTATAAAAAATATAAACCATTTTATACATTCTTCATGTTCAACGGAAAAGGAAAATGTTTCTAGTGTATACATACAATGTAACACCCGAGCCTTTTATGTGAAATATTTTGTTTGTATATTATATAAATCATCAAAGGAATATTTCACTACACACAACACTAGCTTGGATTGCTTTACATGCAATTGCGGCCTTCCTCGATAGCTTGCGTCGTACGCAATACCGAGTTTCACTAAACAATGATATGTTATTAAAATATTATTAAAACTAGCCATTATGAATAGTAATAACCACTTTTTGAAATTTTATAAATTTTATTTTTCAAAATGGACTTCATTTTTGGATTCGGAATATCGAAATTACCCTAGGGTGAAATTTTGGTATTTTTCTGAAAACTTTCAATTTTTGATGAATAGTGAAACCACTAAGTGGTAGTTAAAAAAACTGAATTTTTCATAAAACTTAATTTTACCACTTCTGTGAGTGGAATTTTGAAAATTCGAGAGACATGGTTGATGTCAGTAAGTAAAATGTGGTTCATTGAGATGAAAATAATTTTTGGTGAATAGTAACTTTTTACTTTTTTTACCACGGTTAAAAGTAAATAGGGTAATTAAGGGTAAAAATGATATTATTATTACCCTAACACATGTCCTAATTCTATTGGACAAGTGTAATTCGACCAAAAACAACCTTTGGAATAAAATATGACCATTTAGGCCCACTTGTATTATATTAGGACATTTATTATTAATTTATTTAAAGAAGGGTTAAAATAGTTAAAATCAAAGTTTAATAAGAAAATAATTTTTAATATAGGGTTATACATAAGATAAAATCGACTATAAATATTCATTAGAAATATAAAACAATTTCCTACATAATGATATTTTATTTGTAATTTTTAGACGTTATATAATTTAATTTATTTATGACACAAATATGATGCAGTAATTATCTTATTAATGAAATATTTACATAATTTATGGTATAAATACCCAAATAAATGTAATTTGAGACTTTTTATGAATTAAAATAATTTTATAGGTTAATATGACATGTTAGTATTTATTTAATTAACTTTTTTCGAACTAATCATTATGTTATGAGTTTCACAAAAATCAATTACTAAATAGTGTCAAAATTGACATAAAATAGTTTTAAAAAAATATTATATTAGTAATTGTTATTTTATTCCAAAAAATCTAAGGTTTGGCCAAATGACTTAGATAAGGTTATTTATATTAATAATAAACAACTTGGGGTTCGTTTTTCTGCTTATAGTAAGTTTATTAACCTTATAGTATAAGAACACAAGAAGACACGGTAAAAGTAAAATTATTTAACTTAATGTTAAATCTAAATGATAAGGTTAAAATAGGAACCTAAACTTGTATAAATTCTATTGGATGAGATTATTTCGATCCATCCCCACCTTAGCTTAGAAATAAATCAATTTGGAGCTATTTAAAACCGAATTTGACATTATAATAAAATAATAGTTTTAGTTATTCCAAAGGTACCCCTCTCCTCCCTTATAAAAGGGCACCTCCTCCCCCTCTTCCTCACACCACTTTGAGCCTTCAATCTCGGAAAACCCCTGAAAATTTCTCCTCTCCACTTCCCTAGAAAAATCCTAGAGGTTCTGGTCTTCTTTAAAGACCTATTTTAGTGCCTTAAAAGGAGGTCTCAAAGAAGCACTTCAAAGAAGAGGTAATGTCCGTTACCGATTCTTTCATCTTTATTTATTCTTCCACTTCTTCTTATTTAGTTGTTTAATTATGAAGTAATAACATCAGTATCACTAATATACTGATATGTTATTATAAGTATGAAACAACCCTATTTCACCATCTATCCATCCTACGGAAAAAGAAATCATTGCGCGTGCGTACGTACGGAATACCGTCTCCACGCCGTGGTGTAATCTATTTTCCACCAACACCTTACTTGGATGGGTATAATGGTGTAAATAATGACTATATATGACTATTATAAATTGATATTGATTCTTAAATAGTATACATACACTCCAATACAATTCCACGATCAAAGGAACGATATCATCACTCGTGCGTACGTACGGAATACCGTCTCCACGATGTGATGCGACTCATTCTACATGATCTTCATTTCATAATGATTATATAAATGAATTGAATGAATTAATATGATATATATTACACTATTACAAATCTGGAAATGAGTTATCTATAACCTAAAGAGAATAATAAGAGTTTATTCGACAAAACACGCATAAGAACAAAAAGTAATAAACACCTGAATAACAAAGTAGTAATGAAATATTACTAATAAGAAGCTAAGAATATGACCATATATGATATCATAACAATAATTATGATTCTTTAATAAGTCAATAACATTATTTAAATCATTATACAGGAGTTTCGGACACTTACAAAGCAAATCGGACCTAAGGTAAGGGAAAATATCACAATCTCATTTTTATCTGAGATTGTGTATTCGTAAGTATTTACTGGGGTGTATTTTATCATCCACATACATGTTTCCTCTATATGTAATATTTTTTCCATCCACCTACAATTTTTTAAATCCAATTTTACCCTTCGGTGAGTTTTTAGTAAAATATAGGAAAGGAATCTTTTGTCGTTTTTCATACGAGGTACTTTTTGACTTTTCCGACAAAGGTACAAGAAGAATGTTTTTTTAACTTATACGGCATGAATGGATTTTTAAAACATTATTTCCAAGAAGCTTCCTTTACAAGTTTTCAAGTTTATTTTTAATCAACTTCTTTTAGTTTAAAATTGTATGACATGTTAAGAAAGGAAAATTTTTTTGAAGTAGAAAGGATATTTTCCTCAAGAATGGAGTTCAAGTGTTTTATCAAAATTATTTTCCATATAAGATAATATAGGGTTATATTTATATCCCTATTATTACATTGATTTGATTATGTTGTGATGGAATTATTTTTATGAATTCCTTTATCTTATATGAATTGTTTTATGATGTCATGTTGTTTAAGAATCCCATTTTTATTACATGGATTATGCAATGATGTATGGTTTATGATTTTGTGGCACACATAAGAATGGTATCATTATGAGATGGGTGGGACCTATATCTCCCTCCAATGCATTGGGTAAAGATTTTATATCTCATGATATAGACATGGCTGGAACGGCAGGTTAAACCGGTTCAGTGAAACAAGACTGAAACGAGGAGTGAACTCGGTTCAGAAATGGACTTTGTCCACTAATATAGTCTTGGCAATGAGTCTTGACTAATAAGAAATGATTCTCTATGATTATGTGTGTATTCCACAAAGTTTCATGTTTTAAGTTATGATTATTGGGATTACATTTCACTACTATGATTTATCCCATGTTATGAAATTACGATCTCTTTTGCAGGTTAAAATTTCCAAAAGTTATGTTCTTAAGTATATGATGTGATTGATATTTCTTTTGCTTACCCTTACTGAGAATTTGAGCTCACCCTTTTATATGTTTTATTTCCCCAGGTCAGGAAGAAGGTTATTAAGTAGGATATGCCAAAAAGGGACTCTAGATATGATGAAATAAGTGGGAGGAAAATTTGATGCTTTATGAACCAGTTGTTTATGTTTCCCAGTTTCTAAAGACACTATACCTATAAGGTCCTTTAATAGTTTTGTTATATGTTGTAATAAGTGTGCTTCAAATTTTTAAGTACTAACAATGTATGTAAAGTATGGGTCGTTATAGTTGGTATCAGAGAAAAGTTATAGTCAACCTTTGGAAACTAGGATGTGAAAGTCTTAGTAAGAACCCTAAGGATAAGTCTAAGCATAGAACACAATCTTAGTGTTTTAGAAATGTCCATGAATAACATAGGATAAGACCTTAAGTGTGAAATTTTATTATGTGGTTTTCCTATTATAATTAGTGTTGCTGACACTATTCTTCTTGGTTTTAGTCAATGGATGGAACCTGAAGGAACCGTGTTAATGCGGAATGCGACGGGCAATGCAATGATTGTCCCCCTGAGCAACCAAACGTTATGGGAGCTAGAATGAAAAATCTTGTAGCCATGCTCACACAACTTTCTCAAGCTATGAATCATGCAAGACTTCCAAACGAGCAAAGGAAGGAGCAACATTTTGTTGAATCCTTCATGAGGCAGTGTCTACCTTCATTCAGCGGGTCTACTGATCCATTAGTTGCTGAACAATGGATTAGTAATACTGAAAAGATATTTTCAGTTCTTCAATGTTCTGAGCATGATAAAGTCATATTAGCATTGTATCGTTTGGAAGATGATGCTGATCAATGGTGGAATCTTATTAAGAATATGAGGCAAAGGGTTGAAATTGAGTCCATGGAATGGGACGAGTTCAAGAACTTATTTTTCAATAAGTACTTCCCTCGTATTCTTCGAAAAAAGATGGAGAAAGTGTTTCTTGAATTGAAGCAAAAGGATGATGAATTTGTTGGTACCTATGAAGCAAATTTTACAAGACTTGCAAGGTACGCTTCTGGTATTATTATCCAACCTGAGAGTAAGATCGATCGATTCTTTAGTGGCTTAAAATCAAGTCTTCAAAGGGCGTTATCCATAAGGTACTTTAATAGCTATGAGGAAATCGTTCAATGTTCTTTCAAAGTCGAGATGGAGATTGGAGTAACCCATCAGTCATATGGGTTTGATAAGAAGAGGAAAATGGAATTCAAAGGAAAATATAAAAAGCACACTGAAAAGAAGATGAGCTTTCCCTTATGCTCAAAGTGTGGAAAGAAACATGGAGGGAGTTGTCTTAAAGGGACAAGTAAATGTTTCAAATTTGTAAAGGAAGGTCATCGGGCATTTGAATGCCGGAATGATGGGAAGAAGATGTCTAATGATGCAAACAAATGAAGGGATACACAGAATGAACCTACTACACATCAATGTTTCAAGTGCAAGGATATGGGGCATTATGCCAATGAATGCCCAAATCCAAGGGTTGATGATGATGGTCAACGTCAACAAACTCTTAAGGCTAAAGATAAAGGAAAGTCACATGCAATTTCTATCAGCGATGTGGAGTACGATAACGATGTGGTGAAAGGTACACTTACCATCCACTCTAAAGTAGCAAGTGTTTTATTTGATTCTGGATCCACCCACTCTTTTATTTCTGAAGAATTTTCTAAGGATATCATCGTATTACCTCAACAATTAGATGTTGAGTTAGCTGTGACAACCCCAAATGGCATAACAGTCGCATTTGAAGTTTATAATTCTTCTCCGATCGAAGTTTGTGGGAAAGTGCTTCCTGCAAATCTTATGATCCTTCCTATAGTGGAATTTGATGTGATTCTTGGCATGGATTAGATTTCTTTATATGGAGATCATATCAATTTCCAAAGAAGGGAAGTCACATTTCATATTCCAGATCAATCTATGATCGTCTATCAATGCAAGGATGAACATAACCTTCCAGTGAAAATTCCGTCCATCTTATGGGTCTTGATTCCACTAAATGAAGGTTATTTATCTCAAATGGTTGGTGAGAAACTCACGATTAAGAATATGCCCATTGTACGGGAGTTTGATGATGTATTTCTGGAGGAATTATCGGGTCTTCCACCAAATTTCGAAGTTGAGTTTTCAATAGAACTCGTACCAGGTGATTTTCCTATTTCAAAGACACCTTATAGAATGGCCCCAATTGAGTTGCAGGAATTGAAGAAGAAACTCCAAGATAATCTTGATAAGGGGTTTATACGCCCTAGTGCTTCACCTTGGGGAGAACCTGTTCTGTTTGTTAAGAAGAAAGATGGATCAATGAGACTCTGCATTGATTATAGAGAACATAACAAGATCACTATCAAGAACAAATATCATCTCCCATGCATTGATGACTTATTTGACCAACTACGAGGAGCTCAATACTTTTCCAAGATTGATCTTCGTTCAGGGTATCATCAATTAAGGGTCAAAAGGGAGGATATACCAAAGACGGCTTTTCATACAAGGTATGGACACTATGAATTTATAGTGATGTTGTTTGGTCTTACTAATGACCCTTCTATCTTCATGGATCTGATGAATAGAGTCTTTAGAGACTATCTTGATCAGTTTGTGGTAGTATTTATAGATGATATTCTGGTATATTCAAAGATCAAGGAAGAACATGAAGATCACTTGAGAATTATATTGAAGACCCTAAGAAAGGAGAAGCTTTATGCCAAATTTACCAAGTGTGAATTTTGGCTTCAAAAAGTTTCATTTTTGGGTCACATAATCTCAAAAGAGGGGATATCTGTGGATCCAGCAAAAACAGAGGTTATCGAAAGATGGTCGAGACCAACAACAGTAACTGAGATCCGAAGTTTTCTTGGTTTGGCTGGATATTATCGGCGTTTTGTGAAAGATTTTTCACGATTATCTAATCCACTCACCAAGTTGACTCGGAAAGGAGTTATGTTTGTCTGGATGGAGGAATGTGAATAGAATTTCAAGGAGTTGAAAAGAAGATTATCTAGTGCACCTGTGCTCACACTACCTTGTAGTGGAGAAAGGTTTGTGATCTATAGTGATGAATCCAAGAATGGATTGGGGTGTGTTCTTATGAAAAATGATATGGTGATATCTTATGCCTCACGACAGTTGAAAATCCATGAGCAAAATTACCCAACTCATGATTTGGAGTTAGCTGCGGTAATCTTTGCATTAAAGGTTTGGAGGCATTATCTTTATGGTGAAAGGTATGATATTTATACTGATCATAAAAGTTTAAAGTATATTTTCACACAAAAGGAGCTGAATATGCGCCAAAGAAGATGGTTGGAGCTGATTAAGGATTATGACTGCTCAATCCATTACCACCCTGGGAAAGCAAACAAGGTGGCAGATGCATTAAGTTGACAAGACCATGCCAGTTTATCCATGATGAGGATCACAAAAGATCCAATATTTATGGATTTACAAAGGATGGATCTTGTAATTATAATGTAAGGGGAAAATCTTATCTTTCTCAAATGAATGTTCAACCATCTATACATGTGAAGATTAAAGAGGCACAGAAAGAAGATGTCGAGTTACAAAATAAGGTGAGAAATGTTCCTGAATTCAACCTTGATTGTGATGGGATAATAAAGTTCAGGAATTGGGTTTGTGTTCCTCCCATCCCGGAATTAAAGGAGCTGCTGGATGAGGCTCATAGTTCTTCATTCTCTATTCATCCTGGAAGCACGAAGATGTATAGGGACCTGAAAGATTACTTCTGGTGGGATGGCATGAAAAGAGATGTTGCTGGATATGTCTCTCGATGCTTGGTTTGTCAGCAAGTTAAAGCTGAGAGATAGAAGTCTAAGGGGATGTTACAACCATTACCCATACCCGAATGGAAATGGGAAAACATCACTATAGACTTTGTCACAGGACTTCCTAAAACATCCAAAGTCAATAATTCTATCTGGGTCATAGTTGATCATCTTACAAAGTCTGCACACTTCATCTCTATTAGAGAGGATTTCTCTCTGGATCAGCTTGCCAGGATATATGTGAAGGAAGTGGTGAGATTTCATGGAGTACCACTTTCTATTATATCTGATCGGGATCTGAGGTTTACCTCAAAGTTCTGGCGAAGTCTTCAGCATACTCTGGATACAGAGTTGAGTTTCAGCACTGCTTATCATCCTCAAACAGATGGTCAGTCTGAGAGAACAATTCAAACTCTAGAAGATATGTTGAGAGATTGCTCTATGGATTTGAAAGGTGGTTGGGATCAACACCTAACTTTGGTGGAATTTTCTTATAATAATAGCTTTCACTCCAGTATTCAAATGGCTCCTTATGAAGCTCTCTATGGAAATAAATGCAGGACTCCAACTTGCTGGGATGAAGTTGGGGAAAGAAAGCTATTAGGGCCTGATCTCATTGATGAAATGGCAGAAAAGGTCAGATCTATTGAACAACACATAAGAGCAGCTCATAGTCGACATAAAAGTTATGCCGACAACCAAAGAAAAGACCTAGAGTTTGAAGTGGGTGATAAAGTTTTCTTACGAATATCTCCCTGGAAGAGGGTCATGAGATTTAGAAAGAAGGGGAAGTTGAGCCCTAGATATATCGGTCCTTTCGAAATACTGGATCATGTTGGGAAGGTAGCTTACCGATTGGCGCTTCCACTGAATCTCTCTCAAGTTCACGATGTGTTCCATGTATCTCTCCTAAGAAAGTACATACCTGATCCTTCACATGTACTTAGCTCAGAAGTTGTACCGCCGGAGCAAGATCTTTCTTATGAAGAACAGCCGATAGAGATTCTGGATCCTAGAAAAAAAAGTCCTATGAAACAAGACCACTTGATTGGTGAAAGTTTTATGGAGGAACCACCAATTAGAAGAAGCTACATGGGAGCTTGAGGATATGATTAAGGAGAGGTATCCTCATCTATTTGTTACAAAGTGACGAAGTTTGAGGGCGAAATTCATTTTAAGGGGGGTAGAATGTAACACCCGAGACTTTTATGTGAAATATTTTGTTTTTATATTATATAAATCATAAAAGGAATCTTTCACTACACACAACACTAGCTTATCTTGCTTTACACGCAACCGCGGCCTTCCTCGATAGCTTGCGTCGTACGCAATACCGAGTTTCACTAAACAATGATATGCTATTAAAATATTATTAAAACTAGCCATTATGAATAGTAATAACCACTTTTTGAAATTTTATTTTTCAAAATGGACTTCATTTTTGGATTCGGAATATCTAAATTAGCCTAGGGTGAAATTTTGGTATTTTTCTGAAAACTTTCAATTTTTGATGAATAGTGAAACCACTAAGTGGTAGTTAAAAAAACTGAATTTTTCATAAAACATAATTTTACCACTTCTGTGAGTGGAATTTCGAAAATCTGAAAGACATGGTTGATGTCAGTAAGTAAAATTTGGTTCAATGAGATGAAAATAATTTTTGGTGAATAGTAACTTTTTACTTTTTTTTATCACGGTTAAAAGTAAATAGGGTAATTAAGGGTAAAAAAGATATTATTATTACCCTAACACATGTCCTAATTCTATTGGACAAGTTTAATTCGACCAAAACCAACCTTAGGAATAAAATATGACCATTTAGGCCCACTTGGATTCGATTAGGACATTTATTATTAATTTATTTAAAGAAGGGTTAAAATAGTTAAAATCAAAGTTTAATAAGAAAATCATTTTTAATATAGGGTTATACATAAGATAAAATCGACTATAAATATTCATTAGAAATATAAAAATATTTCCTACATAATGATATTTTATTTGTAATTTTTAGACGTTATATAATTTAATTTATTTATGACACAAATATGATGCAGTAATTATCTTATTAATGAAATATTTACATAATTGATGTTATAAATACCCAAATAAATGTAATTTGAGACTTTTTATGAATTAAAATAATTTTCTAGGTTAATATGACATGTTATTATTGATTTAATTAACTTTTTTTGAACTAATCATTCTGTTATGAGTTTCACAAAAATCAATTACTAAATAGTGTCAAAATTGACATAAAATAGTTTTTAAAACAAATATTATATTAGTAATTTTTATTTTATTCCTAAAAATCTAAGGTTTGGCCAAATGACTTAGATAAGGTCATATATATTAATAATAAACAACTTGGGGTTCGTTTGTCTTCTTATAGTAAGTTTATTAACCTTATAGTATAAGAACACAAGAAGACACGGTAAAAGTAAAATTATTTAACTTAATGTTAAATCTAAATGATAAGGTTAAAATAGGAACATAAACTTGTATAAATTATATTGGATGATATTATTTCGACCCATACCCACCTTATCTTAGAAATAAATCAATTTGGAGCTATTTAAAACCGAATTTGACTTTATAATAAAATAATAGTTTTAGTTATTCCAAAGGTACCCCTCTCCTCCCTTATAAAAGGGAACCTCCTCCCCCTCTTCCTCACACCACTTTGAGCCTTCAAGATCAGCAAACCCCTGAAAATTTCTCCTCTCCACTTCCCTAGAAACATCCTAGAGGTTCTGGTCTTCTTCAAAGACCTATTTTAGTGCCCTAAAAGGAGGTCTCAAAGAAGCACTTCAAAGAAGAGGTAATGTCCGTTACCGATTCTTTCATCTTTATTTCTTCTTCCACTTCTTCTTCTTTAGTTGTTTCATTATGAAGTAAGAACATAAGTATAAATAATATACTGATATGTTATTATAAGTATGAAACAACCCTATTTCACCATCTATCCATCCTACGGAAAAATAAATCACCGCGCGTGCGTACGTACGGAATATCGTCTCCACGTCGTGGTGTAATCTATTTTCCACCACCACCTTACTTGGATGGGTATAATGGTGTAAATAATGACTATATATGACTATTATAAAGTGATATTTATTCTGAAATAGTATACATACACTCCAATACAATTCCACGATCATAGGAATGATATCATCACTCGTGCGTACGTACGGAATACCGTCTCCACGATGTGATGCGACTCGTTCTACATGATCTTCATTGCATAATGATTATATAAATGAATTGAATTAATGAATATGATATATATTACACTATTACCATTCTGTAAATGATGTATCTATAACCTAAAGAGAAGAATAAGAGTTTATTTGACAAAACACGCATAAGAACAAAAAGTAATAAACACCCGAATAACAAAGTAGTAATGAAATATTACTAATAAGAAGCTAAGAATATGACCATATATGATATCATAACAATAAGTATGATTCTGGAATAAGTCAATAACATTATTTAAATCATTATATAGGAGGTTCGGACACTTACAAAGCAAATCGGACCTAAGGTAAGGGAAAATATCACAATCTCATTTTTATCTGAGATTGCTTATTCGTAGGTATTTACTAGGGTGTATTTTATCATCCACATACATGTTTCCTCAATATTTAATATTGTTTCCATCCACCTACAATTTTTTAAATCCAATTTTACCCTTCGTAGATATGAAAGTAATCTTTTGTCGTTTTTCATACGAGGTACTTTTTGACTTTTCCAACAAAGGTACAAGAAGAATGTTTTTTTAACTTATACGGCATGAATGGATTTTTAAAACATTATTTCCAAGAAGATTCCTTTAAAAGTTTTCAAGTTTATTTTTAATCAACTTATTTTAGTTTAAAATTGTATGACATGTTAAGGAAGGAAAATGTTTTTTAAGTAGAAAGGATATTTTACTCAAGAATGGAGTTCAAGTGTTTTATCAAAATTATTTTCCATATAAGATAATATAGGGTTCTATTTCTATCCCTATTATTACATTGATTTGATTATGTTGTGATGGAATTATTTTTATGAATTCCTTTATCTTATATGAACTGTTTTATGATGTCATGTTGTTTAAGAATCCCATTTTTATTACATGGATTATGCAATGATGTATGGTTTATGATTTTGTGGCACACATAAGAATGGTATCATTATGAGATGGGTGGGACCTATATCTCCCTCCAATGCATTGGGTAAAGATTTTATATCTCATGAGATAGACATGTCTGGAACGTCAGGTTAAACTAGTTCAGTGAAACAGGACTGAAACGAGGAGTGAACTCGGTTCAGAAATGGACTTTGTCCACTAAGATAGTCTTGGAAATGAGTCTTGACTAATAAGAAATGACTCTCTATGATTATGTGTGTATGCCACAAAGTTTCATGTTTTAAGTTATTATTATTGGGATTACATTTCACTACTATGATTTATCCCATGTTATGAAATTACGATCTCTTTTGCAGGTTAAGATTTCCAAAAGTTATGTTCTTAAGTATATGATGTGATTGATATTTCTTTTGTTTACCCTTACTGAGCATTTGAGCTCACCCTTTTATATGTTTTATTTCCCCAGGTCAGGAAGAAGGTTATTAAGTAGTATATGCCAAAAAGGGACTCTAGATATGATGAAATAAGTGGGAGGAAAAGTTGATGCTTTATGAACCAGTTGTTTATGTTTCCTAGTTTCTAAAGACTCTATACCTATACGGTCCTTTCATGGTTTTGTTATATGTTGTAATAAGTGTGATTCAAATTTTGAAGTACTAACAATGTATGTAAAGTATGGGTCGTTATATACAAACTATATATTAATATGATATTTATAACATTTTTAATATTATAAAAAATATAAACCATTTTAAAAAAATTTCATGCTCAATGAAAAATTAAAATTACGCCAGTGTATATGTAGATACTACTGCCTCTATAGAGCAATGTGTTCCATTTTTCATCACCACACTATATGGATGGTTATAAAATTTATTTATTGAATATATATGATATCAAGGATTATTATGTGTCATAAATATGGTTATAAAAGATATCAAAAAAAATTAATAATTATTATATTTTCATATGCTAATATCAATAAATTATCTGAAACAAGTTCATCATGTGTCCTGTTCTCACTAACGATTCCCGTAGTTTCCATCAAATGAACATGGGGGTACATAAATCATTTAAATAATGTTATTTAAATATATTTTTTAATCTATAAATTATGAACTTGGAATCCAATAGAAAGGATTCATTTCACTATTACGAAACATGTGGGAAAAAATCAAAACTACTAACATCAAATGATGTAAATAATCCTAAACTAACTATTACATTTGTAGTGAAAGTTTATAATTATGGAATATTAAAGTAAATGTGTATTTTAAATGTTATAAAACAAGTTATTAAAATAGTTATGTTTATTATGAAGTATTTTAAATCACATTTATGATAGTCAAGAGGTAAGTTAAGGGTTTTATTGTAATAATTTTTGTTCTTTTATACTTTTGTCATATCCTCCACTTGTTTTAATTTATATGGTGTATTTAATACCCATTAATGTATTTGAATCCTAATTTTAATTAGAATAATATGGATTACATATAATTCATATTTATAACAACACATTTAATTATGTAATAAATTATTTTTATGTTTATATCATTCATGTACTAGATCAATATATTCGTTATAAAAAATAAGTATTTTTTAAATAAAAAGGAAGTAGTTTTACTAAACTCTTTTCTTTTGTATTTTTATTTAAAAGTTAATTTTAAAATTATAGAATTTTAATTTCAAAAAATTAATTTCCTTATTGAATTCATCATGTCAAAATTATCTTAAGATGAATTGTTGGTAATTTTATGGAAGGATTTATTTTTTAGTGAATAATGAAAAATACTGATTTTGTTATTGAAAATTGTATTTATTTTCATGTATTTACAAATTAAAATTATATTTTGGATTGGTTTTAAAATTTATTTAGTAAATTTTTTATTTATAATAATATAATTATGTTTTTTAAAATTAAATTTATACTTTAATTTAGTTTAAAAACATGTATACTTATAATAATCATGTTTCTGAAAAACTGTTTTCATCGCATTTACCCGATTTAATATTAATTAATATCCTTCCACCTATGTGTTATGAACTTTGAAAAACGGATTCCATATTTTGAATAAGTGGGTCTAAAATTGGTAAATATGTTAATTTTATTTTTCTTTCATTAAAAATAATAACATTAGTATTTTTTGTTAAGGGTAAATGAGGTCATTAAAGGTAAAAAAATGAAAAGGATAATAAAATGACCATAACACTTGCCATAATTTTATTTTATGAGTCTATTTTGTCCAAAATCATCCAATATTCGGTTATATGTTATTTTTTGTCTATCTGGATGTGATTATTACCTATATAATATTTTAAGTAAAGAAAAATAAAAAGTGCAACACTCTTTCTTTTAGTAACTATAACATTTTTAACATGGGTATACTCATAGGTTATGTTCATTTATAACTATTTTTTTTGTAATAAAAAATATATAACTTCATCATGGTAATTTTTTTTAATTTTTAGGGAAGAAATAATAACCTTAAATTTTTATACAACACTAATGCATTAATTATTCTATTAACAAAAAAACAAAACAAATGATATTAAAAATATTAAAAGTAGAATAATTTGAATTAATTGATGATAAAAATTAATTTTATTGATATAAATAACATATTATGAATTTATTAAAACTTTATTTGAATTTAATTTTTATTTTTTTATGTTATAAAAGTCAAAGTAAATGAATTATTCTAAAATTTTCATTATTGATATTTCATATTAAATAATATTTTATTATAAGATTTAAAATTAATAAAAAACTTTTATTATTCATAAATAATGGGATATGGTTAATGAAATAAAACATAGTCAATTTATGGTTGTTTTTTATTTTATAGTAACACTATTAATCCTTAAGTGGTAGGAAACATTAATATTTTGGTAATTGTAAAAAGTGTAAACGAATGGTTAAAACACAACAATAAGGGTAAAAATGTGATTCAAAATTTTTTTTATGAGATTATTTCCACTCATACTCATTTTATATTATAATATTATCAATTTAGATCCATTTATACATCAAAATAAATTTATATTTATTTAATATTTTAGGAAATGTCAAGGCTCCCCCTCCCCTCTCTTATAAAAGGAACCTATTATTCTCATTGCATCACACTTAAAATCCTTTTATTTCATAAAATACATAAAAATTTACCTTAATTAAATCTATAAAAAAATCCTATATTGTTATGTTTTATTATAAAACCAACCTAGAAAATCTTTTGGTGTAAAAATTAAGATATTTTTTGAATAAGAGGGATCGTTATCAACCATGTGTTTTTGTTTTATTACTTCTTACACCTCCTTTAAATATTTTTTTTAAAATTATGAAATAATAAGAACATAATATTCCATACACTGAGGTGTTTTTTTAATTTCAAAACCTATATCCAACTCATTTTATATAAAATTGGAAATAAATCCATCATTCATGTGTACTACGGACTACCGCCTCACAAAGCGATGTAATTCATTTTCCATCACTGTATATCACAGATGGTTATAATGATGTTAATAATTTACATATATTATATTAATGAAATATTTATAATTATTAAAATATAATATATCATTTACTTTCTTACCATTCCATTCACTAAAAATGGCAATGTCGTTTGTGCATACATGTGGACTACCACATCCACAAAGCGATGTGATTCATTTTTCATCACCACATCACATGGATGAAATATATAAGTATGTTTAAAGAAATAATATAGTGTTTATAATATAATGATCATTATATAAAGATAAATTATTACTTACCTTCTTTTCATAATAATTTTTGAAAAATGGAAATGTAACTCTTTTGTACGTATGGCCTACCGTCTCCATGATTATAACGTAGTTCATTTTTTATAACTAAATTTCATGATTAGGATTAAATGTATAATTGGAATATAAAAATTATAATTAATTCATGATTATTATCATTATATACATGATGGAATAATAACCTCTTTGACCACATTCAATCAACCGAAGTCATTTTGGACTTATAAATTGAATATCATAAAAACACTGAAAATAAACTTAAATGATTAAGTAATTATATATGACATGATACTAAGAAAAATAAAGGTAATAATGAACTGTAAAAAGGTTCTCAAGAAATAAAATAAATAACATGACTTTATTATTTAAGAAGATAAAGAATATATGTGACGATTTGGACTCGAGGTCAGGGACACTTTAACATAAAACCTCGATTTAAATGTTATAATTTTTTATTTTAAAAAAATTTATCTTCCATTTAAATGTTTTAAAATTATTTTATGAATGTATATATATATATACATAAAATTAATTTAAGGGTAATTTTTTCCACATTCTTCCAAAGTTTTATAAAAAGACTATTTTTACATAATGTGTGACTTTATTTACTAAAGATAAAATGAATTTTCTATTTTAACATATACGGTGACAATGAATTTTCCTTCCATTATAACCATTAATTTATTTTTGGATTCTATTTCAAGATTTCATGTTTCTTTA
This sequence comes from Viscum album, assembly GCA_963277665.1. Taxonomy (NCBI): domain Eukaryota; kingdom Viridiplantae; phylum Streptophyta; class Magnoliopsida; order Santalales; family Viscaceae; genus Viscum; species Viscum album. The sequence goes on from OY728123.1 coordinate 870,642,293, forward strand.
ATAAAAAAATAACTTCCCCATTTTATTGGTATTTTGGTATTAAAAAAAGGTTTTTAAGAGAAAAGGGTATTTTGATATCCAAAATTGATGTGTACATGGATATAAAAGAGTTTTTTCAGGGTTTTATTCTTGATATGGTCTTTGGAAATTGCCTAAAAAAAATTTTGCTTCATTATAACTCATTTTTGTGATTGATATAGCTTATATGTAGGTTTGATCCCCATTATAGCACATGGGTGTACCTAATATAGCTTATATGATGGGTACACCCAGATAGTGTTCCAATGAATTATGTAATTATTGTTTTCTCTAGATATTTATATTGGAATTTATCCATATAGTTATTCCAATTGCAAGGTTTTATAATTATTTTAAGATAATGATGTCCCATGGCATATGCATGAAATTTCTATGTTTGATAATGAGTTTTCATGGACATCATTTGATTTCAAATAGTAAGATAATGATCTTTTTAAAGGAAATATGATAGAATTTTTGGATAAAAATGTATGTTTTAAAAAAAATATAATATTAATAATGTCAATTTTATTCGAATTTAATTTTTTTTCTTTATGTTATAAAATTAAAATTGAATGAATACTTATTAAATTCACATTATTGGTATTTTGAAATAAATAATATTTTATTAAATCATATAAAATTCATAGAAATATTAGATTCATCCAAATTAATGGTATATTGTCAATGAAATCAACCATGGTCCATTTATGGGTCCATTGTGTCAGATCATAAGAATATATTATGGATACAATGTATAGTTGAATTTTAGTTTAAAAAATTAAAATAACATAAAACTCAAAACACATTTGTTAAAGTGATCAGAATCCGAAAGTTTTCGATGATTAGAGTATACATATCAAACTTAGAAGTTATCTAATAGATCAGAGTTAAAAAAACATATAAATAGTCTAATTAAATAGATATTAGAAATATTCAGTAAAACAAAATTTCAAATATAAATTGCACAAAATAATATAAAACATGTTAAAACAAGTGGTATTCAAGCTTATAATAAAGTAAAAATGAATTATAAGATTTATAAAATATATTTTACTCTTTAATCCTAAGAATTTAGGAATTTAGAAATCCTGACTTAAGATATCCATAGTTTTCAACCTAACTATAAGTTTTGTCTTTCTGCACTAAGAAATCCCTCGATATGAATATAAGAATAAATCTATCTTTTAAAACCCTAAAACCCTCGATAAGATGATTAGTATCAACTCTTTCTTCCAATACCATGGAATCCCTCAATCATCCTGATCAGTATCACCTATCTTCTTATCCCCAGAATCCCTCATTCTAAACCTCTATCAGAACAAGAAAATAAAAAAATAAAAACTCTTAAGGATTTTACAATTCCTCACTCTGAATCCTTAGAACACAACTCTCTGAAAGATTAAAAATTTTATGAAAGATATGTTTAGGTAAATTGATCCTCAGAAATTTTGAGTTGTAAATTGCATCAGCTCCCAAATCCTCGAATGCACTCCTATTTGTAGGCATCCCTCTAACAATCATATTTTCCATGAATCTTTGAGTTTTTTGAAATGTACTTAGATGATCTTCAATAGAAAGCTCACCAAAACATCTCCATCTGATTTTGTTTTGATAAAACCATTACAATACTGTTAAAATATATTCTTACATATAGTAATAATTCTAACTATCATTACTAATATATTATTCTAATTAAATAAAACATGTTAGTCCCATGTATGAAATTATGTCACATAAATATAGTATCACCGATAGAATATTTATTTTCATATCGATGGAGTCACATTGATAGACTATTTATCAACATATTGATAGACTGAACCATTGTTAGTTCTATGGACTATACAATTGTCAGTCTGATGGATAAGGTTTTGGTTAGTCTGATGAACCAAACCTTGTTTAGCTAGATAGATCATACTTATGTTGGAATTTTATATTCATTTAAGATATATTCCTAAATTCGGTAGAAAAATATGTTTTATACAAAAACATTATAAAATACTTGGGACATTAAAAGTTAGTAAAATAAAATTTTAATAAAGAATTTTTGATTTTCAAAACCAAGGAATGAAAAATTAGAAATTATAAACTTTTGACTCAACAATATCCCACATTTTTTAAATCAAAAAACACAACACCTAAATTGAAAAACGGTTAACTTTGAAAAACTTACAACCATTTATATGTTTAAGAACATCAAATAAATTATTCATAAGAAATATCTCTCCTTTTCTTATCTTAAATCCCCCTTCTTTAATAACATTATTTTATTCAACATTCTACATTCGATAGGAAATATTATTGCATTGGAAGAATAAGAATAATATATCCTTATTATATTATCTCCCTCAATAAATATAAGGCCCCAGCCTTAAACATTACTTAATCTTGAGTTATTTCAAGAATACACATTGAGGATCTTTTCAGGTTTAGAGTTTTAGAGAATTAGATCATAAATCATGCATTACATTCCACATTTAAACAAAGTGGTTACATAAAATATAGTACTCATTTTTTCCATCAACAAAAACATATTTAAAATAAAACATGGATTCTTTCTTGACACTTCCTTGACATTATCATCACATCATGTACCTTTCCCTTGACCTGTGAAAAACATTTCAAAAACTTTGGATGAGCATAAAAAGCTCAGTAAGGGATATAAAAGTACGAAATGAAAACATTAGTCCATGTATGAAATCATACTTTACTTATAAAACATAATCATTTTAACATACCTCATCAAATCATGAATAAATCATAGAAATCATAAGACATAAAGGTAACTTGAGGCATTCATAACATTCTTACGTAGGGAGTAACCCTCATGGTTACGTTTGGAATACCCGTAACAGTATATTCCCTAAATCTATTTGGAGAAACCTTAACGTTTAACCCCTTTTCATTACCCAATGAATTGGAGAGCTATATCAGGCTCACCCGCCCTTAGTTTATTATGGAACCATCCGTCTTCATAACAATGCCCAAGAACCATAACAAAATTGTATCACATAAAACATGCATAAAGGAAACATAACATTTCCACATTTCAATCACAAGATATCAATAAAACACATTGATATAATAAAAACATTATGAAAACCATTTTCAATACCAAAATAAAAGAAAAGTAAAACATGGTATTTATTTTTCATTTAAAAAAAAATTTATGTCTTGTAGAGGAAGCCAAAACTCAAATAATGGTCACGGCGGTGGAGAAGTCATTGTCGCCGCATACGTACAACAAAAAAACATTCATTTTTTAATTTAGTAAAAATCTTCGTATAAAAAAAGATTCATTTTGAATAGAAATAAAAGTCAAAGGGTTTTATACACCGTATAAAAGAAATTTGTGTACAAAACAAAATATGCCTCAATGAAAGGAGATTGAGACAAAGTCCCTTACCTCGTGTCCGGCTTGACTCGATCGTTCTTTAACCTCCTAAATAATAAACTTGAGTTAATTTATACTTTCTTAAGAACCTTTTTCAAGTACATTATTCATTTTATATCACTTATTACCATGTTATGAACACTATGTAATTATTTAAGTTAATAATGGTCGTTTTGTCGATCATTGGTACTTGAGTCAAAAATAAACTCTTTATAATTACAAGTTGTTCATGTGGTAAAATATCCATTATATCCAGAATTATATTAATCATTTAGATATAATATATATAATATATATCCATTATATACATGCATTTATAATATTACATAACATTTAGAGGTAAGAAATGAAATGCACCGTTCATGGAGACGGTAAGTCATACGTACGCATGAATGCTACTTTCATTTCTATTTTATATTTTATGGAATGTAATCATAATGATATAAAGGTATATTATAATTCCATTATAATATCATATATAATATCATTAACTCCATCCTTTATACATCCCACATATGGAATTAACGAATCAAATCACTTTGAGGGGGCGGTAGTACGCACTTCCTAAAATGAAGATGTCGCGTTTACCCATAATGGAAACCATAAAGGTATGCCATAAATGAAAAATACAGAAGATTAAGCAAAACATAAACATACTATATATCATATATAAATATAGTGACATCTTAATGGCCACCTTTGAATGTGTTAGAAGAATATTGAACAATCGTCATTTTGTGAGGCAGAAATTCACCATCCACAGAAATTGTATGCCCTTTAACCATTAGATGTAGGTGTGTGTAAGTGTAGATCGAATAATTCTTATAAAAACATCCTAGTATATTGAAGATACTGGTTTTGTTACAAAATAAATTAATAAAAATATTTTAGGGGGTTGGATAAGCAAAATAAAACAAAAGAACATTTGAGAAGACTTTACCTTTAAATCGGGTAACTCCTCTTGGTTTGAACCAAAAGGGTTTCTTGAAGAGATTTCTGCCTAAGGTAAGGATTCTAGGATGAAAAGAGGGATGTGGAGAGATAGAATGAGCAGAGTTTGACTGATCAAATGGCTTGATAAATGTGGGTAAGGAGGTAGAGTTGGGGGCCTTTTATAAGAGGGAGGAGGGGCACTCTTGGAAATCCAAGAAATGTTACTTTATTTTAAAATGATTTTCGGATTTAAAAGGTACCAAATTGATATATTTCAAATATAAGGTGATAAGGGTTCTAAATATACTCATCAAATAGGTCTTTGGCAATTTTAAGTCTTATATTTTACATTATCTTTTTATTTTATTTAAATCATTAATTAATGAGGTAATCGTTGCATCATCATGGTGTCATAAATAAATTAATTTATTTAATGTCTAAAAATTATAAAAAAAATACTATGATGTAGGAAATATTTTTATATTTACAATAAATATTTATATTCTAAGAGATAATTTATACATAAAAAACTAAAAATGTTTTACTCAGGTGATACATTCTTTAGTGATATTCTCCTTTCTTTAAAAATAAAATGATAAAGTGTCACTTTCACCCAAAAGTGATTCCATGGGGTCCCTAAGTTTTGCACAAGTCATCCTATGGTCTTACATGATACAACTAGTAGCATTAGGACACATTTTGGGGTAATTTTTTATTATTATGATATTATTTTATTATCCTTAACTACCCGATTACTAATTAATCACGATAATTAAAGATAATTACCGTCATTACTATTCATAATGTCCAAAAACAAAAGAGTCTTAATTACATAATTTGGACATTATTATTCCAAATATGGAATCCATTTTAACAAATTCCAAACATATAAATTGTAATAATTAATTTAAAAATAATTCATGTTGTCAAAATAAATAGCGGGTTTTTTTAAAACAATATCTATGAAACGTTTGGCACTGTTTATGCCCAATTCCAAAGTGAAATTAATTATAATTACCACCATTGGATTAAATGGTAAGAATATATTCTAATTAAACTTTAAAACCAATTAAAAAATAACCATATAATTAAATTAGATGAAAAGGCAGTTTTGATGTAAAATGCAGTATTTTTCATTATTCATTAAAAAATGAACATTGTCAGAAAAATACCAAAAATTTATCCAAAGTAAATTTAAATGTCCCAATAATAAAGAATAAGTTTATTTTGAGAAATATAGCTTATAAATATGTCAAAAGTTTGATTTAAAAATGGTTTTCCATTAAAAGGCAGTAAAACAATCTTTTAAAAATATTAGAGTATTTCATGCTTAAGATTGGATTTATTCTCATTTTAAACCTCTTAAAACACTATCTAATTCATAAATAGACATAGATAAAAACATATATTATTCATTAATTACTTGGTATGTTACATCCTTCCCCCCTTTAGAAAATTGTGTCCCCGTAATTTATTTACTTATCGAATAAGTGGGGGTATTTATCTCTCATTGCATTTTCAGATTCCCATGTTGCCTCTTCACTCATGTGGTTTTTTCACAAAACCTTTACTTGATGAATCACATTATTCCGCAACACTTTCTCTATGTGGTCAAGAATTTGGACTGGTTGTTCCTCATTAGATAGATTCTCTTCCAACTGAACTACCTCTGGACTCAAAACATGAGATGGATCTGGCATGTACTTCCTTAACATTGAAACATGAAAAACATTGTGTACCTGAGATAAACTCAGAGGTAAAGCCACTCAGTATGCAACTAATCCAACTCTCTCTAGTATTTCGTATGGTCCAATGAACCTTGGACTCAGCTTTCCTTTATTACCAAATCGCATCACACTTTTCCATGGTGATACTTTGAGAAAAAACATGATCGCCTACCTCAAAAGAGAGATCCTTCCTCCTGTTGTCCGCATAACTTTTCTACCTTCTCTGAGCTATTCTCATGTGTTTTTGTATTAGATGAACTTTTTCTGCCAACTCTTCTACCAATTCCGGTCCCATCAACTTCCTTTCACCCACTTCATCCCAGAAAGCTGGAGTTCGACATCGCTTCCCATATAATGCCTCAAATGGTGCCATCTGTATACTGGAATGAAAACTGTTATTATAAGAAAACTCAACCAAAGAAAGATGTTGGTCTCAACTTCCCTGATAATCCATCAAACAAGCATGTAGAATATCCTCCAAAGTCTGAATTGTTCGTTCTGACTGCCCATCTGATTGAGTATGAAAAGCTGTACAAAAATTTAATTCAGTACCCAACGAATTTTGAAGGCCTTTCCAAAAGTTAGAAGTGAACCTGGGATCATGGTCAGATACAATGGAGAGAGGAACTCCATGTAACCTGACTATCTCTTTAAGATAAAAATGGGAAATTTGATCTAGGGAAAAAGTATCTCGTATAGCAAGAAATGAGTAGATTTAGTCAAGCGATCAACAATAACCCAAATTGCATTATTACCTAGAGGTGTCTTCGGCAATACCACAATGAAGTCCATGGATATATTTTCCCATTTCCACTATAGCACTAGTAAAGGCTGAAGCATCCCTTTCGGTAACTGCTGCTCTGCTTTAACCTATTGACAAGTCAAACACTTCACAGTAAAATCATCAATATCTCTTTTCATTCCATCTCACCGATAATACTCCCGAAGATCTCTATACATCTTAGTACTGTCTGGATGAACTGAAAAAGGAGAACTATGACCTTCACATAACAACTCTCTCTTCAACTGTGAATCACACAGCACAAACAATCTCTTCCCAAATCTCAAAACACAATCATTATCAATGTTGAATTCAGGCAACTTATCTTTCTGAACCAGCTCTACCCTTTTCTGCAACTCACTGTCTTGCTTCTGTGCTTGCATAATTATGTCTGATAGAGAAGATTTCAATGATACCTGAAACAAAACAAAAGGACATCCTGCACCAACAACTTCTATGCTAAATTTCATCAAATCCTTAGCCAAAGGATCACGTTCTAAACGCAACATTGTTAATGAAGCATTACTTTTTCAACTCAAAGCATCAGCCACTTTATTTCCTTTTCCCGGATGGTAATGAATTGTACAATCATAATCCTTGATTAATTATAGTCATCTCCTCTGTCTCATGTTCAATTCTTTCTGAGTGAATATATACTTTAAACTTTTGTGATTGGTATATATTTCACACCTTACTCTATATAAATGATGCCTCCAAATTTTTAAAGCGAAAACAACAGCAGCTAATTCCAAATCATTTGTAGGGTAATTTACCTCATGAGTTTTCAAATGACGTGAATCATAAGCAATTACCTAATCATTCTGCATTAGGATGAAACCAAGTCCTTTCAATGAAGCATCACTGTAGATAACAAACTCACCATTCCTGGAAGGTAGTGCCAAAACTGGAGCATTCACCAATCTTCTTTTTAATTCCTGAAAACAATCATCACATTCTTTTGTCCAGATAAACTTAACACCCTTTTGAGTTAGCTTAGTCATTGGACTAGATAACTGGGAAAAGTTTCTAACAAAACTTCGGTAATAGCCTTCCAAACCAAGGAAACTACGAATCTTGGTTACATTTGTGGGTCTTGGACATACTTCCACAACCTTTGTTTTTGTAGGATCAACAGTTATTCCATATTTAGAAACAATATGACCAAGGAAATAAATTTTTTGCAACCAAAACTCACACTTTCTGAATTTCCCATACAATTTATTTTCTTTTAAGGTTTTCAAAATAACCCTTAAATGTCTTTCATGCTCCTCTTTACTTTTAGAAAACACCAAAATATCATCAATGAAAACAACCAAAAACTTATCTAAGAACTCATGTAATATTCTATTCATAAGGTCCATGAATACAAAAGGTGCATTGGTTATCCCAAAAGGCATAACTACAAATTCATAATGGCCATATCTTGTACGAAACGCGGTCTTCAAAATATCTTCTTTCTTTACCTTCAACTGATGGTACCCCGATCTCATATCAATCTTTGAAAAATATTGATCTCCCTGGAGCTGACTAAACAAATCATCGATATGAGGCAAAGGATATTTGTTCTTAATAGTGATGTTGTTCAAGGCTCTATAATCAATGAAAAGTCTCATTGAACCATCTTTCTTTTTAACAAATAAAACAGGAGCACCCCATGGTGATGTGCTAGTTCGAATGAAACCTTTATCTAATAAATCTTTCAATTGCTCCTTCAACTCTAAAAGTTCAATTTGATCCATTCGATAAGGGGGTTTTGAAATTGGATTAGCATCAAGAACTAACTCAACAGTAAATTCAACTTCCCGATCTGGTATTATTCTAGGAAACTCATTCGGAAAAACATCAGGATACTCAATTACCACTGGCACATCATTAATCTGAACAGTTTCTTTGCTTTAAAAAATATGTGCAAGGTAACATTCATTTCCATATTTTACAAGTTTCTCATCCTCTTGATATGTTATCAACAGTAAGGGTTCATTCTTTTACACAAACTGAAATTCTTTCTGAAAAGAAACTTCTTTAGCTCTACAGTCAATCTTAGCATGGTAAATAGAGAGCCAATCCATACCCAGGATAACATCAAACTCTAATAGAGGTAAAACAATAAGGTTTTCAAGTAGGTTCTTTCTACGGATAAGGATAGGAAGATTCTTATAAATTCTTTTTTCCTCAATATTTTCCCCAGGCATTTTTACCACAAGTTTAGGAGTCATTTCTTGAGATGGTACTCCCATTTTATTATAAAATTTTTCAGAGATGAAGGAATGTGTAGACCCTGAATCAAACAACACGCTGGAATAATCTGAAAAAACAAACAAAGTACCTGATACCACTTCATTTGATGGCCCAACATCTTCTGAAGTAGTTGCAAAGGATTTCACCACCCCTTTCTGATTATAGTCTAACTGCTTCCCATCACTCGAGCTCTTTTTCAGACACTCGTTTTCATAGTGACTCATCTCATTGCACTTAAAACGTTTCACTAACTGTAAATAAAATTTGGTCTTACCGTCACCTTGATCTTTTCCAGTGAAATCACGAGCCTTATGTCCCATATTACCACATTGGTAGCACTTTCCAGAATTAAAAAGACATTCCCCAGCATGATTTTTACCACATTTATCACAAACTGGAAACTTAGTTTTCTTACCATCAGACCTTTTTGAATAATTCTTCCCTTTCTCTTGCCACCTCGGTCTCTTCTTCTGTTGGTTTTTATAGAATACTTGATCATCAGAAAACTCCATTTCCACCTTCTCAGCACATCGAACAAGCTTTTCATAACTTTTTAACTCACGAGAAGCTAATTCCATTTGATATTTTGGCTTTAATCTTGAGTAAAAATGATTGATTTTACTGTCAAGGTCTCGGATAAAATTTGGAGCATACCTTGCCAATCGAGTGAACCTTTCTTCATAAGAATCCACTGAGTCGTCCTCTTGCCTCAATTCCAAGAATTGTTTTTCCATCCTAAGTCGAACAGCCTTAGGAAAATTCTTCTCAAGAAACATACCTTTGAATTCATCCCAGTCGAGAGAATCAATCTCATCAGTGACCCTGATATTTTTAACCATCGACCACCACTAATCTGCTTCACCCTCCAAACAGTAAATTTCAAGACTAACCTTTTGATTGTCTGAACACCCCATGACATCGAAAATCTTCTCCAGTGCTTTAATCCACCCTTCAGCTATCACAGGGTCAAATGATCCTCTGAATGATGGGGGATGTTGCCTCATGAAATGTTCCACCACTGACATGTTCCTCTGCGGTTAATCTGGATGATCTCTTGCATGGATACCGCCACCATTTATCGCTTGATTCAACTGTGCCATTACTACAACAAACTGTTCAGTTCTAATTCTGACCATCTCATGATGCTAATTCAGAAGGTCATTTCCTTCTGTATGCCTTCCTAGCACTGCTTCCCTTTTTCCTCTACAGAAAACCATTCTGAACAAACATGTCTTAGATGAAGCAACATGATAATCTTCAAATGCTATATCATTTCAATTTGACCATAAAAGAAATATTTTTGGATAATCATTTAACATAATTCTAACTCCTAAAGTTATCAAAACCGACCTTTGATACCAACTATAAGGCCCCAGCCTTAAACATTACTTAATCTTGAGTTATTTCAATAATACACGTTGAGGATCTTTTCAGGTTTAGAGTTTTAGAGAATTAGATCATAAATCATGCATTACATTCCACATTTAAACAAAGTGGTTACATAAAATATAGTACTAATTTTTTCCATCAGCGGAAACATATTTAAAATAAAACATGGATTCTTTCTTGACACTTCTTTGACACTATCATCACATCATGTACCTTTCCCTTGACCTGTGAAAAACATTTCAAAAACTTTGGATGAGCATAAAAAGCTCAGTAAGGTATATAAAAGTAAGAAATGAAAACATTAGTCCATGTATGAAATCATACTTTACTCATAAAACATAATCAAATCATGAATAAATCATATAAATCATAAGACAGAAAGGTAACTTGATGCATTCATAACATTCTTACGTATAGAGTAACCCTCATGGTTATGTTTGGAATACCCATCATAGTATATTCTCTAAATCTCTTCAGAGAAACCTTAACATTTAACCCATTCATGTTATCCAATGCATTGGAGAGCTATATCAGGCTCACCCGCCCTTAGTTTATCACAGAACCACCCATCTTCATAATAATGCCTAAGAACCATAACATAATCATATCACATAAAACATGCATAAAGGAAACATAACATTTCCACATTTCAATCACAAGATATCAATACAACACATTGATATAATAAAAATATTATGAAAACCATTTTCAATACCAAAATAAAATAAAAGTAAAACATGGTATTTATTTTTCATTTTTTTTTTAAAGTTATGTCTTGTAGAGGAATCCAATATTCAAATAATGGTTATGGTGGCGGAGAAGTCGTTGTCGTCGCATACGTACGACAAAAAAAACATTCCTTTTTTCATTTAGTAAAACGCTTCGTATAAAAAAGATTCCTCTTGAATAGATGTAAAAGTCAAAGGGGTTTATACACCGTATAAAAGAAAGTTGTGTATAAAACAAAATATGCCTCAATGAAAGGAGATTGAGACGAAGTCCCTTACCTCGTGTCCGACTTGACTCGATCGTTCTTTAACCTCCTGAATAATAAACTTGAGTTAATTTATAATTGCTTAAGAACCTTTTTCAAGTTCATTATTCCTTTTATATCACTTATTACCATGTTATGAACACTATGTAATTATTTAAGTTAATAATGGTCGTTTTGTCGATCATTGGTACTTGAGTCAAAAATAAACTCTTTATAATTACAAGTTATTCATGTGGTAAAATATCCATTATATCCAGAATTATATTCATGATTTAGATATCATATATATCATATATATCCAGTATATACATGCATTTATAATATTACATAACATTTAGAGGTAAGAAATGAAATGCATCGTTCATGGAGACGGTAAGCCGTACGTACGCATGAACGCTACTTTCATTTCTATTTAATATTTTATGGAATGGAATCATAATGATATAAAGGTATATTATAATTTTAGTATAATATAATATATAATATCATTAACTCCATCCTTTATACGTCCCACATATGGCATTAACAAATCAAATCACTTTGAGGGGGCGGTAGTCCGCACTTCCTAAAATGAAGATATCGTGTTTACCCATAATGGAAACCATAAAGGTATGCCATAAATGAGAAATATAGAAGCTTAAGTAAAAAATAAACATATTATATATCATATATAAATATAGTGACATCTTAATGGTCACCTTTTAATGTGTTATAAGAATATTGAACAATCATCGTTTCGTGAGGCAAAAATTATCCATCCACGAAAACAGTATGCTCTTTAACCATTAGATGTAGGTGTGTGTAATTTTATCTAGAATACTTATTATAACAACATCCTAGTATATTGAAGATACTGTTTTTGTTACAAAATAAATGAATAAAAAGATTTTAGGGGGTTGGAGAAGCAAAATAAAACAAAAGAACATTAGAGAAGACTTTACCTTTAAATCGGGTAACTCCTCTTGGTTTGAACCAAAAGGGTTTTTTGAAGATATTTCTACCTAAGGTAAGGATTATAGGATTAAGAGAGGAATTTGGAGAGATATAATGAGCAGATTTTGGCCAAGTCAATGGCTTGAGAAGTGTGGGTAAGGAGGTAGAGGTGGGGGCCTTTTATAAGAGGTAGGAGGGGCACTCTTGGAAATCCAAGAAATGTTACTTTATTTTAAAATGAGTTTCGGATTTAAAAGGTCCAAAATTGATATATTTAGAGGATAAGGTGATAAGGGTTATAAATATACTCATACAATAGGTCTTTGACAAGTTTAAGTCTTAGATTTTACATTATCTTATCATTTTATTTAAATCGTTAATTAATAAGGTAATTGTTGCATCATCATGGTGTCACAAATAAATTAATTTATTTAATGCCTATAAATTATAAAAAAAATACTATGATGTAGGAAATATTTTTATATTTACAATGAATATTTATAGTCTTAGAGTTCATTTACACAGACAAAACTAAAAATGTTTTACTCAGGTGATACATTCTTTAGTGATATTCTCCTTTCTTTAAAAATAAAATGATAAAGTGTCACTTTCACCCAAAAGTGATTCCATGGGGTCCCTAAGTTTGGAAAAAGGCATCCCATGGTCGGAAATGAAACAACCAGTAGCATTAGGACACATTTTGGGGTCATTTTTTATTATTATGATATTATTTTATTATCCTTAACTACCTGATTACTAATTAATCACGATAATTAAAGATAATTACCGTTGTTACTATTAATATTGTCCAAAAACAAAAGAGTATTAATTACATAATTTGGACCTTATGATTCCAAATATGGAATCCATTTTACCAAATTCCAAACATAGAAATGACAATAATTAATTTAAAAATAATTCTCGTTGTCAAAACAAAAAGCAGGTTTTTTTGAAACAATATCTATGAAACATTTGGCACTTGTTTATGCCCAATTCCAAAGTGAAATTAATTCTAATTACCACCATTGGATTAAATGGTAAAAATATATTATAATTTAACTTTAAAACCAATTAAAAAGATAATCTAACCATATAATTAAATTAGATGAAAAAGCGGTTTTGATGTAAAATGCAGTATTTTTCACTATTCATTAAAAATGAACATTGTCATAAAAATACCAAAAATTTATCCAAAGTAAATTTCAATGTCCCAATAATAAATAATAATTTTATTTTGACAAATAAGGCTTATAAAATTTTCAAAAGTTTGATTTAAAATGGTTTTCCATCAAAAGGCAGTAAAACAATCTTTTAAAAATATTAGAGTATTCCATGCTTAAGATTGGATTTATTCTCATTTTAAACCTCTTAAAACACTATATAATTCATAAATAGACATAGATAAGAAAATATATTATTAATTACATACTTGGGATGTTACAATAAATTTTCTTATTAGATAATTTATCCCCATTCATGGTTTGAAAAACAAAATAGGCAAAGTAACATATTTTCCTAAAATGATATAAGATATAATAAGAAAAAAATTGTGTTTGAATAACTATTCATACAAAATAATAAAAAATAAAACTCATCCATGTAAAATTGAAAAACATTCTAAGAAATTTTTATTTATAGAATAATCCGTTCGAATGATAAGTTATTTAAAACGTTTTATTTATTATTACATCAAGAGTAGAGAAAAGAAAAAACATTATTTCTTGTATATATTCTTGAATATGGATTTTATCTTCCATAAATCCTCTTGATTCATCTCGTTCTCTACAGATGTAGACTTGAACTTCACTAATTTTTCTTCAAGGACTGTCAATTCCAATTCTCTTCTTTCAAAGTAACTACCTTTTATTCAAAAATTATGATATTTTTTTCTTATTTTATCCTCTGGAAATTTTCTTCAAAATATCAGATTTTATAATTCACATCACTCATATTTTGAACCTCTTATTTAAGTTTATAGACTTATTCCTTTTAAGAGTCAGATAAATCTTGGAACTATTCTTTAGATTTGAATCTTTCAAAAAAAATTAATGATAACTTATCAAAAAAATCTACAATCTCCAAAGATACTTTATTAACTTTGTGAAATTGTTCATCATGTTCATTCAAATATCCATCCACTTATATTTAACATTTAAAAACTTATTAAATATACTTTTCTATTCATTTTATTTATTTTTGAAGAATTTTTTCTTAGCTTCATTTTGAATAACGATCTCTATCATCAACTTCAAAGACTCGGATTTCTCATTCAGACTATTATGAATTTTCTCAAACCAAGTTTAAATACTTGGATGATAATGAATTGAATCTATGATCTATTTAAATTTTTGAAAAATATATTCAATTATCTTCTGATCTTCAGTAACTGATGTATCAGATAAATCTGATGAATCATCAGAAATATGTTACTGAGATGGTTGAGCGTCTTTATTTTCTTTTTTAATCACATTTACATCATCTGAAGGCTTAACCACATAAACTTCCGTATCATTTTTTAAATTTTAAGATAATTTTTTTGGTAGTGTTTTAATTCTTCTTCATCTTGATATTAATATTTTTCATTTATAGAAATATCTAAATCTATATTTTTATCAGACTGGATTGATATAGATATAGTGGAAGACAATGAATCCCAAGATCATTCTTCTTATTTTTCTTATTCTTATTTTTCTTCTTCTTATTATATTTCTTATTATTCTTATTTTTCATCTTATAACTCCATTTATAAATTTCTCACAATTATTAGAACAACCTTTCTGAAATTCTGAATAGATTATTGATATTTCTTATAAACTATCTTATTAAGTTATTTTTGACTTGATTTCTCAACTATATTATCAACTTGAGTTTAAACTTCACTATATTTACTCTTTTCCTTTTGAAATTTTCTAGGAATAGTTGGAACAACATACGTTCCAACAATTTATAATTTTTTTAGTACTGATGGATATGGAAAATCATGATTGGAAATAGAATGTGTTCTGGAACTAGGAACTGGTTGAACTATCGATAATGGATATATTGATAAATGTATATTGGTTGAATCTATTTCTAGACCTTTAACCAACTTTTCCATCACCATTTCATCAACAAGTATTTTAATATGATTTTTCTTATTCAATGCCTCTTTGATTTCTTCATCAGTATTTTTCTTTAAAATCAATACTTAATCTTTATCCAGACTGAACTCTGGGTCTCCAGGATTCTTCTTATCCTTATGTGCCATCAACTTCTTTCCTTAGGATTCTTAATATATCTATATTAGAATTCATTATTTCAAAAAATCTTTTTCATAATTTTCACAATATTATATAATTTATTTTCATATTGTTCTAATGAACTACTATTTGATTCAATAATAACATTCTTCTTTTTAAAATATTTTACAACTTTCTCAGCATATTAAACTTTATTTAAAACATTAGAATTTGTTATAAAAGAAACTCATACATTATTTTTAATATTTTTTATGAATATCTTTTCATCCTTCCCACATACTAGATAAGGGTTCCAATCAAATCATTAAGATTAAATTGAGATTCCCATTCACCGGGTATTATTTCTATAATTTTCTCTACTAAGATCTCATTAGTAAGATATTTATATCCAAGTTACTGTAAACATATTACAATAGTCATGAACCATTGGTTAATTTTTGAAAATATATCACTAGGTAAAAAATAAAATACCTAATAATCAAATCAAATCATATCTCTTCTTGTTTCAATGAATTTTGAAGTTCCAAAATGGGTTACATCCAATTTCTTACAAATTCTATTTTCATCTTTACAAAATGATATCTGACTTTAAATGTTTTTATTCATAGAACATAATAGAGTTTTCCTTACTCTAAAATTTAACTAATATTACAAGTTCTCTTGATTAGTAAAAGAAGAAAATTCCTTCTCATGAATATTATAACTTCCATACAACATAAAAAAATTTCAACACTAGTATTTATTTAAAACATTTTCATCCTATCTTTCCAGTATTCATAATCATTACCATCAAAAAATTAGTGGTTTGGTGGGATTAAAATTCTAAAGAGTATATACATTTAATCCTTCTATTTTATCAAAATATAAACTATTTATATAAATTAAAAATTAGTGTAATAACAATTTATAAAAACCCATTTAAAAAAATAGTTTAAAAACTTATGAAACTTGCATTCAAATAACATAAGTAAAAAACTCATCAAGTAAATCACTAGAAAATCCGTACCAATTTTTGGATCATAAAATTATATGATAGCTACAATAGGGGGTTAATTATAGTTTAAAAAATTAAATTAACATAAAAAACCAAAACTCATTTTTTAATTTGATCGGGCTTTGAAGGAGTTTGATGATCATAGTATACTTATCGGATTAAGAATTTGTCTGATAGATCATAGTTATTAAACATACTTACAAATAGTCCAGTTAAAAATATATTATAAGGATTTAGTAAAATAAATATTCTAATATAAATTATACATTAGAATATGAAATTTGTTAAAACAAGTAGTATGAAATCTTATAACAATGTAATAATGAATTACAATCTCTATGAAAGATATTATACTCTTGAACCTTAAGAGTTAAGAAATTCAGAAATCCTGAAATAATATATCCATAGTTTTCACCCTAACTATAAGGTATTTCTTTCCATACCATAAAATCCATTGATATGAATATCAAAATAGATCTATCTTTCAAAACCCTGGAAGTACTCAATATTATGAATAGTATCAGCTTTGTCTTCCAATACATTGGATTCCCTTCATCAGCTCGATCAGTATATCTTATCTTCCTATTCCTAGAAGCACATGATTTAAACCTTGACCAGAATAAGTTGATAAAAAATAAAAACACTTATAATTATTTTATAATTCCTCACTTAGAGTCCATATGACACAACTCTTTGAAATTTTACAATTTGTAATAAATAGATGTTTAGGAAGAGAGATCCTCATATGTATTGAGTTCTAAATTGAATCATCTCACAGATCCTTGAATTCACTCCTATTTATAGGAATCCCTATAATGGTCATATCTTCCATGAATCTTTGAGTTTGTTCCAATGTCCTCATATGATCTTCACTAAACAGATCAGAAAAATGTCTCCATATGATGTCATTTTGATAGCACCATTACGATGTTATTAAAAAGTACACTGGCATGTAGTAATAATTATAACTCTGATTATTAACATCCTAATTTGATGGAATAAAACATTTTAGTCTGATGGATGAAATTGTGTCTTGCTGATAGAGTCACACCAATAGACCAGTTATCCCCATACTAATAGAGTCACACTAATAGACTAGATATCATCATACTGATGGATAGAACTATAATTATTTTGATGAAATGTATTATTACTAGTATTATGGATAATATTTTGGGAATTCCAATGAACCAGAACTTGGTTAGTCTGATGGAATAAACTTTTGTGGAAAGTTTATATTCGTTTAATATATATTCCTATATTCGGTAGAAAAAGACTTTTTCTACAAAAAAAATTATAAAATACTTGGGACATACAATTTTAGTAAAATAAGGTTTTAATAAAGCATTTGTGATTTTTAAAATAAAGAAAAGGAAACGAATAATGTATAAACTTTTAAATCAATACTTTTTCATTTTATTGTCACTTTATTATCCCTTAAAGGGTAGAAAACATTAATATAACATTAATTTTCAAAAGGGTTGGTAGAGGGTTAAAACATATAAGGGTAAAAATGTGATCTAAATTTTTAAAATTTTATTTTCTATGATTATTTCAACTAATACCCATATTATCTTCAAATAATATAAATTTGGATCTATTTGTACATCAAAATTAATCTTTATTAATTTAATATTTTGAGAAATACAAATAGTGCCCCTCCCCTCTCTTATAAAAGACACATCTTCTTCTCATTCCTTTACAATTAAAAATCCCTTTATTTCATCCAAGAACTACCAAAACCCTTTACTTAAATACCTCATCACATCCTATAGTATTTTTTTAATAAGAAACCCGACCTATAAATTATTTCTTATAATCATTAAGATATTTTCTGAAGAAGATACATCATTCTTAACTAGGTGTTTTTGTTTTATTTCTTATTTCACCTCCATAAAATATTATTTAACCATGCTGAAATAATACCAAAAGTATCATTCATACACTGAGGTTATTTTATGTAAATGGTAAAACATATATTCATCATCCATAAAATGGGAAACAAAACTATTGTTCATGTGTATGACAAACTACCGCCTGGAAGACCGATGTTATTAGTTTTCCAGCATCATCTCTCAAATATGGTTATAATGATGGAATTAATGTTTATATATGAAATTAATTACATTATTATCATTATTAAAATATAATATATCATTTAAATTATTACTATTCCATCCACTGAAAAATGGTATTTTTGTTTGTGCGTACATGTGGACTACCACCACCACAAACAATGTGATTCGTTTTTCATCACCACATCACATGGATGACATATTTAACTATGTTTAAATAAATAATATGTTATTTAAGATATAATTTTAATTATGGAAAGATAAAATAATATATACCTTCTTTCTGCAATGATTTTTGAAAAATGGAAACATTACTCATGTGTATGTACGACCTACCAACTTCATGATTGTAACATGGTTCATTTTTTGGAACCATATTTCCTGAATATTTTTAAAAGTATGATTGATGTATAAAAATGATTATTATTACATGATTATTATTCTTAAGATGATTAAATAATGATTTATTTGATCATTTTTAACCTACCAAATTCATTTGGGACTTATAAACTGAATATCATCAAAACATATGATATACACATAAATGATTATGTAATTGTATATAAAATAATAAAAAAATAAAGGTAGTAATGGACTTGAAAAAGGTTCTTGAGAAGGTAAATAATTAACACAACTTTATTGTTCAGGATGATAATGAACATATGTGATGAGTCAGACTTGAGGAAATGAAAACATTAACTTAAAACCCCATTTTAAATGTTATAATGATTTATTTTTAAAATAATCCTCTTCCATGTCCATGTTTGTAAAATTATTTTAGAATTTATTTATATGTCCATAAAATAACTTTAAATGGAATTGTTTGCTTCTTTTCTTTTAAAGGTTTTCAAAAATGGTATTTTTATGGAATATTTATCATTCTTTAATAAATAAAAAATGAATGCCCCATTTTAATGTTTATAGAGACAATTACATTTCTTACAACTATAACCATTGTTTTATTTTTGTATTCCTTTACAAGAATACATGTTTTCATCAATTAAAACCCCTATATCTTTTTTTATTAGTATTTTGGTATTTAAAATGGGATTTTAATAGAAATCTGATAATTTGATCTCCAAAATTTATTTACACATGGGTTTAAAAGAGTTTTTTTAGTGGTTTTATTAATAATATGGTCCTTATACATTGTTTTTGATTAGTTAATCACCATTATAGATCATGGGTGTGCCTGATAAATCTTATACAAATGTTTGGCCTCCATTATAGATCATAGGTGAGCCTGATATTTCTTATACGATGTGTGCACCCAAATAGTGATCTAATGCATTGGTTAATGATTATGTTCTCCAGATAATTATATTGGATGTTTTTCATATGGTTATTTCAATTGAAAAAGGTTTTTTAAGGGTTTTAAGATGATGATGTCCCAAGGAACCTATAATAATTTTCTTTTCTTACTAAGGAGTTTTCATGGAAATAAATTGATTTTAGAAGGTACAATAATGACCTATTTAAAGAAAAATGATGCAATTTTTGTATAAAAAGGTATTTTTTTAAGAAATGGCTTTTATGTTTTCATTTTTTTTCACTGTACAAACATATTTATTCTTTTTATGTCCCTTATCGATCTTCTTATGCTTATCCTGCATTTTAAAATGTTTTTCATAGGGATTTGAGGATGAATAGGAATAAGATTGAGGTTAAGATCAAATTTGTGAATATATGTCATTAAAAGAAAACATGTTTCTTTTGAAAAGTTTATTTGGGTGGGAAGAATATATATTGACTAGATTTTATCACTTTATATTATATGGGATTATAATGTAAGATTCATGGCCTAACTCTCTAAAACTATAAATATTTAGGATCTATGGGAATGAATGAATCTGAATTCTAGTATAAAGTCACTAAAATATATTGTTTAAGGTGGAGTCCTTATAAAAATTATTACCTTCCAAAGTCTTTTTGTACAAGGGTTACCAAATTCATAAGGGTTTCTTCCCAATATCATTTTTAAATAGAGATTGTTAGAATGAATTTACATCTAGGGAAACATTTTGTAAACTATATCTTGAATACCCTAAGAGTTTTTTCTTCTATGGTTATTATTGATGTTTCACTTATACACTATAAATTTATTTTATCATGGTAAATAATTTACCTAATGCAATTATTTTATGTGAAATCAAACTCACATCTTAATTTTGGTATTGAATATTCCTCCAATATGCCTATATTCATTAGATAATTTTATATACACCCTTATCTATGTTTCAATAATATATTAAGGCCATTTTCTAATATTTTACTTTATTTTCAAAATTTTGAAATGAGTTTTTTAATGTCTTACACATGTATCATTTTAACAAAATCATCAATTTTTTAAATTCTTAGGGTGAACACATTCATTCATTGTTTTGAGCATTATTCTTCACAAAGAATCTTTTCCATGTTTTAAAATGGTTTTCCATATGATTTTTATTCTAAATGATATTTAAAAGAAAAGTAAATATTATTTTCAAAAGTATAAGTTTGATTTTAAAAATAAATAGTTGATTTTACAAAGGTATTTTAAAGGCTTTTATTATAAAGAAATATTTCTTAAATGTTTTCATTACTTATCAAATAATTTTTTCAAATAATAATTCTTTTAAAAAAATTTATTTTTTGAAAAACCCTAATTTTTGTTTTCTAAATTTTCTTATCAATCTCATAGTATTCCATTTTAAATAAAACATTTTTAATGAGTTCTCATGAATTTTAAAAAATGGTATTTAGTATCATTTTTTAATGTAAATTATCTAATAATTTTAAAAAGGTGTTTTTGATTCTATGTCAACATCCTTTAATGTTCCTTATTTTACACTTTTGATATATTATTATGATACAATACACCATGTTTCTCCATATGAATTATGAAATTTTCTTTGAATTTCATCAAGAAACCTATCTCTTTTCCACGGGTTAATTAGGTGATGTTTAAAATGTGAATGTTTTCATGTTTTCTCAGAACACATATATAAGGATGATTATACTTTTATTGCTAGGGATCATATATCTACCTTTGATACATTAGTTAAATTATTTTATCTCATGATCTCAAAAATTTTAAAGGTGTACTATCTAATCCAAATAGGGTAAATGATGTGTTAACCATATCCCAAAGGGTATATGGGTTTTTATACCAAGAATAAGAGGCTATACAGCTTTATATCCCAAGACCGAGAGGTTATACCATTTTATAGAACAAACACCACAGACTATATGGTTTTTTATCCCAATCCTAAGATATTAAATGGGTTTTTATCCTAAACCCAATAGGGTGTGTGGGTTTTTATTCCAAGCCCTCTATGTTATGGGAATCAGGTAGAAATTCTTACTTCACTATGTTATGATTTATTATTTTTATGTACTATAAGATTTTTATTTTATAGTCCCATGTTATGATGCATGGATCATAATTATTGTCTCATTATTCCTCACTCTTATGTCATGGTATTTTTTGATCATTTTAGATTACATGTCCTTCAATTATCCCTTTTGGAAAACTCTTTTTATTTCATATTATTTTTAATAATATATTTCACCCATGTTCATGTTTACCCACATACTTATGATCAAACCCATGGTGATAAGTTGATATTTTTTCCCTTACTAAACATTTAATATCCCCACATTCTTATTTTTTTAATTCCCCGTGTTATGAATATGAGTATAACCTAATATTTTTCTAGAAGGTGATCTAGTATGAGGTGATTATAGAAAAATGTTCAAAATAATATTTTTATGCACCTAGTATCCAAAGAAACAAAACCATTATGGTTATTTGTAATATGTTAGATATTGTGATGTGCAATGTTAATTTAAAATATATGCAAGGTTGGCATGGGTCATCACACTTTTTATCATATAAAATGTTTAAAGAATGTATTTTTAACACTAGGCTCAGGAGTGTGGGTTTGGGTGTCTTAATTGGTATAAATATAGGGATTAGTTATTTTTGGAGATTGGTATAGTTATTTTTTGGGAATAAGATGTGAGATTGTCGGTAAAAAACCCTAAGGATGTTAATAATTATACGATAAAATCATAACATTTTTATAAAGTATAGAGTGTGTGGTTTCCTAGAAATGAAAACCATATATTGATACAAAAAATGGATGTAGGATCTACCAAAGATGAACCTATATAAAATGACACTAAAAAAGTTTGGTTGAGAATTAACATCATCTTTACTCAGTGTAAGACAAGTGGGCCTAACTATACATCAGGTTTCACACTCTTAGGGGATATGCTTTGGTTGATTATATCCTCTTGAAAAACAATTATAATGGATTTAAATATATTTTTATGATGTAATATATAACTATTTATAATAGAGAAACTAATAGGAAAACAATCATGTATAACATAGATTGAAACCTAGTGATGGATCATCTCAGTATGCACACCATTTATTAGTAACTTTTTCAATGTTTATTGTTTTACTTTTATACACCTAATAATTTAAGGATTATCATAAAAAAAATCCTTTATTTATGTAATGTATTGATCCTAGATTAATTGATATAATAATAGGTGTAATTCAGAATGTGGTGATTGTCTCAATGAGAAACCAAATATGATAGGAGATGAAGTTAAAAGCTTCATGGAAGTTTTATCTCATGTTACAAACCATAACATAAATCATGTTGAGCTCTCAAGAACACTTAATAAGTTGTAACATGATATTGATTATTTCATGTGTCAATAACCACCAAACTTTAGTTGGTCATTTGATCCACTAATTTCAAAGTAATTGATCAATATATTAGAAACGACATTTTACCTTTTCAAGAGCTTTGAGCATCAAATTTTTTTTAACTGTTTATCATTTCAAAGTTGAAGCTAATCAATAGTTGAATATAATAAAGATCATGAGGCTAAAGGAATAAATAAACTACATGAAATAAGAGGATCTTAATTAGGTAATTTTCAATAAGTATTTTACATGAACTCTTCATACTAAAAAGGAGAAAAAGTTCCTTGAGTTGAAATAAAAGGAGGATAAATCCATTAGTACCTATGAATAAAACATCATAGGACCTGAAATTTATGCTTATATTTTTATCATTGACCATGAAAGAAAAATAAATCATTTATTTATTATCATAAATCCATGTCTTTAAAAACATTTGGTTGTAAGAGACTTTGGTAGATATGAAGAGATTGTTTGATGTGCTTTAAAGGTGGAAATCAAAATTGAAAACCCTCATTATTGTTTTTTTTTGGGAAATTAATATGTAAATGGGTTTTTACTAAATATTAAGTTATAAACCCAATAGAGTTAATAAAATCCATCTTCATACCTACCAAAAATGCATGAAGAAACATGGGGGATCTATCTCGAAGGAACATGTAAAAAATTCATGTGTCTAATAGAATTCCATTGAGCACATTATTGTCGCAGGGAAATGAATAGATCATATAATAAAATGGATATAGGAAAATAACATCCTAATGAACCACACATAAAAAAATGTTTTAATTTTAATCATTATGGTATTTTTTCAAAAAAGTGCACCAAACTTAGGGTTACCATTGACAGTCCACATCAGCAACCTCCAAATCCAATGGAATAAGATAAATCCCATACAAGGAAAAATAATGAATTATATTATGATAATTAAGGAAAATTTATACTCCATTATAGATATGAGGATTTTATAGACAATCTATTATATCTATGGAGCTTTCTAAGATAACCAAATCACCATCCCAATGATTTTATTATCATAAAAAACCTCTAATTATTTAATTATTTCATCCCAAGTTAAAGTTTTTGGGAATTTGTTTTGTGAAAATATTATAATTCTTCCTTTATATTAATTTTATTTGATTTTGGGAATTTTTTATCTCTCTCAATATAGATCCCAAATCAATTTCCAAAATAAGGGAGTCTAATTTCATATCCTAAACCAACCTATGATCATCTGTTTGTGAAATAATAACTATGAAATCCTTAGCAAGATTACTTCCATTATATGGTTCTTAATACTCAATCATGAGATGTTTTTCCTAGAATTACCCAATTCAGTGAGGTTGATATTTAATTATAAATTATAACTTGATTCATGACTATATTAATAATATCATCATCTATTTACATTAGTGAAAGAAATTAAAATTTTAAGGATATAATTTATTTAAAGTAGGTATAATTTAATGGCGTGATATTTTAGTATATATTTTCAATTAATAAATTCAATTGTTCAAAATATTACTATACATAGAATACTCAACTAAATTGAAATCATAACACATTTGATTAAGAAAAAATTATAAGTATTAAAATGTGACCAATATAATGTAATCCTTAAGTTGGAAAATATAGATATAGGTATCTACATTATGAAATATATTTTTAAAGAAAAATAAATTTCATTTTAAATCCTTATTTAGGTATAAAATTTAGTTAGTGTAAAAAAATAACTAATGAAATCATTTTAGGTAAATAATTACTTTTTGTTAAATATTGTATTTTTGTGTGTTATGAGCACTTATATTAAAAATTATTTATAAAAATAGGAAATTGAATATTACAAAATTTATCTCAAATATGAATTAACATATCCAAAAATTTTAATAATTTTTTTCTAGTTTTTTATGTAAAATTATGTTTCCAATAGAGATATCATTTAACACCATAAACTATTTATTTTTCAAATATTTGTTACTACATGTGTTTATATAATTATTATCTATGAAAATTAAATTAATCTATTTTAAATAATTAATTTCAGATAATTTTTAAATAAAAAATAGAGTAACAATATTTTATTAAGTCATTGATATGAAATTTGACTAATAACACTTAATCTTTCAAAATGAAATTTTTCTATGAAATTTTTTATATATGTATTACATTTTTTAATTTAAATGTTAATTTTCCAATATTTAAATATTTAATTAGATCAAATTTATTTCAAATTCATAATTTTAATTTCAAAATTTACCAAGAAGTATCGTCTTATATTTTTACTAAAAAAAGTAATTACCACGGATAAATTTTATTTAAGGTTAGTAAGAGTTAAAAATGTGTAAATTAAGTGTCTTTAATTTTATGTTTACATGAGACTTAGACCATATAGAATATTTTAAGTTCATACCAACATGTATCTATAACTGTTCTTCACCTAACTCTCATGTAATTCCACTCTAAACCCTTACCTACAATTCAATTAGAAGGAAACACCCCTCTTTTCACCTATAAAAGGAGGCCAAATCCACCCACTTAAAACCACACCCATTTTTCATAAATTCACTTGAAAATATGGAAATTTTATCTATACTATAATACATATCCAACCTTTATTACATTAAATCTCCCTACGTCATCCAATTCTAATAATTCTTCCAAGAGAATACTCAAATCCTCATCATGAACATTATCCACCCCAATTATTTTCTTCTTTATAATTCTCATATATTCTATTAAAAACATATCTTATACATTTTAATATTATTACACCAATATTATTCAAATAATTAATTATTTTTATGATAATAAATAATCATTCTCTACATATTCCCCACTTCTATAGAAAAGAGAAAAAAATTTGTCTATGCATACATGTGGACTACCACCTCTATGAGAGATGTGTTCCTTTCTTCATAAACACCTTAAATTTATGGTTAAAATGTGGTATTTAATGAATAAATATGATATTTATAACATTTTTAATATTATTAAAATTATAAAACACTTTTTACTCTCTTTATATTCGATAGAAAAAAAAAACATTGTTCTTGAGTACATGTGAACTACCACCTTGATGGAGCGACATGATCCATTTTTTATCACCACCCTATACGGATGGTTAAAAAATATATTTAATGAATATATATGATATTATTGATTAATATATTTCATAAATATTTTTCTAAAAGGATAAAAAAACTAATTATAATTATAATGTTATGTGTTTATATTAGTAAATTACTTGAAAAAAGTTCATCATGTATCCCATTATCAATAATTATTCCCAAAATATCTATAAAAAGGAAATTGGAATATATAAATAATTAAAATTTATTTTAATATATATTATATTATGTTAATTTTGAACATAATTTCAATTAATTTAGTTTTATGTCCCTATTACAAAACATGCATGAAATAACTAAAATTATTATCCCATCCACCATATCACCAAATCCAACCCACAACTCACAACTTTTTCCACAAACACGTTACAAAACATACCGGATGAAAATATATTTTTAGATTTAGCAAGGCATCCCTTATTTAATTTCACTTTATTGATTAAGGGTATTATCACACGGGCTATATGATCTTTGGGAATCTATTTTATTAACTAGATTTATGTGGTTAACCAGTTTCATAAAAGTGTTTAATAGAAAACTAAACAACATATATTCCATAAACCATCACCTAGTGCACAAACAAGGACCCCCAAAGACCACGATTTCTAGTGGGTAGTTAGGTCATAAAATTCAGAGCATCAAAAATCATTGATAAAATAGTAAAAACAAGTTCCACATTCCCTTGCCCCTTTATATTTATTTTAAACAAATTTGATTATCTTTATTAGTCTATAACCAACCATCTCCATGAGGATAAAAAAAATTTATACCCATCCCACATGATACACAAATGAGAAAGATGAAGGAAATCCTACCAGGAAGAAGAATGATCAACACTTCCTTGTTGCACCAAAAATAGGGGCGCACATATAGCAGGAAATTCTCCAGGGAAAAACACCAACCAACTAAGAAAAACCAGTTAATAAACTACTATGGGAAAAAGGATTTGAGATGTTCAGTATCAAGAGAAAGGAGAAGGAAATAATGAAAGGAATGCCCCCAAATTAGAAGTATTATATCCAGAACACAAGGGATTTGAAATGGTTTTGAATTTCCATTAAAGGAAGGTCTGACCAAGACCATGTGCTTTGATCATTTAAAAGTCCTCAGACTCTTAGATAATTAAGGATATGATTTATGGGATTTTAATTAGTCTCAATGTCTTTTAAAAATGGCATTAAACTCATTTAAATAAAAAAAATACATCAAAAGGGAAAAATTGGAAGAATTAGAAACACTATTCATGATTCACTAGTAGGATTAGGAACTAATAGACAAGGCACTGCTAGTGAGGCATCGCCAAACGAGGCACTGCCAATGAGTCAACACCAAAAGAGGAACTTCCATCAAGCCACCATCAAATGAGGCACCACCAACGAGCCGCCACCAGATAAGGCACCTCCAGTGAGCCACCACCAAATGAGGCACCACTAGGGAGCCACCACCAGTGAGCCACTACTAGATGAGGCACCTCTAGTGGTGAGCTACTGTTGGAAAAACTATAAATTTTGAAGTGTTGAAATGAGTCACCTTGAATTCCCAGGACACCTAAAACACCAAATTTCTTACAAAGTAGTGAGCTGGAGGGTACAAACCATTACATAAATTCTTACCATTCCATCTACAAAAAATGATATCATCGTTTGTTCATACATGTGGACTCCACCACCACAAATGATGTGATTCTTTTTTCATCACCACATCACATGGATGATATATTTAACTATGTTTAAAGAAATAATATTGTATTTATGATATAATGTTTATTATAGAAAGAATAAATAATACATACCTTCTTTCCATAATGATTTTTGAAAAATGGAAACATTACTCATGTGTAGATATGACCTACCAGCTTCATGATTGTAACATAGTTTATTTTTTTTAACCATATTTACTGAATAGTTTTAAAAGTATGATTCATGTATAAAAATGATAACTATTCCATGATTATTATTCTGAATACTATTGAATAATGTCCTATTTGATCATACTCAACCTACCAAATTCATTTTAGAATTATAAACTGAATATCATAAAAACGTACAATATACACTTAAATGATTATGTAATTGTATATAAAATAATAATAATCAAAATAAAGGGAGTAATAAACTTGAAAAAGGTTCTCAATAAGTTAAATAATTAACACAAATTTATTATTCAGGATGATAATGAACATATGTGATGATTCAGACTTAAGGAAACAAAAACATTAACTTAAAACCCAATTTTAAATGTTATAATGATTTATTTTTAAAATCATTATCTTCTATGTCCATGTTTATAAAGTTATTTTATGAATTTATTTATATGTCCATAAAATAACTTTAAAGGTAATTTCTATCATCTTTACTTTTAAATGTTTTCAAAAATAGTATTTTTATGGAACGCTTTTCTTTTTTTACTAAAGAAAAAATTAATGCTCTATTTTAATGTTTACAGAGAAAACTACATTTCTCACAACTATAACCATTATTTTATGTTTTAATTCCTTTACAGGAATACATTTTTTCATCAATGAAAACCCCTATATCTTGTTTTCTTGGTATTTTGGTATTGAAAATGGTATTTTAATAGAAAAGGGTATTTTGATATCTTAAATTGATTTTCACATGGGTTTAAAAGAGCTTTTTAGTGGTTTTATACATGATATGGCACATGTACATTATTTGTGAGGAGTTAATCACTATTATAGATCATGAGTGAGCTCGATGCACCTTATATAAAGGGTTGAGATCTATTATAGCTCATGGGTGAGCCTGATATTTCTTATATGATGTGTGTGACCAAATAGTGATCTAACACTACTGGAAAGATGATCTTTCCCAACACTTCTATACCAACGGTTTGTAAAAACCGTTGGTATAGCTACCATTTCCCAACGGTTCACCAAAACCGTTGGGAAAGGGTCCTCTTTCCCTCCTCTTTCCCAACGGTTCATCAAAACCGTTGGGAAAGAGTCCTCTTTCCCAACGGTTCACCAAAACCGTTGGGAAAGGGTCCTCATTCCCTCCTCTTTCCCAACAGTTCACCAAAACCGTTGGGAAAGAGTCCTCTTTCCCTCCTCTTTCCCAACGGTTCATCAAAACCGTTGGGAAAGTGGAGGAAAAATTTCAACCTTCGGCCAACTTACATTCTACCCACCCAAACCTATCCCAACGGTTTTGAAAACCGTTGGGATAGGTTCTTTAATTTTTTTCCAGATCTACTAACCGAGAACATTATATAAATCAAAATTTAAAATAAT
This sequence comes from Viscum album, assembly GCA_963277665.1. Classification (NCBI taxonomy): domain Eukaryota; kingdom Viridiplantae; phylum Streptophyta; class Magnoliopsida; order Santalales; family Viscaceae; genus Viscum; species Viscum album. The sequence goes on from OY728123.1 coordinate 870,672,091, forward strand.
TATGATAATACTTATATATATTTATGAAATTATGTTTACAAAGTGATGTTAGCTTAGTGGTTAAGTCGTTCGATTATAAATGAGGGGTCCTGGGATCAAATCCCAGCGGTGATTTTATTTTTGGAATTTATATACCAACGGTTCCATTATCGTTGGTATAGATTTCATATTACCTATACCAACGGTTTCCAAAACCGTTGGTATAGGTCTATACCAACGGTTTTCGGACAACCGTTGGTATAGACCTATCCCAACGGCTTACTTGGCTACGATTCTCCAAACCATTGGTATAGGCTATACCAACGGTTTGGAGGCCTATACCAACGGTTCCAAACCGTTGGTAAAGGTTAGTTTTCCAGTAGTGTAATGCATTGAGTAATGATTATGTTCTCTAGAAAATTATATTGGAAGTTGGTCATATGTTTATTTAAATTGAAAAGGTTTTTTAAGTTTTTTAAGATAATTATGTCCCAAGTAACCTATAGGAATTATTTTTCTTTCTATGGAGTTTTCATGAAAATCGATTGATTTTAGAAGGTGCAATAATGATCTTTTTAAAGAAAAATGATGCACTTTTTATATAAAAATGTATGTTTTTAAGAAATGGTTTTTTATGTTTTCATTTTTTCATTGGACAAACATATTTCTTCTTTTTATTTCCCTTACCAATATTCTTGTTCATATCCCATATTTTAAAATGTTTTTCATAGGGATTTGAGGATGAGTAGAGACAATATTGTGGTAAAGATAAAATTTGTGAATATGTTTCATTAGAATAAAATATGTTTCTTTTGAAAAGTTTATTTTTGTGGGAAAATAGATATTGACTAGAAGTGTCCACTTTATAATATGTGGGATTGTAATGTAAGATTCATTCCCTAACTCTCTAAAAATCAAAACATTTAGGATCTACAGGAATGAATGAATGTGAATTATAGTTTAAAGCCACAAAAATATGTATTATTTAAGTTGGAGTCCTTAAAAAAGCACTACATTCTAAGGTCTTTTTATCCAAGGGTTACCAAAGTCACAAGGGTTTATTTCCAATATCATTTTCAAATAGAGATTGTTAGAATGAATTTCCATCTAGGGAAAAAATTAAACATTATCTTAAATACGATAAATTTTCTTTTCTTCTATGTTTATTATTGATATTTCACCTATAAAATCTCAATTTATTTTCCCATGGTAAATAATTTACCTAATGTAATTATTTTATGTGAAATCAAACTCACATCTTCTATTTTGGTACAAAATCTTCCTCCACTATGTCTATATTCATTGGATGGTTTTATTGATACCCTTATCTATGATTCAATAATATATTAAGTACATTTTCTAATATTTTACTTTCTTCTCAAAAATTTGAAATTAATTTTTTAATGTCTTCCACATGTGTCATTCTAATAAAATCATCCATTTTTAACATTTTTAGGGTAAACACATTCATTCATTTTTTTTAAGCATTATTCTTCACAAATAATAATTTCCACGTTCTAAAATGGTTTTACAAATGATTTTGATTATAAAAGATATTGAAAATAAAAAAAAATATTTTTTTCAAAAGTATAATTTTGATTTTAAAAATGAATAGTTTATTTTCAAAGGTATTTTAAAGGATTTTATTATTAAGAAATATTTATTAAATATTTTCATTACTTATCAAAGAATTTTTTCAAATAATCCTTCTTTTATAATTTTTTTTTTGAAAAACCCTAATTTTGTTTAAAATTTCTTATCAAGCTCATAGTATTACATTTTAAATAAAACATTTTTAAGAAATTATCATGAATTTTCAAAAAGTATATCTCTTATCATTTTTCAATGTAAATTATCCAATAATTTTAGAAAATGTTGTTTTACTTATATTTCAACATCATTCAATGTTTCTTATTTTACACTTGTGATATGTTCTTATGATACCATCCACCTTTTTTCTCAATATGGAATATGAAATTTTCTTTGAATTTCATCATGAAACTCGTCTCTTTTCCATGGGTTAATTAAGTGATGTTTTAAATATGAATGTTTTCATGTTTTCTTAGAACATATATGTATGGATCATTATACTTTAATGGATAGGGATCCTATATCTACCACTTATACATTAGTTAAATTATTTTATCTCATGATCTTGAAAATTTTATAGGGGTATTATCTAATCCCAAGAGGGTAAACGTGATGTTAACCCTCTCCTAAAGGATATATAGGTTTTTATACCAAGTATAAGAGGGTATATAACTTTATATACCAATACCAAGAGGTTATACCAATTTATAGACCAAACACCACTGGGTATATGGGTTTTTAGCTGAATCCCAAAAAAGTAAATGGGTTGTTATCCCAAGCCCAAGAGGGTGTACGGGTTTTTAGTCCAAACCCTATATGTTTTGTGAATCAGGAAGAGATTCATACTTCACTATGTTATGATTTATTATTTTTATGTACTATAACATTTTTATGTTATATTCCCATGTTATGATCCATGGATCATGATTATTTTCTTGTGATTCCTCAATCATATATCATGGTATGTTTTCAATCATTTGAGATTACATGTCCTTCTATTATACCTTTTAGAGAACTTTTTTTATTTCATATTATATTTAATAATATTTTTCTCTCATGCTCATATTGTCCCACATACTTATTATCAAACTGATGATGGTAAATTGATATTTTTTCCTATGTCTAGCATTTAATATCTCTACATTATTAAGTTTTTAATTCCCCTGTTATGAATATGAGCACAACCTAGGAATTCTCTAGAAGGTGATATAGTATGGTGTGATTATAGAAAAATGTTAAAAATAATATTTTTATGTATCTAGTATCTAGATACACTAAAACTTTATGTTTTTTTGGGTTATGTGATATTTTTTGATATGAAATGTTAATTTAAAATATATGCAAGTTCAACATGGGTCATCACGCTTTTTATCAAAGAAAATGTTTAAAGAATGTATTTTTAACACCGAGCTCAGAAATGTGGGTTTTTGGTGTCTCAATTGGTATCAATATAGGGCTTAGTTATTTTTTGTGATTAGTATAGTTATTTTTTTGTAATAATATGAGAGATAATTTGAAAAAACCCTAAGGATAATAATAATTATAGAGTAACATCCTAACATTTTCATGAAGTATAGAGTGTGTGGTTTGCTAGTAATGAAACCCCTATATTGATACAAACAAATGGATTTAGGATCTACCATAGATTCACCTATATACAATAACCCTAAGAAAGTTTTGTTGATAATTTGCATCATCTTCACTCGGTGTAAGACATATGGGCCTAACTGCACATCAGGTTTCACACTCTCAGGGGATATGCTTTGGTTGATTCCATCCTCTTGACGAATAATTATAATAGATTTAAATATAATGTTATGATTTTATATATAACTAGTTAAGATAGATAATCTAATAGTAAAATAATCATGTATAACATAGATTTAAACCTAGTGATGGATAATATCGGTATGCACACCATTTATTAGTCACTTTTTCAATGTTTATTATTTCACTTTTATACACCTGCTAATTTAAGTATTATCATAAAAAATCATTTATTTATGTAATGTATTGAGACTATAGTAATTGAGATAATAATAGGTGTAATTGAAAATGTGGTGATTGTCCCAATGAGAAATCAAATATGATAGGAGATGTAGTTAAAACCTTCATAGAAGTTTTATCTCATGTTATGAACTATAAAATAAATCATTTTGAGCTCTCAAGAACACTTAAGAAGTAGCAACATTATATTTAGTATTTCATGTCTCAATAACCACTAACCTTTAGTTGGTCATCTGATCCACTAATTTCAAAGTAATTGATCAATATAGTAGAAATGACATTTTACCTTTTTTTAGAGCTCTGAGCATGAAATTTTTTTTTAACTTTTTATCATTTGAAAGGTGAAGATCATAAATAGTTGAATCTAATCAAGATCATGAGGCTAAATTAATGAATAAATAGCATGAAATGAGAGGATATTAAGTAGTTATTTTTCAATAAGTATTTTACATGAACTCTTCAAACTAAAAAGGAGAAAAAAATCCTTGAGTTGAAATAAAAGGAGGATAAATCCATTAGTACCTATGAATAAAACATCATAGAACCTAAAAGTTATGCTTCTAGTTTTATCATTGACCATGAAAGAAAAATAAATCATTTATTTATTATCATAAATCCATGTCTTCAAAAAAATTTGGTTGTAAGGAACTTTGGTAGACATGAAGAGATTTTTTGATATGCTTTAAAGGTGGAAATAAAAATTGGAAACTCTAATTATTAATTTTTTAGGGGAAATTAATATATAAATGGAGTTTTATGAAATATTAAGTTATAAACCAAATGGAGGTAATAAAATCCATATTTATACCTACCAAAAATGTGTGAAAAAACATGGGGGATCTATCTCAAAGGAACAGGTAAATAATTCATGTGTGTAATAGAATTCCATTGAGCACATTATTGTCACAGGGAAATGAATAGATCATATAATGAAATGGATATAGGAAAATAACATACTAATTAAACACACATAGAAAAATGTTTTAATTTTAAGCATTATGGGATTTATTCCAAAAAGTGCACCAAACTTAGGGTTAACATTGACAACCCACATCAGTAACATCCTAAGCCAATGGAATAGGAGAAAGCCCATACAAGGGAAAATGATGAATTGGATTGTGATAATTGAGGAAACTTTATACTCTATTATAGATATAAGGATGTTATATACACTCCATTATATCTATGAAGCTTGTTTCTTGTGGCTTGTCTCTTGGTTTGTTTCTCGTTTCCTTTGTTTGTAACCCTGTTTTTCTTCTTGAATAAAAATTTAATGTTGGATAGAGAACCAAATCACCATCCCAATGATTTTATTACCATAAAAAACCTCTAATTGTTTGATTATTTCATCCCAAGTTAATGTTTTTGGGAATTTGTTTTGTGAAAATCTTATCATTCTTCCTTTATAGTAATTTTATTTGATTTTGGGAATTATTTATCTCTCTAAATATAGATCCCAAATAAATTTCCAAAACAAGGGAGTCGCATTTCATATCCTAAACCAACCTATGATCATCTATCTATGAAAGGATAACTATGAAATCCTTAGCAAGATTACTTCCATTATATGGGTCTTAATACTCAATCATGAGATGTGTTTCCTAGAATTTCCCAATTTAGTGAGGTTGATATTTAATTATAAAGTATAGCTTTATTCATGACTATATTAATAATATCATCATCTATTTAAATTAGTGAAAGAAATTAAAATTGTAAGGATATAATTTATTTAAAGGAGGTATAATTTAATGGAATGGTATTTTAGTATATATTTTCAATTAAGAAATTCAAATGTTGAAAATATTCCTACACATAGAATACTCAACTAAATTGAAATCATAACACATTTTATTAAGATAAAATTATAAGTATTAAAATGTGACCAATATAATTTAGTAATTAAGTTGTAAAATATAGATATAGGTAACTACATTATGAAATATATTTTGAAATAAAAATAAATTTCATTTTGAATCCTTATTTAGGTATAAAATATAGTTAGTGTAAAAAACAACTGATGAAATCATTTTAGGTAAATAATTACTTTTTTGTTAAATATTGTATTTTTATGATTTATGAGCACTTATATTGAGAGTTTTATTTATAAAAATATAAAATTTAATCAAATAAAATTTATCACAAAGATTAATTACCATATCCAAATTTTTTAATAATTTTGTTCTAGTTTTTTATATAAAATTATGTATCTAATATAGACATCATTTAACACCGTAAACTAGTTATTTTTCAAATAATTATTGCTATATGTTTTTATATAATTATTATCTATTTAAATTAATTTAATCTATTTTAAATAATTAATTTCAGATAATTTTTAAATAAAAAAATAGATTAACAATATTTTAGTAAGTCGTTGATATGAAATTTGACTAATAACACTTAATCTTTCAAAATGAAATTTTTCTATAAATTTTTTTTCTATATATTACATGTTTGAATTTAAATGTTAATTTTACAATATTTAAATATTTAATTAGATTAAATTGATTTTAAATTCATAATTTTAATTTACAAATTTAGCAAGAAGTTTCATCTTATATTTTTACTAAAATAAGTAATTAACATGGTTAATTTTTAATCAAGTTTGTTGAGAGTTAAAAATGTGTAAATTAAGTGTCTTTAATTTTATGTTTTCATGAGACTTAGACCATATAGAAGACCTTTTTTAGGTTTTAAGTTCATACCAACATGTCTCTTTAACCGTTCCTCACCTAACTCTCACGTAATTCCACTCTAAACCCTTACCTAAAATTTAATTAGAAGGAAAGACCCCTCTTTTTCTCCTATAAAAGGAGGTTAAATCCACCCACTTCAAACCACACCCATTTTTTATAAATTCACTTGAAAATATGGCCATTTTATCTCTATTATAATACCTATCCAACCTTGTTACATTAAACTTCCCTATGTCATCCAATTACAATAATTCTTCCAAGAGAAGACTCAAATCCTCATCATGAACATTATCCATCCCAAGTATTTTCTTCTTTATCATTATCATATATTCTATTCAAAACCTATATTGTCCATTTTTATATAATTACACCAATATTATTCCAATACTTAAATATTTTTATGATAATCAAATTATCATTCTATATATATTCTCCACTTCTGTTGAAAAGAGAAAATATTGTCTATACATACATGCGAACTACCGCATCTATGCGAGATGTGTTAATTTCTTCTTAAGCACCTTACATTGATGGTTAAAATGGGGTATTTAATGAATAAATATGATATTTATAACATGTTTAATTCCTCTAAGGCCTACGGGCCATGTAATCTTACGCCTACGGGCCTTGTAAGGGTTCCACCTCACCCCTTGAAAGGTGGATTATCAAAATAAATAAAAAATGAAGGCCTTTAGTCCATTTAAGGATAAAACACTTTTTAGTCTCTTTCCAATCTATGGAAAATAAAAATGTTGCTCTTGTGTACATGCGGACTACCGCCTTGATGGAGCGACGTGATCCGTTTTTTATAAACACCATATATGAATGGTAAAAAAATATATTTAATGAATATATATGATATTATTAAGTAATATATTTCATAAATATTTTTCTTAAAGGATAAAAAAGTAATTATCATTATAATGTTATCAGTTTATATTAGTAAATTACCTGAAAAAAAAGTTCATCATGTATCCCATTATCAAGATTTTTTCCCAACGTATCCTTAAAAAGGACATGGTAATATATAAATAATTAAAAAATTATTTTAATATATATTATATTATGTGAATTTTGAACATAATTTCAATTAATGTGGTTCTATGTCCCTATTATAAAACATGCATGAAAAAATTGAAATTACTATCATTAGATGATGGAAATAATCATTAACTAACTAATACATGTGTAGTGAATGATTATAATTAAGGAATATAAAAGGAAATATATATGGATAATTTTCTTAAATAACTAAATAATATTTTTATATTTATTATATAGTATATTAAAGTGCTTTCGTTAAAGTTAAGAATTATAGTTAGTGTTTTTTTCATCTCAAATTTTGTTCATTAACACGTATTTCATATCCACCACTTGTTTTATTTTTAATGGTGTATATACTACCCATGAATGTATTTTTATAATAATTTCAATGGGAATAATAGGTATTAAATATCCATCAAAACTATTATCTTCCAAGTTCTTTTGGTTCAATGGTTATTGAAGCAGCAATGGTTTCATTCCAATCTCATTTTCAAATATAGATTGTTATGAATTAATTTACATATAGGTAAAAAAAAATTGAAATTTATCACTAATACCCCTACCATTTTCTTGTTATCTTATTGTGATTGATTTTTTACATGTCCCCTCTCAATTGATTTTCCCTTGTTAAATAATTTACATGATCTAACACTTGTTAGTGAAACCGAATCCACCTCTTCTTTTTGGTTAATAATCTCCCTCATTTATATCCATATTGATTAGATGATTTTATATATTTCATTATTTATGTTTAAATAATCATTTAAGGTAATTTTATACTATTTTAATTTCATTTCAAATGTTTTCAAACAATTTTATGTTGTCTACCACACGTATCATTTTGAAAAAATCATCCCCCTTTAATATTTTTTGTGTTAAGGAATTATTTCTCCATTACGAGAATTATTCTTTACAAAGATTCCATTCCATGTTTTATAATGGGTTTTAAATTATTTTTCATCTATTTTTTTTTAATTAAAGGAAGATTTTTTTAAAGTAAAAGTTCGATTTTAAAATGAAATTCTTGATTTTTAAAAATGGAATTTAAAGGCTTGTGTTTTTTTAAAAAGATGTATTTGATTTTTTTACATCCTATCAATGATTTTTTTTGAAAGATTCTTTCTATTATACAATATGTTTTTTAAAACCCATTTTTTAGTTTCTTTGAAATTTTTAAAAAAATTATCAAGACAAAATAATTTTATTTTAATGAACATATTTTTGAGGATTTTTCAACAAAAAAATTAAAAAAAAAGATATTTATTCTCATTTTCCAAAGATAAAAATTAAATAATCTTTGAAGGGTGTTTTTCATCTATATATACATCCTTTCATGTTCTTTATATTACATGTGGGATGTTACTTTATTACTCCATCCATCTTCTTTATTTGGATGAATGGTGAAATTTTCTTTGAATTTATCCTTGAAACCAATCTCTTTTTCATGGGTTAATTACATTATGCTTATTATATGAATGATTTCATGTTCTCTCATTGAATATATTTATGTATTATTAATATGTGAAGGATGGGGGTCCTATATCTCACTCTAACTCCTTGGTTAAATTTTTATATCTCGTGATCTCAAAAAGGGTACATGGGTAGTAGCCCACGAACAAGAGGGTATACATGTTGTTATCCCAATACTAGGAAGGTATACTAGTTATTATTCCAAGACCAATAGGATATACATGTTGTTAACCCAAGATTAATAGGCTATATGTATTGTTAGAACAATACCATCAGGGTAAACAAGTTTTTATCCCAATGCTAATAGAGTACATGGGTTGTTAACCTAATCTCAAGAGGGTACTAGGTGGTTAACCTAAGCCCACTATATTATGGGAATAAAGTAACAATGCATACTCCACTTGATTATGATTTTTGTGGTCATGTTTTTTCAAATTTCTATGTTATATTCCATTGTTACGCTCCATGAATACATGATTATTGTCTCATGATTCTAAACTCTTATTAAATGGTATATGTTTGATAATTTGAGGTTACATATCCTTTTATTATACCTTATAGGAAACTCTTATTATACCATGTTTTTCTAATAAGATATTTGTCTCATGCTCAAGTTTTCTCACATTGTTTTGATCTGACCCTTGATTACATGTTGATATGTTTTTCCATTACTAAGCAGTTGATCTCACCCCTTTATTATATGTTTCATTCCCCTGGTTATGAAAATTAGTATAACCTAAGAGATACCTAGAAGGGGATCTAGTATGGTGCTATTATGGAGAAATTTTCATAATAATATTTTTATGTATCTAGTCTCTAGAAACACTAATGCTTTACAACTCTTGGGATTATGTGGTATTGTTGTGAGATGTTATGTTAATATGAAATGTAAGAAATTTTAGATTGTGTGATGTTACTATATATCAAGTCCAGCATTTAAAGAATGTGTTTTTAGTATTGGTCCATGTAGTTTGGGTATGGGGAACCTCAATAATCTATTATACCATTAATGTAACAAAGTATCCTCATCATAGAAAATAGATGGCACCACTTCAAATCAATTTGGATTCTTGATTATTGTCATGTGTCATGCACCATATGAGTCATTGTCTCCTCTAAATAGAGTATAATTCCAATGAATTTTCTGTAATCCTTGATGTTCACTAGCTTTAAACATTCATCCATAATGAAATGTATTCTTATTTTAATTAATGTTTGAAAGGAATTAATTTCATCGATATAAAATATCCTTAATATCAACTTGGTATTTTTTTATTAACAAATATATAACAATTATTTCTTATAGATTGAATAATCGGGTAAAATTTCATTTCACTGTCTTCTTGAAATCATTTTCAATCATCTTAGAAAATTAATTGAAACATCATTATTTTTTTCTTCTAAATAAAATTACAAATTTATACACAAGATTTATTAATATCTATTTATGGATCTTATTTAGATAGAGTTTTTGATAAATTCTTTAATATTTGAATTCCATCTTCTTTAAAAATAGATCTAACTGACGATATCGTTCTCTCAATACTTATGGCATCCTGTACAATGCCATTTTGATCTTGTGAAACTTGATTCTAGAAAACTCTAACTCAAACTCATTTGTCTAATAAATATAAAATTCTTTGTCCAAGAATTCATAAATATTGGATCCCTTCACATCCATTTAAAATATCTTGAATCATATTTGTAAAAAAATCTTCTATCAATATCATAATCCAATTCAATTTTGTAACCAAGGAAAACATCTCATAAATTTATATTTCATAAATTTGTGAGTACCCATTTTTAAAGGACATGATTTTTTATAAATCTTCTTTCCTTCCTCTTTTATATTGTTTGAGACAATAATTTGAATCATCCTTCTCCTAAGATCATATTGGAGGCTGATGATGGAAAAGACAATGATAAGATTCCTAGTAAGCCAAATATAGAAGAATTTAATTTGTTATCAACTCCAATTGGAGAATCCAATTGAATGACTAAGGCTAGTTGATTAAAGGCTTCTGCCAGTAAATAATAAATCACACACAAGTAATGGGAAGAGTAAAAAGAAAAATTCAAGAAGATGAAAATCTTTTTTTTATTCTCTAGAAATAGCTAGCAGTGAAACTATTTTAATCCTCAAAAGACTGGGTATAAATTAATTGAAATTATATCCAATGTTATTAAGGAAGAATCTATATGGGTTTGTGGTTCCTCAAGGATTACTAATACATCTATTTATAGTATTAATCAATAAATGACTACATTTATTTTTTTGTTCAATAACATGATCATGTTTTTCTCTTTTGTTTATGCCTTTAAATGTCATCAAGACAGCAGTGTTATTTAGAATGGTGTGGATTAGCTTAATCAAAGTATTCATGGTGACTAGATGGTCACTGGGGAATTCAATATATTCACGTATAGATATAAGAAACATGCCTCTTTTTTCAATTCAATTTCTTGTGAGGAATTAAAACATTGCATTGAAATGAATGATCTATATAAGGTTAGTTTTTTGATCAGTTTGTGGTAGGTGAACATCATAGATATTTTGTTTATGATGCTTCTTTGAACTGTTGTGATAATATCTAATAGTCTACACTTGCTAGAGTGAACTCGAATCATCATCCTCTTGTTAAGTTCTTTTGTAAAGGAGGTAAAAAGAATTCTACTACCCTTTAGATTTTGAAATGCATGTATTTTTCAACCCCAATATAGGGAAATTGTTGGGGGAATATGGAAATCTATTATATAAGACAATCACTTATTTTATTATAGTTTCTAGTTGAAATCATTGAAGCTAAATCTTAAATCCCAAAGTAGGATCCCTTTCTCTAAGATTGATGCGGATATTCTAGCAGTTGGAAAGGAGTTTGATTTCCTTCAATTACTATATAGTCGGTCTAATTTTTCAGGTACTATTTTTAATAGGGTGGTTGAAATGACATCTAACCTCAAAAACTTATTAAATACCAAAGAGGAAATTTTGAATTAAATATATAGTGTAAAATGGTTAAAAGATATATATCAGAATACTTATTTTTTCAATATGCTTCAAAAAATCTAGGTAAGTGAATAGAACCATAACTCAATTAACACACAATAATAGCATCATTTATGATAGTAATGGCATTGTTAGTTATGTTTCTGATTACTAAAAAGCTCTCTTCAATGAGACTAGTAATGAGAAGGGGGCTTTTTTGGAGGATATCATCCTATTAGTTGTCAATCAATAAGATAACATCTATTTGAATGAAGTTCTGGGTAATGAGGATATTAAAAAAGCTATTTTGTTTTGAATCTAGATATTTTCCCTAGTAAATGGATTTCCAAATAAATTCTTCCAATATTTTTGGGATATTATACATATTGATCTGGAAAACATGTTAAGGGGGTTTTTAACTGTAGTAATCATTCAGTTTGTATAAACTCTCTATTTTTAATTCTATTCCCAAACGAAGGGATACTCATGACTATTACAATGGATAATTTTTTATATAAATTTTTCACTAAACTCGTGGAAATGAGGCTCACAATGATCATTGATTAGATTATTTCAAACAACCAGTTCAGTTTTATCCATGGGAGGAAAGTTCAAGACTAAATCAATCTCACGCATGATTATGTTATGAAGTCATGCAATAGAAATCTCATGCTAACAAGTTCTATCCCGAGCTCTTGTCTTCCTGCTCTTCCAAAATTCATCTTTGCCTTTGCTCATCAGTTTAACCAAACCCACGGCACGGTTAACCCTGCCAAGCATGGCCCTCTTGTCTTTCTTGTTCTTCTTGGCAGCCTTAACATCCAGAATTTCCCTCAGTTTCCGATATGCTTCGGCATCCGGCACCTGCCCACTCTTAACCATCTCCCCATGATAAAGGAATGCCATCTTAAAATCCCGAGCCCGAAGAAACGCATAAACCACAGTGGAGTAAGTGCACGAATTGGGCTCCAGCCCAAGAGCCGCCATCTCCTTCAACAGCCTCGGCAACCTCGGAGCCTGGCCGCCTCGTGCATAGGCATTCAGCAGCATATTATAAGTCATCACTGTGGGTCGGAGACCAATTTTCCCAAACTCCGAGATCACGTCCCGTGCCTCGGCATAACAACCCCGCTTGGCCAGCCCGTCGACGATGATGTTAAACGTCACCCTCGTACCCTCGATCCCCTCCTGCAACATTGATCTCCAAGTCTGCATCAGCATCCGCACATCACCGCCGCGCCGGAACGCATCAAGCAGGGCCGTGTAGGTCTCCAACCCGGGCTTCACTCGCTCCCTCCTCATGTTCTCAAAGGCCAAGTGGGCCTTCTGGTGCCAGCCACCAACCGAGTAAGCGTGGATTAGCGCCGTGTAGGAGCGGGCCGTTGGCTTTATGCCAGCCCTCTTCATCCTCAAGAAAGCATCAGCAGCCCGCTCGCTTGCCTTCCGTTGCCTGCCATAGGCACTAACCAGGCAGGTGTAGGATTTAACATCCGGCTTTAAACCCTCCATCCACATCTCCTGGAGCAGCTTCTCCACAATCTCCGGCTGGATTCTCCGACTGTACGCATCCATTAGGATGTTGTAAGTGGCGGCGGTGGGGCTTATCCCCTTGGACTTCATCTCGGAGAAAAGCCCCTCAGCATCCTCGACACGGTTGGATTTTCCATAGGCATCCATGATTGTGTTGTACACAATCGCATTTGCTAGGATGCATCTCTTCTCCATTTCTCTGAGGATGACCAGTGCTTCTGTCACCAACCCTTCAACACAAAAGGATTTCATAAGGGCACCCAGAGCTTCCAAGCTCCATTTCACACCTTTTCTGTTCATTTTCTGGAAGAAGTTCCATGCGTCTTTAGCACTTTCTCCATTCTTCCTCATTACTGTGATCATGATGGAACATGTTACGTGATCTGGGAGGACATTACTAGCTTCCATTGTCGTGTATAGATATAGTGCATCACTGTACCGCCCACAGCAAAGAAGACCTGAAATTGCTGCATTGAACACATGAACATCCCTGAATTCCTTCGCTGGCGGGAGATTTTTGAAAAGAACCATCAACTCATCTCCCATCCCTGCCCTCCCCAAGATAGGGAACAGAATCGAACACGCTCGTGGCGTGACAAGCGAATGTTCACGCCCCCGCATCCACTCAAAAAACTGCAAACATGCCATTACAAGACCCTCCTGCCCCATCACATCCAACAACTTCGAACACTCCAATGCCCCAATACTCGCTTCAAAAAATTCCAAAGTTTCCCCTAATGTCGAATTTGGAGGCAAATTCCTCGCCATATGCAGGATTTCACCAGAAACGCCATTAAGCGGGGAAAACTCCAAAGTCTGCCCTAATGTCGAATTCGGAGGCAAATTCCTCTCCATTTGAAGAATTTCACCAGAATCGCCACTAAGCGGGGCGTTTGAACACGAATGATCAAAACCCACCTCTCCATCTACCTGAAACCCCTCTTCATCTCCAGATTCCGACTCTTCCAAGGAATCAAAGCCCTCAGCCAGATGCCACGAAGAACGTCGTTTCTTTTGGAAGGAGACCTTACCTTGTCGCCCAGGGTCCTGAGTTGAAGACCTGGTTTTGAAAAACCTAAGGATCGAGTCGTCTATTAGGTCATCGTTTTGCCTTTCTTCAACGGATACCGAAATTTGGGCTACCGCGTCTTCTCGTTGAAGGACTGGGAGAAAAATAGGGGTTGTCAAACGGTCGGAGGTGGAAGAGGGAAGTGATGTGGATACAGAGGGGCGTTGACGGGCATGACAGCTTGGGAAGTGGTGGTGTTTGGAAGAACGGTGATAACGGCTGAGCCTGTGAGACGGAGGAACGTAGGACGAGGGGAAGAAGCAATGGTGCGGCAGCGCCATCGCGACCACCGCTCATTCCAGTTCCCCAAGCTCACCGTCTCCCCGCAGCATCATAGAGCTGGACCAGTTCAAGACTAAATCATTAAAAGAATATCACCATAGGTAATAATGTATCTTTAAAATTAGATATTATAAAGTATTTTTTTATAATAAAAGGAAAATGGAGAGGATGAAAAAAACAGCACTCTAAATCTTTGAATTGTAAAAAAACTCAATTGGGAAAAATCTTAACTTTATTTTGGGAATGTTTTTAATTCACTTAGGAAAATTAAGTTTGTAATGTACTTCGTGTGAAAGTAGGTTCTCTGACATTAAAATACTTGGGGGTTCCCATGTTTTGGGGTAGACTGAAGACTTTATATTTTACTAAAATTACTCAAAATATTTTTCAACTACTCTCACTATGGATGGGTAAGTCATTATGAATGGATGATAGAATAATTTTTTTTAATGTTGTTATTGATTATAAATGGGTTTATTCATTCATAACTTTAAAAATAGACTTTTAACCTCATTAAAAAGATTAATTATTTTATAAGGAACTTTGTTAACATATGAAGATCATTGAATAAAAAAGTAATCATTGTCAAATGGGATAGTTGTTATAAACCAATTAAAGCTAGAGGGATAGGGATTAAGAGCATCAATCGCGTTAATTAAAGCCCTCAAGAATAATTCATGTGGAGATATTTATCTGACAAGAGAAGTTAAAATGCTTTTCTTAAAGAAGGGTTTCTAAAATATATCAAGATGGGTGTTCACTCTTATAGTTACTCTTCTGTTTGGGATTCTCAAATGGATTCATAAAAATCTATCATGATGTACTAAGGGTGGTTAATTTTTGTTGATTGCTCTTTAAAAGAATTATCTATACAAGTGTTTCAATAATTCTTATATAAGTAAATTCAGTTAATCAATTTTAAATAATGAATTTCATTTAATTTTATATAAAAAATAGATTAACACTCTTTTTGTAAGTCGTTGATATGAAATTTGACTAAGAACACTTAATCTTTCAAATTTTCATTTTTCGATAAAAACAGTTTTTCTATATATTACATGTTTTAACTTAAATGTTCATTTTCTAATGTTTAGATATATAATTAGATTAAATTTACTTCAAATTTAGAATTTGAATTTACAAATTTGGTATGAAGTTTCATCTTATATTTTTCATAAAAAAATTAATTACCACGGTTAATTTTTAAGCAAGGTTATGGAGAGTTAAAAAAGGGCAACTTAAGTGTCTCGAATTTTAAGTTCACAAGACACTTAAACCTTCTGAAAGACCTTTTTTAGGTTTTAAGTTCATACCAACATGCCTCTCCAACTATTCCCCACATAACTCACCTAACTCTCATGTAATTCCATTCTAACCCCCAACCTACAATTCAATTAGAAGGAAACACCCCTCTTTTCACCTATAAAAGGGGGCCACTTCCACTCACTTCAAACCACACTAATTTTTGAAAATTAACATGAAACTATAGCCATTTTATGTCTACTATAAGACCAATCCACTTTTGATAGACCTTGGTCACATTAAATCTCCCCAAGTCCTCTAATTCTTAGAAGTCTTCCAAGAGAAGACTCGAATCCTCATCATGAGCATTATCCCCTCCCCCGATCTTTTCGTCTTTATATTTCACATCGATTCTATTCCAAACCTAAATTATCCATTTTAATATAATGAAACAAATGTTATTCATATACTTAAATGTTTTTAGGAAAATCTGTCATGACCCGTCCCCCGGGGCCTGTGCCGTGACTACTCCAAACCCACCTCCCGAAAGCTAGGGGCTGACGACTAACACTGAAGGCGTCAACCTGAAAGTGGGAGACATTTTCTTGAGTACCTGTACGCACACACACACCCAACCACATCCCACAAACTAAAATGAGAAAACAAGTATACTGAAACAAGTGCTGAGTACAAATACAACTGAAAACAAGTAGGCCAAAATACAAACCCAACAAAAGAACTGAAAACAGCAAAGTACAAAGGGACTCGGGTAGCTATCCACTGAAAACCCCACATGATGGTAAGATTAGTGTAGCTACTGGAAGCCGAAATAGTACGTCCTATCCGCATAATCCTACGAGGCCCCGCCTGGTCCAAGGCCCCTAAGTCCTTCGTCGAAGCGTTGATCTTCTGCACCAGACACAACACGTGCGAGCGAAGCCCGTGCAGGGGTGAGTAACAAAATACTCAGTAGGGGACCCCAAAACACAAAGGAAAGACCACAAAGTAATATTCAAACAAAGCACGAAGCAAAAGCACGAAGCACAAGCAAGAAGCACAAGCATGAAGCACAAGCACAAAGCACAAGCCAGCTCACACCAGGTATATTCTAGGGTAGTGATAGAAGAATCATCAGTCACATCATCGAACACCTCAGCTACTGGAGAACTCCTCCACTACGAGTACAGTGGGTCTTCTGGGTCACACAGAAGTCACTTCCCACTAACCTTGGACTGCTGAGGTACACCTCCCCATCACGTATTGTGGGTCTGCCGAGTCAAACAGTCTCGCTCCCACTGTGGGCCTGCAAAGTCACACAGTGGTGCTTCCCACCGTGGCCAACTATGGTACTCCTCCTAATCACGTACCGTGGGTCTACCAAGTCACACAGTTTCTCTCCCTCTGTGGGCCAGTAAAGTCACACGATGGTTCTTCCCACTAGGTCATAGTAGAGTCACACAGATTTGATAGTCAGCAGTCTTCATGTCTCAGCCAACCACAGGGTTCCGTACGTAGTGCGTTTGGGAGAACCACTCCTCAAGACATTCATCGCATCTCAACTTCTGTGAAAGTCTCTTTAGTGCATGCCAAAAGATCCGCCTCATCGAGAGGGTCCCAATGCTTCAAACAGCTTGTCAATCAGACGCCCGTTTTGCAAGTTATTAGCGTTTTAGTAACGAGGGGCCGATTGTGTCTCAGTCCGGTCCGACCCGGTCAGACCGTCCCGACCGACCCGATCAGACCGACCTGACCAACCCATCCCGGGGTTCCCATATACCTCAGTTTGATTCGACTGACCCGACCTAACCTAGTTCAGGTCAGGGTAGGTTCGGTCCGGCCTGACTGGTGGGCCAGGCTCAGCCTAGTTTGGTCAGGGGTCCAGTCCGCCGGGTCGCCTGGCGACCCGGCCTTGTCCGGCCCGACCCAAAGGGTGTGGGTACGGCCTACCGACGCAAGTACAATCCGCTGAGCGCAGGTTCGACCTGGACAGCTGGCTGGGGGCGCGACCCACCAACAGAAGTCCGACCCGTACGTGCGGGCCGGTGGTGGTTCGCCTGGCCGAGAGGCGGCTGGTTGCTGCATTCGACCCCCTTCGTTGCCACATGGACACGAGGCCTCCCTCTTGCTGCAGTCGAGTGACCATGGCTCCCTCGCTTTCCTGGGCGGCCCGGACGTAGGGCGCCTCCACCCCGCGGTGCCGGTCGGCACCGCCCCTCCCCACCGCCATGGCCGGATGGCCACAGATCTCTGCCGCTGCGGCACACTGACGGGTCTGCCGCCTCCCTCCGCCCACGTCCACCCTCGGCTACCGACACCAGAGCGCCAACGATTGCTTCTGTGGGCCACCACAGTTGTTCAAGTGGCCTGTTTCTCGATCCGCCTACGCCAACGGGTCTCTCGGGTTGCCGCCATCCCTACCTTGGCCCCAGATTCATCTTGCCATCGATTTGAGGATGTTTCCACAAAGAACACACACGACGAAGGGGCTCGAGCCTTGTTCATGTCGGCCCGCACCCTCTGTAAATAGTGGTTTAAAGTAGGGGAATGTCTGGGGATTTCAGTTCAATCAAGCAAGTGATAGTTTAAACCCGAATAAAGAAATCCCAAAAAGTAACCATCCCGCAAGAACGCACGATCTGCAGATCAACCTGTTCGTGGGTTGATCTGCGTTCATCGTTGAATTTAAGAACGGGGAAGAACAAAGTTAAACACAACCCCTACCTGGACTGAGGAACTATCACTAACGAGGGGTGAAACTCCGAGCTATTTTTGATCCTCGATCCGTTAGTGTTCGTCGTCGTTCGTCGATGGTGTCCGTCGTCATTCGTCGATGGAGTTAGTCATTCTTCGTTGGAGTGGAAATCTGCTGGTGGTTCATCATAGAATAATCAGCTGATTAATTGTTGTCTCTCCAATGTGTCAAACAATTAAAAAAACACGTCGCAACATTTTAGTTACGCTGCGACGCCGCATCGTTACACGTCATTTAAAGCGTCATTACACTGCGGGTTTTCAATCCATTAATGAGTTCCATTAATGCACCCCATTGCCACCTCTTCGTCGCATTGCAACATCGATGTGTCATCGCTCGTTGGTTGAAGAAAATAGATAAAATATATTTTTAAAGTTATTTTATTTTTTTTCCGAAAGATCCGAAAATTAACTTTTCTTTTCGGCCTTTACCGGCCAAAGTTAAGTCCTTTCTAGGCGAATCTCAGCATTCCAAGTTCAATAGTGCCCTCAAATTTGTGATCTGAGCACCGGTTCAAAAGTTAGAAAAACCCGCTCGCACGTTTACTGAACATACCTTAAAAAAGTTCAAAATTCCATTTTAGGCTCACTGGGCCTCAGAATCACTTGTCATCATAATGTGTAGTTCTGAAATAATTCCATATAATTTTTTAAATAAATTACATAGAAATTTCGAGACATTACATTCTCCCCTCCATAAAGATTTACATCCCTGAAATCCAAAACAAGGGATAATCAAATAAATGGGGGTACTGAGTATGAATCTGAGCCTCTTGATCCCATGTGCTCTCCTGGAGATTCTCGTGCTACCACCGAACGTACACCTAAGGAATCAACCACCCATGTAGGACCCACTCCTGTCGGTCCTCTATCTCTATAGGGAACTCTACAAACGTCACCCTATTGTCAATGTCTAGCTCTCCCTAGTCGATTATGTGCGATGAATCATGCATGTATCTCCTCAGTTGCGACACATGGAAAACATCGTGCACCCGGTGAATCTGTGGGGGAAGAGTTAAGAGGTATGTCACCTCGCCAACTCTACTCAGGATCTAAAAAGGTCCAATGAACCTTGGAGATAACTTGTCGCCCTGGCCAAATCTCCACAATCCTCATTGGGGTGAGACCTGAAGGAACACATGGTCTCCCTCCTCAAACTCCAAGGGTCTCCGTCTCCTATCAACATAATACTTTTGCCTACTCTTCACAATCCTCATCTGCTCCTAGATGATCTGTACCTTCTCAGTAGTATCATGTACCAACTCTGGATCCATGATTTCCAACTCCCCTGGGTCTTTCCAGCATAGGGGTGATTTGCAAGGTTGCCGATACAAGGCCTTGAACGGTTTCATGCCAATGGTGGAGTGATAGCTGTTGTTGTATGAAAAATCCACCAGTGACCAATTTTCCTCCCAACTAGGACCAAAATCCCAGACGCAAGCATGAAGCATGTCCTCCAAGGTCTGTATGGTCCGCTCTGTCTGACCATCCATCTGGGGATGAAAAGCTATGCTCAAGTGCAACTGAGTCCCAAACACCTCCAGTAATCCCTTCCACAACCGAGATGTAAAGCGTGCATTGCGGTCTGAGATGAGCTTCGATGACACTCCATGGAGCTGAACTATCTCCTAGACGTAGAGGCGTCCCAAGCCCTCTACCGGTCCCTACTCCTAGATGGGTACAAAGTGAGCCAACTTGGCAAGTCAGTCAAGGATCACCCAGATAGAATCATGGCCTTTGGATGTACGTGGTAACCCCTTCACAAAGTCCATCAAGATACCATCCTATTTCCACTTCGGTACCTCAAGTGGATGAGCAAAGCCTGTAGGAACCTAATGCTCGACCTTCACTTACTGACAAGAGAGGCATCATGAGATAAACTCACCCACTGCTTTCTTCATCCTTGGCCACCAGTACTGACATCAGAGGTCCTGGTACATCTTCTCCACTCTTAGATGTACCTATAAAGGGGATGTATGGAGCTCCATCAACACCTCCTCCCGCAACACTACTGGTACTATGGTGTGCCCTCTGAAAAAGATGATGTGCTCCCCACCTATCGAAAATCCATCAGGAGCATGTCCTGAGGATTACTGAGCACGTCAGGACTCCCAGTCAATATCCACCAACTATGCCTCCCTGAATCTTTGTAAGAGTGGGGGAGTAACAATTATCGAGTTAAGATAAGAGACTCCATCCTCATCTATAAAGGATAGATTCATCATGGCTAGCTGCTTTGTCTCCTCACTCAACAGCTAAAAATCGGTCTTCCTGCTAAGCGCCTCTGCAACCATGCTCCCCTTCCCAAAAGTATAGACTATCTTAGAGTCATAGTCCTAGAAGAAATATAGCCATCTCCTCTGTCTCAGGTTTAGGTCCTTCTAGGATAAGATATACCTGAGACTCTTGTGGTCGGAGTAAACTGTAAACCACTCACACATCAAGTAGTGCCGCCCCATATTCAAGGCAAAGACAGTTGTTGCTAACTCTAGGTCATGGGACGCGTAGTTCTTCTCATGCCGCCTCAACTATCATGAGCCATAGGTGATCATCACTCGCTCCTACATTAGGACACAACCTAGTTCGGTCCTTGACGTGTCACAGAATACTACGTACTCAACACCCTCTTCTGGTAGTCTCAAGATGGGGACACTAGTCAGTCTCTACCTCAGCTCCTGGAAACTCTGCTGGCATTTATCTATCCATACGAAGGGTTGTCCCTTCCATGTCAAAGATGATAAGGGTGTTTCCACTCTAGAAAAGTAAAGCACGAACCTTCGATAGTACCCAGCCAACCCCAAGAAGCTCTGCACCTCAGTCACGCTCATGGGTGGCTCCCAAGAAAGCACTACTTCTATCTTCACTGGATCAACTACAACTCTAGCCTCTAAGATGACGTGTCATAGACAGTGGACCTCCATAATCTAGAACTAGAACTTCGAGATCTTAGCATAAATTTGGTGCTCTTAGAGTGTATCCAGGACTATATGTAGCTGTGTAGCGTGCTCCTCCTCCGATGCCAAGTACACCAAGATGTCATCAATTAAGACCATGACAAACTGGTCAAGGTAAGGATGGAAAATCCTGTTCATGAGGCCCATGAACATTCCTAGGGTGTTGGTCACGCTGAAAGGAATCACCAAGAACTCATAGTATCCATATCGGCACCTGAAAGCTGTCTTCGGTATGGTCTCATCCCGTACCTAAAGCTGGTGATATCCTGGTTGGAGGTCTATCTTGGATAACAATCTCGCTCCGTTCAACTGATCAAATAGGTCATCAATTCTCATAAGTGGATACTTGTTCTTCATGGTCACCTGGTTTAGGCGTCGAAAGTCCACACACAACATCAAACTCCCGTATGTCTTCTTGGTAAAAAGCACTGGGGCTGCCCATGATGAAATGATGGGACTTACGAACCCCTTCTCCTACAAGTCCTCTAGCTATACCCTCAGCTTTTGATGCTCTGTAGGAGCCATCTGATATGAAGGTGTGGATATTGGTGTCATCCTGGGGTACAAGTTGATGTAAAAGTATACCTCTCTGCAAGGAGGTAGTCCCGAGACATCATTAGGAAAAACATCCTCGTAATCGTCCACCACTATAGGAAATATTAGGCTCCTCTCATCCACTGCACTGAGGGTGAGGCTAGCCAACTAGTGAGTTATCGGCTACACCCTCCTACGATAAAGTCTGTCCTGTGCTGTAAGGGTTTTATTCTAGCTGGTGAAGGAAAAATTGGTCCCATATCCACGAACACACTGCACTGCATGCCCAGAACAGTCCATCTGAGCATGGAATGTGGATAACCATTCCATACCCAAGATGACATCGTAAGGCCTCAACGCCGCTATTAGGAGATCCCAGCTAAAGCTCTCACCTCCTAGAGTAATGCCACACCGCCGACACCAGTGTGTAATTGTCAAATCCCCTCCCATAGGAGTCTCCAGCAGTAAAGATCAAGCTAATGAATCCACCACAATCTCTAAGCTCCGAACGAGAGTTGTGGAAAGGAAATAGTGACTAGCACCTGTGTCTATAAGAACTGTAGCTAGGGTGGAGAAGACAAAGATCATACCTTAGATTATCTCTGGAGCACCGTGGTCATAAGCCTCTACTGCCTGATGTTGAGCTCACCCCTATCCGCCTACCCCCTAAGGTCAGGGTGGACCACGTAGGAGTGGTGGCGGTAGTACATCAAACTGTCGCCCACTACCTGCTACTCAGTCTACTCCCCTACCATGTCTGCTGCCCTGCGGTCCTCCTCTCTCAAACCTCCGCCTCTGTCTCGACGGTACCTCGACCATATGTAGGTCATATGTACAGCGGGTCAGGCATTCACGTACCATGTGTCCCTACCCGCCACATGTGAAGCAAAGACTAGATCCCTGCTGACTCCCTCTGGTCTAGGATCCTTGCACTGCCGACCCCAAGTCTTGGGGTCGACCCCTGAATGACCTATCCCACTTGAGCCCTCGTGTCAGCTGTCCGCTGCCTACTGAAGACTTCGCCACTTGGGGTCTACTGGTAGCTCTGGTTTTCAGCACCTTCTCTGCCAAGAACCACAAGAAGGTATCGCTCCAACACTCCAGCATGAGTTGAGATGCTGAGAGACACCATCAATGCCCTGATCTCCCATCTGAGTCCCAGCTCAAAGGTCCAGAACCTGAAGAAAGGGTCCCACACCATTTCTGTGGAGTAGTGAGAAAGCTCCATGAACCTAGATGAGTACTCGGCCACCATCATGCTTCCCTGATGAAGGTGAAGCAGCTCCTAAATGCACAGAGAGCGCAAGGTCATGGGGAAAAAATCATCCCAAAAAAGTTGCTTGAAGTCAGCCTAAGAGAGGGTCACCTCATCATGAGTCTGAATCGTTAGACTCCACCATCTCCCTACCGATCCTTGATAAAGTATCACAACTAAGATCACCATCTGGTAAAATGGTGTCCTCACTAAGTGGAAGGCCTACATCAGTTCCTTCATCCCGTCCTAAAAAACACGAGGATCTATCTATCCCCGTAACATGAGAGGTCTCTATCTCTAGAACTAGTGCAAGGTGCCGAGCCTATGCTTATCCTCTACCGGTACCACTGGTAGTAACTTCTAATCAATGGGTGGTGGCAACACATGTACACCACCTAACAAGGCCATATTTATCACTGGTCCCTGAACTTACGCCTCATCGCTAGGCGGGCTGTCCACACGATCATTCATCAGAATCCGAGCTAGCCATATGTGTGGAGGCATCCTGATATAGATCAAGATATACCATAGTTAAAAGGTTATACCTGGTGAGATGACACTTATTTAAAAATAACATAAGTAGATACTTATGCAACTGGTGTTTTCATGCATAGATCCGAAAATCAGAATTCAAGGTCTTGGTGTATGGATATATCAGCCGCCACACCAATACTGGACTCCCCAAATCTTAATGCCAAACTCAAAACATTCAACACTATTTCCCCAAAACAAAACAATAGACTCTCGATATTTGAGGTAGAACTGACCACCTTTGATACCAATTTTTCATGACCCATCCCCTGAAGCCCATCTAGTGACTACCCCAAGCCCACATCCTAAAGGCCAGGGGCTGGCGACTAGCACCGAAGACATCAACCTACAAGTGGGAGGCATTTTCCTGAGTACCTATATGCATACACATGCCCAACCACATCCCACAAACTAAAAGGGGAAAACAAGTATAGTAAAACAAGTGTTGAGTATAAGTAAAACTGAAAACAAGTGGGCCAGAATACAAATCCAACAAAAGAAATGAAAACAGAAAAGTAAAAAGGGACTAGGGTAGCTATACACTGAAAACCCCACCTTATGGTAAGAGTAGTGTAGCTATTGGAAGATGAAGTAGTATGTCCTGTCTGCCTGATCCTACTGGGCCCCACTTGGTCCTAGGCCCCCAAGTCCTTTATCGAAGCGTCGATCATCTGCATCAGACACAACACATGCATGCGAAGCCCCTGTAGGGATGAGTAACAAAATACTCAGTAGGGGACCCCAAAACACAATGGAACGACCAAAAAGTAATCCTAAAAGAAAAGCACAAAGCAAGGGCATGAAGCAAAAACACAAAGTACAAGCACAAAGCATAAGTATGAAGCATAAGCACGAAGCACAAGCTATATCACACCAGGTATATTCTAGGGTAGTGATAGAAGAATCATCAGTCACATCATCAAACACCTTGGTTGCTAGAGAACTCCCCTACTATGAGTACAATGGGCCTACCGAGTCACACAAAAGCCACTTCCCACTAACCTTGGACTACTGAGGTATACCTCCCCATTGTATACCGTGAGTCTGCTGAGTCACACAGTCTCGCTCCCACCATGGGCCTACAAAGTCACACAGAGGTGATTCCCACCTTGTCCAACTGAGGTACTCCTCCCCATCACGTACTGTGGGTCTTCTGAGTCACACAGTCTCTCTCCCACTGTGGGCCTACAAAGTCACACATAGGTGATTTTCATTGGTCCATAATCGAGTCACACGGATTCATTTGTCAGTAGTCTTTAGGTCTCATACAACAGTAGGGTTCTGTATGTAGTGTGCTTAGGAGAATCGATCCTCAAGCCATTATTCACATCTCAACTTCTGTAAAAGTCTCCTTAGAGCATAAAAAAAGATCCACCTAGTCGAGAGGGTCTCAACTTCGAAAATGACTCATCAATCAGATTCCCGGTTTGAAATTTATTAGTGTTTTAGTAACTAGAGGTCGGTTGTGTCTGGGCACGGTCCGAATTGGTCAGACCGACCCGACCAACCCGGCCCAGGGGTCCCACATACCCTGGTTTGATTTGACTGACCTGACCTGACCTGACCTGGTTCAGGTCAGGGTAGGTTCGGTCCGGCCTAGACAATGGGCTTGACCTAATGGGCCTTACTGGGCTTGGACTAGTTTGGTCGGGGGTCCAGCCCACCGGGTCGCCCGATGACCCGGTCTTGTCTGGCCCAGCCTGAAGTGTGCGGGTTTGGCCTACCGGCGTGAGTTCGGTCTTCTGGGTGCAGGACTGGCCTGCTGGGCTGTGGGTCCGGCCTAGCCCATTGCTTGGGGGCGCGACCCACCAGTAGAAGCCCAACCCACATGTGCAGTCTGGTGGTGGTCCGCCTGGACAAGATGTGACTAGTTGATACGTTTGGCCCCCTTCACTGCCCCACGGATGCGAGGCATCCCTCCTATCGTGGTCGAGTGACCGCGACTTGCCAGCTTGTCGGGGCAGCCCGAACGTAGGCCACCTCCACCATACAGTGCACCGATGGGCACACCGCCTCCACTATGCAGTGCATCGACAGGCACGTCACCTCACTCTACCCGCGACCACTGCCACCACTGGTACCGTCACACTGATAGTTCCTTATACGGGCCACTGGAGTTGCTTCAGTGGTCCGTTTCTTGATCCGCCTATGTCTATAGGAATCTCGGGTCACTGATATCCCTGCCTTGGCCCTAGATTTATCTTGCCACTGATTTGAGGATGCAGCCACAAATAATAGACAAGGCAGAGGTGCTCGGGCCTTGTTAATGTCAGCCCCCACCCTCCACTTTAGAGGTTTAAAGCAAGGGAAGGTCCATGGATTTCAGTTTAATCAAACAAGTGATAGTTTAAACTCAGATAAATAAATCCCAAAAAGTCACCCTCCTATAAGAAATCACGATCTGTGGATCAACATATTCGTGGGTTGACCCGCATTCGTCGTTGAATTTAAGAATGGGGAAAAACAAACTTAAACACAACCCCTACCTAGATTGGGGATTTGTTGCTTACGAGGGGCAAAGCTCTGAGCGGTCATCGATCCTCGATCCGTTAGCGTTCATAGCCATTTTTTGATGGCGTTCATCGGCATTCGTCAATGGAATTCTTCATTCTTCATTAGAGAGGAAATTTTCCAGTGGTTCATCAAAGAATCACCCGCCGATTAATTATCGTCTCTCCAACGCATCAAACAATTAAAAAGAAAACACATTGCAGTGTTTTATTTACGATGCGATGTTGAATCGTTACATTGTTTCATTTATGGAACAATTTAGCTGTTACGCATCATTTAAAGCATTGTTACATTTCGGGTTTTCAAGCCATTAATTAGTTCCATTAATTCTCGTCGTCGTTGCATCGCAACGTTGCCGTGTTACCACTCCTCGGTTCAGTAAAAGAAATAAAATATCTTTTTAAAGTTTATTTATTTTTTTGAAAAGGTCTGAACATTAACTTTTCTATTCGGCCCTTGACGGAAAAAGTTATGTCCTTTCTTGGAAAATCATGATATTCTGAGTTCAACAATGCCCTCATATTTTTCGATCCGCACACCGGTTCAAAAGTTAAAAATGTTAGAACCATGGCTGTTCTTTGCTAGAAATGGATTTATGTTTGTGTTTTTTTCAATCCGTACATGGATAAACATGGATATTGCAAGGAAAGGTATCATATAGTTCAATCCAAAAGCAGTATTTAAGGTGGAATCATTTCCCATTGTTTTCCAAAATTTTGGGGTCCAAAATTTAGAAGTTGTCTTTCAATGTGCAAAGTGGTTTTTCTTGGAGGAATTATTAAAATAGTTAAAAGGCATGAGTTTGATAATGATGGGATTTGGGAATTGCGTTTCATGAAGACATAAAGTGTTCTGACGGTGTGCTTCGCGATTATGATGAGCTTTGCGATTGGAGACGAAGTTCTCTGTGATTACGAGTTTTAGAGCTTTGCAGTTGTTGATGGAATGCTTTGAGAATTTTACGAGATTCGCAAAGGGAATTGATGGAAGAATCTATAATGGCAATGATATTTGCGAACAAATGATTTCCATGGTTCTCTATGAAGAGAGGAACACCACGGAGACATGTTTGATAATCCAGAAAATCTGTAAAGAGGTGCTGGAGCTTTGTGAATGGAAAAGCCTATAAATATGAGGCTACCACTATTAATTTTTATCAAAGTTTTGAAGTAAAAATCTGTAGATTATTTGAGTTTTCAAAGAGCTTTGTGAATCAGGCTATCTATACGAGCTGGTGCATCATGAAGAGACTTTTAGTCTTAACTGATGCCCATGATTTTGTCAAAAGGGTACTTCATGATGATGAGGTATTCTGCATTGACTCAGTGAGTTTCGTGAAGATTGATCCATGAAGTCTAGGATGATTCGTGAATACAGATAGTTCTGCGAAGTCTAGGAAGCTTTATAAAAGCAGTTTCTTCCACAGAGGTAGGGGTGATTTGTGAAGGAGTGTGGTTTGAAAAGGGGCTTTGTGAAGGGAAATTTTAAACATTTAGTTTAAGGGGATAATGATTTAAAAGAGAATAAACTTAGGTATAAGGTGCAAGTAGAGTCTCATGCTAAGTCATATACAAATACTTTAATGCCAAATCATTGAATCGACCTTCAAGTTGATAAACTAAGTGAGAATTCACCCAAGGCATTGAGCCAGGGGGAGTCAACATAAGTGATCCAAGGGAAGCGATGAGCTATCCCTGAACCTTTGTAAAGGAAGTGTTCCTGGGAAAGAGTGACTATGCTTGAACCTTTATATTCCATTTCTAGTGAAGATTAGTGGAATTTGGCACGATTGACACACTATCGGCGTAAGCTCCTTGGTCGTATCCCTTAGTGGTGAACCAAGTAAAAGTGTTGCGTGGTCTCATTGCATGTGATTGTTTAATTGTTATTATTATTCATCATATAGGTTCAACGAGTTGCTACCAACATTGGAACAAGATCCATCACTTTAGAAGAGAAATTTTACACCCTGATTCACCCCTCTTCTCTTAGGGTGTTCTGGGGTCCTACAAGAAAAACCCGCTCGCATGTTTACTGAACGTACCTTAAAAGAAGTACAAAATTCCATTCTAGGATCACCAAGCCTCATAATCATGTGACTTCATAATTTTTAGTCTTGAAATAATTCCATGTAATATAAAAAAAATTACATTTAAATTACGATACATTACAAAATTGAATAATCATTCTCTACATATTCCCCCCTTCATTAGAAAATATAAAATGTTGTCAATGCGTACATGCAGACTACCGCCTCTATGAGAGATATGTTAATTTATTTATAAGAAGCTCATATTGATGGTTAAAATGGGATATTTAAGGAATAAATATGATATTTATAACATAACAAGTGTTCTTAAAATGATAAACCACCTTTTTACTTTCTTTCTGTTCTATGAAAAACAAAAACTATATTCATGTGTATATACAGACTATCGCCTTGATGGAGCAACGTGTTCCATTTTTCATTACCACTATATACGAATGGTTAATATATATATTCATTAAATATATATGATATTAGTGATTAATATATTTCATTAATATGGTCTTTAAAGGATATAAAAACTAATGATCATTATAACTTAATCTATTAATATCAATTAATTACCTAAAAAAATTTCATCATGTATCCCATTCTCAAGAACCTTGTCCATTGTATCCATAAAATAAATGGTAATATATAATTTTTTTTTTAAAAAATTCAATATATTTTATAATATTTGGATTTTTAACATAATTTCAATGAATGTGGTTGGATGTCCCTATTAAAAAACATATAGAAATCAATTGAAATTACTAACATCAGGTGATTGAAATAATCATTACCTAACTAATACATGTTTAATGAATGATTATAATTAAGTAATATAAAAGTAAATATATATGTATAAGGTTAATAAATTACTTAATAATATTTTTATGTTTATTATACAGTATATTAAAGTAGTTGAAATCTAGGTGGAACAAATTTTTGCTGGCAGGTGGTGACGCAGGCATGACGCAAGTAGGAGGTGACATGGACATGATGTAGGTAGATGGTGATACATGAAAGTAGTGACACATGCATGATGCTGCACTGGGTCTTCAGGCCATGTAATTAGTTTCATGCCCACTGGTCCTTCATTCCATGTACTGAATAAATAAGGCTTAATGGGTGGGCTATCCCTTGGGTTGGGGGGGGGGGGGGCTATGACCTAACTTTTTGGACTACGTGTGTAGTGTGTTTGTGTTTAATGTAATTATACCCCTAAACACATATTATATATATATATTAAAGTAGTTTAATGTAAATAATCAAAGTAAGGGGTTTTTCTTATCCCAATATTTGTTCATTTAGACTTATTTCATATCCACCACTTGTTTTATTTTTTATGGTGTATATTATACCAATGGATGTATTTTAATCATAATATCAATGGGTATAATAAGTATTAAATATCCATCACAACTAGAATCTTCAATTTTCTTTTGGTTTAAGGGTTATTGAAGCCGTAATGGTCTCTTTTGAATCTCATTTTCAAATATAGATAGTTATGAATGAATGTCCATATAGATAAAATTTGTGAGCAATTTATCTATTATACCCCTACCATTTTCTCATTATATCATTATGATTGATTTTTCATATGTCCCCTCTCAATTTATTTTCCCTTGTTAAATAATTTACCTAATATGAAACTTTTTAGTGAAACTAAACACAACTCTTATTTTCAGTCAAGAATATCCCTCCTTTATGTCCATGTTGATTAGATGATTTTATAGATGTCCTTATATATGCTTAAATAATCATTTAAGGTTATTTTATACTATTTTAATTACTTTAAAAAAGTTTTAAAATAATTTTTTCTTATCTCCCAAGAGTATTGTTTTGAAAAAAGAACCCCCTTTTAATGTTTCCTGTGTGAATAAATTCATTCTACATTATGAGAATTATTCTTTAGAAATATTCTTGTCCATGTTTTACCATGTTTTTTAAATTATTTATAATCTAAAATATTTTGAAAATTAAATTAATAATTATTTTGAGAATTCAAATTTTCATTTTTAAAACGAATTAATGATTTTAGAAAAGGGAATTTAAAGCCATGTTTTTTTTAAAACACCTTCGATATTTTTATGACTTCTCAAAGAATGTTTTTGAAATAATCTTTTTATTATACAATTTTTTTCAAGAAACCTATTTTTTAGTTTAAATTATAGTTTTTAAAAATTTCTTATCAACATAAAATTATTTTATTTTAAAGAAAATGTTTTGAGGAGTTTTCAAATATTTTAAAAAAGGATATTTGTTCTCATTTTTCAAAAAGAATTATTAAAAAATCATATAAGGGTGTTTTGGTTTAAATTCTACACTCTTATTAAATGATATATTTTCAATCATTTGAGATTAAATATCCTTTTGTTACACCTTATAGGAAACTCTTAATATTCATATTTCTTTTAAATAAGATATTTTTCTCATGCTCATGTTTTCTCAAGTTATTATAATATAAAACTTGATGACATGTTGATATATTTTTCCATTACCAATCATTTGATATCACCCCTTTATTATATTTTACATTCCTTGGGATATGAATATGAGTATAATCTAGAAGATATATAGAAGGGGACATAATATGGTGTGATTAATGAAAATTTTTTATAATAATATTTTTATGTATATAATCTCTAAAAAATATGAACCATTTACATATCATGGGATTGTGTGAGATTTTTTTGAGATGTAATGTTAATGTGAAATAAAATAAAGTTTATATAGGCTCATCTCACTTTATTTCAAAGAACATGTTTAAATAACGCGTTTTTTTATCGGGCCTGGTAGTTTGTGCTAGGGGAACCTCAATAATCTTCTATACCATAAATTTAATAATGTTTAATCATTATAGAAAATAGATGAAAATACTTCAATTCAATTTGGAATCTTGATTCCTGGCATTTATAATACACCATATGAGTAATTTTCACCTTAAAATAGAGTATAATTCTAATAAATTTTCTAATATCTATGATATTCACTAGATTTAAACATTCATCCTTCATTAACTGTATTCTTATTTTATTTAATGTTTAAAAATAATTAAATTCATCAATATAAAATATCATTAATATATTCTTGGAATATTTATTTTGAGTGAAAAAATTATAATAATGATTTCTCATAGATTGAATACTTAGGTAAAAATTTAGTTCATTAATTAAAGTTTTCTTGAAATTATTTTCAATCATCATATAAAACTAATTGAAACATTATTTTTTTCTTCTAAATAAAATATCAAATTTATACGCATATCTGTTTATAGATCTTATTTACATAGAGGTTTTGATAAATTATTTAATATATGAATTCCATCTTCTTTAAAAATAGATCCAACTAAAAATATCATTCTCTTAATACTTATGGCATCTTGTAAAATGCTATTTTTAGATTGGAAACCTTGATTCTAGAAATTTATAACTCAAACCCATTTTTCTAAAAAAAATTAAATTGATTATCTAAGAATTCATTAATATAGGATCCCTTCACATCCATCTAATAGATATTCAATCTTATTTTTAATAAAATTTTCTATAAATATCTTAATCACATTAAATTTTGTAACCAAGGAAAAAATCTCATAAATTTCATTTATATCAAATTTTTAGTAACAATTTCATAAAGGAAATGATTTTTTATAAATCCCTTTTCCTTCCTCTTTTATATTTTTTGAGACAAGATTTTGAATCTTCCTTCTCCAAGAAGCATATGAAAGACTCATGATGATAAAGAAAAGATAAGATTCTAAGTAATCCAAATTTAGAAGAATTTCATTATTTATCAACTCCAATTGGAGAATCCAACTGAAATAATAATTTTAGTATATTGAATGTTTCAAACAATAAAAAAGAAATCACACTCAAGTGGTTGGAATATTAAAAAAGAAAAATTCAAGAAGATGCAAATTATTTTTTAGAATTTTTTTTTGAACGGAATAGATAAATTACTGATCAAGGAAACCAGGATTACAAAGCCAATCAGGGAACGAGTTCACCCAAGAATGATCACCCCAACATTTCACAAAGTGAGCCAAACGATGGGCTCTTTAATTACCCTCTCTTATAATAAATTAAAATTTGCATGCATCAAAACCATCAATCATGGACCAAATCATCCTCAAGATGAGACCAAAAGGTTGGGAGTCCTCATATTTTGTTGAGATAGCATTCACCACTTTGAGGCAATCGGACTCCACCAGGATCTTGGGCCAACATTTTGAATGGGAAAAAAGAAGCCCCTAGAGGATGGCCAAGGCCTTAGCCACCATAGGTCACCATGAGTTAGGCACCTCCCTACACTGAGCTTCCACAATCTGGCCAAAGTTGTTATGAGCAATGAGCCCATTTTTTAGAATTGTATAGGAATAACTAATAGTGAAACCATCTTAATCCTCAAAATATAGGGTATAAATTAATTGCTTCTAGATCCAAAGTTATTTAGAAAGAATATATATGGGTTTTTGGTTCCTTAATTCTTATAAATATATCTATTTATAGTATTACTGAACAAATTACTACATTTATTTTTATGTTAAATAACATGATCATGTTTTTCTCTTTTCGTTATGCATTTTATAGTCATAGAGATAGGAGTGTTCTTTATAATAATGTGGATTAGATTAATCAAAGTATGTATAGTGACTATCTTGTCTCTAGGGAATTCAACATAGTCATGTATAGGTATAAGAAAGTTTTCTCTTTTGTCAATTCAATTTTTGCTCAGTAATTAAAACACTAAATTTAAATGAATGATCCGAATAATGTTAATTTGTTGGGGGAAAATTATACATGGTAAAAAATAATTTTGAATAGTTTGTGGAAGGTGAAAATCATAGATATTTTGTTTATAATTCTTCTTTTAACTATTGTGATAATATCTCATAGTCTACACTTTCTAGAGTAAACTCTAATAATCATCCTATTATTAAGTCCTTCTACAAAGGAGGTAAAAGAATTCTTCAACCCATTATATTTCAAAATGCATGTATTTCTCAACCTCAATATAGGGAAATTGTTAAGGAAATATGGGAATCTATTATCTAATAAAATCACTAATTTTATTATAGTTTCTAGTTGAAATCATAGAAGATAAATCTTAAAACCCAGTGTAGGATCCATTTATCTAAGATTGATGAGGATATTCTAGTAGTTGGATAGGAGTTTGATGTCCTTCAAGTATTATATAGTCAGTCTAGTTTTTCTGATATTATTTTTAATAGGGAGGTTAAAATTAGATCTAATCTCAACAACTTATTGAATAATAAAGAGGAAAATTTGAATGAAATTTATAGTATAAAATGGTTAAAAGATATATATCACAATACTTATTTTTTCAATATGCTTAAAAAAAGATAGGAAATTGAACAAAACCACAACTCAATTAACACAAAATAATAAAATCATTTATGATAGTAATGTCCCTATTAGTTATGTTTATGATTACTAAAAAAATCTCTTTAATGAGACTAGAAATGATAATGATACTTTTTTGGAGGAAATAATCTAATTAGTTGTTGATCAAAAAGATAAAAACTATTTGAATAAAGTTCTAGGTAATATGGATATTAAAAAGGCTATTTTTTAAATATAAATAGTTCCCCTAGTTAGATATATTTACAAATAAATTCTTCCAATATTTTTGGTATATTATATATATTGATATGGAAAACATCTTAAGGAGGTTTTTAACTATATTAATCATCTAGTTTGTATAACTCTATATTTTTAGTTCTATTCCAAAAATAATTTATACTCATGACTATTACCATAGATAAATTTTTATATAAAATTTTCACTAAACTCATGGAAATGAGGCTCATAATGATCATAGATAAGATAATTTCAAACAACCAGTTTAGTTTTATCCATGGGAGTAAAGTTAAAGACTATTATTACATCCTTTGAATGAATTAATATTTTAAATAATATCACCATAGTTAATAATGTAGCTTTAGAATTAGATATTATAATTTAATTTTTTAATAAAAAATGGGTTTTCATTTTTAAAGTGCTATAAAAATTTGGGTTTAGTTCCCATTTTATTGAAATAAAATATGAACGTTTTGAATCTATATGAATGTATCTTCTAATCAATGGATCTCCTTATGCATATTTTTCATCATCAAGGGGATTAAGAAGAGGTGATCCATTAACTTACTTTTTTTATATTATAGAATATTATAAAAAGAAAAATGATTTTAAAAAGGGTAAATGAGGTTTTACTCAATCTGTTTCAATCATAATAAGGTAATAATGTCTCCTCTCATTTAATGTATAAAGTAAAAATAAGATATTAAATGTACTTGGGGTGAAAGTAGGTTCCCTGTTGGGGGTTCCTCTGTTTTTGGGTAGACCAAAGGCTTTATATTTTACTAAAATTACTAAGAATATTTTTCAATATCTCTCACTATGGATGGGTAAGTCATTATGAATGGATGATAGAATAATGTTTTTAATGTTCTCATTGTTTATAAATTGGTTTATTCATTCGTAACTTTAGAAATATACTTCTAACCTCATTAAAAAGATTAGTTATTTTATAAGAAACTTTGTTTACATATGTATATCATTGAATAAAAAATTAATCATTGTCAAATGGGATAGTTGTTATAAACCAATTAATTCTAGAAGGATAGGGATTAATAGCATCAATAATATTAATTAAATCCTCCAAGAATAATTCACTTGAAGATATTTATTTGACAAGAGAAGTTAAAATTATTTTCTTAAAGAATAGTTTCTAAAATATATCAAGATGGGTGTTTAATATTATAGCTATTCTTCTATAATAGATTCTCAAATGGATTCATAGAAATCTATCATGATGTACTAAGGGTGGTTAATTTTTTCTCACTGCTCTTTAAAAGAATTGTTTATATAAGTGTTTCTATAATTCTTATATAAGTACATTAAGTTTATCAATTATATATTTTTAATGTCATTTAATTTTATATAAAAAATAGACTAACACTTTTTTTGTAAGTCGTTGATATGAAATTTTATCAAGAATGCTTAATCTTTCAAAATCTCATTTTTCTATAAAAAGAGTTTTCTATATATTGCATGTTTTAACTTAAATGTTAATTTTATAATTTTTAGATATTTAATTATATTAAATTTAATTAAAAGTTATAATTTTAATTTAAAATTTTGTATGAAGTTTCATCTTATATTTTTTGTAAAAAAAATAATTACCACAGTGAATTTTTAAGCAAGGTTATGAAGAGTTAAAAAAGGGTAACTTAAGTTTCTCGAATTTTATGTTCACATGACACTTAGAGCTTCTGAAAGACCTTTTTTAGGTTTTAAGTTCATAAAAACATGTCTCACTAACTTTTCCCTACCTAAATCACCTAAATCTCATGTAATTCCATTCTAACCCCTTAACTACCATTCAATTAGAAGGGAACACCCCTCTTTTCACCTATAAAATGGGGCCACTTCCACCCACTTAAAACCACACCAATTTTTATAAATCAACATGAAAAATTATCCATTTTATGTCTATTATAATACCATTCCAATTTTGATAGACCTTGGTTACATTAAATTTCCCCAAGTCTTCTAATTCTTAGAAGTCTTCCAAGAGATGACTCAAATCCTCATCATGAGCATTATCCACTCCCTAGAATGTTCTTCTTTCTATATCACATTCATTCTATTACAAACCTATATTATATATTTTAATAAAATGACACAAATATTCTTCATATACTTAATTTTTTTAGTAAAATTGAATAATCATTATCCACATATTCCCCTTCATTATAAAATAAAAAATGTCGTCGATGCGTACACGTGGACTACCGTATCCAAGAGAGATGTGTTGATTTCTTCATAAAAAAGATCATATTAATGGTTAAAATGGGGTATTTAAGAAATAAATATTATATTTATAACATAAATAATATTATTAAAATGATAAACCACTTTTAATTTATTTTTTTCCATGAAAAACAAAAACTTTGTTCATGTGTACGTGCGGACTACTGCCTCGTTGGAGCAACATGTTCCATTTTTCATAACCACTATATAAAGATGGTTAAAATATATATTTATTAAATATATATGATATTAGTGAGTAATATATTTCATTAATATTGTTCTTAAAGGATATAAAAACTAATGACCATTATAATTTAATTTGTTAGTATTAGTTTATTACTTGAAAAAAATTTATCATGTATCCCATTTTTAGGAACCTTGTCCATAGTATCCATAAAAAGGAAGTGGGAATATATAAAAAATTTAAAAAAATATTTCAATATATTTTATAATTTTTGAATTTTTAACATAATTTAAATGAATGTGGTTCGACATACCTATTAAAAAACATATAGAAATTAATTGAAATTACTAACATCAGGTGAAAGAAATAATCATTACCTAACTAATACATGTATAGTGAATGATTATAATTAAGTAATATAAAATGAAATATATATGTACAAGGTTTATAAATTACTGAATAATATTTTTATGTTTATTATACAGTATATTAAAACACTTACTTGAATTTTAAGAATCAAAGTAAAGGTTTTCCTCATCCCAATATTTGTTCATTTAGACTTATTCTATATCCACCACTTTTTTCTTAATTTTTTATGGTGTATATAATACCCATGTATGTTTTTTAATAATAATATAAATGGGTATAATAAGTATTAAATATCCATCACAACAACTATCTTCAATGTTCTTTTGGTTCAAGGGGTATTGAAGCCACAATGGTCTCTTTCTAGTCTCATTTTCAAATACATATAGTTATGAATGAATTTCCATATAGATAAAATTTGTGTGAAATTTATATCTTATACCCCTAAAATTTTATCATTATCTTGTTATGATTTATTTTTTATATGTACGCTCTCAATTTATTTTCCCTTGTTAAATAATTTACCTGATCTGAAACTTTTTAGTGAAACTGAATCCAACTCTTCTTTTCAGTCGAGAATCTCCCCCCTTTATGTCCATGTTGATTAGATGATTTTATAGATGTCCTTATATATGCTTAAATAATCACTTAAGGTCATTTTATACTTTTTTAATTGCTTTATAAAAGTTTCAAACAATTTTTTCTTATCTTCCATGCGTATTATTTTTAAAAAGCATACCCTTTTAATGTAATCTATGTGAATAAATTCATTCTCCATTATGATCATTCTTCTTTAGAAAGATTCCTATCCATGTTTTAAAATGTTTTTTAAAATTATTTATAATCTAAAATATTTTGAAAATTAAATGAATTATTGTTTTAAAAATTCAAAATTTTAATTTTAAAAATGAATTCTTGATTTTAGGAAAGAGAATTTAAAGCCATGTGTTTTTTTAAAATGCCTTCAATATTTTTATTCATTATCAAAGAATATTTTTAAAATCCTATTTTTATTATACAATTTGTTTTCAGGAAAAATATTTTTTTAGTTTAAATTATAGTTTTTAAATTTTTTTATCTACATAAAATTATTTTATTTTAAAGAAAATATTTTTGAGGAGTTTTCCAATATTTTAAAAATGGATATTTGTTCTCATTTTCAAATACAATTATCAAATAATCATACAAGGTTGATTTTAATCTATATCAGCATCCTTTCATATTCCTTATGTTACATTTGATATATTATTTTATTATTCCATCCATATTCTTTCAATGGATGAATCATGAAATGTTAAATGAATTTCTTCATGAAACCCATCTCTTTTCCATGGGTTAATTAAGTGATGTTTTATATATGAAGGTTTTCATGTTCTATCATTGAAAATTTATATATATTATTATTATGTGCTGGGTGGGGGACTATATCTTACTTTAATTCCTTTGTTAATTTTTTAAATCTCAGGATGTAAAAAAGGGTACATGGGTAGTAGCCCAAGACAAAAAGGGTATACAGGTTGTTTTCCCAAACCCAAGAAGGTGGTTACAATCCCAAGACCAATAGGATATATATGTTATTAATTGAATCCTAATAGGGTGTATGTGTTGTTATCCCATATCCATGAGGTTATATAAGTTTTTATCCCAATAGGGTATATGGGTTATTATGCTAATCCCAAGCAGGTACCAAGTGGTTATCCTAAGCCCACTATGTTATGGGAATGAATTAACAATGTATACGCCACTTGATTATCATTGTTATGCTTATATTTTTTCAAATTTCTATGTTATATTCCTATGTTATACTCCATGGCCCCATTATTATTGTCTTATGATTCTAAGCACTTATTAAATGGAATAAGTTCAATCATTTGAGATTATATATCCTTTTATTACACCTTATAGGAAACTCTTACTATTCCTTGTTCTTTTAAATAATATATTTTTATCATGCTCAAGTTTTCTCAAATTATTATGATCTAAAACTTAATGATTTGTTGACATGTTTTTTAATTACTAAGAATTTTATCTCACCCCTTTATTATATTTTCCATTCATTGGGATATGAAGATGAGTATAATATAGGAGATATCTAGAAGGAGATTTTCCATGGTGCGATTAATTAGAAAATTTTATAATATTATTTTTATATATGAAATCTCTAAAAACATAAACCATTTATGGTTCAAGGGATTGTGAAAGATTTTTTTGAGATGTAATGTTAATGTGAAATATAATAAAGTTTATATTGGTTCATCTCAATTTGAATTAAATAAAGTGTGTAAAGAATGTGATTTTAGCATCGGGCATAATAGTTTGGGTCTGGGGAACCTCAATAATATTTTTTACCATAAATATAATAAAGTTTCCTCATTATAGAAAATAGATGACGCTACTTCAAATCAATTTGGAATCTTGATTCTTGGCTTATGTAATACACCATATGAGTACTTTTCACCTTCAAATGGAGTATAATTCTAATCAAATTTCTATAATCTATGATGTTCACTAGATTTAAACATTCATACTTCACTAACTGTATTCTTATTTTAATTAATGTTTAAAAATAATTAATTTCATCAATATAAAATATCCTTAATATATTCTTGGTATATTTGTTTTGAGTTGAAAATTTATAACAATGATTTCTCATAGATTGAATACTGTAAGAACCTGGACCTTATTTTCAGGTATGTTTTTCCTTTTTCTAGAGTTTTTGAGAAAAGAGGAGTTTCTGGAATTTTTTAAATTACACGCCGCGTACTTTATGAGTATACACCGTGTACTTCGTTACCGTAGAAGGCCGTGTGCTAGCCGTGTCATGGCTACACCCACGATCATGTGGGGTGACGTGGAGGCTGCCTAAAGTAGAGTACAAAAAGGGAAAGTACACACTGTGTACTTCAAAAGTACACACCATGTATTTTTTTTTCATTAAACCGACCGGGGTCGCGTCTAATGGACATGGGTGACTTCTTCTTTGGCCGAAACATCCCAGAGCACCAGTATGGTGCTGAGACTTCCCTGAGCCCCCGATCACGCATCCATTCTCCGAATCGACCGCCGTCAATTGCGTTGGAACCGTAGTGACAATATCTTCCTTATTCTAGAGAATCATTTTCCAATTCCTCCTCTTTTCCAAGTTATCGTGGGTTGAAAATTTTATGCATTTTTATAGATCTTCAATGTTCTAAAGAGATTAAAGATTTTAGCTTCAAGTATATTGATCTCCTAACCCCGAGGTAGGTGGTTTGTGCCTTTTTGTAGAAATTATTTGGGTTTTATGTGAAAATTTTCCCAATACACTTGAACGGGGTATTGCACGTTTACCATTTTAGCCCTATTGTTTGCATACTTTTCTTTTATTCCTCAATAGAGGTTATTGATTGTGAATAGGATGAATTGATGTGATTTGGATGTATTTCCCATGCATGTTTTTCCTATTTGGCTACAGTTTCCTTTTCCATGCTTAGTATTATAGGATGGTGTGCCTGTTGCTTTGATATATTGTTATGATGTAGAATGATAGACAAGTAGTTCTTGAGGTTTACTTTGGCCGTTACGTGATGATATTCTTGTTTGACTTACACAGGGCCTTGAGAACTTGGTGTATAGACCATAGGGAGAATTGATGTTGAGGGCTTCTCCAGAGTGTCTTTATAGTTATGCGATGTGAGACCACAGGGGGAATTGACATTGAGTGCTTCCCTAGAGTTTCTGTAGTCCCTCTACCTGGGCCACAAGGGTAATTGATGTTGAGTGCTTCCCTAGAGTGCCTTTAGTAAGATACGAGACTTTAAGGGGAATTGACAGTGAGTGCTTCCTCAGAGAGTCTATACTTTAGCTGAACCAGAGGGGTGAGACTGTGTGTACCGCCCAGAGGGTTGTAAGTGCTTGATAGGTAGGACCATAGGGGATTGTCTAGGGGTAATTCCGAGAGGGTTACCAGTTGGGTTAATTGTTTTGATGTTTCATGCTGTGTGGAGTTTTTAATGCTTAAACTGTGGATTTTTTACTGCTTAGTGCCTCCTTGTTTATTGCTTTATGTACTTTTACCCTCCATATACTCACTGACTGTTAGGAACATATCTTTGGGTGGTTGCCTACTGGGATTTAGTCTCACACCATGTTTGGGATAGGACTTTGGGCCTAAAAAAATTATATTGCTGCAGGTATAGATAAGGGAAAGCACCCTTCAACTTCAGGTACTTGATTGCATTGGAGCTGGAGAGCATGAGACCAAGCCGAGGCTTGCGATGCTGAGGAGTTGCTCATCTGTTTTTCTTTTGTGCTTGGGTTTAGTACTGTATTCATCATTGTGAATTGTTTAGAAGTTTTCCTAGACATATATGTACCATGCATCATTTATATATATTTATGCTCTAGTTGTTTCTTTACCAGTCTTCTGCTGTTTACTATTGTTGGATCATTACTGCTTCTTCTATTGTATGTTGTTTACTTTAGTTGTGTACTCTGCCAATGAGGGCATAGTTTCCCCACCATCACACCCAAGGCCCTCGCTGCTAGTCAGCAGCCTCTGGCGGTCAGGGAAATACGCTTGAGGCCATGTGACCAACCGGGTACGGGGCGCCTCTGGGTGGCTTCCGGAACCGGGACGTTACAAATACTCAGGTAAAAAGTTAGTTCACTAATTAAAGACATCTTGAAATCATTTTCAATCATCTTAGAAAACTAATTGAAACATTATTTTTTATTCTAAATAAAATATCAAATTTATACACTATATTCATCAATATCTATTTATGGATATTATTTACATATAGGTTTTGATAAATTCTTTAATACATGAATTACATCTTCTTTAAAAATATATCTAACTAACAATATCATTATTTCAATACTTATGGAATCCTGTACAATTATTTTTTTAGCTTGGGAACCTTGATTATATAAATTTATAACTCAAACCCATTTTTATAACAAATATAAAATTTCTTATATAAGAATTCATTAAGATAGGATCCCTTCACATCCATCTAATAGATCTTCAATATTATTTGTAATAAAATATTGTATAAATATATTAATCACATTAAATTTTGTTACCAAGGAAAAAATATCATCAATTTCAATTCAATCAACTTTTTAGTAACCATTTCATAAATGAGATGATTTTTTTATAAACCTCCTTTATTTGCTCTTTTATATTTTTTGTGATAAGAATTTGAAGCTTCCTTCTCCAAGAAGAATATGTGAGACTCATGATGATAAAGAAAAATGATACGATTCTAGGTAAGCCAAATTTAGAATATTTTAATTTTTTATAAACTTTGGTTGTATAAGGTAATCAAAATAATAATTATAGTAGATTGAAGGATTCTAATAGTAAAAAATAAATCACATTCAAGTGGTGGGAAGAGTAAAAAAAAAAAATTCAAGAAGATTCAAATGATTTTTTAGAATTGTATGGAAATAAATAATAGTGAAACTATCTTAATCCTAATAGGGTATAAATTAATTAGTTCTAGATCAAAATTTATTTAGGAATAATCTATATGGGTTTTTGGTTTCTCAATGCTTACATATATATCTATTTATAGTATTACTGAAAAAATGAATATATTTATTTTTATATTCAATAACATGATCATATTTTTCTCTTTTCGTTATGCCTTTAATAGTCATCAAGATAGGTGTGTTTTTAGAATGATGTGGACTAGATTAATCATAGTATGGATGGTGATTGGATCATCTCTGGGGAATTCAACATAGTCATGTATAAGTATAAGAAACTTTTCTCATTTTTATATTCAATTTCTAGTCAGTAATTAAAACATTGAACTTAAATGAATGATCTACATAATGTTAATTTTTTGGGGGAAAATTATACATGGTACAAAACTAATTTGAATAGTTTTTGGTAGGTGAACATCATATATATATTTTTATAATGATTATTTTAACTATTGTGGTAATATATCATAGTCTACACTTTCTAGATTAAACTCTAATAATCAACATATTATTAGGTCCTTCTACAAAGGAGGTAAAATAATTCTTATACCCATTAAAGTTTTAAATTCATGTATATCTCAACCATAATATAGGGAAATTGTTAAGGAAATATGGGAATCTATTATCTAAAATAATTACTTATTTTATTATAGTTTCTAGTTGAAATCATTAGAGTTAAATCTTAAAACCCATAGTATGATCCATTTCTCTACAATTAATGAGGATATTATAGTAGTTGGATAGGAGATTTGTGTCCTTCAACTACTATATTAGCCGTCTAATTTTTATTGTACTATTTTTAATAGGAAGGTTAAAATTATATCTAATCTCAACAACTTATTGAATACCAAATCAGAAAATTTGAATGAAATTTATAGTGTAAAATGGTTAAAATTTATATATCACAATACTTATTTTTTCAATGTGCTTCAGAAAATCTAGGAAATTGAACAAAAACATAACTCAGTTAACACACAATAATAGTAACATTTATGATAGTAATGGCCATGTTAGTTATATTTTTTATTACAAAAAAACCCTCTTCAATGAGATTAGTAATGATAAGGAGACTTTTTTGGAGGAAATAATCCAATTAGTTTTTGATCAACAAAGATAATTTTTATTTAATGAAGTTATAGGAATCTAGAATATTAAAA
This sequence comes from Viscum album, assembly GCA_963277665.1. Lineage (NCBI taxonomy): Eukaryota > Viridiplantae > Streptophyta > Magnoliopsida > Santalales > Viscaceae > Viscum > Viscum album. The sequence continues at coordinate 870,715,568 of OY728123.1, forward strand.
ACACTATTTTTGTTTTGAATATAAATAGTTCACCTAATTAGATGGATTTACAAATAAATTCTTCCAATATTTTTGGGATATTATGAATATTGATCTGGAAAACATCTTAATGAGGTTTTTAACTATAGTAATCATCCAGTTTGTATAAACTCTATATTTTAATTTTATTCCCAAAATAAATGACACTCATGACTATTACCATGGATAATTTTTTATAAATTTTTTTCACTAAACTCATGGAAATGAGGCTCACAATGATTATAGATAATATTATTTTAAACAACTCATTTAGTTTTATCCATAGGAGTAAAGTTCAAGATTATATAATTTCATCCTTTGAATGAATTAATATTTTATATAATATCAGCATATTTAATAATTTATCTTTATAATTAGATATTATAATGTATTTTTTTATAATAAAATTGGTTTTCATTTTCAAAGTGCTCCATAAATTTGGGTTTAGTTTCTATTTTATCAAAAATAAAATATGCACATTTTGAATCTATATGAATTTACCTTATAATAAATGTATCTCCTTATATATATTTTTCATCATCAAGGGGATTAAAGAGTGGAGATCCATTATCTTAATTTTTTTTATATTATATAATATTATAAAATAAAAATGATTCTAAAAAGGGTAAATTAGGGTTGCATCATTTTTTTGAATCATACTAAGGTATGAATGTCACATCTCATTTAATGTATGAATATGAATTAATTAAATTCCCCTAGAGGTAAAAGGAATATAGAGAGGATTAAAAAAATAGCACTCTAAATCTTTGAAGGGTAAAAAAATTCAATTAGGAAAAATCTTATCAATATTTTGGGAATGTTTTTAGTTCACTTAGAAAAACATAGCTAGTAAATGTACTTGGTGTGAAAGTAGGTTCTCTGAAATTAAAATACTAGGGGGTTCCCATGTTTTAGGGTAGACCAAAGGTTTTATATTTTTATTAAATTTATGAGAATATTTTAAAATAGAACTCACTATGGATGGGTTAGTCATTATAAATGGATAATAGAACAATTTTTTTTAATGTTTCCATTGATTATAAATTGATTTATTCATTCATGATTTAAAAATATAATTTTACCTCATTAAAAAGATTAATTCCTTTATAATAAAATTTTTCTACATATGGATATCATTGAATAAAAAATTAATCATTTTCAAATGGGATAGTTTTTATAAACCAATTAATGCTAGAGGGATATGAATTAAGAGCATCAATATCTTTAATTAATGCCTCTAAGAATAATTCATGTTGATATATTTATCTTAAAAGAAAAGTTAAAATGATTTTATTAAATAAGGGTTTATAAAATATATCAAGGTGGGTGTGAAATATTATAGTTAATCTTTTTTCCAGGATTATTGAATGGATTTATAGAAATCTATCATGGTCCACTAAGGTTGGTTAATTTTAGATAACTTACATTTCAAAGAATTGTTTCTACAAGTGTTTCTATAATTCTTATATAATTAAATTCAGTTAATCAATTTTAGATAATTAATTTAATTTAATTTTATATAAAAAATATATTAACACTCTTTTTTTAAGTTGTTGATATGAAATTTTACTAATAAAACTTAATCATTCAAAATTTCATTTTTCTATAAAAATAGTTTTTTGATATCTTAAACATTTTAACTTGAATGTTAATTTTCTAATATTCAGACATTTAATTATATTAAATTTAATTCAAATTTATATTTTTAATTTCTAAATTTGGTATGAAGTTTAATCTTATATATTTAGTAAACAAATTAATTACCACGATTAATTTTTAATCAGTGTTATTAAGAGTTAAAAATAGGTAACTTAAGTGTCTTAAATTTTAAGTTAACGTAAAACTTAGACCTTTTGAAATACCTTTTCTAGTATGTAAGGTCATACCAACATTTATCTTCAACTATGACCCACCTAACTCACCTAACTCTAATTTAATTCCATTATAACCCTTTACATACCATTCAATTAGGAGGAAACACCCCTCTCTTCACTTATAAAAGGGGGGAACTTACACACACTTGAACTAACACTAATTTTTATAAATTCACATGAAACGCTATCAATTTTATGTATACTATAAGACCATTCCACTTTTGATAGACCTTGGTTACATTAAATTTCCTTATGCCTTCTAATTCTAAGAAGTCTTCCAAGAGAATGCTCAAATCCTCATAATGAGCATTATCCACCCCAAGATTTTTCTTATTTATATTTAATATTAATTATATTCCAAAAATATCTTATCAATTTTAATATAATGAAATAAATATTATTCATATACTTATTTTTTATGAAAACTGAATAATCATTCTCTATATATTCCCCCTTCCTTAGAAAAGAGAAAACATCGTCAATGCATACATGCAAACTACCATCTCAATGAGAGATGTGTTACTTTATTCATAAGAACCTCATATTGATGGTCAAAATGGGGTATTTAATAAATAAATATAATATTTATAACATAATTTTTTTCTTAAAAATATAAACCACTTTTTACTTTCTTTCTGTTCATTGAAAAATAAAAACTTTGTTCATGTGTACATGCAGACTACCACCTTGATGGAGAAACATGTTCCATTTTTCATCACCAATATATATGGATGGTTAAAATATATATTTAATGATTATATATTATATTATTAAGTAATATATTTCATTAATATGGTTCTTAAATAATTAAAAATAATGATCATTATAATGTAATATGTTAATATTAGTTAATTACCTGTAAAAAGTTCATCAAGTATCCCATTATCAAGAACCATTCAAATAGTATCCATAAAAATAAAATGGTAATATATTAAAGAAAAAAATTATTTCAATATATTTTATAATATGTGAATTTGTAACATAATTTCAATGAATTTGGTTCGACGTCCCTATTAAAAAACATTGTAAAATCAATTGAAATTACTAACTTCCGGTGCTGGAAATAATCATTACGTAACTAATACATGTGTAGTGAATGATTATAATTAAGAAACATCAAAGTAAATATATATATATATATATATATAAGTTTAATAAATTACTTAATAATATTTTTATGTTTATTATACAGTATATTAAAGCACATTCTTGAATGTTAAGAATCAAAGTAAATGTTTTTCTCATCTCAATTTTTTTTCATTTAGCCTAATTTCACATCCACAACTTTTTTTTATATTTTATGGTGTATATAATACCCTTATATGTATTTTAATCATAATTTAAATTGGTATAATAAGTATTAAATATCCATCTCAACTACTATCTTCAATGTTCTTTTGGTTATAGGGTTATTAAATCCATAAGGGTCTCTTTCCAATCTCATTTTCAAATATAGATAGTTATGAATAAATTTACATATAGATAAAATTTGACTGAAATTTATCTCTTAGACTCCTTAAATTTCCTCATTATCAAGTTAGGATTTTTTTACATGTCCCCTCTCAATTTATTTTCCCTTGTTAAATAATTTACCTAATCTGAAACTTTTTAGTGAAACTAAACCCACCTCTCATTTTTGGTCAAGAATCTCCCTCCTTTATGCCCATTTTGATTAGAAAATTTTATATATGTTCTTATCTATTCTTAAATAATAATTTATATTATTTTATATTATTTTATTTTCTTTAAAAAGGTTTTAATTTTTTTTATTATCTTCCATGCGTATTGTTTTGAATAAAGCATCCCCTTTTAATGTTTTCTATGAGAAGAAATTCTTTCTCTATTATGAGAATTCATCTTTAAAAATATTCCTTTCTATGTTTTAAAATGTTATTTTAAATTATTTATAATATAAAATATTTTGAAAATTAAATGGAATATTGTTTTTGAAATCCAAATTTTTATTTTAAAAACAAATTCCTAATTTTAAAAAAGGGAATTTAAATGCTTATGTTTTTAAAAAATAATGCATTCAATATTTTTATTTATTCAAAAAGAATATTTTTGAAATAATATTTTTATTATATAATGTTTTTTAGAAAACCATTTTTTAGTCTATTTTTTTTTAAAATGTATAATCAACATAATATTTTTTATTTTAATGAAAATATTTTTGAGGAGTTTTCAAATATTTTAGAAAAGGATATTTTGTAATGGTTTGGACCTTTCCAATCCATTAATTTGTTGGAAATTTGGTGTTTGAGGTGTCTTAGGAAGTTAAGGTGACTCTTTTAAACACTTCTCAAAATTCCAAGTTTTCCATGTTTCCAACAATGCCTCATTCCAATGGTGTCTTATCCCAATGGTGTCTCGCACTGGTGGTACCTCGCTGGAGGTGTCTCTCCTTAGCAGTGCCTCACTGATGATAGATCACCCTGGTAGTATCTCACACTAGTAGTGGCTCACTGGTGGTGTCTCCCTCTAGTGGTGGCTTAGTGATGGAAGCTTACCCTAGTGGTGGCTCACTAGTGGTGTATCACCCTAGAAGTTGCTCGTTGGTGATGGATCACTAACAATCACTCGACCGAAAGTGGATCATTGGCGGTCGCTCATCCAGTGGTGCCTCATCTGGTGATCTCTCATCTATTGGTGCCTCATTTGGCAGTGTATTGTGGGAGGTGCCTCATCCAGTGGTTCCTCATCTGACGGTGTCTCGCTAGCTATGCCTCATGAGTAGTGTTTCCAATTCTTTATGTTTTTCTATTTTTGATGTCTTTCTTTGATGTAAAATATATTTAAGGCCAAATTTAAAATGGTTTTGATACATATTCAAAGGCCATAAATTATATCTTTAATTCCCTAAGGGACCAAAGGCTTTTAAATAGTTAAAATGCATGGTCTTGGCCAAATCCACCTTTAATGGAAAATCAAAACCGTATCTAATCCCATGACTCAAATAAAATCTTCCTAAAGACGAGATATCCTTCCCCTTGTTCATTACTTATTTCTTTCTATTTATATAGGATGTGCTAGATCCATCTTCCCATATGAGTCATGTGGCCAGGCTACTATACTTGGTTTGTTATTCTCTGTAGGGTTACCTACTGTACCCACACCCCTATTTTTGATGCATCCAAGAATTAACAATCATTCTTCTTCCAAGTAGGATTTCCTCTATCTTTCTAAATTGTGCATCATATGGGATGGATATATATATGTTTTCCCTTATGAATATAGTTGATTCTGTATTAATAAAGATAATAAAATTGGTTTGAGAATCAATATATAGGGGATGGGTAAAAGTGACAAATGACCTTTCTGTATGTTTGATTTCATTAATTCTTATGATTTGTATGGGATAACTACCCATTGAAAATCATGGCAGTTGGGGGTCCTTTTTCTGCACTGGATAGTTTTTAGAATTAATGTTGTTTAGTTTTTTCTGAATTATTATATATAAAGGTTAGTTATCCATGTATATTAATATTATAAATGGATTCCCCAAGATCATATAGTTTCTATGATAACCCCAACATTAATAAGTGGAATTAAATAAGGGATGACTTATTAAATCTGAAAATGTGTTTTTCCTTAGTACATGAGGTGATGTGATGTATGGGATTGTCATGGTTTGTGTGTATGGTAGAAGTGGATGACATGTGGTTGTACAGTGGGGATTTTATGGGTGTGGCGTGATTATGTAGTAAGGTTGCAAAACTGGTTGAGCTATAATGTGTTGTTGGATGTGGTTGTGAGTTGGGGGTTGTTTCAATTAAAATGACGAACCTAGTTGATGAGTTTGAAGAAGGACATTAGTGTTTTTTTGAGTAATTTATAATATTATTTTCATTGATAACATTCAGAAATATTCACCCCATATCTAGGGGTTGCGGTATGATGTTTCATTAATGTGAAGTGAGTTAATTTACCACGGCCTTTCACCTCCTAAATGACTGTTACTGTGTCTCTTGATATGTGTCGTGCCTTATAGCTTCCCGCATAGTTATGTAATGAATAAATATTTGTTTAATAAAATTTTTAATGGATTGGTTTGGTTTGGTTAATGTAATGGAATTGGTTTAATGAATTGGTTGGAAAATGTGAAATGGGGTTTGTCATTGTGAGTTGGTGGTTTGTCTGAGAACCCATAGGTTGGGAATTATTCATTGGTATTATACATTTATATACTTGTATTTTACTTTTGATTTATATACGCACCTCTCCCATGTTGAGAACTATGTGTCGAACACCTGTATCGTCACACATGGGTGTTTTTACCAACATCTGGTGAGGAGTACGAATGGATGGGTAACATCTCTTTTCTGCTATCTCTTATAAGAGAAGTAGGTATGGAACATACTATGATATATGAAGTCCTGTTAGTGATTTAGATAGTGGTTGTGATAGCCCAGGTGTTTTTAGGTGAGGTGGTTTGTGGACCAGGTGTTTGTGGGTGAGGTGGTTTGTTTCCCAGGTGTCTTCCGGATGAGTTGCAATGTGATTTCCCAAGTGTATTTACGATGATATGTGATGTTATTTATTGTGAGGACCAAGTGTGTGTGGGAAGTATGTGATGTGAGGCCCGGGTGTGTGTGGGTGGGATGTGTTGTGAGGCCCAGGTGTGTGCGGGTAGGATGTGATGTGGTATATAGCAGGGATGTGAGTGCCAAGATGTACGATGTTGGTCAAGAGCCACATACCAATGGGAAATTGGTGTGGGGTACCCTATCATCGATGTGATTTATATTATATTATATCACTTAACTTACATTACTTGGTGAGCATGCCTTGGTGAGGTTGGGTTTGGTTAGTATACTTTCTTAGGTGTTGTTTGGATCTACCATTTTCTCACATAGGCATGAGTATACTTCTTTCACATGTGCATAAGAGACTTTGGTTTTCTTACTGAGTATACTTGTATGAAAACCCTATGTATATAAAATTATTTTCAGGTTTCTAAGAGGATTTTAAAGACCATTCGGGACCATACTAACTTGAATCCTTAACAGTTGTTGAGTCCCTGCTTTAGCTTTACTTTTGGGTATTTACCTTGGAGACTTTATTGTATTTGTATAAGTTCTATTTATACATTCATGTGGTATTATTTGGTTTTCTCTTATATATATATATATGTCTTTGAGTTGTTGTGGATGATTCATCTTATCTCCTGATCTTGTTTTCTTATAAAGAAAAATGCCTCCCATATTGTGAGATTTGTACACCCTTTTTCTAGTTGCCAACCCAGGTCCTAATGGAGGTGGGACTCAGGGGTCATTATCTCCATTTCTTTATCCCCAACCTAGGAAGGGTATCCTTTGGGGGAGGGGTTTGTGATATATTTGTTTTAAATTTTCAAATAGAACTATCAAATGATCTTATAAGGGTGTTTTTCATCTATGTCAGCATCCTTTCATGTTTCTTAGGTTACATTTGGTATATTATTTTATTATTCCATCCATCTTCTTTATTTGGATAAATCATGAAATGTTCAATGAATTTATTTATGAAACCCATCTATTTTCCATGGGTTAATCATGTGATGTTTGATATATGAATGTTTTCATGTTCTATCCTTGAAAATTTATATAGATTATTAGTATGTGATTGGTGGGGGTCCTATATCTTAATATAATTCATTTTTTAATGTTTTATATGTCATTATATCTAAAAGGGTACATGGGTTTCATCCCAAGACCAAGAGGGTATACATGTTTTCTTCCCAACCCGAAGAAGGTGTACTGGTTATTACCCCAAGCCCAATAGGGCATACAAGTTGTTAATCAAAGCCTAATAAGGTATATGAATTGTTATCCTATGATCATGAGGGTATAAAAGTTTTTATCCCAAGACTAATAGGGTATATGGGTTGTTAAGCTAATCCCAAGAGGGTACCTGGTGGGTAACCCAAGCCCACTATGTTATGGGCATAAAGTAATAATGTATATATTGCACTTGATTATGATTTTTGTGCTTATATTTTTTCACATTTATATGTTATATTCCCATGTAACACTCCATAACCCCCTTATTATTGTCTTATGATTCTATACTTTAATTAAATGGTATATTTTTGATCATTTTAGATTACATATCCTTTTATAACATCTTATAGAAAACTCTTACTATTCCTTATTCTTTTAAATAATATATTTTTCTCATTCTCTTATTTTCTCAAATTATTATGATCCAACCCTTTATTACATGTTGATATGTTTTTCCATTACTAAGAATTTGATATCACACATTTATTATATTTTCCATTCCTCAGGTTATGAAGATGAGTATATTCCAGTAGATATCTAGAAGGGTATCTAGTATGGTATGATTAATAAGAAATTTTCATAATAATATTATTATGAATATAATCTCTAAAAACATAGACCATTTACAAATCATGGTATTGGGTGATATTTTTTTGACATGTAATGTTAATGTGAAATATAAGATTGTTTATATTGGGTCATCACACTTTATATAAAATAAAGTGTTTAAAGAATGTGTTTTTAGCATTGGGTTTAGTAGTTTGGGTTTGAGAAAACTCAATAATATTTTGTACCATTAACGTAATAAATATTCCCCATTATATAAAATAGATGACACTAATATTAAATAAAATTGTAATCTTGATTCTTGGTATGTGTAATACACTATATGAGTAATTTTCACCTACAAATAGAGTATAATTATAATGAATTTTCTATAATCTACAATGTTCACTAGATTTAAAAATTCATCCTTTATTAATTTTATTCTTGTTTTAATTAATTTTTAATAATAATTAATTTCAAAAATATAAAATATCCTTAATATATTCTTAGTATACTTATTTTGAGTGAAATTTATATAACACTGATTTCTCATAGTTTGAATACTCAGGTAAAAAGTTAGTTCATTAATTAAAGACTTCTTGGAATCATTTTCAATCATCATAGAAAACAAATTGAGAAATTATTTTTTTCTACTAAATAAAATATCATATTTGTAAACTATATTTATTAATATATGTTTATAGATCTTATTTACATATAGGTTTTGTTAATTTATTTACTATATGAATGAAATTTTCTTTAAAAATAGATCTAACTGACAATATCATTATCTAAATACTTAGGGTATCCTATACAGTTCCATTTTTAGCTTGGGAACCTTGATTATAGAAATTTATAACTCAAAATAAATTTTATAATAAATATAAAATTCATTATATAAGAATAAATTAAGATATAATACCTTTACATCTATCTAATATATCTCAATTCTTATTTTTAAGAAAAACTTCTTTAAAGATCTTAATCACATTAAATTTTGTAACCAAGGAAAACATCTCATCAATTTCAATTCCATAAATTTTTGAGTAACCATTTAATAAAGGAAATGATTTTTTATAAACCACCTTTCCTTCCCCTTTTATATTTATTAAGATAATAATTTGAAGATTCCTTCTCCTAGAATCATATGGGAGACTCATTATGACAATGAAAAGGACAACATTCCTAGTAAGCCAAGTTTAGAGGAATTTAATTTTTTTATCACCTCAAATTAGACAATCCAATAGAAATAATATATTTAATAGACTGAAGGTTTCTACTAGTAAAAACTAAATCAAACTAAAGTTGTGAGAATATTAAAAAATAAAAATTCCAGAAGAAGAAAATTATTTTTTAGAATTGTATGGGAATAACTAATAGTGAAACTATTTTAATCCTCAGAAGATATGGTATAAATTAATTCATTCTAGTTCCAAAGTTATTAAGTAGGAATATATATGGGTTTTTAGTTCCTAAATGCATACAAATATATCTACTTATAGTATTACTAGACAAATTACTATATTTATTTTTAGGTTTAATAACATGATTATGTTTTTGTCTTTTTATTATGCCTTTAATTGTCATCAAGATAGGAGTATTCTTTAGAATTATGTGGATTAGTTTAATCAAAGTATGGATGGTGATTGTCTCATCTCTGGGGAATTCAACATAGTCATGTAGAGGTATAAGAAACTTTTCCCTTTTTTTAATTCAATTTCTACTTTGTAATTAAAACCCTACATTTAAAAAAATGATCTGAATAAGGTTAATTTTTGGGGGAAAATTATACATGGTACATAATTTCTTTGAATAGTTTTTGTAAGGCGAACTTCATTGATATTTTGTTTATAATTATTATTTGAACTATTGTGACAATATATCATAGTTTACACTTGCTAGAGTAATCTGAAATCAGAATCTTATTGTTAAGTCCTTCTATAAAGAAGGTAAAACAATTAAACTACCCTTTAAATTTTGAAATGATTGTGTTTTTCAACTACAATATAGGGAAATTGATAAGTAAATATGGTATTCTATTATATAAGGCAATTACATATTATATTATAGTTTCTATTTGAAATCATTGAAGCTATATATTAAATTCCATAGGTGTATTCCTTTCTCTAAGATTGATGAGGATGTTCTAGAAGTTGGAAAGGAGTTCGATGTCCTTCAAGTACTATATAGTCAGTCTAAGTTTTCATGCACTATTTATAATACGGAGGTTTAAATGACATCTAATATCAACAACTTATTGAAGACTAAATAGGAAATTTTTGAATGAAATTTATATTGTAAAATGGTTAAAATATATATCACAATAATTATTTTTTTCAATATTCTTAAAAAATCTAGGTAAGTGAATAGAACCAGAACTCAATTAACACACAATAATAGCATAATTTATGATATTAATGGACTTGTTAGTTATGTTTCTGATTACTAAAAATATCTATTCAATGAGAATATTAATTATAAGGAGAGTTTTTTGGAAGAAATCATTCTATTAGTTATTGATCAACAAGATAACAACTATATGAACGAAGATCTAGGTAATGAGGATATTAAAAAGGCTATTTTTGTTTTGAATCTAAATAGTTCCCCTAGTTAGATGGATTTACAAATAAATTCTTCCAATATTTTTTGGATATTATGCATATTGATATGGAAAACATCTTAAGGGGTTTTTAACTACAATAGTCATCTAGTTTTTATAAACTATATATTTTTAATTATATTACAAAAATAAAGGATACTCAAGAATATTACCATGGATAACTTTTTATATAAAATTTTCACAAAAATCATGGAAATGTGGCTCATAATGATCATAGATATTATTATTTTAAACAAACAGTTTAGTTTTATCCATTGGATAAAAGTTCAAGACTATCTCATTATAGAATTTTAATGCATTAATATTTTAAATAATATCAAAATAGGTAATAATGTACCTTTAAAATTAGATATTATATAGTATTTTAGTATAATAAAAATGGATTTTATTTTCAAAGTGCTTGAGAAATTTGGGTTTAAAGATCCTTTTATTAAAATCATATTTAGATGTTTTTAACCTCTAAGAACGTATCTTCTAAAAAATGGATCTCTTTATGGGTATATTTCATGCTAAAGGGGAGTAAGTAGAGGTGTTCCATTATATTCCCTATTTTTTATATTATAGAATATTATAAAAGAATAATGACTCTGAAAAGTGTAAATGAGGGCTACCTAAAACATTTTAAATCATACTAAGGTATGAATGTCACCACTAATTTAGTTTATGTAGATGGATTAAATATGTTTTTCTATAGGTAAAGGTAATATGGATAAGATGAAAAAAATAACACTCAAAATAATTTAAGGGTAAAAAAATTCAATTAGGGAAAGTCCTATAATTATTTTAGGAATTTTTTTGTTTACTTAGTAATACTAAGATATTAAATGTAATTTGTGGAAAAGTAGGTTCCATACCTTTAAAATATAGGAGAGTTACCATATTTTAGGGTATACCAAAGGCTTTATATTTTTATATAATTACAGAGAATATTTTTCAATTTCTTTAACTATGGATGGGTAAGTCATTATGAATTTATAATAAAATATACTTTTTTATGTTTTTATTTCTTATAAATTGTTTTTTATTTTATGATTTAAAAATAAATTTCAAAAATAATTAAATAGATTTATTATTTTATAAGAAACATTATTTAGAGTAGGATATAATTCAATAAATATAAATCATTGTAAAATAGGATACTTGTTATAAATCAATTAAAGTTGGAGGGGTTGTAATTAGGAGCATAAATCACTTTAATTAATGCCTCCAAGAATAATTAATGTGGTGATATTTATCTAAAAAGTCAAGTTCAAATGCATTTCTTAAAAAAGGGATTATAAAAAAGATCATGTTGGGTCTGCACTCTTACAATTTATCTTCTATCTAGGATTATTAGATGGAGTCATAGAAATCAATCATGATGTACTATGGTTGGTTACTTTTAGATAACTACTATTTAAAATCTTGTAAAGATAACCATCATGTAGTTCCTTTGGTTCATCTTATGAAAGGTATGGAAATTCTAGATGTTGATATTCCAGTAAGTGATAAATAGTGTCACCTACTTAATAATTTACCTATTATTTTTAGAAAAATAATAAGTGAACCCAGATTTATTCCCAAAAAGGAATTTTTTGTTTAGGAATCATCAAAAAATGATAACATTTATATATTCTATAATGGAGAACGAACACTTATTGGTCAAAAATATTATTCTTTTTCTACAAGATTTGGATTCCCCCTTCCATATTTAATTTGATATAGAGTGTCACAAGGGATGTTTCTTAATAATTTGAATTTGAAATAGAATGAAACACCCCTTGAATCAATTTTCATTTTTTTAAATCTTCTTAGAAGTGAATAGGTCACTTTTTATGAACTATATTTTTATGATATTAATCTAGTAATTAATAATTTATAGTTTCAAAAAAACTATCATTTTAGTTAGACCCACTTAAGATAAAGTTATATTATTCTTTTTCAAAAATATTTCTATATAGTTAATAAAATTATAAATTTTCTTTAGTAATATTATTCATTATCATTCAATGGAACATAAATTATTTTAAGAATGTATAAAAGGAGGTGTCATTCATTATTGTTGTTACTCATATTATATCACATATTAAAGGATTCAATCTATTTAATTCTATGTAAAAAAAATACAATTCATGATCTATTTTTCCTCAATAAACATTATGTATAGGGATAACACAAACCCTTCCAAGGCTCCACTCCTATTATATATAAGACTATGATGAGGGGATAAATCATTTTGAATATTGATAGAGTGGTGAAAGGAAATCTATGACTATAAGGTTTAAGTGGTGTCTTTCATAATGAAAAAGCTATGATTTGACGGTTCCACAATTTTTTTCATCGATATTGCACTATAAGATGATCTGGACTCTTTTATTATTCCATATATCTTGGAAAACATTAAGGATAGCAGTGATTATTGATTGAAATGGACTCCCTCTTGTTGGTGTAATTTATTCATAGTAGTATCCCATCTCCAACATGGATATTCTCTTCAATATGGAATAAATTACTTGATTACTTGGCTATAATTTAGGTTTTAATATCTCATATTTAAAGAGAAGATAATTTCCCTATAAATGATCTCACCAACTAAGGAGTAGAGGCTTAAGAGTTTTTCAATTTAATTTTATTTCCTAATAACTGGTATCAAATTCTACTTAGGGTTAAATCAGAAACTCATGTACTTTATGTTTTTAATTAATTTGGGTGAGAAATTTAAATTTTTTCAATAGGGATTTATTTTATTGAAAAAGGGAAAAATAATAATATTTATTTCATATTAATCATATTTTTTGTTTGAATTATTGAAAAAAATTTACTAAAAATGTTCCCTATATTGACATAAATTCTTCTTATTTACTTTCTATTTTTTTTGGTGTTTGAACCTAAACTTTAATTTTTGAATAAACTTCTCAATACTCATAATTATCATTTGAAAAATCCAAATTCAATCTATCTTTTTTATTTTATTCTATAGTTTTAAACTATTTAATGGCATACATTATTGATATTTAATAAAAATGCCATCCCAACATTCAAACATATATTGGGGACTTTATTAAAGAAATGATAATCTTTAAATATGAATAATTATCTATTAATTATTCCTCCATAACCATTTCTATTGAATAAAAATCACCATTTTTAAATAGGTTAAGAAGAATCAATTTCTTAAAAATGATAAAAAATATTTTAGGATTGAAATTTTCTTATACCTGATATCATATTTGGATTTATTTTCATAGGTCCTCAATAGTGATAATTTTTTTATATATGTTATTTTCATCAAAATTTCTATCCATAATTTTTTTAAAACCCTATTTTTAATCACTATCTTCATTTATATGGTTTTCATGTAATCATTTATTATTTCAAGAACACAATTTTTTAGAGATAAATCATGGATAAAACTTAATGCAATGTACCATGATAATCTAGATAATATTCTACTTTATTGTTTTTAAATTCCATTACACTATAAATTTTAAATATGTTAATCCCATTTACATACAAAATCTCATCAAATTTATTAAATAATTTCATATGTTATAGAATATAATATTTGGTTCATACATGTATAATTAAATAAGTAGTTTTATAATCATTAATCAAATAAATGTATTAAATTTCTATATATGAAGTATTTAAAATGATTTATCTATACATATCAACATAAAACAACTATGAAAACTAATTTCCTTCTTATTATTCATGGATTTATTTCCCTTCCTTATAATCATTCATTCTTAACTTAGAACACATATATGTTCTCAATATCTCTTTAAGATGGGTATAACCTTAATAGATCAATATTTTGGAAAACATTTTATTGATATCTAGTTTATATGGCCAAAACATCAATGCCACAATATATTTTAATCATTATTTATAAGGAGAAAATATTATTATTCATTGTTTATTTGATAAAAATTACTCTTATCATTTTTACTTTCATCACCATAAAACTATTTATCCCTTTGATTGTGAATGTATTATTTTTAAAATGAATATCGTGATCAAATTCACCAAACTGACTTAGACATTGGAGATTATTCCATTATATTTCCACCAATAGTACATCATCATTCCCATATATTTTTCACCAATCCTTAAATTTCAAAATACATTTATTTGAAGAAACCTATTATTATTAAAACACAAAATTCTATCCTCCACATGTTTCATAATTTTTTTAAAATTAATATTTCCCATCATATAGGAAGATATTCCACAATAATTTTTTTTAATATTTATCCATAAAATAAATTTTGAGAAATATTAAAAAATATTCACCTTCTATTTATTACTTAGAAACTCTGAGGTGACCTTATTAGAGTGGATCCCCTTCATCCAATGTGGGATAATTATTCTGTAATTTTACTTTACACTTTTGTGAATCTTGCTAAAACCTCACTGGTGATAGATCTATTCTTATCTTAGGTATAACACTATCCATTATTTGTTAAATATAAATTAATTTATAGCTATAAATTATAAATAATCTATGAAATATTAAAAATACATTTTTAAAATTAATAATACTAGAGACCCCTATTTTCTGCCTTCAAGGAAATTCAATTACTCTCATTATTTTTTCAATGGATAAAAAATAAGATGATTTGTTGGGAATTACCAAGATATTGTTTCTTATTTGAGATTTTTTTAATAAATATTATTTTTTAAGACATCCACCATACAGTTATATCCAAAATTAGTCTTTTTCTTGGAGAAATACCATGAAAATCCAAGGTCCGATGAGACCAGCCCTATAAATTGATAATAAAAACTAACTACAAAGTTAAGTAGAACAAGGGGGTTTATATAATTAAGAATAAAAAAACCTCTCATGTATTATTACACAAAAGGTACACAATACTTAGGAGCCCTAAAGAACCACATGGGGGTCATTTTCAGGATTTCTCACATTGAAAATGCATTAACTACTTAATTATCCGCCCTATAAACATGTGTGAAAATTAAGTTGAGATGTTTGACCTGATTGAGATATCCAATTCACTGAGGTATAATTATCCATGGAAAATTCTTAGTCCTCAACTTGAGATCATGAACAACAAGTTCAGAGTCTGACTCAATTTATATAGTGTTCCAAAAATGATGGAAAACATACTTGACAACATAGATAATGACCCATAATTCAGCTTCATAAGTAATTCCTAGCCTAATAAAATGATGAAATAAAACCTTGAAAAAGCCATGATGTGTGTAGAATACACTATATATCCCGATTTCCCAGGAATTATAGATGAATATCCATCAATATTAACTTTTACACGTTTATAAATAGGACAAATACAACATACACTCTTTATCATTAAAGGTTTCTTCAGTTTCCCTGAGATACCCAGTAACCAAAGTGTGTTTAGGTCCACATGTGTGTTGTCCATAGAAAAATTATAGATTGAAATAGTTGTATGAATGTCATGATAGATCTATAATGATCCTATATTAAAGGATGGAGGCGTGCTATCAAACAAGAGTCCATTTCGAGAAGTCTAGATAACATTGCAAGCTATCACTGCAACAACAACAAGAAGGTTTTGGATTTGATCACTCCTTCCACATTTTCTAATCAAACCATCAATTCATCAAATATTATGTGAGAACATAGACCAATATTAAATATATCACCAATATATATCCATAGTTTCTCCATAAATGATCATCACAAAAACAAGTGCTATATAGTTTCAACATCATTCAAAAATATGTAACAAGCAGAGACAATGTATTGTCTAGAATTTCTAATTGGTCATGCATGGGCAATCAATTATTCTAAATTATCTAAAGAAGAATGAGACTTTAGGGTTGAACATAAGGTTCATTAAATTTAATTAATCAAGAAGGTGGTTGAATGGAATTACCATGTTGAACATTATAAAACTCCTTAGTATTGAAGTTCCCATTTCTATTGGGTTTCCAGATCAAGATGTCATTATCCATAAAAGAATAATTTTGAATTTCCAGAGTGGGTTGAGGAGTCACTATACCATCAGATATGTCTCTTTGAAGAATAAATTCTACAATAGTCATGTCACGTAGGCTAGATAGTAAATCTCCATTATACAGAGGAATATCCATCAAAGGATTATTCCAAAAAATAAGACCAGAATGTCTCCTAACAATCCATTTTGAGTTCCAAATTATATCATTGAAATAATTTCCAAGATATGTCTATATAGATGAGGAGATATATTGAGGATATCTATTAAGGAGTTTCATCTTGAAACTTCATGATAAAAATCCATATAATAATCCTTAGAAGTTAAAAGGTTCCATGTGAACTTATTAATAAGTCCATCATTGAATATCCTAAGGTCCTTGATTTCAAGGCCTCCCATATCAATGGGTTTGATGAAATCCTTCCAAAAAACCTTGATCAAATTTCTCTCATTTATTTATTGTATCCAAATAAATTTTCCCATCATGACTTAGAGTTCATTGAGTAAATTTCTTAGCTATCTATAAATTGAGAAGGAGTACCCAAATTTGGAAGTGATCACTATGTTAATGAGGAACAACCTAATAGATTGATACATAAATTTACCCATCCATCTCGCCATCTGATTAATGATACCAGAATATATGTCATCAAAATAATACCTATTTACCTTGCCAAAAAATAAAGGAATTACAAGATAAGTAAACAGTAAAGAACATATCCTAACTCCAAGAGCCTTGGTGATCCTATTTTTATTTAACAACAGTGATTCCATCTCAAAAAAAAAATGAAGGATTTATTCTAATTTATATGTTTTCCATCCACTACTTCATAATCTAAGAAAAAAATCTTCAATCATAGAGATAATTCTCTTTGAGGATTTCCCAAAAACAAGAATGTAATCAACATATAACAAGTTGTATGGGATGAGATTATCTTAACTATCTTTGATCTTCTTAAAACAAATATGAGATAGATCATTAAAACACCTACTCATGTATTCTTTACCAATGGAAAAAAGAAGCCCTGATAATGAATCCCCTTGCCCGACTCCTCTGGTGCACTAAAAGTAGCCTTTAGGATATCCATTGTTAAAGGTATAAAACCTTTCTGATCCAAGAATACTGCTAATAAGTCGAATGAAATCATTTAAGAAACAAAACCTCATAAGGAAATAATGGAAAAAAATCAATTTTAAGGTTTCAAAAGCCTTTGATTTGTCAATTTTAATTGCAAAATTCCTATACTTGACCTTCATCTTCATCAGGTTAATACTCTCTGAAGCTGTGAAGAGATAATTCTGTATGTTATTACTAGGTATAAATCCAATGTGGTTATGGGATATATATTCTTTGATAATTCTTCCCAATATAGTCATCATGATTTTACTAATGACTTTTTGGATGGTGTTCCTAATATCCACATGCCTAAAGTATTTAACATCAATGGAATTATCCTTCTTAGGGATTAAGGTAATGAAGTTTGAGTTTGTTCTATAAGGCATATGAGCATTAGTGAAAAATTCCTTGACAGCATTAACCATTTCATCTTGAAAAATATCCCAATAAGATATAAAAAAATTATTGGTAAAACCATCTAGGCTATCCACACATTATTTTTTTAAAGAAAATAGGGATTAATTGATTTCCTCCTTGGAAGGCGCCGTTGTGAGAGAAAGATTTTGATAATCCTCAATACAAGGGAAAATATTATCAATAATCTCTTGAGTACTATCCATACCATCATCAGAGTAAAGACCAGTGAAGTAGTTCACAACTACATTTAATATATCACTTTTAGAGGTATAAAGGCAACCATTAATATTAATGGCCTTTAATCCCAGTCCAACCCTTTTATCCCTGTTCATCCTGTTAAAAAATTTAGAGTTCCTATCACCATATTTTATCCATTTTTAAATTTAAATGATTGTGGTCCAATATTTATTTAATATTTAAAAGACCAATTAGCTTTGAAATGGATTGAATTTCCTCACTTGAGGGGTTTTTTGGTGCTGATTTCTGATTTGACAACTAGAAAAATTATTTTCAACAGCTTTAATCTCAATATCAGGTTTATAAAAGGAGGATTTTCTCTAATAATTTATGTGTATTTTAACATTCTTGAGCTTTGCATCAATAATATGAAGTGGGATTTCATATTAATTAAGACTCCAAGCCTCAATAATGACTTCCCTACATCCAAAATTCACCAACCACCCATTATTAAAATGAAAAGGAATAGGAACAAACCTGAATTTTTTTATAGATATATCCATCAAGATAAGGTTGTGATTTGAATGATGTTTTGGTAGAGTGTTCCCAGATATTCCAAAGACTGAACTATTATTATCTATCTGAACAAAACATCATTCAAGTTTACTTTAATTTCATCCATGTATAGTATACCATCTTAAAATGAAATCAAAACCTAAAATTGGTATCTTAGTAAGGTGACATTGATCAATAAAAGATGAAAATTCCAATGAGGTTTATCTATTGAAATTCAGATCAATTTTTTTCTAGGTCTTAGGATGGTATTAAAATCACCCAAAATAACCCATTCATCAGAGGAATTCCCACAAAAATCCCCAAGCTCCCTCCAAAGCTCTCTCCTTTTGATGTAGGATGGGGAGGAATAAACAAATGAGACCTCAAAAGTTTATCCTTGAATGATGAAAGAGAATGAAATCAATTGTGATTTATTATCTGTCATGACTCGCCTTCACCAAGATGAGGTAAGGGACAAAAATCTACCATACCCTTCCTTATTCAAGTTGAAGGAGAGATAATGACCCCCCGAGTCCTGCCTCCAATAGGCCCCGAAGTGGCAACTAGCACCAAGGGTATAGAATCTCATGTGAAATGGAATGCATAACCTTTTTAAAGAACAAGATCAATATATAATATGGTAAATACCAAAAAACTACAAAATCTGAAAGTAAAAGTAAAGTCAAAATCTATTCCCATATACATGTCAAAAACAAACTGATACAAAGTACAAGAAAAACTCCAAAGGAAAGTGCCAAAAGAAAGAAAAGTAGAAACAAAAACTCTTGAAGCCTGATCTAGTAAGGTCCAAAACAGTCCTTGAAGTCCTCTTGGAAACCTGAAAGAAATTTTATATACATAGGGAGAGTATACAGGTATACTCAGTATGGAAACCAAAAGCTCTCATGCACAAGTGAGGAGACATTCTAATTACCCGTGAGAAGCAGATATTACCAAAACACCTAATAAGGAAACTATCCACCTAGCCTCACCAAGGCACACTCCCCAAATAAAACAAGTCAGGTAAAGTAATAGTAATAGCATATTTATATTCAGGTACCTCGCACCACTTTCCCACTGGTTATTTAGGACATCCTATGTGTTAGACCTTCCCCACAGGTCCCACTACAGTCCCACTACTACCCCAACAACAACCTTATAGGCAACCACAACCACATATCCTACCTATAAACACCTGGGCCACCACAACCACACATAACCATGCCCAAAGACACCTGGGACACAAAAAACACCACCACTCTTGAAGAAACCTAGGCCAAAATAACCACTTCCACACTCAAAGACACCTAAGCCTCATCCTGAAGACACTTGGGAAACAAACCTACCCAAACACACCTGGGACAACCAGCACAACCCACTCTTCTTGAAGATTCTTGGGACATAATGAAACTTAGGCTGTTACAGCCTGCCTGAAGAGTCTTTGGCTACCTGGGAGAGGGAGAAAAAAATGAGATAATAACCAGCCACTCCTAGGAGTGTTGAAAAAAACACCCTCCCCCATGGAATGGGGGTGTTCGACATGAAGTTCTCAACATGGGTGGGGTGCGTATAGGAAACACAAGAACTATATTTTATACATATAAGTAAAAAAACACTCATCCCACCCTAAGGGTTTAAAAATAGACAACCAGCCCATACACAACCCCTCTTGATGCTATCCCTACATGCACAATACATAAAAACCACAACCAGAACACAACCCATTTCTAGAAAATAATTCCCCCATTACACCTATTCTAGTTTTCATGTTCAAGTGATTCTATTTAAAACATTCCTCTACTACCAATAAAATAATAGGCATAACCACAAACCAAAACAATGACTGGAGGAAAAATAGTCAAGCAATATTTTAAGCATTCCAACCTAGTTCTCTTGTAAAGTCATAACTACAAAAGGGATACATGATATCCATCAAAGTACTAAAACCAAAACAATCCCCAACATACCAGCTCCACATGACCTCATATTGACAAACCAAAAATCTTCTCAACCATAGATTCCATTCCCATCCACTTAACCCCACAAAATTTAAACAAAACCGTCATGCATATCACTTGAATAGAGAAAGTAAGTTTTCAAATTTATCTAACACCATTTATTAAGTCCCTTATTTCCATTTGGTTAACTAGGGTGATCACACAAGGATTCTTATTCATCGAGCATCCATTTAATCAACCAAGTTTATGTGATTAACTAGTTTCCAAGTTACAGTCATTCAATCACAAGACTTTCCAGAAAAATAAAGCTTCATTAGTGCGTAAGAAAGGAACACCAACGACCATGATTTTCAGTGGACATAACACCATACACTTCACTACATAAAAACAAAGGTATAACACTAACACATAATTAAATTTTCCACCCCTTCATTATTTAACAGCCCATTTATTATCTTTGTTAAAGTATGTTACATCTATGTCCTGAGGGAACACCATCATACCCACCCCACATGATGCACAATAAAGAGGGATGAAGGAAAACCCCTACTTGGATGATCAAGGATCAAAGTTTTCTTCTTGCGCTAAGAACTGGGGATGAAGTGAATAGAAACTCCCAAAAGAAATGAATAGGAGGGCTCTTACATAGGCACGACTCATCTCCGAAAGAGGGACTCTAAGCATACCAGTGGAAAAGAAAGAGATGAAGGAAGAAGAGGATCCTGGTGTGGTAAAAGCCAGATCCTAGAGTTACGGTACATGAAATATCAAAGTGATTTAATAGTGGATCATTGTTTGAACACACATACGGGTGGTTGCACACATTCTAATTAATTGATATTTAATTAATTCCCTCAAAGACAATGAGATAGACCAGTTCAAAGATGTGGAGTTGATAAATCATCTTTAAATGGAGAAAAAACGTAATAGGGAAAAACACAATAGATTTGGAAAATGTGAAAAAGGGTGTGACATGACACACATTTTGGTAACTCAAGGGTTTCCCGACTCCTAGGGTATTTAAATAATATTTTACAGGCCTTAAATCAATTTTAAAGGGTTAATAAGACTTAAAAAGGCATTACGAGAAAATTGGGGAAAGAACCCCAACACCACATGGTGGCACCGATTGGTGGAACTGATAAGTGACACCACCGTGGCACCCTTCCACCGACATCGACTCCCTCTTGACTCACCGATGGTGCCCAGGACACCCCAAACACTAGAATTTAACAAAGTAATGGACCAGGAAGGTCCGAGTCATTACATTAACATAATAGGTTAAATGGATTATCTTATGCATAAAAACCCAAAGGTGATCCATGTTGAGGTCATACATGTTTTTGTGAAATAAAATGATAACAAAGGGAATTCCACTTAAAATCTTTCCCCTTACTAAAGAGAATTTTAATCTCCACAATGCCAATTATCACGGGATTATAGGCTAATATAAAGTGTCTAAGGGCCTTACCCGTTGGGGTATTCCCAATCCCTTGAAAATTACAATAGGGTAGCTTCATTGAAGGTTGGTTTGGCTCCTTATCAATCACCTTACTCATTATCAACCAACCTTTAGTCTTTTCCTTTCTTGCCACTGCCTTTTTTCTGCTTCATATTGGAATTTTCTCCCACTTTGATTTCTCTATTAAAGATAGTCTGTTTACTCTCAATTGGATCTTCGCTAGTTGTAACCACATTAATATTTGAAGGAGGTAAAACCTGTTTAGATGTCTTCATATCAACATCTTAATCATACTAGAAAGTTCCACTAAAGGGTGAAAACTTATTACTGGATAGAATGAGATTAGGGTCACATCTCACATGAGGTAACCTTCTAGAATCCTTAGTTGGATGAGTATGAATAAAGAGGATATCTAGATTAATTTGATCATATGCCTACTCATTTTATTCTCCTCAATAGGATTGTGAGTTGAAATATCCTTTTTAGGTCCATCAGGACTCAATTCCTAGGAATCAAACCCTTGTAGGATTGCAGGCTCATCAGCAATGGACCCTGTAGTATTAGTCCTACTTTGAGGAGCTCCCTCCCTTTATGAAATGATCACAATGGGTGAATCAACCACATAGGTAGAAGGTAGTACCTCAATTAAGAAGGGTTAAAGTTAATGGAAGAGGAGTGTTTCACTATGTGAGTGTCATCTTCAATTTCTGTATTTGTCTCCATGAGTGCCTCAGTCATACAGGTAGAAGGTAGTCCTTCACTTGGGTAGGGGGGATTTTAGTAATAGAGGAGGGATGCACCATGCAGGTGTCTACTACAATATGATAATTCCTCTATAAGTCTTAAATATCTTTATCACTTAGGGGATGAACATAATGTTCACCAGTAACATACAATATTTATTTTCCAATATTACCAATCAAATCCTTATTCTCTTCTTCCTCCGAGGTTCCAGCCTTAGGTATGATCTGAGAATTATAGAGAGTGAACATGCCCTTACCTTTCCTTCTTTGAAAAGATTTATCATCATGTACTTTCAACTTGTAGAAACTATACTCTTTATCTATGTTACATTTAGTAATTAAATGTACAAATAACTTGAATCTAAGTCAGAATCTCTACTTCCTATAATACTGAATTCTCTTTTTGTAAGTACAACCTCTTTAACAATGGTGTTGGACATGTCCACTTCCACCAGTATCCGGACATAATTACAAAATCTTGTATTGTTAGCCTGTTTTTCCATAAAAATGGGATTGAGCATAGATGAATAAATATCCAATAAAATCCTTGGATGCCAGTAAATACAATTCAACCTACATATTCGGATCCATACATGAACATGTGTATTCCGTACATTGGTATGGTCAAAGTTAATGTCCCATTCCTGGATATTTAAGAATCTAAGATTCAAAGATATTGATCCCATGCTCCAAGTCCTTATCTTATACTCATATAAGGGGAATATGACATGGTATTATCCCCTCCCCATTTTTATATTTTTTCACTCCTCAAATCCCCACACCTATATAACCCTTCTCGTCAGATCATTGAATTTCTAAAGTTTTTTAAACTTTTAGAATTAGGACTTGAGGAATGATCGACCTATAGAGGTTGACCCATTCTTCTATCACCTCCTAATTTTCTAAAACATGTGCAACCATAACCTTCTTGATCACATTTCTAGGTGGGGGTGTTTTGAAATCAGATAAGGATAAATCAACAGTAGTATTGACTACCTCTGCAAAATTCCTCTTTGGACCAGTCGTATCAATCAAAGTATTTCTAGATACACTATCCTATTTCTTCGTTCATGAGAAGATATCTTTATTTATAAGATGTCCAGGTAGTGCTTTCAATTGACCCTGTACAAATGAGACTACCTTAGTGATCATCTTCCTAGAACATTCACTATCTCTAGATCTAGGTTTTTCCCCGCACCCCCTATTCCTCCATATCCTTCCCTCAATTTTTCTCATAGATCTATTGGATAAATAACTTACTTATAAACTTATGGATTGAATTTATAAATATTTTCTTAATAACTAAAAAAAATTTCTATTAGAGTATAATATTTTTTAATTTATACATTACTCAAATATTATTTAGAATTCACCAACTATATCCTTTATATTTTCATCACTCAATTTTTTTAGAATTTCTACAATGATTACATAAATTTTGTTAAAACTAACTATTGAATATTTTAAGTGAACTTCATATTTCAAATTGCATAAATAAATTCATCCTCAAGATCATTAATTTATCTTCAATTTTGATACACTATTTAAGTTAACCCATTGATGATTTTGTTTCTTATTAGTGTACCTTAAAATTGAATTTTACCATATCTTCAATATTTTATAACTTTTTATATTTTAAATAATAAAATTATATAAGTAAGTCATAAATATAGTATTTTTTATTTAATTTAACATTTAAAATTACTAACAATATATTTGGCCTTTTTACGGTCTGTATGGACCTCAATGTTCTGTATGGTAGCCTCCAATTAAAATTTTAAGTTAAGAACCTATTCTTTCTTATTTTCATATAATTAAAACACATTTAAATAATATGATTTATTTAAGGACACGCCAATACACCATTAATATTATCTTTATTGACATATCATAATCCTTATATTTATCAGAGTAATTTTCTTCTATAAATACATTTTTTTTACTTTGAGTATTTTTTTTGTGTCTATACCTTTATTTAACTATCTTATCGGATGAATTTTTTGGTGTTGATTAATTTTAATCATCCATTATAATTTTCATATGAATTTTTTCAACAAGTTATTTAATATTACTAGAATGAAAAAATGAATGTGGGAGTTTACATTCAAACATGAATATTACCTTTATAATATTTGAGTAAAGGAAAACCATCACTATAAAAACTCGAGGATATTCATATATGATTTGAATTTAAATCTTATGTTTTTAATTTTATTTGGTATATTTTAGTTAAAATTATGGGTTGAAAAAGGATGTAAAGAAGTATTATAGGGGATGAAACTCTAATTGAACTCATAGTTCTCAAAAAAATGCCACTAAGGCTCCAATATATGTTACTGAGAGTTTTGTTACTAGGACAATGATTTGGTAGCTACTAGGCATCCACTACAAGGATATTAGTTAAATAATTCCTCTAAACCTATCTCTCTAGAAACCTTTTATTTCTATAATTATTTCTTAAACAATTATTGATGGATTTATGATCCAAGAGTAGCATTGAAATCATAAAGGTAAGATCTAGATTTTCCTAATTATTTTGTTAAAGGGTGATGATGTTTTGGTAATGTTATTGTATAACATACCAAATTTCTTCTATTTTGGTGTAAATATTGATTCCTAGTAATTTAGGATGTGATTTTCCATCATTTTTTAAGAAAATTTATTATTAAATGAGAGTTGGGTGATATATTGTGTTTAGTTATAACTTAACCTAATGTTTTATATGATTTTTAAAATTATATATGTTATTTTAGAAATGTGTGAGTAAAATATGATTGAAAATATAATTCCCCAAACCTAAAATCATAGATAATGTGCTAAAAAAATTATTTAAACACTATATTTGACACAAAGTGATATGATACTATATTTATTTTACAAAATTACCATAGGATAGGCATTAAAACTTACAAAAAATATCATAATCCCATGAATAGATTTTTTAGTGTCTTTATGGACCATTTATATGGTAAACACATTTCATACAACTTATGATTATTTATCAATGATTAAACCTCACTAGATCAAATTCTGGACAACTCCTCAATTATACGCATCTTAATAACCTGGTGTAAGAAAACAAAAGAAAGGGGTGAGATTAAATGTTCTGTAAGGGAAAAACTATCAACATGTCATAAAGATTTATATCATAAGTATATAAGAAAAAAATGTCTCAGGGGAAAATTTCTTATTAAAAAGAACATGGGACAATATGAGTTATCCACATGTAATGATAAAAATTTATATAATCTCAAATTAACTAACAAATACTATATAAAAAGTGTGCATATTTATGTGACATTAGAAATTAATCAAGGAATATAATCATAGTCTATATAAAAATATAATTTTATTTAATCCTAGTGTAATAAAATGTTATGGAACAAACATAAGCATAGAAAATATTGTTTAAAAATCATCCCACATCATGTTAACACAAAAACTAGTGAAAAAACCATTATGTATCTCATTAACAAAATAAAAATATGAACAATTCCTCCAACATCTCATTCATAAAAAAAACATGTGAATAAAACTTCATGAATTTTATTCAAAAAAATAATATTTTAACAAAACCTCCCGCATCTCATTCATGCAAGAAAATATGGAACAAAGATTCCATCCTCTCATTGATACAAAATTTCATCATATAATTTGATATGAAACCTTAAACAATGCATTGTAGGGTGATATCAGACCCCACCTATCTTCATCCAAACATATGAGTTCTATATAAAATCAAATACTTTATCTTATCATAAATAACCAATGGAAATAAAATAGGTTTCATAACATTTAAAAATAGTATAAAAAGAAATCATGATCATTTAATACCAATGACATGATCACCCAAATGGAGAATTTAAAAAATATCATATATATGGAGATTTATAAACCATTACTTCATTGGATAAAAATCCAATAAAATTTATGATAAATCGAAAAAGTAACTTTTATTAATTTTTTTTCTTAATATCATCCTAAAAAGACATTATTTTTGAGTTATATTCAAAAAATATTTTTTTAAAAATGAAGGGAAAAAATCTTATAATGTTTACTCAAAAAAATTATAATAAATGGACCTTAAAAAGAGATAAATCATAAGTCAAAATGTGAAATAGAATAGAATAATATACGATCATTTAAATGAAAAGACATTAAATCATTTGAAAATTTCTTTATTGATAACCCATGTCATTAAATTGATAAAGAAATCATTTTTAAAAATGAATAAATGGGAATAAAATGATTATTATAGATAAATATAATTTTATTTTCCACTATATAAAGGAGAACACTATTGGGAATCAAAAACATTGATATAGAAGAAAAATACTTTAAAAGTAATAGGAATTACTCTTAAAAATAAATAATTTTCACAAAACAATATAATCTCAATGAGGAAGAATTTTCTATGAAACATGATTCCATAGACAAGAATATTAAATACAATATAAAATCATCTTTGTTTATAATATATCAATCTTGAATTTCAACAGTCAATGAGGAGTGATTTTGGCCCAAGTAAAAGGATTGAGTCAAGAACAAAACATATTTCAAATTAAAAAAATATTAAAAAATAATTGAAATTTATATATTGAAATTGAAGTTAAATAAATTTAATAAAGATAAATAACTATATAATATATCAAATAGTAACTATTCACACTATTCTAATGAAATTAGCTTCATAAAAAATGTGACTCAAAGAATTAAAATTTGAGATGAAACCCTTACTTTGTTCCAGATTCATTCAGGTTACACATTTATATTTTAGAATAATAAAATTGAGTTTATTAGATACCTTTTTAGGAAACTTATTATTATATATGTAATTTAATATGGACCATTTTTTTTATCAAATTTAATTTATTTATTATATTGTTATTATTTACCTTTGTGTAAAAATTGAATAGCTATCAGCTTATTTTGTTAATTTTAACAACCAAAGAGGATTTTTTGATAATAATTTAAATACATAGTATGAAAATAAAAACGAAATAAAAATAATAAATTTATTATTTACTTATTATAATTATTGTATTTAATTTTCCATAGTCCTAAATTATAATGTTTTATAGTAGTTTTTCAAGTGGGTGGTTAAAACAACCTTGACATGAACACACTATATATAGATGGATTAGTATGGTTAAGGAAGTTTATAATAAATTATAATAGATGAATAATTATATTAGATATATTTTCTAATTTTTTTTCATAATATTTTAAGTGTTTTTTATAAATAATAAAAGTTGAGATGAAAAGGGAAAAACAATACTTCGTGGAGGAGGTAGTCCATACAACCCACTGTTAACATTCTTATATTTTTTAACTAAATGAAAGTTAATAAATGATGGTTTTTACATTAATATAATAACAAATTATTATAGTAACAATACTCAGGTTATTATATTACTATTTTAAGGATAGTTTTGTAAGAGAATGGTCAATGTGTAAATGTTAAGGATTACGTAATACTCACATTAGAAATTTGACTATTCACATGAAAGTCTCCTTGAATATAAAGAGATTAGGATTAAAAATTGAGACTAGAGGCAAATAAAATTGGTATAGTATTATATGGGTAAAAATTTAAGAGTTTAATAAGTAATTATAAGTAATGGTTGCTACATGAAGGGGTAAAAGTGTCCCATTTTATAAGTGAAGATAATGACACTTTTCAGAACAACCATTAATTTTCAATGATATCATTACACTATTCAAGGGTGAAATACTATAAAAATTTTAAATAATATATTTTTCGGTATTATTTCATATATAAATACTCAACTAATTATTTCTATACATTTTTTTAAAAAAATTGGATGTAAATTTTCTTAGGTTTTTACTTTTACCTTTTTTTACCATGGTAACTAGATTTTAATTAAGTATTTTATATTAAAAAAGCCCCTTTTATAAAATTTAGGTGTGTTGAAACTAAATTCAATATCCATTTAATATAATTATGTTTACAAATAATATAAAAATATTTTTTAAATTAAATCATTTTATATATTTAAAAACGTTTGTTTTCAAAAATGGTGTTTTAACCATTATGGGTTCTTCATTTTATTTAGAATTATATACTAATTAAATATGTGTTAATATAATTTATATTTTTGTTTAATAATCATATTATATTCATAATTTAATATAGATTAATTTCTTTTAATAGATAAAAGTTACGTGATATTAAATAATTAATTCTTTGAAAATAATTATTTTTCAATTATCACGGTAATTAACTCTCATCTTACTAATATTATATTTATGCCTAAAAATGAAATTAAACATTTTAAATAAAATTTCCATTTTTAAATAATATTGGAAATAAAATTTTTTATATTTAATTTTTAAAAGTGATAAAGTTTAAATTTTAATATAAGTACGTAAAAATAGTTTTTAGTGTCGTATATTACTTAGGTTCCAAAAATATTAACAACATGTTTTATAAATTCAATATAGTTTTTTAAAATTATTTATATTATTTATAAAATATTTATTTTTAATATCAAAAGCTTTTATTTAACATTTATGTCATTCTTGTATTCTAAAAGTGGTAGTTTTCAGCAAAATTAGTATTTTTAATGTTCATATAAAAATCCATTATTTCAGAAAAATCTCAATAATTCATACTAGCTAATTTTTATATAAATAATTCAAAAATTATTTTATATTATATTACAATTGTAACATTTATAAATTAAATTTTTGAATGAAATAATAAAATATATTGAATAAATGTTTTTATTGCAGGATGACATTTTCAAATATTATCTTTTATTATTCTTATTTCATACCATTTACCAACTAAATTGGTTTTTTAGGTTATTAATATCAAACATAATTTATCTTCATCAATCGTATTTTTTTTAAATTTAAAATCATATCATATAAAAATGATTTTTTTGAAAAATTAAAATACTTTTCTAAATAATAAATGAACTTGCATTTTAGGTAATCTAATTAAATTTCATTCATAATAAAAGTAGCCTTTATTTTCCTTCTATAAATTTTTCATGAAGTTTTTAATTATATTCCTCACTAATATTTAAATAGAATGATTTTCAAGGTCATATATAAATATTTACATTTTATCTAAATATACCACGATTTCATTAAATTTCAATATTGTGTGTGGAGAAAGCTGTGGAACACATAGTCTTAATTAGAGGAAAACATATATTAAAATCTCTGGTTAATACATTCTCCCCAACCAAATACATTTCATCTTCATAGTTTTAATTATCACTTACTAATGAAACTAACTAAGGGTATCTAGGAGATAAACTTGACTAAATATATAATTTCTAGATTACTATGCATAAACTTAAGAAATATATCATTTTACATCAGAATAGGTCAATCAAAATATTGAGTTTCTCTTTAATAATTTGAGATAAAAATACCTCATGATTAGGTCTCATAAATCCTATAATGGAATGATTTTTTAAGATAGTTTATAGTCATATCTATACTAATAGTTTATCATAAGTTGGTTTCAAATATGAAATGTTGTTTTCCTATTTTGTTGATAAATATGGATTCTATTTGGTGATGACCAATAAATTTCTAAAATCATTTTGAATTCCTCAAAATAAGGGATGACAATTATTTCATGAATAATATTACTTAAACCACATATTAGTATGTAATAATTATATAGGATAATATCAAAACATTAGATTATTGATTTGATGATCTTAGAAAATAGTAAAGGGTTCCCTTGTTACCTTGGTTTAAGAGGTTGATGAGGTTTATTATCCTCATTAGCTATTCTGTTAAAGAATAATTATGCGTAATACCAAAACACTAGGAATTTAAGGCATTAGAAATTATTGAACTCTATTTCATTGATAGTTATAAGCTTGATGGATAATCTTTCCACACTTGAAATACCTTATTATTCCATTGAGACAATCCTTTGGGCGCTTCTTCTCACTTTTTTTACATGTACAGAGTTGAATAATCTTTATTTCATAAACTTCATCATCTTCTATTATATGAAAATCCATCAGTATCATGTTTTGGGTGTTTAAATTTTTTTAAAGAGTGAATATATAAATCATAACTTGATATATTTGGGTGTGAATAAGAATATGGGTTTCAACACTAACTTTTATCCCACTTAGTTTATAATTACTATGTTTTCCATAAAGTATATTATTAACTTGGTTTCTCCTTGATCCATCCATTTATAAACCTCAAAAAGGTAATCATGAGTGAAAATATTTACATCAAAATAGAATTATGAAAAAATAAACTGTGAAATTTGTTACTCCTTAAAGCCTACAAATTAGTTTTTAGTTCAACCTAAATCACCCTTAGTTAAATCTAAGTTTCTTTAGGTTGGGTTCTCTCATATTATATAACTTAATTCCTTAACATTAAAATTCATCTATAATTTCTTATTAGTAGAATGTGATTAACCAAATTTTATCACACATTAGGGTCAATATTGGTGTTTAGTTAGGCCTATTTTTTGTGCACTAGGTTATGATTGAGTCAATACCCAACCAATACTTTTATGGTTATTACCCCTAATTAAATATTTTATATATATTAGATTAACTTCTAGTGTCCATACAAGGATTTAATTTCTAGGAGAAACATATATTCTATACTTTACCAAAAATTTGGAATGTTATTATATAAATATACTTATCCCTAGGGGTTTAAATAAATTTATCTTACCCTATTCCACAAAAATAACTAAAAAAATCATCAAAAATAACAAAACCATGTTTGGATACAAACTATAATTCCCTAGAACTGTATACCCAGAACTGGTACTAAAACCCTTTCAATTAACACTAGATTTGAAAAAAATGTGATCAAACTATATTTATTTTACAAGATTTCCATAATATAAGAATTATAACTCATAAAAAATATCAAAAACACCTGAAGGAAAGGTTTAGTGTCTTTGTGGACCAAAAATATGGGGAACTTATTTTACACAACTTGTGATAATTTCTCCATAATCGAAACACACTAGATACACTTCTAGAAATCTCCAAGTTTATACTATTCATTATAACCAGTGGAAGGAAAAAATAATAAATAGATGAGATAACATTATAAGTATGGGAAAAAATATAATTATTCCATCTTTGGTTAGATCATAAGCATTTGAGATAACATGGAAAAGAAACAAATTTATTATTATAAATATCATGAAATAATATGATTTATCCATAAGTCACGATACATGAACATTTAATTTTAAATGAAATAACTTATAATATGAAAAAATCTTGTGGAATAACGATTCATAATACATGATTCATCATACATGATTTAAGGATGATAATATTAGGCATATATAAATATGGAATTTCATGGAATTGTATTATAAAAAAGAGTTATGTAATAATCATAAGCATATCAAATCTTGGGAACTAATATTCATGTTTCAAATTTATAAAGAAATCTTTTGAGTAAATATTACCACATCTTATTCACACAAAAAACATGTGAAAAAATATTGACTAATATTATTCACACAACAAACATGTGAACAATAATTCCTACATCCCATCCAAAAATCAAATTTGTTAAAAACTCCTACCAAATATCATTCAAAAGAAACTTGTGAACAAAGATTATCACTTCTTATTCATACAATATTTCTTCAAATCATGTGATATGAAACCTTAAAAAATGAATTGTTGGGAGATATTATAGTATCCCACTCCTTTTATACATCAATATTTAATCTTTTTTATGAATATTCAACAAGAAACATTACGATCTCATACAAAACCATAAGGATTTAATATCCTTGGATACTAGATATATAAAAATATTATCTAGGTATATTATTCATCATCTATCATAATATTCTTCTCACTTTTCAACCTTCTGGACATACCCAACTTAAATCCATTCTTCATAACCTAGGGAAGAGATAGATAATAAAGGGTGATCTCAAATACTGAGTAACGATAATCATGATAGATATCATTCAATGATCATATAAAAACATAAGATATGTATAAGGATATGTGATCATGGAAATAACATACAAATTTCATACACAATTTTTACAATATCATAAACATGAGACAAGGAATAAAACATAATCATTTTGAAAGTTATGAATCATAACAGTGAGAAATAATTATAAATCAATCATGAAAATAAGTTCATGTCATAACAGTGTGGAACCATAATATTTATTGAAAATATTTCATAGTTAAAGGTTAATTATTGAGACCATAAAATAATAGTGGATCATGAATCAAAATATATTTACCATATATTAAAGGATCAAGCATCAAAATCTATTTCCTATAGTGGAACAAGTACATTGATTTTTTTCCTATAATGGTTCAAGCACATCAACTTATATCTCATAATTATATCATGATAGATAAAAAATTACCCAATGCATCAAAGGGGTATATAATTTTGGTACCTCACATTACATAACTAAAACCAAACATATCTATGTAAAAAAATCAAAAAATATTCATTATTCCATTATATCATAACCCGTGCAATGCAAACAGGTTTCATAAACATTTAATAAATTCATCATAACCTAACCCATGAAAAATAAAATGGTTTCTTAAACATATCATAATAATAATTATAAAACATACATATAAATAATAAGAAATTTATCATTGGATCATATCCTTAGTGAAATATAATTAACACTGAAGGATGTTATCATAGATGAAAATTCTTTTAAAATAATAACTAGAATATTTCTCGAGGAAAATACCCATTTCATTTTGAAATCGCTTATTTAAAATAAAAATATTTCCATTATATTAAGGACAGAAATTTATTTTAAAATCTAAATTAAAACCATTAATTAATCTTCAAATTATTTAGTGATCATGATGGTGGGATATTTTTATTCATATTGGGTATGTTTAAACAAATATACCATTAATTTTTTTGATACAAAGAAAAAAGTACATCCTTTAGAAAAAAACAATAAGATTTCTTTGAAACATTTTAATAAAAAGTAAAAAATGGAAAAAAGACTTTAAAATCATAGGATATTATTAAAAACATTCTTAAAATAACTTTAATTAAAACATGGACATGGAAGAAAAAGATTCCCAAACGAATAGTAAAATATTGTTGGCTTTCCTTAAAAAATAATTTTTGGTCTCTCAATTACGTAAAGTGGGGAAACGAAATAAAAACATGTATTATCAATAAATAACCATATATTAATAAAATTAAAGGAATTTATCATATTAAGATCATATAATTTAATAAACATAAATTCAAACATAAAAAATCATGATTAAAATGGGATTCAAACATAAATCCATTACCATAACTCTCATATTTCTTTGTACATGTTTAAACCTCCAGTATAATAAATATATATTTATTATAAAGTTATTATAGAATATTATTCATATATATCATACCATATATTATTTATTTATATCATATTATCACCCATTTAGTAACAATTTGTTAATAAAATCACTATTCTGAATGATAATTTTTTTTTTCAGGCATATTTTTGTTTAGAAGTCCCACTTCTAAAACTTTTATAATGGTTACATCATATCTATAATTTCAATAATGATAAAAATATGAAATATATTAATTATACATATTTATATTCATTCATAAAATTTATTTACAGAAAAATGAATTACACTTTTTAGGGAGAAGGCAAGTCGTACATACGCATGAACGTTGTTTCCATTTCTATATGGATGGAACCAAAGAAAGGTACATAATAATTAAAAATTATAGAATAATTATTATATCATATATATCATATATATTCATTAAATTTATCTTTATTACCATTTATGTAAAATGGAAATGAAAATGAATAACACCGCTTTGTGGAGGTGGTAGTCTACATGTATGCAAGAGTGATGATATCATTTTCTAGCAGATTAAAAGAATGTGGATAATGATTATCACATAATAATAATAAAAATTAATAATACTAAATATACTGGATTAATTTTTTAATAATGGATACTATAGTTTTAGAGGAGGTATAGTAAGAAATAAAATTGAAAATTCTTCGTTAAGAGTTATACGTCTTCATTGGGAAACCTTATTTGGATTATATCTTAATCCTTGAAAGGATGGTATTTTGGAAATAAAATTACCTATAGGATGTGCTTAAGGAATATAGTATGATATTAGAGTAGGTATTGTTTGATATATAAGTCTCAAACATTTTGAACAATTAGGAATAGGATGTTCCCTTTTATAAGTTAAGGGAGGGGAACTCTTGGAATTACTTAATGTATCATAAAATGGCTATGAATTGATATAATTAAAATATAAGAATATGTTGATTCTAAATAATATCATCCAATACAATTTTAATAAGTTTTTTTTATGATTTTACCCTTATCTCTTATTTTCAACCCCTTGCTAACTCTTTTGATAATTACCACAATATTAATGTTTTATACTCTTTAAGGTTTAAAAATGTCACCATAAAAGGAAAAGTGACTCATAAATGGATCATGGATTATATTTTCAATCATATCCCGCTCACTTGACTGAATATAGTATTTTTATGAATTTTAAATCCTTTAATAATACATTATTTATTATAAAATATCATTAATGTAATTTTTTGAACTATTCATTTAATTTGAAATTCAGAACAAAATGAATGGAATATAATTAGAATATAAAACCTTCAAACATACCATTTATATTATATTTATCGATGAAATTTTTTTAAACAAAAAATGACTCAAAAAATGACTTTTATTTTTTTAAATTATTTTTTTGATTTTTCTACTACTTTCATAAGCATTGCATTGGTGTTACCTGAAAATTTAAGGAAATTATATCATCATTAAAAATAAGAAAAATTTCCATGATAAATTAAAAACATTTATATTTTAATTAACCATTTATAACTAAAAATAATTTTTTTATCCCTATCAAAAAAAATGTATAGATATTAAAAGCAAGATAGTGACATTTTTAACATTATATTTACTTAAAAAATACATATAAGTAATTTTCAATGAAAAATGGAACAATATTTACATAAATTCAAATATTTTATGAGTATGTTAAATCCCCAATCATCCAATATATTAAAGTAAAGTTTTTTTGTGTTATTTGTATCCATTATAATATCATTTTTAACCATAATTACCAGATTTACCATTACTGAGGTGACCCGTATTTACTATGGTCACTATTCATATTGACTAAAAATAAAGAGGAACTATTTACCAAATTCAAAACTCCTGATTCCAAAATATATAATTAATTTTTAAAGATTAAATTTATAGAGTATTATTAAAACACAAAACACAATGGAAAATAGTTTTAAAAAAATATTACGTTTTAAAGCCCAAAAAAATTATACCAAAATCCTAAATAAAGGAGATTAAAATGTAATTATTTATATTAAATATAATTACAGAATAATTATGTTAATTTGGGATCAAATTCACATTATAATGTAAATTTTTATGAAAATAAATGGTAGTTTTACAAAAATCAGTATTTTTCACTAATCACTTAAAAATCAATCTTTTCAGAAAAATCCAAAATTTTTAACCTATTATAATTTTTATATGATTACTTCAAATATAACTTTAATTTTTTAAAATAAATTTTATTAATTATATAGAAATTAATTATAATATTCACTATAAAAAATTGTTAGATCATAATTGTATACGATGACTACAAGAGGGAGGGTGAATTGTTGTTTCAAAATTTAAACTAACACAAAACCAAAAACCTATTTAGTTAAAAAGATCAGATGAATAATTCATATGATAATAATATTATATATATTGGATCCATAAATCACCTGATAAAATATATTTTATAATCAGTCTCATAGAAAGTTTGATAAATTAATTATTCAAAATATTAGCAAAAACAACTTTATAATATAAATGCATAATAAAATGTAAACTTATAGAAACAAGAAATATAAAATATTATTACAAAGTAAGTCTGGATTACAATATTTTTAAAAGTAATTATACTCTTTAACCTTAAGGGTTAAGGAAGTTATAAATCTTAACGTAAGATATCCACTATTTTAAACCAAACAGTAAAGTTATGTCTTTCCATACGAGGAAACCCCTCAATATGATGATCAGGATCAACTCTGTCTTTATAAACCAAGAAATAACTTGATACAATGGATATTATTCACTAGTATTTTTATCCTTGGAAGCACTCAATCTAAACCTTGATAAAAAAAGGGAATAAAAAAGTAACATGTTCTAAGGAATTTAGAACCCTCACATGGATTCTATAGAACTACAACTCTATGAAAAATTAAAAATCATGAGAACAAGATGTCTGGGAAAATAAAAACTTCATATTAGTTGAGTTGCAAATTAATTAGGTCCTATATCCTCTAATTCACTCCTATTTATAATAATTACTTCAATGGTCATATTTTCCCTGATTCTTACAGATGGTTGCAATGGCCTCGAATGTTATTCACTTAATAGATCAACAAAATGTTTCCATATGATGTCATTTTTATTAGAAAAATTACAACGCTATTATGAATTCAGTATAATACAAATTACTCTAATTACTCTGATTATAAACTTCATAAATTCTGATGAACTATACTATTATTTTTTAATATGATGAACTGAACTACTATAGTTTCAATGGATCAGAAATATTGTAAGTATGATGGATATGAATTTGGTTTGTTTGATAGAGAGAACACTGGTCTATACAATGCACACAATACTAGTTAGTTCAATATAACATATACATATTCAATTTGAAATATTATATTAAATAATAAAAAGTTTATATTCATTTTATATTAGAACTATTTCTATGTTCGATAGAAAATTACTTTTTCTACAAAAACATTCTAAAACACTTGGGATGCATAAATTTAGTAAAATATAATTTTAAAAATGTGTTAAAATATTTTTGATTTTAAAAATTATGGAAAGGAAAAGTATAAAATATAAAATTTGACTCAACAAAATTCAATATGAACTATTTTTGAAGAAAAATTATTTCTAAAAAATAAAACAAATTTACAAAAATTTTTGCGATTATTTAATAAGAATTTATCTATAAATATTTATTGAGTATGAACTTTACACATATATTTCACAATGTGGTTCATCCTATTCACACATCAATTTAATGACTAGTATATCATGGTTCATTAAAATGTGGTGTTGTGTATAAGAATGATACAAAGGAAGTAAAATTTATTTATAAAATATCAGAGTGCTACATTATACCCCAACTAAAATTAATCTCTCCATTTAAATTACACCACATTGATATAAATAGATGATTATACATCTATTTTATCATATATTCATGTTACCAAGTAGCTTCATCTAATTTTTAATTTCGCCAAAAATCTGTGACCCAGTGAGTGGTATTATTTCACAGAAATTTTTCTTTATAATCAAAAATCTCCCTCATTTGTTCCTCATAAGACACATCTTTGTCTAATGGTATAACATTTAATTTAGTACATGTGAAGGATTGGGTATGTACTTCCTCAGTAGAGATTCATGGAACACATCTTAAACTTTAGTGATATTTGGTGGACGTACCAAATGATAAGCTACCTTCCCAATATAATCAAAAATATCAAAGGGTCCAATTTACCTTGGGATAAGCTTTACCTTATTTCTAAATATCATAGCCCTCTTCCATAAATAGATTCAAAGGAATACCTTTTCACAAACATCAAAATACTTATCTTTATGATGAATTTCAATATAACTTTTCTATCAACTCTGAGATCCTTTAATGTGATAGTGCATGGTTCTATCCTTCACAACTATTTCTTTATATTGATCAGGTCCCAATATCTTTATTTCTCCAACATCACCCCATCATGTAGAAGTTCTGCACATAAAACCATTGAGGTATTCATAAGGTGCCATCTAAATTCTTGAGTTAAAGTTATTGTTTTAAGAAACTTCCACCAAAGTAAGGTGTTCATCCTAACCACCATTGAAATCCATAAAACAATTCCTTAACCTATCCTTAGGGATTTAATGGTTCTCTTAGACTAAAAATAAATATGAGGATTATAATCAATACTAAAACACAACTTCTATTAAAAATCATGATAATGACTTCACTAGAACTTTGAGGCAATCCTCAGATCGTGATAAGATAAAATAGAATTTGGTGCTCTAAAATCTCACCACATTCTTAATGTATAACCTTGAAATTTTATCAAAGGAAATAATATTCTCTAATGGAAATGAAGTGTTATATCTTTTTAAGAATATCTACTACAACACAAATAACATTATGGCCTATAGATTTTTTGGGGAGTCTAATGAAAAAAATACATGGTGATGTTTTCTCATTTCCATTATAGTATCGGTAATAGTTGTAACATTTACTTAGAATTTCGTCTCCTAGTGTTAACTTAATAACATACTAAGAACTAAGATATATACTATGTGACATATCTCTTCATGTTTTCCCACTAAAAATAGTCTTTCAGATGTCTATACATATTTGTACATCTTGGATGAATAGAGAATATTGAACTATGATATTTATCCAACAACTCCTTCTTTAAGTCTAGTATTGATGGAACATATAGATGGTTTTGAAACCTTGTCACCCCATCATAGTTAAGTTTGAACTCAGTAACATTTATCACCTTCTTTTGTACCTATACATCTTCCTTTGGTTCCTATTTAATCTTCACTTAGATATATGGCTAAACACTCATTTTTGAAAGATAAAATTTCTCCTCATTCATCATGATTTCTAGATCCAGCATTTGAAAATCTAGAAATATTGGATCTTTTGTGATCCTCCTTAATTATAAAATAGCACTATCCATTCAACTCAAAGTATCATCCACCTTTTTCACTTTCCTAAGATGGTAATGTATCGACTAGTCATAATTTTTAATAAATTACAACCATTTTATCTAGATAATATTCAATAATTTTTGTGTAGATATATACTTAAAACTTTTATAGTCCATATATATGTCACAGCTTTCACCATAAAGATAATTTACCAATATCATCAATGTAAAAATTACTATGGTCAGCTCCAAATCATGAGTTAGGTAATTCATATCATTTATTTTCAATTAGTGTAAGGCATATTCTATCACCATATCATTCTAAAATAGGAAACATCCTATTACTTTATTTTATGAATTACTAAGATCTTATAACCTTATCTATTATAAGGTAGTTTGAGAATTAATGCACTGACCAACCTTCTCGTAAGTTCCTTGAAATCATCTTCAAATTCATTGATCCATAAGAACTTAACCCCATTTTGAGTAAAATTAATGAGTGGATTAGATAGTTATAATAAATTAAAATAATCAGTAATATCCATCCAACCTAAGAAAACTATATATTTTAGTTACCTTGGTTGGTTTAGGAAATTTATCAATAATGTTTCTCCTTAAAGGATCCACCGATATTCCCTCACTTGAGATTAGATGACCCATGAATGAAACTTTTTAAAGAAATATTGTCACTTTGTAAATTTTTTATAGAACTTATCCTTATTTTGGATTTTCAGAATAATTCTCAAATGAGTTTCATGTTATTCCTAGCTCTTTTAATATATAAAAATATCATCTATAATGAAGTCCACAAACCGATTGAGGTAATCTGTACAGATTATATTCATTAAATCCATGGTGACAATAGGGTAATTAGTAAGTCTAAATGGAATCAATATAAACTTATAAGGCATGTACCTCATGTGGAAGGATATCTTGGGTATATAATCCTTCTTAAACCTCAATTTATGATAACAAGAATGTAGGTAAAACATGGAAAAGCATCGAGCTCTTCTTAATTGATCAAAAAAATAATTTATATGGGATAGTGGATACCATATCTTCATATTGATCTTGTTAAGTTCTTCATAATAAATGAAATGAAATATTTACCCATATTTATTTTTAATAAAAAGAATAGGTCTACCCAATGGTAATTTACTAGGGTGTGTGAATCCTTATCAAGATTCTCTTGGAATTACTTCTTCAATTCTTGAAACTCAATTGGTGACATTTTATATGGAGTGATTCAAATAGGTGTAGCACTAGGTATGAGTTCTATTGAAAACTCAACATCATGATTAGAAGGAAGACTAGGAAATTCCTATATATAGACATAATAAAGCTCCATTAAAATAAACATATCCTCAGTTTTTAGTTTCTTCCCAACCATCTGTGATCGATAACATTCATGGATAAGAATTAATACCCATGAGATAAAAGTAATTTCCATTAGAATTTCATTTTCACCATCACACCAATAAACGATCATAGTTCATTTTAGAATATGAAATGTGATTTTCATTCACAAGAAATTGATTTGGTATCTATATAAAGAAATCTAATCCATTCCTAGAATCCCATAAAATTCAAATATAGGTAGAATCACAAAATTTTTAGGAATAAAATTCCCAAAAAATTCATTCGAAGAGGAACTATATACTTGAGATGCAACCCCCATACCATTAGGTGTTTTCACTACTAACTCAACATCTAATTATTGAGAATATGAATTGAAATTCCTTGATACTTTTCCTAATATATAAGAATTCATATAACTATTCTCAAATAGAGATATTCAATTTTTGGGAATAATTTTAACCACATTAACATTATCATTATATGTTTAATACCTTAATAAAACTAAAATAGTTAGCATGACCATATGAAATCATTGATGAGACAGATTAATCCTGAAAAATCATTCATTTTATGTTTAAATCTTAACACCTTATTGTAAATCTATAATACCTTAGGTATAACCTAGTTAATATGTAGTCATAATCTATTTAAATCCTTCATAATGATTCCTTAAGAAAATGTGAATTAACCTAAGAATATCCCTTAAAAGTTATAAACTAGGGGCACAGTAAGGGAACACTCATCAATCACTAGGATAATGGTTAATATATACTCGACCAACTCTTTTTAGGATTATTACCCCTAGATTCACCTATTCCAAAACCATGCCACTTGTAGTATCCAAACAAGGATGTAATTTTAGGAAAACTATATAATCTCTTCATTACCTAAACATTAGTATGTTATCTTATACATAAACTTATCCCTATGTGTTTTACAAAAGTTTTCTAACCCTAATCTCTAAATATTAACTAATCCCTTATCTGATACTAAATATAGTGGCCCATGCTTTTCATACATAAATATTTCATTTTTTAGATGAATATTGAATACATAACATTATGATCTATGCAAGAACTATAAAGGATTAGTGTTTTTAAATAAAATATATATAAACATCTTATTTTAGCACATTGTTCATCATTAATTAAAATTTTCTTCTCACTTTTTACCCTTCTTAAAATACCCAAATTAAATCCTTCCTTGATAATAAGGGGAAAGGTAATATAAGAAAGGGTGAGATTAGATGAATAGTAAGGGTAAACATGGGAGATATCAATCAATTAACATATAAAAACATTAAGTAAGAATAAAGGTATAATATCATGAACATAACTAAAAAATTTCACACCCAATCATTCAATGATCATAAACATGAGTCATGGCATAAAACGTTTTAATTTCAAAAGATATAAATCAATAGAGTGAAAAATCATCATAAATAAATCATGAACCATAAGATCATGTGGTAAATTTATGACACCATCATAGGTATAAAACAAATTTCATATGTCAAGGATAACTAATGAGACTATAAAATCATAGTGTATTAGGAATCAACACATATTTTCCACATCTTAAGGAATCTGGCATGACTGCACATTTCCCATAGTGGATTAGGAACATCGACTTGTTTCACATAATTATCTCATGAGATATAAGACATTAACCAATTAATTTTAGGGATATATAATTATAGTACCACCCATCATATAATGAAGAACATACATATGTGTTCCACAAGATTATAAAAAATTAACCATTTTATTATATTATAACCCGTGCAAGGAAAAGGGGATTCATAAAAATTCTATAAATTCAACATATCATAACCCATTGAAAATAAAAAGGTATTGTAAATATCGAATAATCATAATCATAAATCATGTATAAAAAGAATAAGGATAGTATCATTGGATCATATCCCTAAAAAATATAATTAACATTAAAGGATTTTATCATAGATGGAAATTCATTTAAAATAATCATTAGAATATTTCTTAAGGAAAATACCCTTTTCATTTTGAAATGAGTTATATAAAATCCAAATATTTCCAAAATTTTAAGGAAATATTTTATTTTAAATTAAAAATGAAAACTTGTAAAGTAGGATCTAAAGCATTTAGTGGTCATGATGGAAGGAAATTTCATTGCATTTCAGGTATGTTAAAACAATGATTTCATTAACATTTTTAGTTAAAAGTGAAAAGTGCCTCATTCATTAAACAATAAGAATATTCCATTGATTCATTTTTTTAAATCATACACTGGTAAAAAATTACATTAAATAAAGATATTATAGTATTAAAAACATTATTCAAATCATTTTAAAGAAAATGTGGCTGTGGAAGAAAAATATTCCTGATTGAATAGTAAAACATAACTAGTTTACCTTAAAAAAATTCTTCAAATAATTTTAAAGAAAATGTGGCTATGAAAGAAAAATATTCCTTATTGAATAACAAAACATAACTAATTTACCTTAAAAACATTCAATGAATATCTTGAGAACATCAAAGGATGAAAATTATAGAAAAATATG
Source organism: Viscum album (assembly GCA_963277665.1). Taxonomy (NCBI): domain Eukaryota; kingdom Viridiplantae; phylum Streptophyta; class Magnoliopsida; order Santalales; family Viscaceae; genus Viscum; species Viscum album. The sequence continues at coordinate 870,759,431 of OY728123.1, forward strand.
TATTCTACAGAAGTAACCATATTAAAATAAAATAAAAGGTATTTATCATATAAGGATCATATAATCACCTTAATGGGAATACAATCATAATAAATCTCGATTAAAATGGTATTAAAACATAAATCCCATACCTCAAGTCTCATACTTATTCATACATGTTCAAACCTATTTTATAATAAATATATATTTACTATAAAAGTATTCCAAAAACATAATCATATATATCATACCACATATTATTTAATTATATCATCTTACCACCCTTTAATTAATTTTTTTATTGAAATCACTCTTCCAGATGATAACTGCTTCATTTTTCATATATCTTTTGGTTCGGCGGTACTGATCCTTATAAATTCATCACGGTTACATAAAATACAAAATTTTAATCATAATATAAATAATATATATATATATATAATAATTTATAAAATTTAGATATAGAAACTTGAATTACACCATTCATGGACATGTTATGTTGTACGTAAGCACGGCCGATGTTTCTATTTTTTCTATAGATGGAAAAAAGGTAAAGAATAATTCAACTATATTGAATAATTATTATATAATATATATCATATAAATTCATTATTTTTCTATATTATGATCCATGTAAAGTGTATGTGAAAAATTAATAACATCACTTCATGGAGGTAGTAGTCCACACGTACATGCAAGCGATGTTATCGTTTTCTACTGGAGAAAAAGAAGGTGGATAATTGTTTTTACTATATAATAATAAAAATAAATAATATTTAATATACATAATTCATTATTTTATAATGGATAAAAATATTTGTATGAGTTATAATAATAAATAAAATTTAAAATGCTCGGTTAAGAGTTATACATATTTGTTGACAAAACTTCTTTGGCTTACACCTTATGCCTTGAAAGGATGTCCTTTTGAAAAAAATATCAATAATGTGTTGAAGGAATATAAGATTATATTAGATCATGTAACTGAGATATGAGTCTTGAAAATTTTAAATAATGGAGGAGAGTAGGTGCCCTTTTATAAGGGAGGTGAGGAGCACTCATGTAATTACTTAAATTATTAAATTAATATAAATTAATATTCATGAAAAAATAGCTCAAAATTGAAATAATTAAAATATATAATGAGTATAATTTTAAATAATCTCATCCAATAAAATTTTAATAGGATTTTGTTATGTTTTTACCCTTATATCTTATTTCTAACCCCTGTTGACCATTTTAAAAATTATCACAATATTAGTGTATTCTAATTAATATGTGATAAGAATGTAACTATAAAAGGACGCACAACTCATAAATTTACCATATATGGTATTTTTAACTACATATCATTAATGTGGCTGAATAAGGAAGTTTTATGAATTATAAATTATTTAATAAAACATTATTTATTATGAAATGTCATTAATGTCATTTTTAGAACTATTCATTTAATTTTATTTTGAAAAAAACATGATAGAAAAGGAATTACAATATAAAATTTTCACACATTAATAATATGCTATGTTTACCTATAAAATAAATAGGACACTACAACTCACTAAAAAAACTACTTTTTTGAGTTATTAACTTTATTTACATGATTTTTAAACTGCTTGCACAAACACTGCATCGGCGTTGCATACACATTTATGGTGATTATTTAATCATTAAAATGTAAAAATAAATTTCATGATAAAAAATAATTTATATTCCAAATAACCATTTATAACTAAACATAATTTTTTATATCCCTATCACAAAATTTTATAGACATTAAAAGCCAGAGAGGGATATTTTTGACTTTATATTTAATTAAAATAATATATAAGTCATTTTTAAATAAAAATAGAGAAAATAACATAAATTCAAATCTTGTATATTTATTGTCGAAACCAAATCATATAATAAATTAATTTCAAGTCTTATGGTTATTTTTATTCCTTATCAAATTATTTTTAACCTTAATTACCTAATTTTCCCTTACTAAGATGACCAATAATTAATACAGATACAATTCATAATGACCAAAAATAAAAGGGAACTATTTAAAAAATTTGTGCCTCATAATTATAAATAAATAAATAATTTTTAATGATTTAATTTTATGAGTTGAAATAAATTTATTTATTATTAAAATGAAAAATGTAATGGAAAATAATTTTCAAAACAAATATGTTTTTAAACCCAAAAAAGACTTATACCAAAATCATGTATAATAATGATTCATAAGTTATTAATTAGGATATAGATAATTAAATAATACTTTGGTTACTTTACAAACAAATTCAAAGAGTAATTATACTTTTTATTGAAAATAAGTGAACGTTAAAAAAAACAATATTTTTCACTATTCACTGAAAAATCAATCTTTTTAAAAAAATCCCAAAATATAAACCTATGATAATTTTGATATTAATATTTTAAAAAATTAATTTTATTTTTTCAAATTATTTTTTTATAGTTTTATAAATTAATTATAATATTATCTAAAAAATAAATAAAATCCATTTTTGAAGAAAACAATATTTTGGATGAATAAAATGACATTAAAAAACATGAGTGATTATTTTCTAATAATTTATAAATAAATTTTTATTGAGTGTAAAATGTATACATATATTTAATAATGTGGTTGATCTTATTCATACCTTCTAATTCAATAGCTAGTATATCACGGTTCATTTAAACTTTTTATTGCCTATAAAGAAAGCTATCAAGGAAGACAAATTTATTTATAAAATATCAGGGCGATTAAGATATAATAACACTATTATAATTATAAATAAATATGATTTCCACATAAAATAAAATAATTCATATTATCATAAATAAACAATGGAATGAAAAATGGCTTCATAATTTTTTTTAATTAAATAAAAATAAATCATGATTATTTGATACAAACAACTTAATCTCCCAAAATGAGTATTTAAAAAGAGAATATATAGGGTTATTTATGAACCATTACTTAATTGGAGAAAAATACATTGAAAAATTGAATAGAATTCATAGAAATAAATTTTATTAAAAATATTTTCTTAATATCATATTATTAATGTGTGATTTTCGAGTAATAATTAAAAATCGGTTATTTAAAAATAAAGATAAAAAATCATAAAATATTTATTCAAAACAAATTCAAATAAATACACCCTGACATGTAATAATTTGTATGTCAAAATGTGAAATAGAAAAGAAAATCATATATCATTTAAAGGAAAATACTTCGAATCATTTAAAAAAGCATTTATTTAAAGACTACATCATTAAAGGAATAATGAACATGTTATTTTAAAATGAAGAAAGGGGAATAAATTTATCATTAGAGATTAAAATAATTTGATTTTTCACTCGGGAAATAATAATATTGATAAAAAGTAAAAATAAGCATATGGAAGGAAAATCCATTACATGAAATGGAAATTAATCTTTACAAAAATGAATATTCATGAAATAATAAGATCATCAAGGAGAAATGTTTCAGTGTGAAACATGATTACCCAAAAAAATAGTGGAAATACAATATAAAATCATCATAGGTTAGAATAGATCAATATTGAAATATAATATTAAAAGTGGAGTGATTATGACCAGATGAAAAGATTTAAGTCATGAAAAAACACTTTACGAATTAAGAAACGTTTTAATCAAAACACCCTTGAAAGAGAGAGTTGAAAATTGAAATTAAAATACCATTAATATATTTTTATTACTGATATTATATATCCATTAATAATTATACTCTCTATTTAAATGAAATTAGGTGAATAAAAAAATAAAATGTCTCCCAAAGAAGGAAATTTTGAGACGAAACCCTTACCCTATTCCTAATTCATTCAATATACACACTTATATTCATGAATAATAAAATTAAATTTATTATATACCTTATTAGGAACTTTATTATTCTATATTTAATTTAATATGGACTATTCATTATCATAAGTTTTTATTTATTTATTATATTTGTTTTCTTATGTTTCTGTAAAAATTGAATTGGTGTTACCTTATTTTTCTAATTTCCACAGTCAATGATGATTTTTTAATAATATGATAAATAATAAATATAAGCATTCCATAAAAAACCATTATTTATTCTTATTAACTTAAAATAATTTTTTTATGTTCCCATTGTCATATATGATAGAGTTTTATAAAATTAATTCCAGTAGATGGTTAAACAAACCCAAACATGAACAAACTATATCTTGATGGGTGAGTATAGTTAAGGAACTATATAATAACATTATAACATAAGAATAAAGATATTATTTATATATTTTTATTTTTTTTGAACATATTTTAATTATTTTTAAAAAGAAAAAAAAAATAAATTTGAAAATAAAAGAATTCTTCATTGAGGCGGTTGTCTAAACAACACATGGTTAATGTTCTTTTATTCTAATAAGTGAATGTAAATAAATAAATAAAGTATATTAAATTAATATAATAAAACTTAATTATAATAATGAAATTAATTTTATCATATTACTATGATATGTATGGGTTTGGAAGAGAAATATTAAGATGAAAATGATAAGGATTACATAATACTCCCAGCGGGACTTTAAAATTTCTCTTGAATGTCTACATATACATAGAGAGACTAGGTTAAATTATTGAGACTAGAGGATTATAAAAATTATATATTCTTATAATATGAGGAAAATTTAATATTTTTGGGAAGTAATTCAAGGAAACAGGTGTGTATTGAAGGGGTAGAAGTGTCCCCTTTTATAAGTGAATAAAAGGGAACTTTTGAGAACACCCTTTAATTTTCAATGATATCATTACACTATTCAAGGGTGAAAGACTAAAAAAGTTATAAATAATGGATTTTTCAGTCTTATTATGTCAATTAAGATTCAACCAAGTATTTCCATGATTTTTTTAAACATTTTTTAATTAATTTGTTCTTTGTTTTTTTACTTCTTCTTTTGTTTACCTTGGTAATTAATTTTTAACTATGTAATTTATGTTTTAATAAAAATATAAAACAAAACCTCTTAAGAAATTTGGGTGTGATGAAATTAAATTTAATATAATTTTTATCAAATTAAATTTATAAATAATAAAAAATTAACCTTTAAATTAAATCATTTTATATATTGAAAAAAAGTTTTTTCCAAAAGTAGGGTTTTAACCACTATGTATTTTTAATATAAATTATAATTAGTTACCACTTAAATGAGAGTTAATATAATTTATATTTTTCAAACATAATACAATATTTTTAATTTAATATAAATTATTTTAATTGATTAGATATAAATTATACCATATTAATAAAAAAATTCATTGAAAATAAAATTTTTACCTTTATCATGTTGATTTAATTTGATCTTAATAATATTATTTTTATGACTAAAAATGAAATTTAAATTATTAAAAAATATTTAAATGTTTAACTCAAAAGTTAAATACATTTTTCTATTTTATTTCTAAACTATATAAAGTATGATTTTTATTATAAGCACGCAAAAAGAGTTTTTATTCTGAAATATTACTTGAATTTCAAAAATGTTAAAAATGTGATTTCTAAATATAAATAATATTTTTTAAATTATTTATATTACTTTTGAAGTATATTTCAATATCAAAATGTTTTCTATAAATTTTATATCATATTTAGTATAAAAGTGATAGTTTTAGTTAAAATCGCAATTTTTCTATTCACCTAAAAATCAATTTTATCAGAAAAATATCAAAAATTTAAAATAAGATAATTTTTATATATTTAATTAAAAAATTAACTTTATTTTATAAAATTAAATTTGAAAATTTATAAATTCAACTTTTGAAGAAAAACATAAAATATAATGAAAACCCATTTTTATTGGAAAATGAAAATTTCAAATTATATCTATTATTATTATTATTTCATACCATTTACCAACTAAATAAGAGTTAAAAAATTATTAATATAAAACATAATTTATCATAATTAATAATATGTTTCTTGAAATTAAAAATTATATTTCATAAAATCTAGTTTTTATAAAAAACACTTTTCCAAACACTAAATGATCTTATTGGTCATTTTAGGTAAACTAATTAAATTTATTCACACTAAAAGTATCCATTATTTTATTTATAAAATTATTTCATACAATAGTTAGTCATATTAATTATTACTAATTCAATGGATAAGTTTTAACTATCATACAAAAATATTTATATTTTATCAAAATATTTTGTTGTTTTATTTATGTTTGATATTGTGTGCGGAGAAAGCTATCGAAAAAATTAACATAATTAAAGGGAAACATATATAAAAATAATAAAAAATTATATAAAAGTTATTCATTTTAATAATGATTAAATTATATGAATTAATTATTCTCAATAATGTGAATTTTATGTGAATAATTACTAGAAATTTATTTTAATATTGAGAAATATTTATTAATAAGGGAATTATGTGATAATAAATAAGATAAAATTAAGTTATTATCATTGATAATAAATATGGACTTTCTGTGATGGAATTTGGTTTCATTATAGTCCATTAGTGTTGTGTTGAATTTTTTGAGGATTTTATAATTCTCAATAATGCCACCTGAATTTATGATTTTTAATAAAGGTGTAACAAAGGTAATTTATATGTTATAACATGATAAAATATTTTAGAAAAATATATTTTCTACTCAAAAACATAGTTTTTATTTAAAATCATGGCATTTTGGAAAGGATTTGAAACTAAAAAATATTTAATATGTGGTAATTAATGTTTTAATTACAATTAAATGAATTTTAGGGTTTAAGTACCATTTATAAGTAAATTTGGTTTTTTTATAAAATTATTTTATTCAAGTAAATTATGTAATGGAAATTTCATATTATATATTCATTCTATAAGTAAATAATTTTTATTTTTGGTGAATACAAAAGGGAATAAATGATATGGTGGTATGTTATTCTTTAAAAGGTGTAAATATGGACTGAAGTGTTGTAATGTGATTATAAAAGAGATTTGTTTACTAAAAAAAGTGCCTAAAATAAAATATATGTGTTTGGAAACTGAATAATTGAAAGTGATTTTTCAAAGTAAAAGAGTGATTTTTTGGTTGATGAAAACTAAATGAAGCATAGATGAATTTTCTAAAAATGTTTTGTAATAATTAATAAATATAATATTTTAAAGGAAATATCACATGTTAATGTTATTAAGGGGTTTTTGGATGGTTTATATTCGGTATTATAATTTTTTCAAAATATTATATTTAATATTGTTACTATGATTTTATGATATATAAAATTTTGAAATATATTATACATGTTTTTGTAAAAAAATAAAGGGATTACTTGGGTTAGGCTAAGATATGACAGGATGTGATCCTTGGGGTTTGCTAAGAATTGTGTTAGGATATGATACATAATATTTTATCAGTTTAGAGAAGTATTTTTTTGACTATAATGTAAATTTCAATTTGTTTTTCATGGATATTTTTAGACATGTTTTTTTCTAGGGATATTATACAAGTCATGCATTTGGATATGAAATAACTTGAATGATATTTTCATATTTGACCCAAATTGGTCAATATTGGTATATTTGGTATCATGGTAGATTTTTTAGAACCTATACTCATTTTATTTATATTTTTATGAAAAAATACAATTATTATATAAAATTACACCACTCATATAAGATCATGTCAAAGTCTTATTGGTGATTAGGATCATAGTGTTTTCTAATGATATATTTTCTCATACATATCACATACACAACTTATGTGCATAAATATTTTATTCAAGGTGACATATGAAATGAAAAATGGGACTTTTTAGTTTGGATATTATTTCTGATGACACAATAGAGATGTTTTACTTGTTATTTTGATGTCTTGATGATGATATTTATTTTATTTATTTTCAATTCATTTCAATTATATTACTTAAAAAATTTAATTTTTTTTGTTTTAATCTCTTTGGATACATGTTATCAATAATCGTTATTAGGGATTGTGATGTAATTTTTTATGTTGGTGTTTACTTTTCAATACTATATATTATTATTTAGGTTTCTTATATTAGATATATTATTGGGTTTATACATTGGTTTGTGAATCACTCCCAAAAAAATATAAATATACCCTTAATGTTAGTCTCTAGCCATTGCTGATTAGGTAGTGTACTTGAGGACGTGTTCAATAGTAGTACCATATAGGGATATTAAAAAATATAATATCTTGCAGAAATTTATATGGAACATGAAGAACACTCATACTAGGGTTTTTATGATTCAACCATCATGGGACCTTTTTTAGTGAAGCCTAGGAAAACCAAAACTCTGAGTGGTAGGCCTAGAACAGATAATATTATGGTGTGGGTGGTCAGGGCTATTACATGACATGACCTAGCACACTGGGACCCCTCTTAGACCAGTAATGAGATGAGTGTGGCACCACAATCTAACCTCCAATTAGTTAGGGAATAGAGACTATCACCAAGAAGGAATATTCACACATGGTATGCCTTATAATAAATAAACCTGTAAGATATATACAATACAATATGAATAATATTACTATAAAGAAACATCAAATAAGTAAATAATTGAAAGTTATATCAATTATTGTGTGAAAAAAAGATATAAAACACCACACCTCATGGAATACCCTTAAAGGTAACCAAAACACATGAAAAAAATACATTATACAATATACACGTATAGTAGAAAAGAATACTCCTTACAATTGGGACACCTAAGAAGAGCTTCCATATACCACCATACGCCAAGGACTCTAAAAGAGGCGTCTTTAAAACAAAAACCACCATAAGGTATTTCCATAATCATATAACATCTTATCTGCATAAATATATCCTTATCCATGATCACTAAGTCAATATCATTATTGTTTTATGTTTTCAAAAACACAACACTTTTGGGAACAACACATGTGTAGGGGTGAGCATGAACATACCCATTAAGAATCCCTAAAATAATAAAGGTGATATAAGACAACAAGTCATATTAAAACCCCAAATATAAGAATATAAAATAGATAAGGAAAACCCAAATATTATTTACAAGGTAGAAACATTTATTCATAAGGAAGTATCCTCTTAATATTTATAATCTCTAAAAATATCATATCAAAAAATTATTAAGGTTCACACAGGTCATAAATGATGCAATATTTATAAAGTATACAACCCATATGGAAGTCACACCTCACTGGTGATCTAGGTAAGAAGGGGTGATTAATAAACTATGGAAATTTAGCTCCTCCTTTTATGAGTGTTAAAGGAATCTAATGAAATCATAGAATAAATTTGAAAAAATAATCTAAAACAATATAATCCTCACACATCCACCCTGGAACTAAGTAGTGGAACTATTCCTCATCATAGAAATTAATATAAATCATTAAATCTCATCTCTATAAATTCACACCACCATAAAACAATCTAGAGTACCTTTAGCACTATAGTACATAGTTCACCCTAATAAACTCACATCAGTCACCTCCACAAAATCCCTCACTTTTAGTAGTTAGAGGGCCTGTACCCATCTAGAAGATACCTCAGTCGAGAGGGTAACTGAACCCTATGTTATACCCATATTATAACACCCTAAAATTTTTGTTTAAAAGAATACTATGCTTGATAGATTTTTAATCTCATGACGCCTATCTTTAGGGGAATTTCAATATAAAACAAATGCATTTATTATTTAAATGTATCCATTAAAACCAAGACACTAAATTGGAATTTAAGAATAGTATTTACCAAATTATGAAATACATGTATAATGGTTCTACTCAATTCAATTTTTTTGATTAATACTTTGGAAATAACCACTCAGTTTTTAGTGAAGTCCTTTTATGCTTCACAAAATGTTTTTTTTCATAAATTATTTTTATTTATTTCTATGAGTGAATATTATAATTAATTTATGATAATATATTTGAGGAAGTGAATATAATTTTTGAAATAATCTTATCAAAATTAGTTTAGCATAATTGTTTTTATATTTTTTGAAAGTGATATATTTTCCATTGAAGTGATAAAAATACCAATTTTTGTAAAACTATCATTTATTATAATTAAATAAATTAATTAAAAAATTCAATTATATTAAAATAAAATAGTACTTATTTATTTTTAAATAATATAATTTATTTCATAGTAATTATAATTGTAAATTATTTTTATATAATTTCATTTTTTGGCATAAAAATTCATTTTTCTAAAATCTTTTTTTCGTTCAGTTTTACATATTTATATTAAAATTGATTTCTTAAACTTATAGAAATTTATTTTTTTAAAATTTATTCTATATTTTGAATCATGAGGTTTATATTTGGAAAATACGCAATCTTTATTTTTTTCTTATAAGTAATAGTAACATCGGTAAATATTTATCACATCAGTATGGGTAAATCATGTAATTAATGTTAAAAATAATAATATTAAGGATTTAAAAATATATATAACACCTAAATTATTTATATTTTATGAGTTTAGTTTTATTAAAACCTTTAAATATTCTAAACTATTGAATTTTTGTTCCATTTTACTTTGATTAAGACCTTTAAATTATTTTTAGTAAAGGAAAATTCTAAAATTTCACTCTATTTTAAATTTACTTATATGTTCACATCGGGAAAATAATATGCTGTTAATGAATATAAAAAATTAATTTTAATATAAATAATTTATTCTTATGATGGTATTTTTTTTATTTTTATGTTTTTGTATAATTGCCTTAAATGCTTACACAAAGCTTACATATTGTTTCTTCAAGCCATAGAAAAATTAATGTAAATGATTTTGAAAACATCAATAGTAATTTTTTTAATGATTTATGGTGTCACAAGAATTTTATGGTTATATATAATTTATAAATTATTTTTAAATTTTTTATATTCAAATACGATACATTTCTTGATGACTTTAATGTCAAAATATGTAAATGGTTCTTAAAATGAATTTAATGGTATTTTATGTTAAACAATATATTATTAAATGATTTTAAATTAATACTCATATTAAAATAGGACAAGGGGATGATATATTTTCTAAAATTTCCCCCCTGAACAATTTTTGTTTGAAATTATCTCTTATAAGTAAATTAATAACCATATTATTTTGAAAATAGTGTTTCAACATTTATGGTTAATATTGGTTAACAAAGGGGATAAACCAAAATATATGGTTTAAAATGACACATAAAACTATAAAATTTTATTGGTATTTACACCTTAAAATATATTATATTCAAAATTTTGGGCACTTTTTTTCACATAGACATGGAAAAGAATCTATTATATTTAATTTTTTAAAATAATTCCACGCGTGTCCTTTCATTCACTATAAAAGGACACCGACTCTCCTCTATTCATCACACCACCATGATCCACTTAGCTTGAAAAAAACCCTATAAAAACCTATTCTAACCATACTTATTCATGTTATATTGGATTTTTTATCTTTAAAAGACGATCACTATGGTGGTTAAAAGGAAATCCAAAGGTGGCCTCTAAAAGGGGAGGTAATCATTTTACTTGATCTCTTTCATTTTTCTTATTATTTTACCACCATAAATTTTATTCTAAATGTTATAATATACTAAAATAAATATACCCCACATATTTATATTTTATTATGCTAATGAAAAAACCTTATTTATCTAATTTCACATCCAATAGGTAATGAAATCATCATTCATGAGTACATATGGACTACCACCTCCACGAAACAACATGTTTCATTTTTCATAACCACTTAAAAAGTAATTATATTATGATTAATTTAATTGATATATATTATATTCATTTTATATCTATGATTCTATAAATATAAGATATTACTTACACTCTTACCCTTACACCCTTTAAAAATGATTATATTGCTCATTCATACATGTGGAATACAACATCTATGAAGTGTTGTGATTCATTTTTCACATCCGTCATTCACAAGAGATTCTAAATATTTATTTAATATATAAAAATGATATTTTTTTAATTATTATTATTCTTGAGATGATGGATCAATTAACCCTTTGACCATGATCAACCTACCAACGTCATTTTATAATTATGAACCGAATTCCCCCAAAATAACTAATGTGGAATTAACTGATTAAGTAATTAAGTATGTCATTGAAATAAATAAAATAAATAGATTAATGATAAATTAATAAAATTTTAAAAGGTTCTAAACTATTTAAATAATTAATATAATTTTATTTTATAGGAGTTAAAATGCATAGATAGCATGTTGGGACTCAAGGTAAGGGGTTTCTTAACCAAATTTCAATTTATTTGGTTATTCTTCTACTTCATTGACTATGTTATGCCACAATTTTGTACGAAATTACATTTTATTGTATTATATAATATATCCACATGTTTTACACTGTTTTTCAATTGTTACGCAAAATTACTTTATTGATTAATTCCAACATCAATGATACAATACTTGTAAGGATTATTGGTCTTAATACTATTTTATTGAGAAATGTCTTTTAATATGAACCTACTTCATTTTAGAAAGTTTATATGCTTCCAATTGAGATATTTTATCATGAATTTTATTGAATAGCCTGAAGGCCTAAATTTTTATTAGTTTTGGATAAACCCCCTTTTAAGGGGAAAGGGGGGAAACCTAACATGACTTCAAGGACAAAGATACATTAAAAAAAATATGAAAATCAAGAGGGTTGCAACCCAAAACAAGACTACATAGAAAATACTCCTTCCTAGCATCAACATCATTATGGAATGCCTCCACCAGTGCATGACTGCTCAGTGAGATGTCCCGTGAAACAACGCACGGGCCCGAAACTGATGGCAGCGCCATACCCTCTCAATCATCCAAACCTGAAAATCCACTCATAGTGGAGATGACTAGCTCTAAACCACATTTGATGTAATTATTTCTAGATTTTCTGGGTTCCCCAATAGAAACCATTAATGAGCCCATTATACCTCCAACATCGACCATTTTGGATAGAACTTGCTGCATTCCACTAGACACCCCTTCCACCGCGGCCGTAGAAGCCCAGAAGACAATCCAAGGGACATGAGTTTAAGCTATCATCACCTAGGACCGGATGGTCCAACACCATGCCAAGGGAACACCACCAATGAGGTAATACGGTCCTCCTGAATTAGAAACATGACTCTGGACATGGATCCACTCCATTAAGATCACAGAAGCACCCACACTGGGTTCCAAAGGAAGCCAATCATGGCAGTAATAATATTAGTGTGAAAGTGAAGCGATAAAAATCCAACCAGAATAGCCAAATAACTCTAAATCAAATCCAATCAAACAAACACCAACATCACAATATCAAAAATACTTCAAAAACCTCACAACAGGAAGCCCAAAGCCTCCCCCCTCTGAGGAACTACAGATTAGATACGGAGCCACGCTGGAAGCCCGCCGAAGGCCTCACTTGAAAATGTTGGATGGATGGAGAAGCCAAAGCCACTCAATTGATGTTGAAAAGACTGCCAGAGGTGTCACATGGACATGTCAGGTGAACCAAGAATTCATAGTACACTAAAAATGCTAGAAAGGCCAAGACAAACCTAACTGAACCATGTTAGAACCGCACCAGGCCACCTCAAAACCGCGCCAGGAGACGCCGTCGTCAAAAAGCCATACTGAGATGAAACGCTGGAGAAGAATGTCTTTTCCAAGACCAGAGACATTCCTTACACTGCTGAATCCTATCGCACCACACTGGAACAAGATCATGCCCATTCCAAGCCGAGACCAGAGGTGCCTCCATGGAATGATCTAGGACGGAGGGGAAATGAGAAACGAAAGAGAGGGGAAACCCTAGCCACCTCATTAATTACACTTTAAAAATTATATTTAAGGTTTCATTTAATTTCTATATTTTTTGATATATTGATTCAAATGTTATAAAGGTTTCAAGAGTTTTCATGGTCTTAATTTTAATTCTTTTAGACATAATTCATGTTATCCACAATATTTTATTTTATATGGTGTAATTACCGACCTATTAATTTGTTTTCACATATTTTGTCATGGAAATTATCGGTTTTATAGAATCATGTTATGTTCATTCATTTGATGGAATTTTGATTCAAGCATTACCCATGTTGTAAGGGTTTCATATCTCAAACATCTTTATTTGAAACATGTTTTGATTGAATCACCTATATTAATTCATATGGTGTATATAATGACTCTTGATGTATAATATTATGGATATTTTTATACTCATGGTATTTTATGTTCCTTTTTTCCTTCTTTCAAATGGTTTTTGATTTTAAAATCCTGAAAAAGTGTTTTACTATAAAAACGTTATTTTAATGTTTTTAAAGTCCTTTAACCAAACTATTTATCCAATTTCTAATCTTATTTCTTGAATTTTATTTTCTAAAAATAAAATTAATTACTAAATTTATTTTCAATGATATTTTACCTTATTTTAAAAATTTTTAACAGAATATTTCATTATATTTTTCACATGGGTCACTTTTGAGTCTCTTTACAAAATTTTGAAAAGAATATTTAGGTTTAACATTTATGACATGAATGGATTTTACCACCATCATAACCATTCTTAGATTTGAATATTTTTTTTTCAAGGTTATATTCAAAGAAAATAATTATCCCAATATTCTGGAAATATTTATAAAATTTTATCATAAGAAAAATACATTTCCCCAGAATTGAAATAAATGACTTAAATATACTTTTAAATGTAATATTAATATATGGTAATATAACTTGTTGTTTTCCTATAATTCAATGAGGATATTTACCAAGGATACAATCCTTATTATTTCTCTAGATAGATAATGATGTTTTTAAATATATTTTTGTGGAAATCATTTTGTTTCAATGGGTTAATCAAGTTATGAAATGAATAATGAATATTTTGATGAGTTTTACAATGAAATGAAAGATCTATATAATTTATTCATTTTATGGTTCCTTGAAATAGTTTATAAGGTTGGTCAAGCTCAATATAGACCTCTAATTAATTGGTTAATGATTTAATTCTCTATATAATTATGTTATAATTTACCTAATAGGTTATTCAAAATTTTGAGGGTCATTTATGGGTTCAATGAAGATAATGCTCAAAGACACCTATACAAATTTTCAATTCCTATTATGAGTTATAATTAATCCTTTTCTCAATGATTGTTTTCATATGGATCATGATTGATGACTTAAATGATTCCATTCTTATGTTAAATCTTTATTCCATGTCTCAAGACTTAAGATACTTGTTTTGATGGGTATGAATTTCTTTTTTTATGCTCATGCACTTTCATTATTTCACCATACCCATATATTAATATTATGCATTAATATTATTCCCACTGATGAAATTAAACTGCAAATTATTATGTTTATGCTTAAAGGGATTTTTATCTCACTCTTCTTATATTTTTCAATTCCCATGTTATATAGAATTATGTTAAATTAATTATGCCTATAAAGGTTTAATGTGTCAAGAATTTTATGTGAGATATTAAAGAATAATTTTGAAATAAGAAAAATCCATGTATAGTAGGGAAAATGATCACATGATGACATGAAAATTGTTATGTAAGAATTTTTATTAATACTCTAAAACTATAAACTAAAAATGTGATTGGTTATGTAAGTTATCCAATATTTTGGTTTGATATTGAATGTTTTAGATTTATAAAATTGGGTTATGTTTATCAATATTAAACCTATAAATAAAAACATAATTTTTTAGGATCAGATCTAGGAGTATGGGTTTAGGGTTTTTATAGTTGGTATTAAAGAAAAGGTTCATATAACATTAGTGGTGAAGTTGATTTAGATGATTATATTTTACGAGTTTTATATTCCATTATGGGTTAATAATTCCATGATTTATTATATGATTAAATCCATATATACCCCTTTTGATGTTTTATGTGATGGGAGTTTTAGAAGATTATGGATATTTTGGGAGAATATTATGGTAATATAGCCCTTGGGTTTGGTATTTTTTTAAGTGAAAATCTTATTTTATTAATAATATGTTTATATTTTTAGGAAATAAATTTAATGGTGTTAATAACCTTTGAGGTTAAAAGATTATTTAATGTTGAGGTTATTGAGGAAAACTGAGATATAAGGTTAATAATTTGTGGAATAATATAAGTTGAAAATTGGATTTTATTGTTGAAATTTTGGATTGAAATGTATTATTTATTAAAATAATGGTTTATACATTTTGGTTATTATATTACCTTGTGATAATTATTTAAGTTTTGGTTAATATAAAAAGTGAGGAGGAATACCTTGTTATCCTTTTGTGGATTATGTGATCGGTTATAAGTTTATTTTAGTGCTTCAGACATGTAAAGTTCATCCTGACTATTCATTCCATGGAATAATAGATATTATAGAATCATTAATTGATCGAATAACTACCAAAGGATGATATTTTTCTTATGAAATGGAAATAAATCAAGTAACCACCTTTTCTCATATTCTATTTCTTGATATTAAAAAAATCACTAAACTCTAGGAAAATGATTTTAAAGTAAAAAAATTAGTTCTATTTATGATGAATTTATGGATGTCTTTATACACTAATTATTTATGGATTTATCGAAATTAACATTCTCATTGGAATGTTCTCTATCACTTTCTATTATTCCTTGTGCATTATTTTCTCATCCATGTCCATATTTTTACTACTGATGATTGTTATCCTTATATGGGAACCCAGTTATTTTTTATTCAAGGTAACCTTCATGTTTCCCCATAATCATATCAAAATGATGTTTTATTATCCATTTTTTATGATTTGGTTCTTCAATAAAGGAATCCTAAAATATTAAAAAGGTATTTACTTTCATGATTGTATATTTTATCTTCCACACCTTGGTATTTTAAAAAAAATATAAAACATTTTTATAAAGAAAGAGATAAAATTTCATGGATGTAATTTAATTAATGTTTTATAATTTAACACACAAATAATTTAGTTTAAAATAATACTATACTCAATATTTTTCTTAACATGAAACATCGAGCTTTAATCTAATTGCGATTTAATATAAAAATATTATTTCTCAAAATCTGACATTATGACCAAACCATTTAATTTTTGGGTATTAATAGGAGTAACCTAATTTTTGAATATATATATAATGGTCCTATACAATAAAAATTTATTGATTAATTCTTATAAAATAAGTACATATTTTTTATGTGAAGTCATTTTATGCTTCAAAATAAATTTTCTTCATATTTTTTATTTATTTTTGTGAGAGAATTTTACAATTAAATTATCCAACTTTATTTTATAAAGTTAATATATTTTTAAAATAATAATAGTAAAATTATCTTAGGATGAAATCTTGATATTTTTCTGAAAAAATTGATTTTCCAGTGAAAAGTGAGAAATATCAATTTTTTGTAAAGATATCTTTTCTTTTAATTATATTAGGAAAATGAAAATTTCATTGATATTAAAGTAATATAATTATATTTTATTTAAAAATAATCTATTTAATTACATAATAATCAGTATTATAAATGATTTTGTTATGAGATCATTTTTGGGGTAAAAAACACATTTTTCTAAAAACTATTTTCAATTGAATTTTTTAGATTTATATGAAAATTTATTTCTTAAACATCTATAAATAGAATCTTTAAAAATAGATTCTATATTTTTAATCACAAAGTTAAAATTTAGTAAATAGTTTAAATTTATTTTTGGACATAATGAATAGTAACAATGATAAATATTTGTCACCTCGGTAAGGGTAAAACAGGTAATTAAGGTTATAAATAATGAGATCAGGCTATAAAAATATATATACAACCTAAATTATTTATATTTGATATTGTCTCAACCAAAACATAATATATTCTAAAATATGGAATTTTGGTGCTATTTTTTATTGATAAACACCTTTATATTATTTTATGTAAAGAAAACTTCTAAAATATCACTCTCTTACTTTCAATTTTTATTATATGTATGAATAAGGATAGGAATATCTTAATAATGAATATAAATTTTTATTTTAAAAATAATTTATTTATTATTATTATAGTAATTTATTTTTAATTTTTAGTGATGGTATAACTACCTTAAATTCTTACACAACACTAACACCGTGCTTATGAAAGCCATATAAAAATCACAATAAATAAATTTGAAAATTGTGAAAGTAAAATTTTTTAGATTATTTATGGGTTAAAAGGAAAATTATGGTAAATAAGAATTCATATTTTTTTGTTAAAGTGTTTATATTCTAATTCCACACCCGTCTTGAAGTATTTAAAGTCAAAATATGTGAATAGTTCTTAAAATGACTTTAATGGTGTTTTATGTTAAATAATATATAATTAAATGATTTGAAATCATAAAAATATTCAAAGAGGAAAATAGGGATGGTATATGGTCTATAATTTCATAACAATAATATTTTTTTTTTCAAAATTATACTTTATAAGTAAATTTATATCCGTTTAGTTTTGAAAACATTGTTCCTATGGATAAGGTTAAATTGGTTAACGAAGTGGTTAACCAGAAGATAAGGTTTAAAATGATACATAAACTAGTAAAAATAATATTTGATAAAGGTATTTAAACTCTAAAATGTATTGGATTCTAATTTTTGGACACTTGTTATAATTTCACATGAAAAAAAAATTATTATATTTAAATATTTTAAATAATTCCAATTGTGTCATTTCATTCTTTATAAAAGGACACCACCCATCCTATATTCTCCACACCAACTCGAGATAATTAACTTATCCAAAATCTTACAGAATCTCTTAAAAAAATCCTTATCAAAGTTATAAAGGTTCTATTCTCTTCAAAATACAATCCCTAAGGTCTTTATGAAGAAATCCAAAGCAGGTCTCTCGAAGAGGTGGTAATCATTTTAATTGATCTATTTCATTTTAATTCTTTTTTTACCCCATTAAATTACATAATAACCAATACAATATATTAAATTCATTATCTAATATATAATGAGATGTTATTATTGTTGGGCATGTATTGTCTCAACAATACTCTATAAATATTAATGATTTTGATGATCACAAATACACTTGTTTGTTTTAATAATTATATTATTTTGAGTGTATTTAAAGAAATTTATATAATTTATTAATTCTTATATTGAAATAATATTCAACTATTTATTTACAAGAAATATTCGTTAAAGTGATCAGAAAGCTCTTAAGTGTATTTTGGAAACACTGTTCACAGTTTGTCATTTACTGGAAATACTATTCATTCAATACATTGAAGAAAGTAACGTATGGAAAAAAACCTAAGTTTATGTTAAAAGATCATCATGTATGGTTAATAAAACTTACATTTGATGAAACTTATGGTTAAGGAACATTACATTTGGATAATAACCTTATGTTTTCTAGAAATAAAAAGTATTGTTAAAGAACCATACGTAAGTATGGAACTTTACAAACGTATGGATCATCAACCTTACTTTTATGATCAACCTTACGTTATCAACCTTATATTTGGAAAAGTGTATGAATGGATAATAAATGTTACGTTTATATATCTATGATGATGTGGATAAACGTATTTATCATCAACCCTATATTATGAAATTGAACCCTACATTTGTTATTTTTTCATTTTGTGAAGGAACCTTATGTTTAACTTTTCAACATTGGAAATTTGAATTTAGGTCTTTATTAGAACGTTTTTCAATAATATTTTTGGAATTTCAGGGCGATTCAAAAATTTATTTCAATTGATTCAAAGCTCGTTTTAAATGATTTAAAGATCCGTTTACAATAGAGATTTTATATCTTATTCTTAAGGGAAGTTACGATTACTCTGAGCTATATTCTTTGAATTTTGACTCACTCATTTTATCAGGAATCTTTTGTGGATCTGAAATATTGCTATGGGATATATTGTTATATATATCTTTCTACGTTGGATATTTTGATACAATGATCTAGAGATTTCTTGGCTGTATATATAATTCTTATTCTTTAATATTTATTGTAAAAATTATTTCATTGCTTCTATGATCAAGAATCTCAGATTCAAGGACTAAATTTTGAAGATATACATGTTCAAATCTAGAATCACGATGCTCTATTTTTGTTACTGTTCTTAAAATCAAAGATCTCTTGTGTAACTTGATCTCTTCAGATATATTTCAAGATTATTATTCTTCTGAAGACAAGATTTATCATTTACCAGTTGCGTGCTGCTGCAACTGTGAGCTACATTTGTTTGTTACCAAACTACATCTTATCTATCTTGAATTTCAACTGCTCATATTTAGTCATGGTGGAGTTTCAGCTTCTTGCACTAAGCTATGGGATTATTGGTTCCCTATAAAAGAACCAGTAGGCTTTTCTTTGTAAGCCTTTATTTGTATGGGTGAAAACTTCCTGCACTCAGTTGTGGATCAATCTTATGATACGAGGACCTTACTAGTGAAATTCACCAAGCCCACAAAGAGGGTGATTAGTAGAGTGGATTAGGGGACCTTTGTGCCCCAAACCACTATAAATTGGTGTGCCTTGTTCTCTGTTCATTATTCTCTACATATATATATTCTCATACAGAAACACATCCAACTTTATATACTATTTATGTGAATTGATAGAATTTTGAAATTCTTAAAAGAACACAATTCACCCCCCTCTTGTGTTATAACTATAGCTATTCCAACTTAACATTTGGTATCAGAGGTTGTGCTTTTCAATAGATCTATAACAAACTAAAGACATAAGATCTATTCAAGTGCTGGCAATGGAGAATCTCAATGAAGAAATGTCAATGTTTCGTGCTCCATATTTCAATGGTGAGAATTATGGATGCTGGAAGCCATGAATGATAATCAACGTAAAAAATCTTGGATTTAGAGTATACTCAAATATTTTTACTCCTTACATAATTCCTAAAAAACTTAAAACTTGGTCTACTACTATAGAGGCTGAGTATGATGTGAATTCGAAAGCAATGAATGCCATTATTTTTGGTCTTGGACTAGATGAATTCAACCATGTATCTCAATGCCCAACAACCTATAAAATGTGGCAGACAATTATAGTTGCCTATAATGGTACTAAAAATGTTAGACAAATGAGATATGCTACAACAAAATTAAAGTTTGATACTTTCAGAATGTATGATGGAGAGATAATTACACAGATGAATAGAAGGATGAAATAAATTGTAAATAATATAACATCTTTAGGTGAGCCTATCAGTCAACTTGATCAAGATTTGAAAGTTCTAAGAGTTCTACCATCAAAGAGGAATGGAATTTCTGCTTCAATCCGCCAATCAGCACCAGTCAAGAATCTGAAAATGAGAGAATTTATTGGAACCTTAATTATTTATGAGGTTTAAATTTAATATGAATTTGAAGAACAAAAGTCCTAGTAAAAAAGGATAACACTACATTAAAAATTGTATCCCAAAAGAAAAATAGAAAACTGAAACAAGAAGAAAGAAATTCATGCTCATCTAACTCAGAAGTTGAGCTGTCTCAAATATCTAGAAAATTTAGTAAATTTTATAGGAAGAATAAAGGATTTAGAATAACCTTCAAAAAGTATAAGAAATGCTCAAGGTAAGTAAGATGTTATTAGTGTAAAAAATTGGGTCATATAAGACCTGATTGTCCTCAATTGAAAAGAGAAAAGAGAAATACATAAAAGAAATATCAAAATGATGATTGTGAGAAATAGGATAAAAGATCTATGAAAGCCACTTAGAGTGTTTTTGAAGACTCCAGCAGCCCATCAATATCTGATTCAGAGAAGGAAGAATTGAATCTGAAAGCTAATATGGGCTTTATGGATGAAGAAGAGAAGGTACAATTGTAATGACCCAATGTTTTATCAATATAATTACCTTCTTATAATTATTCCTTATAGTATAATCACAATAGTAATCACAATGACATATAATTATACTAAATATTATGTGACCATTAAACATAATTTTTCCACATCTATGTTTTTAATTTCGAAAATCCGACATACACGGTTGTGTTCAAGATGATTTTTGGAATCTAACAAAACAAAAATATTTTTTGATAAATAGTCACATACCCTTATGAATAGCAACCCACCCTTATGAATAGTAATATAACCCTTATGAATAGTAAATCATCCAAAATAATATCAACCTTACCCTTGAATAATTAAAAAAATTAATGCATCTTATAAGTGACAATTTGAACATAGTAAAAGTATTGGTATTTTTGTAAGTAATAAATAAATAATTATAATTAATTAATTAACTAAAAAGAAAATGTATTTTCTTAAAATTTGTTCATAAATTAACAAATATATGTCTTTTAGATTTAAGATAATTTTATAAGACATTAATTAATTTTTAAAAGCATTCTAAAATTAGTTTTAATTTTAAAAACTGTTTTTTTTCATGTAAATTATGATTTTAATTAAATATTAAATTAATCATATTTAGAAATTTATTTAAAAAAAATACTTCATTTTTGGATTCTACACATCGAAAAATGGTTGGGGTGAATTTTTGGGATTTTTCTGAAATATATGAATTTTTGATGAATAATGAAATACCATAATTTACAAAATAAGATAAATAAGCTAATTATAGAGTCATGTATAATGTTTTGATGATGTAATCCCACTTGTTTCAGAATAAAATGATAAAATTACTATTATTGGTCATGGAAGATTCACTATTCCTTGTCTTTTGGAGAAATAATAAATAAATTAATTTTATATTGAGAAATCCCCTCTCCCCTCCACTATAAATACCACCCTTTACACCCTCATTTCCTCACACCTCTCAAGCTTCATTCCATGTATAAACTTTGCCCAAGCATCTTCCCTAGCCCCTCCCTTACGTCCAAGAGCTTCTGGCCTCATCAAAATACCAATACTAGGTCCCTTAAGGATGATCTCAAGAGGAGAATTCATGAGGTAAATTTCTCTCCCTCTTTCATTTATTTTTCCTTTCAATTTGAAGTTCTTTTCTTATTCTCTCCCCACCTATATTCATCCAAATGGTATGGTAAATCCTGTATCCTAAATATACTATAATTTTATGATACTAATGGGATATTATACCATCCAACACCCTTTCCCTCTTCCTTTTATTTTATAAAATAAAACGTTGTTTGTGAGGTGTTAATCTATCACCTTCAAGAATGACATGTTTTCTTTTTTCCATTTCTACTTTCAGATCTGGTCATGAAACCATTTTTATGGTTGAACCAAAATATTTTATATTTATTATTTCCTATTTAATTTTCTTTAACTAACTTATATACATTTTACAAAATGATTAAACAAAACAAGTTCGTTGTGGTAAAAAAACCACCCAAATTAACCCAAACAATAATCATTTAATCCTTATCCAATGATTAATCCACATGGTATATAATATAATTAATTATAAAGTCATTTTAACTTCTTTAATATCATTAATAACATGAGATATAAGTTCTGTATGTTTATCCATGTTCTACACGAACTTCCATTTATGAATACATGTGAACCACTAAAGAAAACCATAAAAATAAACATTCCCGAACAAAGTTTTTAAACTCTATAACTCATCAAAAGGCCCATAAAATAACTTAATGAAACCATAATTAACCATATTAATGTAAAAAATGTTCTTTAATTGTCAATTAATTAATCTGATGTGGTTATACAAGACATTAAAGTGAAGAAAGCATTGAGATACAAGGAAAGGGGAAATTCTCAAACCCAACTTTCATACTTCAGGTTCTCCCACTTTCACTCATTTTTTGATATAGTCACTCCTTAAAATTAATTTTTTCATAATTTTCATTCCTTTTATGGTATATACATGTTTTTAACTGTTGTTTATGTCAAACTAAATGTTTTCCAAAAGAACCCTTCTTTTGAGAACACAACTTTTACTTCTCATTCAATGTTGACGGTTCTTGTAACTTGTATGTTATTCTCTCTTTGTTTTGGGAACCCAATGTTTATGAATGTGTTCTTATGAGATGAAAACCATTACTTTTCATGAATAATTTATGTTCATTTATGATATATGTTCATTGTGGCATGCATGATAAATGATAATGTTATGATGTGACGGGTGCACCTGGAATTATATAACGCAATATGATTGTTTTAATGTGATGGGTGCGCCCAGAATTATACAGCGCTCCAATAAATTGGGTAAAGTGATGAATCTCATGAGTTAATTTGAAATTATGTGTGAACAAGATGCTATATTTTTGCACAAGTATGTGTGGTAGTTAACCACTAATACATGATGTTTCATTTTTATACATCGCCACATTTCAAGTATCTTATTAATGATTCCTCCCTTGTTCATGATCCTTTGCCTATGTTATGGTCATGCTCACCCATTGTTATATTGTTCTTATACATCCTATTACTGGGATTTTAGATAACCCCTTTTTGATGTATATCCTTAGGTGACTACATATACTAAAGAGAGGTCAAGTGCCAATAAGAAGCTAGAGAATAAGGAATTAAATAAATATTTATGCTTGATGTTGTAATTGTTACGTATGGTCCTAGTTTTCCCAAGACACTAATCCTTTGGATCCTTTATGTGTAATACTATTATGTTTTTTATATTTAAAATGATGTAATAATAATATAATAAAAGGCTGGGTCGCTATAGTTGGTATCAGAGGCAAGGTTTAGTTAATTTGGGAATTAGGATTAGTGAACCTTAGAGAAAACCTCTAGAATGAGACTAAGTACAAATATGCACATAAGAATTTTACACAGGGACCCCATATGTTATGATTTTATTATATATTGTTTAAATGAATAAGTTATTCATAAATTGTTGACTTATTTTTTGTTCTATCCTTTTCTATTTTATAAAATTGTGGGAACTAGGAGAAACCAGGTCAAAAATTCGTGCGAGGGCCAATGCAACGATTGCCCGAATGACATCCCCAATTATTTGGGAGGTGGAGTTCAAAACTTAATAGAAATTCTTACCCAGTTATATCAGGTTATTAACAATAACCATAATAAAGGGGAACATAATCCTTCACCAAAGATAGAGAAACTGGATATCTAATGTTTTATGCGGCAATGAACACCGACATTTAGTGGATCTTCTGATCCACTAGTTGTGAAATAGTGGGTCAACTACATGGAGAAGATTTTTTTTCTTAACTATTCTTAGACCGAGAATGTGACACTAGCCATTTATCATCTAGATGGAGAGGCTGATCAATGGTGGACTTTGATTAAGAACACTAAGCTAAGGGAGGAAATTGAAGAGATGGAATGATAAGACTTTAAGATAATGTTTCTTAACAAGTATTTCCCAAGAACTCTTTGCATAGAGATAGATAGAGAATTAATAGATCTCAAGAAAAAATAAGGAGAATATGTCACAACCTATGAAGCGAATTTCACAAGGTTTGAAAGGTACGCTTTGGGTTTTATTATCAATAATGATAGAAAAATTGATAGATTCTTTAGTGGAATAAAACCACACCTTCAAAAGGATTTTTAAATTCGAGATTTTGGGAGTTATTAAGAAGTTGTTCAGTGTGCTCTCAAAGTGGAGATGGAGTTTGGAGAATGGTCCCATGGCTACGGTGATAAGAAATGAAATATGGAGTCTCAAGCCAGTGGATCTATTGACAAAGGTGGGAGGAAAAATCAACGACCCACATGCCAAAAATGTGGGAAGTTGCACCATGGGAACTGCCTTAAAGGGACGGGGAAATGCTTCAAGTGTGGGAAAATAGGACACCACGCTCAAGAGTGTCAAAAGGACATGAAAAGGAAGGAGAATGTAGCCTAAGAAAGGATAGAACCACCTATGGTTCAATGCTACAACTGTAGGGAGCTAGGGAACTATGTAAGCCAGTGCACTAAACCTAAAGTTCTTGAGGGTAATCAGCATCATCACCCACCAATGCCAAAGGAACAAGGGAAGGCTAATTCCATCACTACTGTGGAAGTGGAGCATGATAATGAAGTCATACATGGTACACTTACTATTCACTCAATAATGGAAAAATTCTTATTTGATATTGGTTCTTGGCATTCCTTTTTATCTTTCAAGTTTTCTAGAACTATAAAATCAAAGCCTTGAATGTATGAAGTAGAGATATTGGTAAAAACAAAAAGTGGTGAAATCTTTGAAACCCAAGGGTTTGACTCTTCTTCTATTGGTGTATGTAGGAATATTCTTCCAGTGAATCTTGTAATACTTCCCTTGGTGGAATTCTATGCTATAATGGGAATGGATTGACCCTCGTTATATAGAGCTCATATCAACTATTGGGAAAAGGAAATATCTTTTCATATTTCGAACCACCCCATGCTCCTCTACAAATGCAAGGAAGATCATGAATCTCTTTTGAAAAATCCTTCCATGGTGTGGGTGTTGATTCCCTATGAAGAAGCATACCTCGCCCAAATGGTTGAGTCTAAGTAAAGTTCCAACCATGAGGAAATGCCCATTGTGAGGGAATACAGGGATGTATTTCCCAAAATGTTACCCCAAATTCCCCTAGATCGTGAGGTAGAGTTATCAATAGAACTCATACCCAAAGCTAATCCTATCTCAAAGTGTACCTATAGGATGGCTCTTATCAAGCTAGAGGAGTTAAAGAAGTAGCTGCAAGAGCATCTGGACAAAGGGTTCATACTCCCTTGTGCATCACCTTAGGGTGTACCAGTTCTATTTTTGAAGAATAAGGATGTAACAATGCAGTTGTGTATCGATTATCGGGAACTAAACAAGATCACTATAAAGAAAAAGTATCCTCTTCCAAGTATTTATGACTTGTTTGATCAGTTAAGAGGAGATCAATACTTCTCAAAGGTGGATCTTCGTTCTGGATATCATCAGTTAAAGCTGAAGAAGGAATATATTCAAAAGACTACCTCCCGTACAAGTTATGGGCACTATGAGTTTTTGGTAATGCACTTTGGACTTACAAATGCCTCCGAAATCTTCATGTATTTGATTAATAGAGTCTTTATAAATTACCTTGAAAAATTTGTGGTAGTGTTTATTGATGACATTCTCATCTACTCCAAGAGAAATGAGGAACATGAAGAACATCTAAGACTTGTGTTGGTGAAATTGAGAAAGGATAAGTTTTATGCCAAGTTTAGAAAGTGTGACTTTTGGATGAAGCAAGTCATGTTCTTGGGACATGTGATCACAAGTTAGGAAATTTTTGTGGTCCCTTAAAAAAAAAGCAATTGAGGAATGGATCAGGCCCTCTAGTTTCACAGAAATCCATAGTTTTCTTAGACTAGCTGGGTACCACCGACGATTTGTGAGAAATTTCTCACGATTGTCAAGCCTGATAACTAAGTTAACAAGGAAAGGGGTAAAGTATGTCTGGATGGAAGAATGTGAGGGAAGCTTCAAGGAGCTAAAGAGAAGGCAGATCACTACACTTGTACTCACACTACCAAAAAGTAGAGAAAGTTGTGTGATATACAGTGTTTCTTTAAAGAAAGGTTTGGGTTGTGTAATCATGAATAATGACAATGTGATAGCCTATTCCTCATGATAGTTGAAGATACATGAGCAAAACTACCTGACACATGATCTAGAGCTAGAAGCCGTGACTTTTGCCTTGAAAATCTGGTGGCACTACCTTTATGGCGAGAAGTGTGACATATATACTGACCACAAGAGCCTAAAGTATATATTCACACAAAAGGAGGTCAACATACGTCAAAGGAGATGGTTATAGCTAATCAAGGATTACGATTGCTCTATTCACTACCATCCTAAAAAGGTGAACAAGGTAGCTGATGCTCTAAGCCGAAAAGAACCTACTACTCTATCCATGTTATGGATTCAGAAAGACCTTATCTTCTTGTATATGCAAAGAATGGATTTAGAAATCATAAGGGCAGGGGATACATCCTAACATGACCAAATGATTGTGCAACCATCCATCCAAGACAAGATTAAGGAAGCACAACGGGATGATGTGAAGATACAAAAGAGGGTGAATGCAGTAAAGTAAGGGAAGCTGCACAAGTTCCATATCGACGGTGATGGTGTGATTTAGTTTGGAATGCCACTTTGTGTGCCTTCATCACTCGGGATAAATAAGGATCTATTGGAAAATGCACATAGCTTAACATTATCTGTCCATCTTGGTAGCACCAAGATGTATCGTGATCTCTGAGAACACTTCTAGTGGGATAACATGAATACGAAGATTGTAGAATATATATCAAGGTGCTTAGTATGTCAGCAAGTTAAAGTAGGGCGAAAAAAGTCCAAAGGGATGATGCAACCATTGCCTATACCCATGTGGAAATTGGAAAATGTTACTATGTACTTTGTCACGGGTATCCCGAAGACGTCAAAGGTAAATAATGTGATATGGTTTGTGGTTGATCGACTCACCAATAATACCCATTTTATCGCTATTTAGGAAGATCTCTCGCTTGAACAACTTGCATAGATATATGTGAAGGAAGTGGTGAAACGACATGGTGTTCCACTCTCAATTGTCTCTGACCGTGATCCAAGGTTCACATCTAAATTCTGGAGGATCCTTCAACATGCTTTGAGTACTGAATTAAATTTCAGCATTTATTATCACCACAAACCAATGGCCAATATGAAAAGACTATTCAGATTCTTGAAGATATGCTAAGAGACTACTCTCTAGAATTCAAAGGTGGATGGGATCAACATCTCCCATTGGCTGAGTTATCATACACTAATATCTTCCACTCGAGTATTCAGATGGCTCCATATGAGGCTTTATATAGAAAGCGATGTAGAACTCCAACTTGTTGGGATAAATTTAGAGAAAGAAAGCTACTTGGACCCGATCTTGTGCAAGAGATGACAGATAAGGTTCAATTCATCCATAAACACATCAAAGCTGCTCAAAGTCGGAAATAGAGCTATGCTAACAACTGTTGAAGGGACTTGGAGTTAGATGATGAAGATAAAGTATTCCTTTAAATATAACCATGGAAGAGAGTCATGCAGTTTGGAAAGAAAGGGAATCTAAGCCCATGGTACATTGACCCCTTTAAAATCCTTGAATGCATAGGAGCTGTGGCCTATCAACTTGCACTTCCACCGAATATGGCTCAAGTTCATGATGTTTTTCGCATATCACTCCTACGGAAGTACATACTAGACCCCTCACACGTACTAAACTCAGAGGTGGTAGAGTTGGAAGATGATCTCTCTTATGAGGAGCAGCCTGTAGAGATTATGGACTGGAGAGATAAGGTTTTACGCAATAAGACAACCCACATTGTCAAAGTGTTTTTGAGGAACCATAATTTTGAATAAGATACTTGGGAACTAGAAGAGGTGATGAAGGGGAATTACCCTAACCTGTTTATGTAAAACAAAATTTCGAGGGAGACATTTCATAAGGGGGAAGAATGTAATGACCCAATGTTTTATCAATGGAATTACTTTCTTATAATTATTACTTATAGTATAATCACATTAGGAATCACAATGACATATAATTATACTAAATATTATGAGACCATTACACACAATTTTTCCACTTCTATGTTTTGAATTTCGAAAATACGACATACACAGTTGTGTTCAAGATGATTTTTGGAGTCTAATAAAACAAAAATATTTTTTGATGAATAGTAACATACCCTTATGAATAGTAACCCACCCTTATGAATATTAATTTGAACCTTATGAATAGTAAATCGTCTAACATAATAGTAACCTTACCCTTGAATAATTAAATAAAATTAAGGCATCTTATAAGTGACAATTTAAACATAGTAAAAGTATTGGTATTTCTGTAAGTCATAAATAAATAATTATAATTAATTAATTAATTAAAAATAAAATTTATTTTCTTAAAATGTGTTCATAAATTAACAAATATATTTCTTCTAGATTTAAGATAATTTTATAAGACCTTAAGTAATTTTTGAAAGCATTATAAAATCATTTTTAATTTTAAAAACTGTTTTTTTCATGTAAATTATAATTTTATTTAAATATTAAATTAATAATATTTAGAAAATTATTTCTAAAAAATGGAATTCCTTTTTGGATTATCCACATTGAAAAATGGTTAGGGTGATTTTTTGGGATTTTTTTGAAATATTGGAATTTTTGAGGAATAGTGAAATACAATAATTTACAAAATAAGCTAAATAAGATAATTATAGAGCCATGTATGATGTTATGATGATTTAATCCCACTTATTTCGGGATAACATGATAAAATTACTATTCTTGGTCATGGAAGAGTCACTATTCCTTGTCTTTTGGAGAAATAATAAATTAATGAATTTTATATTGAGAAATCGCCTCTCCCCTCCACTATAAATACCAACCTTTACACCCTCATTTCCTCACACCTCTCAAGCTTCATGCCTTGTATAAACTCTACCCAATAATATTACCTAGCCCCTCCCCCACATCCAAGAGCTTCTGGTCTCATCAAAAGACAAAGCCTAGGTCCCTTAAGGAGGATCTCAAGAGAAGCATTCAAGAGGTAATTTTCTCTCCCTCTTTCCTTTATTTTTTCCTTTCAATTTCAAGTTCTTTTCTTATTATCTCTCCACCTATATTCATCCACATGGTATGGTAACTCCCGTATCCTACATATAATGTAATTTTATGACACTAATGGGATATTATACCATCCAACCCTCTTTCCCTCTTCCTTTTATTTTATAAAATAAAACATTGTTCGTGGGGTGTTAATCTATCACCTTCAAGAATGACATGTTTTATTTTTCCATTTATACTTTCAGATATGGTCATTAAACCATTTTTATGGTTGAACCGAAATATTTTATATTTTATATTTCCTATTTATTGTTCTAGAACTAACTTATGTACATATAACTAAATTATTAAACAAAACAAGTTCATTGTGGTCGAAAAACCGCCCAAATTAACCCAAACAATTATCATTTAATCCTTATCCAATGATTCATCCACATGGTATATAATATAATTCATTATAAGATCATTTTAACTTATTTAATATCATTAATAACATGAAATATAAGTTCTGTATGTTTATCCATGTTCAACACGAACTTCCCTTTATGAATACATGTGAACCGCTCAAGAAAACCATAAAAACGAACATTCCCTAACAATGTTTTTAAAATATATAACTCATAAAAAGTCCCATAAAATATCTTAATGAAACCATAATGAACTATATTAATGTGAAAAAAGTTATTTAATTGTTAATTAATGAATCTGATGTGGTTATACAGGACATTAAAGTGAAGAAAGCGTTCAGATACAAGGTAAGAGGAGATTCTCGAACCCAACTTTCACACTTCAGGTTCTCCCACTTTCACTCCTTTTTTGATATGGTGACTCCTTAAAAATAAAATTTTCATCATTTTCTTTCCTTTTCTGGGATATACATGTTTTTCACTGGTGTTTATTTCAAACAAAATGTTTTCCAAAAGAACTATTCTTTTGAGAACACTCATTTTACTTCTCATTCAAGGTTGACGGTTCTTGTAACTTGTATGTTATTCTATATTTATTTTGGGAACCCAATATTTATGAATGTGTTCTTATGAGATGAAACTCATTCCTTTTCATGAGTTATTTATGATCATTTATGATATATTTTTATTGTGGCATGCATGATAAATGATGATTATATGATGTGACGGGTGCACCTGGAATTATATAGCGCAATATGAATGTTTCAATGTGACGGGTGTGCCAGAATTATACAATGATCCAATGCATTGGGTAAAGTGATGAATCTCATGAGTTAATTTGAAATTATGTGTGAAAAAGATGCTAGATTTTCTCACAAGTATGTGTTGTAGTTAACCTCTAAGACTTGATGTTTCATTTTTATGCATTGCCACATTTCAAGTCTCTTATTAATGCTTCCTCTCATGTACATGACCCTTTTCCTACATTACGGTCATGCTCACCCATTGTTATATTGTTCTTATATATCCTCTTATTGGGATTTTAGCTAACCCCTATTTTATGTATATCCTTAGGTGACTACATATACTAAGGAGAGGTTAAGTACCAATAAGAAGCTAGAGAAGAAGGAATTAAATAAATGTTTATGCATGATGTTGTAATTGTTCTGTATGGTCCTAGTTTTCCCAAGACACTAAACCTTTGGATCCTCTATGTGTAATACTATTATGTTTATTATATTTAAAATTATGTAATAATAATATAAGAAAAGGATGGGTTCCTATAGTTGGTATCAGAGGAAATGTTTAGTTAATTTAGGAATTGGGATTAGTGAACCCTAGAGAAAACCTCTAGCATGAGACTAAGTACAAATACACACACAAGAATTTTACATAGGGATCCCATATGTTATGATTTTAGTATAATTTTTTTAAATGAATAAGTTATTCATGGATTGTTGACTTATGTTTTGTTCTAGTCTTTTCTATTTTAGAAAATGGTGGGAACTAGGAGAAACCAGGCCAACAACTCGTGCGAGGGCCAATGCAATGATTGCCTGAACGAAATCCACAATGATTTGGGAGGTGGAGTTCAAAACTTCATGGCGATGATTACCTAATTATCTTAGGTTATAAACAATAATCATAATAATGGGGAACTTACTCCTTCACTAAAGAGAGAGAAACTAGCTATCAAATGTTTTATGCGGCAACGACCACCGACGTTTAGTGGATCTTCTGATCCACTAGTTACAGAACAGTGGGTCAACTCCATTGAGAAGATCTTTTCTGTTATTTACTGTTATGTGATAGAGAAGGTGACACTATCCATTTATCATCTAGATGGATAGGCTGATCAATGGTGGGTTTTGATTAAGAATACCAAGACAAGGGAGGAAATTGAAGAGATGGAATGAGAAGAATTTAAGATAATGTTTCTTAATAAGTATTTCCCAAGAACTCTTCGCACGAAGATAGAGAGAGAATTCATAGAGCTCAAGAAAAAAGAAGAAGAATCTGTCACAACCTATGAAGTGAATTTCACAAGGCTTTCAAGGTATACTTCGGGTTTTGTTATCAACAATGATAGGAAAATTGAAAGATTCTTTAGTGGATAAAAACCACACCTTCAAAAGGTTTTTAAAATTAGAGATTTTGAGAGTTATGAAGAAGTTGTTCGGTGTGCTCTCAAAGTGGAGATGGAGTTTGAAGAATGGTCCCATGGATATGGTGATAAGAAAGGAAAGATGGAGTTTCAGCGTGGTGATGATTTCTGGATTTGGGGTCTCGGCTTGGCTTCAGTGCGTGTCGGCATGCGATGGCTTCTGGACTCCGGATCTGGTCTTGGCTTACTTCGGCTTCGGGTGTGACCCGGTGTGGCTCAGCTACTGCTATGAAATGATTCGAAGGGGGGGGGGGGTTTGCAATTTGGTTTTTTTATTCCTGTGAACCATTGGTGTTCTTACCGTGGTGTCGACGCTAGAGGGGCCCTTGTCTTTTCACCGGTTCCTTCTTCCTCCTTCTCCTACGGTTCTCCGAATTAGGAGTCAGTGTGGTTTCTTCCACGACTTTGTCTTGTTCGGCTCCAGACCAAAGTGGAATTGTCTATTAATACCTGCTCAAATCCCCTCAATGGCAATGCTATATGGATGTGGTGTTGGATCTTCCAGTCCTGGGTGACGAAGATGTGGCTTCATAATCCTTAGTTTGTCCTCCTGTTTGGGTTGGTGCAGATGTGTTTGAAGGGTGACGTGGTCGAGATGAGGCTCTTCTTGTTTTGGTTCCTACGGAGATTGTTGAGGGAGAGTTATACTTTTCTCTACCCATTAGTTTGTTTTCTGGATCTAATGGTGATTTTTCTTGCAGGTGGAATTTTATGTGTTTGGTGGAACTTGATCTTGGAGGAAGGAAGGGAAAGGTGGAACTTATCAGTTGTTTGCAGATCAGGGTGCTAATGACGTCAGTATCTGGTCATCTTCATTTTGGTTTCTTTGATGTCCTTTGTGGATGGATTCTTCCTGGAGGTCCATTCCATTTCGCTTGAAGGCTGGGTAAATTCCGCTGGGGTTTGCCGACGTGAGGATTTGGGCCGGTGTTGATGGTCGCACCGGGGGACGTTCAAGGTAACCCTTTCTGAGGTTTGGCCAGCATTTCTGAAGTTCTTGTACCATTTTTCGTGGTTTCATGGACATTTCTATTGGTTTTTGATGTTTTTGTGTAATGGTGAAAGTGGTTGTATTGAAATCATGTAGTGGGGTATAGGGAACCCATAAACCAGCTTTAGAAAATGAAAAATAAGATTAGTAGGAAGGTAGGCATGATCAAAAGTCAAAGGTGGGAGGAATACTCAACGAATCACATGCCAAAAATGTGGGAAGTTTCACCATGGATACTGCCATAAAGGGATGGGGAAATGATTCAAGTTTGAGAAAGAAGGACTCCATTCTCAAGAGTGTCGAAAGGACATGAAAAGGAATGATAATGTGGCTGAAGAAAGGAGAGAACCACCAATGGTTCAATGCTACAACTGTAGGGAGATAGGGAACTATAAAAGCCAGTGCACTAAACCTTGAGTTCTCAAGGGTAATCAGCATCACCATACACCAAAGCCAAAGGGACAAGGGAAGGCTTATTCCATCACTACTACGGAAGTGGAGCATGATAATGATGTCGTACATGGTACACTTCCTATTCACTCAAGATTGGAAAAAGTCTTATTTGATTTTGGTTCTTGGCATTCCTTTATATCTTTAAAGTTTTTGAGAACTATAAAATCAAATCCCTGAAACCATGAAGTAGAGATATATGTAAAAACACCAAGTAGTGAAATCATTGCAACCCAAGTGTTTTACTCTTCTTCTATTGGCGTATGTGGGAAGATTCTTCTATTGAATCTTGTAATAATTCCCTTGGTGGAATTCGATGCTGTAATGGGATTGGATTGGATCTCGTTATATAGAGCACATATCAACTGTTAGGAAAAGAAAATATCTTTTCATATTTTGAACCATCCCATGATCCTCTACAAATTCAAGGAAGATCATGAATCTCCTTTGAAAAATCCTTCCATGGTGTGGGTGCTGATTCCCTGTGAAGAAGCATACCTTGCCCAAATGGCTGAGTCAAAGGAAAGTTCCAACTAGGAGGAAATGCCCATTGTGAGGGAATACGATGATTTATTTTCCCGAAGTGTTACCCAGAATTCCCCCGGATGATGAGGTAGAGTTCTCAATAGAACTCATACCTGGAGATAATCCTATCTCAAAGTGTCCTTATTGGATGACTCCTATAGAACTATAGGAGTTAAAGAAGCAGCTGCAAGAGAATCTAGACAAAGGGTTCATACACCCTAGTGCATCACCTTGGGGTGCGCTGTGCTCTTTGTGAAGAAGAAGGATGTAACAATGCGGTTGTGTATCGACTATCGATAACTCAACAAGATCACAATAAAGAACAATTATCCTTTTACAAGGATTGACGACTTGTTCAATTAGTTAAGAGGATCTCAATACTTATCAAAGGTGGATCTTTGTTCTGGATATCATTAGTTAAAGGTGAAGAAGGAAGATATCCAGAAGACTGCCTTCCATACAAGGTATGGGCACTATGATTTTTTGGTAATGACCTTTGGACTTACAAATTCCCCTGAAATATTAATGGATTTAATGAATAGATTCTTTAGAAATTATCTCGAAAAAATTGTGGTAGTGTTTATTGATGACATTATCATCTACTCCAAGAGCAAGGAGGAACATGAAGAACATCTGAGAATTGTGTTGGTGACGTTGAGAAAGGAGTAGTATGCCAAGTTCTGAAAGTATGACTTTTGGATGAAGCAAGTCACATTCTTGGGACATGTGATCACAAGTTAGGGAATTTCTGTGGACCCTTACAAAACAAAGGCAATTGAGGAATGACCCAGGCCCTCTAGTGTCACATAAATCCATAGTTTTCTTGGATTAGCTGGGTACTACTAACATTTTGTGAGAAAATTCTCATGATTTTCAAGCCCGCTAACTAAGATAACATGGAAAGGGGTAAAGTTTGTATGGACGTAAGAATGTGAGGGAAGCTTCAATGAGATTAAGAAAAGGTAGATCACTACACCTGTACTCATACTAACAAAAAGTAGATAAAGTTGAGTGATATACAGCGTTGTTTCAACTAAAGTCTTGGGTTGTGTACTCATGCATAATGACAATTTGATAGCCTATGCCTCATGGCAGTTGAACACACATGATCAAAACTACCTGACACATGATCTAGAGCTAGCATCCATGATTTTTTTCCTTGAAAATATGGAAGCACTACCTTTATGGAGAGAAGTATGACATATACACCGATCACAAGAGCCTAAAGTATATATTCACACAAAAGGATCTCAACATGAGTCAAAGGAGATGGTTAGAGCTAATCAAGGATTATGATTGCGCTATTCACTACCATCCTAGAAAGGCGAACAAGGTAGCTGATTCTCTAATCCAAAAAGAACTTGCTACTCTATCGATGTTATAGATTGAGAAAGACCCTATCTTCTTGGATATGCAATGAATGGATTTAGAAATAATAAGGGCATGGGATACATCCTACCTTGAGAAAATGATTACGCAGCCATCCATCCAAGAGAATATTAAGAAAGCACAAAGGGATGATGCGAAGATTCAAAATAGGGTGAATATAGTAAAGGAAGGGAATCCGCACGGGTTCCATATCGAAAATGATGGTGTGATTCGGTTCGGAACGTAGCTTTGTGTGCCTTCATCACTCAGTATAAAGAAGGAGCTATTGGAAAATTCACATAGCTCAACATTCTATATCCATCCTAGTAGCACCAAGATGTATTGTGATCTCCGAGAACACTTCTGGTGGGATAACATAAAGAAGGATATTTCTGAATATATATCTAAGTGCTTGGTATATCAGCAAGTTAAAGTGGAGCGACAAAAGTTCAAAGGGATGATGCACCCATTGCCTATACCCATGTGGAAATGGGAAAATGTTACTATAGACTTAGTCATGGGTATCCTGAAGACGTCAAAGGGAAATAATGCAATATGGTTTTTGGTTGATCAGCTCACCAAGACTGCCCATTTTATCACTATTCGGGAATATCTATTTCTTGAACAACTTGCAAAGATATATGTGAAGGAAGTGGTGAAACTGCATGGTGTTCCACTCTCAATTATCTCTGACCATGATCCAAGGTTCACATCTAAATTCTAGAGGAGCCTTCAACATGCTTTGAGTACTCAATTAAATTTCAGCATGTCTTTTCACCCCCAAACCGATGGCCAATCTGAATGGACTATTCAGATTCTTTAAAATATTCTAAGATCCTGCTCTCTAGAATTCAAAGGTGGATGGGATCATCATATCCCATTGGTTGAGTTCTCATACAAAAATAGCTTCCACTTGAGTATTCAGATGGCTCTATATGAATCTTTGTATGGAAAGCGATGTAGAACTCCAACCTGTTGGGATGAAGTTGGAGAAAGATAGCTACTTGGACCCGATCTTGTGCACGAGATGACAGAGAAGGTTCAAATCATCCAGAAACACATCAAAGCTGCTCAAAGTTAGAAAAATATCTATGATGACAACCATCGAAGGGAATTGGAGTTCGACGATGAAGATAAACTCTTCCTTCGAATATCACCATGGAAAAGAGTAATGTAGTTTGGAATGAAAGGGAAGCTAAGCCCAAGGTACATTAGCCCCTTTGAGATCCAGGACCGCATAGGATCCGTGGCCTATTGGATTGCACTTCCACCGAATATGGATCATGTTCCTGATTTGTTTCAAGTATCACCCTGAGGAAGTACATACCGGACCCCTCACATGTACTAAAATTAGAGGTGGTACAACTGGAAGATGATCTCTCATATGAGGAGAAGTTTGTAGATATTCTGGACTGGAGAGATAAGGTTCTACGCAATAATAAAACCCACCTTGTCAAAGTGTTGTGGAGGAACCATAAGTTTGAAGAAGCTACTTTGGAACCAGAAGAGGTGATGAAGGAGAATTACCCTCACCTGTTTATGTAAAATGAAATTTTGAGGGAAAAATTTCCTAAGGGGGGAAGAATGTAATGACCCAATATTTTATCAATGGAATTCCCTTTTTATAATTATTACTTATAGTATAATCACATTAGGAATCACAATGAAATATAATTATACTAAATATTATGTGACCATTAAATATAATTTTTTCACTTCTATGTTTTGAATTTCGAAAATACAACATACACGGTTGTGTTCAAGATGATTTTTGGAGTCTAATAAAACAATTTTTTTAATGAATAGTAACATACCCTTATGAATAGAAACCTACCCTTATGAATAGTAATATGACAATTATGAATAGTAAATCTTCCAAAATAATAGTATCCTTACCCTTGAATAATTAAATAAAATTAAGGCATATTATAAGTGACAATTTGAACATAGTAAAAGTATTGGTATTTTTGTAAGTCATAAATAATTAATTTTAATTAATTAATTAATTAAAAAGAAAATTTATTTTCTCAAAATGTGTTCCTAAATTAAAAAATCTATGTCTTCTAGATTTAATATAATTTTATAAGAACTTAAGTAATTTTTGAAAGCATAATCAATTTTAATTTTAAAAACAGTTTTTCATGTAAATTATGATTTTAAATAAATATTAAATTAGTCATAGTTAGAAATTTATTTTTGAAAAATGGACTTCCTTTTTGGATTCTACAAATCTAAAAATGGTTGGGGTGAAATTTTGGGATTTTTCTGAAATATTTGAATTTTTGATGAATAGTGAAATACCATAATTTACAAAATAAGCTAAATAAGCCAATTATAGAGTCATGTATGATGTTCTGATGATGTAAGACCACTTGTTTCGGGATCACATGATACAATTACTATTATTGTTCATGAAATAGTCACTATTCTTTGTCTTTTGGAGAAATAATAAATTAATGAATTTTATATTGAGAAATCCCCTCTCTCCTCTACTATAAATACCACCCTTTACACCCTCATTTCCTCTCACCTCTCAAGATTCATGCATTATCTGAACTCTTCCCAAGCATATTTCCTAGACCCTCCCCAACATCCAAGAGCTTCTGGTATCATCAAAAGATCAAGCCTAGGTCCTTTAAGGAGGATCTCAAGAGGAGCATTCAAGAGGTAATTTTCTCTCCCTCTTTCCTTTATTTTTCCTTTCAATTTCAAGTTCTTTTCTTATTATCTCCCCACCTATATTCATCCACATGGTATGGAAACTCCAATATACTACATATACTAGAATTTTATGATACTAATGATATATTATACCATACAACCCCGTTTTCTTCTTCCTTTTATTTTATAAAATAAAATGTTGTTTGTGAGGTGTTAATCTATCACCTTCAAGAATGACATGTTTTCTTTTTTACATTTCTAATTTCAGATCTGGTCATGAAATCATTTTTATGGTCGAACCAAAATATTTTATATTTATTATTTACTATTTAATGTTCTGGAACTAACTTATGTACATATTACTAAATGATTAAACAAAACAAGTTTGTTGTGGTCGAAAAACCGCCCAAATTAACCCAAACAATCATCATTTAATCCTTATCCAATGATTCATCCACATGGTATATAATAGAATTCATTATAATATAAATTTAACTTCTGTAATATCATTAATAACATGAAATATAAGTTTTGGATGTTTATCCATGTTCTACATGAACTTCCATTTATGAATACATGTGATCCGCTCAAGAAAACCATAAAAATAAACATTCCTGAACAATGTTTTTAAACTCTATAACTCATACAAGGGCCCATAAAATAACTTAATGAAACAATAAGGAACCATATTCATGTAAAAAATGTTTTTTAATTTTCAATTAATGAATATGATGTGGTTATACAGGACATTAAAGTGAAGAAAGCGTTTGTATACAAGGTAAGGGTAAATTCTTGAACCCAACTTCCATACTTCAGGTTCTCCCACTTTCACTCCTTTTTTGATATGGTTACTCCTTAAAAAATATTTTATCAATTTATTTCCTTTACTGGGATATAGATGTTTTTCACTAGTGTTTAAGTAAATCAAAATGTTTCCAAAAGAACTCTTCTTTTGTGAACACACCTTTTACTTCTCATTCAAGGTTGACGGTTATTGTAACTTGTATGTTATTCCCTCTTTATTTTTGGAACCCAATGTTTATGAATGTTTTATTATGTGATTAAACCCATTCATTTTAATGGGTTAGTTATATTCATTTATGATATATGTTCATTGTTGCATGCATGATAAATGATAATGTTATGATGTGACGGGTGCACTCGGAATTATATAGTGCAATATGAATGTTTCAATGTGATGGGTGCGCCCAGAATTATACAGTGATCCAATGCATTGGTTAAAGTGATGAATATCATGAGTTAATTTGAAATTATATGTGAACAAGATTCTAGATTTTTTTACAAGTATGTGTTGTAGTTAACCACTAAGACATGATGTTTCATTTTTATGCATTGCCACATTTCAAGCCTCTTTCTAATGCTTCCTCTCATGTTCACGATCCTTTTCCTATGTTATAGTTATGCTGACCTATTGTTATATTGTTCTTATATATCCTCTTACTAGGATTTTAGCTAACCCCTTTTTGATGTATATCCTTAGGTGACTAAATATACTAAGGAGTGGTCAAGTGCCAATAAGAAGCTGGAGAAGAATGAATTAAATAAATGTTTATGATTAATGTTGTAATTGTTATGTATGGTCCTAGATTTACCAAGAAACTAAACCTTTGGATCCTCTATGTGTAATACTATTATGTTTTCTATATTTAAAATTATGAAATAATAATATAAGAAAATGCTAGGTTGCTATAACAATCATATTATTCATATGATTTTGATTATAGTTACTCAAATGTTAAAATGACTGCCTATTGTACTATGTTAGAAGAAAGTTATGAATCTCTATTAAAGAAACAAAAAATCTTTAAAAAATATTCATAATTCAATTTTAGGATAAAGGGACACTTTAATTAAACAACATCAATAATTAATTGAGAAATTTAGTTCATCTACTACAAACTGTACTAATCATGAAAATAAGATTAAAAAACTACATGATGAAGTAGAAACTTATAAAAGTGCTGCTCTTATATTTAAAAAAGGGGAAAATGTTCTAAATGAAATTCTTGGTAAAAATGTAATTAAAAAGGAAAGATTTGGTATAAGTAGTAAGGGTGAAAAACCAAAACTGTACAAAAATTATTTTGTTCTTGGTTATAATAGTAAAATAACATCTACTGTTAAATGTTTTTATCGTGGTACTAATGGACATTATGCTAATTACTACTATTTAAGAGAACAACAATTATATGGCCTCGAACATCTTCATTATTCTAAAGCTTTATCTGATTTTAATTATAAAAGTGTTGATCAAAATAGATTTTTTGGATTCCTAAGTCTTTGATAGCTAACATTGATAGTCCCCAAAAGATATGGGTACCAAAATAAATCTTTGTTTAATTTGACCTTGTAGGTAACCGGCCAAAGAAGATGAAAAGATATATGGTATATAGACAGTGGCTGTTCAAGACATATGAGTGTAAATTCATTAAATTTTTGTACTCTAACTAAAATAGATGGAGGCCTAGTCACCTTCAGTGACAATGCCAAGGGAAAAATTATTGGACTTGGAATAATTGGAGATCCAAATACTATATCAATTAATAAAGTATTCTTTGTACAAGGATTGAAGCACAATATGATAAGTATCTCTCAACTTTGTGATGATGGATACAATATTGATTTTTCTAATAACTACTGTTCTTTTAAAAAAAAAAAATTTACTTAAATTTAGAGCACCTAGAACAGATAATGTCTACACTTTGGATTTAAATTCTTTGTGTAAATAGAAAGTGAACTGTTTAACTTCTACTAAAAATGAGTCATGGATTTAGCATATAAAACTTGGTCATTGTAATTTTTTTCTTTACATAAGTTATCTAAGAAACAATTAGTTTCATATTTACCTAGTCTCAAATTTGATAGTGATAGATTCTCTAATGCATTTCAAATATGCAAGAAACACAAATACTCCTTCAAATCTATTAACAAAATTGCTACTTCAAAACCCCTAGAACTTATTCATATGTATTTTTTATAATATCTATAATAAAAAGTTTGGATGGTAAATTATATATATATATATATATATGTTTTAGTTGATTATTATTCTATATTTACTTGGGTATATTTTCTAAAACTAAAAAATGAAGCTTTTTCTATTTTTGAAGGTTTTTATAAAAGGGTTGAAAATGAAAAATGTTTTAAGATTATTTCATTAAGAAGTGATCATGGTGGATAATTTGAGAATCAATAACTTAATTCTTTTTTCTCAAATATGGGTATTAAACACACTTTTTCTGCACTAAGAACACCTCAATAAAATGGAATTGCTGAAAAAAGAAAAAGAAATATTCAAGAAATAGATAGAACAATGCTAAATGAATAGAGTCTTCCAAAATAATTTTGGGTAGAAGATATAAGCATAACATGCTATATTATTAATAGATTTTTTATTCAACCTATTTTCAAAAAGACTGTTTATGAACTTTGGAATAATATAAATCCTATGTTAATGTCCTTTAAGGATTTTGGATGCAAGGTATATTTCCTGAACACCATGGATAATCTTGGAATGTTCAATCCACAAGCTGATGATAGAATAATATTAGGATATTATACAACTTATAAATCTTATAGGGTATTTAATAAAAAGTAAAGGACTGTTGAAGAATCAGTTCATGTGAATTTTTATGAAACTGATCCTTTTACTAAAGAGAAAGGTCAAATAGATGAAGTTGATGATTCTTCAAACAAAATGATACTTGATAACATGAAAAATGATTTTGAAAATATAAATAAAATTCAGTCTAGTTCATAAGAACATGATACTGATGAAACTAAAAGTGATCTGCCAATAAAGTCTAGAATCCTAAAGAATCACCCTTTAGAGACTGTTATAGGAGATCTAGACATAGGTATAAAAACTAGAAGAAGTTTAGGAAACTTAGTAGAATTTTCTGCTTTTCTATATCAGCTAGAGCCTAAGTATTTTGAAGAAGCTTTATAAGATAAAAGTTAGTTTTTAGTAATGCAAGAAGAGTTAAATTAGTTTAAAATAAAAAAGTGTAGAAATTAGTGGAAAGACCATCGAATTATCCAGTTATAGGAACTAAATGGGTCTTTAGGAAAAAACACAATATCAAGGTTTTATAACTAGAAATAAAGCTTGACT
This sequence comes from Viscum album, assembly GCA_963277665.1. Taxonomy (NCBI): domain Eukaryota; kingdom Viridiplantae; phylum Streptophyta; class Magnoliopsida; order Santalales; family Viscaceae; genus Viscum; species Viscum album. Next base: position 870,802,586 of record OY728123.1, read on the forward strand.
GGTAGCTAAAGGGTATAATCAAGAAGAAGGTATAGATTATGATTAACCCTTTTCTTATGTAGCTAGACTATAAGCAATTAGAATTATTTTAGCCTATGCATCTCATATGAATTTTAAATTATATCATATGGATGTAAAATCTACTTTTTTAAATGGATATTTAATGGAGGAATTTTATGTTGAGCAACCACTTGGTTTTGAAAATTATCAAAAACCATAGTTTGTTTTTAAACTTACAAAAGCACTCTATGACCTTAAACAAGCACTTAGAGCTTGTTATGAAAAATTATGTTCATATTTTTATAAAATGGTTTTACTGTTGGTTTGGCAGACCCAACCCTATTTATGAAAATAGTTTGTTCTTATTTATTATTAGTTCAAATATATCTTGATGATGTTATTTTTGGATCAACAAATAAAAAACTTTTCAATTATTTTTAAGAACTTACGTAAAAAGAATTTGAAATGATCATGATGGGAGAATTAAATTTATTTTTAAGACTTCAAATTTATCAAAAAGATTTTGGAAATGTATTAAATCAAATTAAATACATTACTTATTTATTGAAAAAGTTTGATCTTGATAACAACAAGACATATTCAACTCCCATGTGTACTAATATTAAACTTGACTTGGATGAAGCTAGAAAACTAGTGGAAAACAATTTATATAGAGGTATGATTGGAAGTATACTATATCTTACTACTAGAATACCTAATATTGTTTTTTCAGTATGTCTCTATTTTTAGATTTCAATAAAATCCAAAATAATCCTATCTTGTTTCTGTAAAAATGATTTTTAGATATTTAAAAGAAATATATGTTCAATCTATTCTTTATCCAAAAAATTTTGATTTTAATTTATTATCATTTTCAGATGAAGATTTTGGAGGATGTAGATTAGATATAAAAAGTACTTCAGGAACCTATCACTTTTTAGAAAAATCGTTAGTGTCATGGTTAAGTAAGAAGCAACACTCAGTTTCACTATTAACAACTAAAGAAGAATATGTATCTTTAGGTAGTCTCCAGGATCTTAACGATGAGCCTGTAAGGGGCACCATCTTTATAGGGTTTCCCCTGTCACTACCTATATCGCTCTGCTTTGGGTCAACATCGAACCTCCTCCTTGATCCTTCTCGGTGCTCTTGCGATGATAGATTCTATCAGGGGCGACATCGTTCTTTGTGTTCATGAAAAGCATGGAATTTTCCATTTTCTGGCCTCTCCTTGCTCTACCCCCTTTTCGTTGGGTAGGGTTTCATCTGGCGGTGCAATGGATCCTATGACCATGCTCTATCTTCTCCTGTTGTGGATCGACGTGCAGGTTTGTGTTAGCTAAGAGTGTGCGCAGTGGTTCAAGGTTGTCTCTGTGTGAGTGTGTGAAGGTGACGACGAGATCTGACCTAGTTTGCGACAATACCCGTGACTGCTTTCGGGATTTTGGCTTGTTCCCACTTGATTTCCTATCCTGTTTTTCTATTTTTGATTATGCTTTGGGAATTTTTCATTTTTTGGATATAGTTTTTTGGTTTGTGATGGATCTTGGTAGTTTGGATGTGAATTTTTTCTTAATGTGGTTTTGCGGATGAAGGATGTGGATTTTGTGATGTGGTATTGCGGATGAAGGTCGTTCTGGTTTGGTTCAGTGGCAATGTGGAATTGGTAGCTCCTCATAGAATTGGTGAGGCCTATGTTTTCTGTGTGTTTATGGTGTGCAATTTTTGTATGGTCTAACTACATTTCAGGAGTAAGTGAAGATGCAATGAACTATGGTCTGCGGGGATGCATCTTTGATTTTTTACAATTTTGTGAAGGTTGATGTGTTGCTATGCATTGATGAGGCTTTTGTGGTTTTATTTTTGTGAATTTTCTTGTGGCACTGTGGCCTTGTTCCATGAGATACTAAATCCATTTTACTTGAAAGGGATTTTCCGAGATGAGGTTTAGAGAATAGAGCATTCTCCTCTTCATCTTTATCCGTAATTGGATGTTTTGAGAGGGTATGGTGTTTTCCATCAGTACCGAGCCTGTGCATCCTTGCACAAGATAGCTAACCGAGCAGCAATGAGAATGAGGATGCTAATCATATTGTTTTTTTGCTAGGGTGGGGCTTTTCCTTACTCTTGAATTGGATTGTATTTTATCTTGATGAACTTGGTGCATGGAGGCATGGTTGTGTTTTAATTCTTTGATGTCACTCTGGTTTCCACCTTTTGCATCAAAATTGATTTTGAAATAAAAATTTAATATTCAGTCAGTATCTTCAGGTAGTTGTTGTGCACAAGTGTTGTGGATGAAAATCACTGTAATAGACTTTGGACTTAATTTTAATAATAGACTTATTTTATGTGATAATACAAGTGATATAAACATTTCAAAAAAAATCCAATAAGTCATTCTAGAACTAAGCATATTGATATTAGACATTATTTTTTATGAGATCATGTTCTTAAAAAGAATATATATTTAGAATTTGTTAATACTAAATATAAATTAGCTGATATTTTACTAAACCTCTTCCCACTGCTTGTTTTGATTTTATTAAGGGGGAGTTAGGTTTATTTAATTTTTAATTAAATATTTATTTTATTTTATTTACTTTTATTTTATTTTAATTTGCTTTATGCTTAATTTATTTATGTAAATATAATTTACTTTTATTTTTATCTTACGGTATTTCAGTTAATATATGTTATCTTAAATATATTTATGCTGCATAATTATTAAGATTTTGTAATAATTTTCATGCGACACAAGAAATGAGGACAAATGTCATTTGTTAGAAACCATTTGTTTTCCAAACCCCTCATCTTCCAAATCCTAATTACCCAAAAAAACCCCACTTTGAAAAACCTTTAATCCTCATTCGTCCTTCCAAATCCTAGAATCCTAAAACATCGGATTTTTAGATCTTCAAGAATGATGAAATCCAAGAGAATTGAAGAAGGAGAAGAAAGTGAAACGAAACGTCAAAGAATTTTAGGTAGAAAAATTCTTTAGGGAAAGGTGATTGATTTCAAATGGTTATGCAAAAAAAATGTACTTATGAAGAAAGCACTATCTTTTCAAGATCTCGAGATAGATTTCAATGACATAAACTCAGAATTTCTCTGTGAGGTAGAACTTAATTCTTTTTATAAGAGTGTGTAGTTTATTTTTAGAGATAAAAAAGACATGATTTTTGAAAGTATTAAAGATGTGGATTTCTCTATTTCTTATACTGAGGATGCGAAGATTTTGAACCGTCCACATGAAGGAGTTTTCCATTTTGACCTTAAGTCGATTGGAGATAAGGACCATTCTTCCAAAGAAATTATGTATTTTCTGTTCAACTCAACATACATCAGAAAGATGTTTTTTTAAGTATTTTGAACCTGATCATAAGATTCTAGTGAAATTTATTCAGACAGGAATAGTGCCAAGGATGGCTGAGATGGAGAAAATCCGTTACTCAGACATGTATATCATGTTTCTTTTTATGAGTGATATCAAATTAAATTTCCCAAGGTATTTATTTAGATATCTTCATTAATGTTTTTCACCAGATGTGATAATTAAAACTTGTAACTTTAAGAGTAAAATGTCATCATAGTAATGTTCTTAATGATAGAACTTTAAGGAAACTTGGATTTTCTAGAGCACAGTGAAAGGAAAAATTTCACCTGTTGGAGTTGAGGAAGAACATAGGTCAGGAGATTTTGCTTAGGGGGAGAAAGATAGTGTTCAAAAGGAGAGAGTAGCTGAATCTCAAATAGATGTAGTTTCATAACCATCCAAGAGAAGGGTTAGATTTAATTCTAAAGAAGAAGAAGAGTAAGAACAAAGTCAAGAAGGTCTTATTATGAAACCTATAAAAAGAGATTCTCATAAAGTTGAAGAGTGAATGTTGGCTTCTGGAGAAGCAATATGCTTAGTTCATTTGGAAGAGACTATCGATGAAGAGGAAATTTAGGTGGAGAGTCAAGATAGAGAGATTGCGATTTTACCTTTGGCGAGTGAACAAGTACAAGAAATAATTATGGTGGAAATAGTTCAAGAACATAATATTCAATTTGAAAATGTTCAATCAAATTTTGTTAGTGAAGAAGTTATTAAACAAGTATATGTTCAGGAAGGGAAGATTTTATGAGAATCAATTATAGAAATTCAACCTTTAATGGTAGATCAGACTATGGGACAGTAAGATCGTATTTCTAGTGGGCAGACTGATGTTTTGGATAATCAGTCATTTTCTTATGAAGAATCAACAATGAAAATAGGGGAAGATACCTTACCTCTTGAAAATGAAAATCAGGATATGAATACTGAGGCGACATCTGATTCATTATCTCATCAAGTTGAAGAAGTTATGATGAAATTCAATAAGTCTCAAGAGAAGAATTCCAATTTGCAATAGGAACTGGAAATTTCAAAGAAAAATCTTTAGGAGCTTAATGATAATACTGTTTCTGGAAGGGATTCTAATGCCTTCAAAATAGACATGTTAAATGAGATTGGGAAGATAATATCTGAAGCTATTTCAAAAACATATTTTACTGAATTAAAATGCTACTTGGGAATTCAGTTTGAATCTGTGAAAGGTTCAGTGAATCAGGCCAGTGCATCTACTCCTACCCCTACAAAAAGTCCAGATTTAATCGAAAATATTTCAGGCCATTACATCCATTATGGTAGATATGAATTTTCGACTTCATTATCTGCAATGCAATAGTGCTCCTCTATCAATTTTATTAGACAATAAAAAATTTATTATGGATCAGTTAACTCAAGGAGAAACAAAAATTAGATTGATGTTGAGAAAGTTTTCAGATAAGTTGGAGCTGTTCATGAAGCAAGAGGAAAGTCTTCATGAGTATCTGAAATTCAACATTATGGATAATTTGGATGTCAATAATGATGCCAGGTAGTTGATAATTCAGTTAGGAGATAATTTTATGAAGAAGCTAAGATTGCAGATGGATGATTTGAAGGGCATGTTTGAATCCATACAAAATTCTCATATATCCAATCCTTATCCTTATTTTTCTTTCCTAACTTGACCCATGATAATGAATGTTTTTGTTTATCAGTTAAAAACTTTATTGTATTAATGTATTTATTGATCAATGAATTTGTCTGTTATCTATATATTTAATTTCATTATTTTATATTCTTTTTTATTTTTTATATAGACAAAATCCATTTCTCTTTATTCATTATAGTTACTTATAACTTTCACTTCTCATTCAGTTCAATAATAAATATGTTTTAATCTATTTCTATACTTTCTTTTTGATATCCCAAAAAGAGGGAGAAATTTAGACAAACACAACATTAATTTTATTTGATAAATTAAAATATTTCTTCTTTATTGAAATAATTCATAATTTTTATTTGGGAGAAATTAGATGATACAACATTTAATTTAAAGAAATTCAAACATTTCTTTGAAATCTATCATTGGGGGAGAAATTCAAATATTTATTCTTTATCAAAAAATTTTTACAAAATTATAAATTATTTTTTCTAAGATTATAATTTTAATTTATGGGTTTTGTGAACATAAAAAAGTGGGAGATTGTTGGGAATGTATTGTCTCAACAATACTATATAAATATTAATGATTTTGATGCTCACAAATACCCTTGTTTGTTTTACAAATGATTTTATTTTGAGTGTATTTTAGGAAATTTATATTATTTATTAATTATTATCTTGAAATATGATTCAACTATTTATTTACAAGAAATAATCGTTAAATTGTTTGGAATGCTCTTAAGCATATTAGAGAAAAACTGTTCACCGTTTTCTGTTTACTAGAAATACTATTCATTCAATACATTGAAGAAAGTAACGTATGGAATAAACCTAACATTTATGTTGAAAGATTAGTGCATATAGTTAATCAACCTTACATTTAATGAAACGTATGGTTAAGGAACATTACATTTGGATAAGAACCTGACATTTTCTAGAAAGAAAAAGTATGGTTAAATAACCCTATGTATGTATGGAACTTTTCAAATGTATGGATCATCAACCTTACTTTTATGATCTACCTTACGCTCTCAACCTTATTTTATAAAAGTGGATGAATGGATAATCAATGTTGTGTTCAGAGATCTATGATGATATGGATAAACGTATGGATCATCAACCCTAAATTATGATATTTAACCCTACGTTTGTTATTTTTCCATCTTGTGAAGGAACTTTATGTTTGACTTTTCAACGTCAGAAATTTTAATCTATATCTTTATCAAAGTGTTTTTCAATAGTCTTTTCGGAATTTCAGGGAAATTTAGAAATTGATTTAAATTGATTCAAAGATCATTTTAAATGATTTAAAGATCCATTTATAGCAGAGATTTTCTCTCCTATTCTTAAGGGAAGTTACGATTACTCTGAGCTGCATTTTTTGAATTTAAATTCACTCATTTTATCTAGAATATTTTGAAGATATGAAATGTTTCTATAAGATATATTGTTATATATATATTTTGGCATAAGATATTTTGATACAACGATCTGGAGATTTCTTGGCTGTATATATAATTCTTATTATTAAAGATTTCTTGTACGAGTTATTTTACTACTACAGTGATCAAGAATTTCAAATTCAAGGAATAAATTTTGAAGATATACATGTTCAAATCTGGAATCAAGATGCTATATTTTTTTTGATGTTCTTAAAATCAAATATCTCTTGTGCAACTTGATCTCTTCAGATATATTTCAAGATTATTATTCTTCTAAAGACAAGATTCATCTTTTATCAGTTGCATGTTGCTGCAACTGCGAGCTACATCTGTTTGTTTCCAAACTACTTCTTATCTATCTTGAGTTTTGACTGCTCGTATTCAGTTGTGGTGGAGTGTCAGATTCTCACATTAAGTTGTGGTTTTATTGGTTCCCTGTAAAAGAACCAAAAGGCTCTGCTTTGTAAGCCTTTGTTTATAAGGGTGAAAACTCCCTACACTTAGTTTTGGATCAGTCTTATGATACGAGGACCTTACTAGTGAAATTCACAAATACCATAGAGAGGGTGATTGGTGGAATGGACTAGGGGACCTTTGAGCCCCAAAACACTATAACTTTTTGTTCCTTGTTCTCTGTTCATTATCCGATGCATATATATTCTCATATAGAAACGCCACCAGCTCTATCTACTATTTATGTGAATCGAATTAATTGTGAAATTCTTAAAAGAACACAATTCACCCCCCTTGTGTTATCACTATAACTATTATGACCTAAAAATTATGCTAATAGAACAACCTTATTCATACCATTTTCTATCATATGGGGAATAAAATCATCGTTTCTATATATGTGTGCACAAAAACCTCCATGAATCGATGCATTTAATTTTTCATCACCAAATCACAAGCCTAGTTATAATGATTAATTAAATATATATATATAGTATTAATGACATAATAATTTTTCTAGAAATATAGAATATTACTTACCTTATTACCCTTTCACCCATTAAAAAAATGGTAGTGTCCTCGTGTGTACCATTGAAATACCACCTCGACGTGACGATGTTATTTTTTTAGTGTTTTCCATTAATGGTTGTTTATAAAATTGTATTTTTTGAATAAAAATGACAATTATGTATTTTTTATTATCATGGAGATTATTTCATAATTACCCTTTGACCATGTTTAAACAAACAAATTAATTTTTCAATTATGAATTGAACATCCTTAAAACACCCAATGTGGACTTAACCAATTAATTAATTAAATATTTGATGGTAATAAATGGAATAAATTGATTAATTATAAATTAATAAGCTTATAAATATTGTTAAACTATTATATAATAAATATAAGTGTACTGAATGGGAGTTAAAGGACATATATAAAAAATTAGGACTCGAGGTAAGGAATTTCTTAAATAAATTTCAATTCATTAGGTTATAATTACAATTCATCGACTATATTGTGAAAATATTATTTTTTAAATGACCATTTATTGAATTTTTTTTCTTTCAATTTTTTTAGTTTTACAATTTTTACACATAACCAGTTCATTGATTAATTTTGACTTCAACGATATAATTTTTGTAAGGATTATTCGTCTCCATATTTTTTTGAGATATAACTTGTATTATGAACCTACTTCATTTTATAAGGTATATATGATGCATATTTATATATTATATCATGAATTAATCTTTTATCATTATATGTAGTGTTCCATTGATTTTTTCTCTTTCATGAGATATTTATTCAATTGCTATAAATGCTTCAAGGGTTTTTATCATCTCAATTTCAATTATTTGAGATATAATTCATCTAATAACCATGTTTTATTTTATATGATGTACATAATACCCCATGAATTTATTTTCTCATATTCATTCATGAAAATATGGGTTTTACATAATCATGTTATTTTCCTTCATTCAATGGATTTTTCATTCAATAATTACCCAAGTTTCAAGTGTTTCACATCTAAAACTTCCTTATTAATTACATTTTTTATTGATGCACATATATTAATTTATATGGTGTATACACTAAATATTAACATATAATTTCATTTTTTTACACATTGTATTTTATGTCCCTTTTTTATTTTTTTCTATCAAATGGTTTTTGGATTTAAAATCCCAAAAAAGTGTTCTTACTTAAAAACATTGTTTTATATTTTTTATATATTTTTAACCAAACTCATAAATCATGAAACCCCACAAGATTCCGTAATACACTTCTTTTTAAATAATTCAATAAATTGTACTGCACACAACACTGAGTTCGAGCACACCATGACCTATCAAACTAGCCATTTGAAAAGAAGTTATGAATAATATTAACCTTAATATAAAATTTATAATTTTTTTTATCAAAATAGAAATCATTTTTCAATTTTAAATATCAAAATTATATTATAGTAAATTTTTGGTATTTTTCTAAACTATTTCAATTTTTGATGAATAGTAAAAAATACAGTATTGTTGTTAAAAACTGACTTTTTCATTTAAATAATTATTTTACATTAAATTGATTTTAAAGTCACAATAGATAAGTAATACATTTATTAACCCAATTTGGGTCATTGAAATCATTTTTATAATACAATTAGATATAAAAATTTATTGAACTTTTGAACGTCACTTTTACTAGCCTTCTAACCGCATCTACGAATTAGCATTAAACGTAATTTTACCTATTTTTTGAATTGAATTTCAAAAAATTAACATTCATGATTATAATTAGTATTAGAAATTTGGACTAATATGATAAAAATAATTTTTGGTGAATCGTAACTTTTGGATTTTATTTACCATGATTATAGGTAAATAGAGTAATTAAATGTAAAAATAATATTATAATAATATAAAATTACCCTAACACCTGTCCAAATTTCATTAGATAAGTAGTTTTAAATAAAAATCAACCTTAGGTAGAAAATATGATCCTTTTTAAGTCACTTTCATTAGATTACGACATTTATTATATTTTATTTAAAGAATATTTAAAAATGTCATATTCAAATTTTAATAACTATATAATTTTTAATATGAGGTTATATAAGTGATATGGTATACTATAAATTTTATTTAGAAAGATAAAATATTTATTTACACAATGGTAATTTATTTATAATTTTAGAAAGTAAATAATTAAATTAAACGATAACACAATGATGATTCGGAATTGATTTATTAAAGGAAGAATCAATTAAATGATACTAATAATATTATAATAAATATAATTTGAAATATTTAATGAAATATACGAATTTTTTTAAATTAAATTAACATGTTAGGGATGAGTTAATGTATTTTTTATAAGCAATCAAATTTTTATGACTTTAATAAAAACCATGTATTAAATAGTGTCAAAATTGACATAAATGAGATTTTAAAATAAATACTATTTTATTAAATGATATAAAAGTAATAAAAATATAAGGTTCATACAAATAACTTGGATAGTGTTAAATATTCCATAAATGATCCAATTGGTGTTCTTTTGGAATTTTATAGTAACTATAGTAACCCTATAATGTAAAAAAAGAAAAGTAGACACAGTAAGAGTTAAACTATTTAAGTAAGAGTTAAATCCAAAAGATAAGGTTAATTTTGTTACTTAAAATTGTCTAAAAGTCAATGTTTTAGAGGATTTATACCCATACTAATATTATCCTTGAAAATAACTCACTTCGGATCTATTTGAAATCTAAAATCAATTTATACTAAATTAATAGTTTTAGAGTTTCCAAAAGTTCCCATCATCTCTCTTATAAAAGGACACCTCTCATTCTCTTTTATACAAACCTCTAAATCCATTTGGCTTAGCCAATCCATACCCAATTCTCCTCCAAAATTCTCTCAATTCATCCTAGAGGCCATACATTGGACATAAATCCAACCTAAGGAGTCTTTTAGTTCAAATCAGAAAGAGATACCCAGAAAAGAAGAGGCTTACACACCCTGAACTAAAGGAAAGTATAAGGAAAGGGTTAATTTTACAATCTAATTATTTTCAAAGGTTATTTATACATAAGTATCTACTGAGACATATTTATTTTCCATGTCCATGTTTCTAAAAATGTAATTCAAAATATTATTGAGAATTGTTTAAATTCATTTTTACCCATGTTTGACTTTTTATAAAACATTTTAAAAGGAATCTTTCCATAATTTTCCAAACGAGGTACTTTTTGACCTTTTCAAAAAATTAAGGAAAGAATGTGTTTTTTACTTATAATCCACAAGAGATTATTTTCCACCGTTATGACACCTTAACATTTTGAATCTTCCATTATAAGCTTACAAGGTTATTTTCAAAAGAAAAGTTTTATTTTATAATTTAGAAACTTTTAAATGATTTCAAAGTTAAAAAGGGATATTTATCTCAAAGAGTTTTAAAGATTTTATTATATTATTTTCAATTATATCAACATCATTTTTTGGATTTTATGCTTAATTGAGGTTGATTTATTATACAATATTCCATATTGTATTGAAGGTTTTATGATATGTTTGACTGTGGATGTTCTATTTTGATACCATTCATGGTTTATGGTTAAAGTATTAACATTTTTCATGATAGTTTTAAAACAAATTTTTATGTTATGTTTCACCCTTTTCATATGAGGAATGCATTGGAATTAGTAAGTGATGGTCGAGGCCCACTATAGACCCTTGATTCACTGGTCGGTCTCATGAGATAAACTAGTTTGGGTTTTTACCTGTTCATGTATAGTCTTAGCATGAGGCCTGGAAGGTATGGTTTTGGATGTCCGACATTACTCATTCCCTCATTATGAGATTATTTATTTATATGATATGTAATTATTTGACTAATAGAATATCCATGTGAATGTTTAAATGGAATTATTTGATTTATTCTTTCCATATTATTATGAATATTATGTTTAAAAGGCTAGTGTTTTAGTTTTATACCTTTCCTTAAAAGTTTTTTCTTTTTTATGATAGATTCTGGTATATTGTTTATCCTTACTGAGAATCTGAGCTCACCCAATTATTATGTTTCATTTTCCCCTAGGATGTGAAGAAGTATATTATGATTGACATAAAGGGATAATATAAGGGATGTGAGTGTTTTCAAAGGAGATACTAGGTTTTTTTCTTTTCATAATGTAATGTAAAACTTATGTTTGTATCTAGTTTTTCTAAGGCTAATAAACCGAGAAGTCCTTCGGGATTTGATTTCTTCGTCATTCCAATGTAATAAAATAATGCACCAAATCTAGGCAACTGGGGTCAGGGTGTTACAAACCATGTTTATAATATTATTTGAATAATATTATTTTATAAACATAAATTATTTCCTAAAGTTATTTTCCATGAAATTTTACCTACACTTAAAAAAATTTAAAAGTAAATTTCTTAATGTTTTTTGAATGGGTCACTTTTAAATCTCTTTAAAATAGTTGGAAAACAAAGTTTATTTTTAACATTTACAATATAAATAGATTCTCCCACTATAATGACCATTATTTTCATTTAAGTTTCTATTTTAATATTCCATATTTTTTTCAAAGAAAATATGTATCCAAATAATAAGGAATTTTTTATAGAATATATATTAAAAGAAAATGATAGTTTCCCCTATTTTCAAAGAAATTTCTTAAATGTTATACAAAATGTATTTTTCATTTCTAATAATATAATTTATTGTTTACTTATTATTTAATGGTGAAATGTTAAAAATGATACTATCCTTATTATTTCTTTGGATTACTTTTGATTTTTTTAATGAAATTGTCATGGAACCCATTTTACTTACATGGTTTAATCAATTTCTAATGTAATAATAACTATTTTTATTAGTTTTATGTTGAAATATAGGCACTATGTAATTTATTAATGTTACAGTCCTTAAAATTTTTTTATAATAAAGGGAGATCTTTATATAGATCACCAATGAAATAGTTAATGATTATGTTCTCCATAATATTATTTTGGAATTAACTAAGTAGATTATTCTATTTTTAAGAGTTCTCATAAGGGTTCTATGAAGAAAATATTCGAGGATACCTCTATAGTTATTCAATGTCTTCTAGGATTTATAATGGATCCTTTGCTCAAGGATTGTTTTTACATGGATCATGATTATTGAATTATATGGTTCTATTATTTTTTTAATGATTTATTCCTCATATCATGATTTATGATCTATTTTTGATAGGTATGAATTCTCTAAAGTTATGCTCATGCATTTTGATTATGTCATCATACCCTTATGATAATATATTTACTAATGATGAAATTAAATTTTTAATTTTTATATTTACCTTTAATGAGTGTTTTATCTCATCATTATTATGTTTTCGATTTCCAATTGTTATGAATAAAGATATTTAATGAATTATGTTTAGAAAAATTTCATGAGTGAAGAATTTTATGGGAGATGATGAACACTATGGAAACCTACTTGGATGGAGTGTGTTTGACATATCTTATTTTAATGATCAAAAACCATGATTCATTTATTATTAATGTTTTACATGTTGTATGATAACATTTTATGCGAACATATTACTTTTTTAGTATTTCTGTTAAGAGTTATGGAAAGACACCATTGGATGTAAGTCACCGTTACTGCCAGTGGCGAGTCACTGTTACCGCCAGGATGAGCTACCACCATACTCGAGTCACCGTTACCAACAGGATGAGATACTACTAGACTTAAGTCACCTTTATTGCCAGGATGAGCTAACACCAGACTCAAGTCACCATTACCTCCAATATGAGATATCTCGAAAAGTGAGTTACCGCTACTACTAAAGGAGTTACTGTCAACGGAGTCACCACCCGATGCTGAGTCACCACCAGCAGTCTTGTTACTATTCCTATATGAGATCTTCAACATGAATGGTTCAATGGAAAAATATATTCCTGGATGGTTTGACCAAGTCTTTAAGACTTAGTAAAAGATGATATGAGGAATATGGATCTCCTTCACCAAGTGGTGCTATATATTCGTGACATATCTCTCTCTTAGAACAACTATTCTTTACAAATACAATGATTTTTTAGGACCAAAATAAAAGTGTAACATCAAATCTATAAACTCGCTTGAACTTTATGATTCAAATTCTATGAAGATAAATGAAAAATAATCAATAAACCCATTATTAATATTGATTGAGAAAATATATAGAGATCAACTGAAGCATTCCTACAGATTTCTACGATCCTCTGTTTCGCTTCAATATTCCATACCAAATCATAAACTCCTCACCATTGCTAATCTGATGATTAAAAACATATAGAATACATCAAAATGAGCTCTTTATATTTGTTCAATATATTTTACTTTTGAGTGGTGTGTTGTTTAAATGTTATCCAACACACACTATATCCTGTATATTATAGGAGAATAATTGTTATACTCTCCTTCATCAATCTGTTTCCCACTGTGTTTGTGGAAGAGTTCCCTGTATGACCTGTCCTTTTATTTCATCCCACACATAACTATGGAAGAAGATTTTTAGCCTGAACATATTTTTGATATTGATTGTATAACTAATCTAGGTTGTGGATTTGTTTGATTATATTTATAATCTTCTTGGCAGTAGGTGATTACTAAGTGGAGGGGATTAAGTCTAACCTTGAGACTGAAACTCTTGTTTATTACCTTGTGTCACTATATTATTTTTTTTGTTTTTATTATTTTCAAGATAATATTTAATTAAAAAACAATTACTATGATAATTAATCTTAACTAGTGTTGATATATATTTCTATCTAAGTAAAATGATCTCAAAAGTTAAGGTATTTCTATACTATATTTTAAGTGATACCTAATCACTCTTTAAGAAATATTTTAAAATGATAGATCTTATATCAATCTGACGATTTGATTAATTATCCGGTTTATTTATATAATTTTTTGGGAACTCAATTCACCCCCTCTTGAGTTACTATCCCTAACCATCATTTGGTGATAGAGGAGTGTTTAAAATTTACCTCTTTTTACTATGATTTAGTTTTATTATAAAGTTATAAAATTTATATAATTTATAAATTTTAGTTATTTATGGATAATAGGAATGAAAGATCTACTACCAATAGACCTCTTTATTTTAATGGCAATAACTATTCTCAATGGAAAATTAAAATGAGAATGAGGTTTTGATATATAGACTGTAATAGAAGATCAATACAAAATACAACAAACTATTAGAAGTGAGTGGATTTATGCTAAAAAAACTATATATAATAATAATAATTGTAAAGATATGAATTCTTTATTATGTGCTTTGGGAGATGATGAATTAAATATAATAACTACTTGAAAATCTAGTTTTGAAATATGGAATACCTTATCTATCACACATGAAGGAACATCACTACTACATATATTTATTTTATTAGTGCTAGAAAATGCTTTTAATAGTTATAGAAAAGAGCTATTAATCTAAGAAATGATGGGGGGGGGGGTCCCCCTTTAATAGCACTAAAAAAGTGATGATAAAGGGTTTCCTTTATCCATGATAAAAAATATATGATAAATGAAACTTTTATCAGTGATATTTTTATAACTAATAAAGGAACAATTTATTAACACTATAATTAGTTCCGATAAAGAGGGCCTTTATCAGGACTCTAAATAACACTAATAAAGTGGGACTTTATTAGCCCTCTAAATAGCACTGATAAAGGGGGCCTTTATCAGTGGTCAAAATAGAACTCATAAAGGCCAAGATACCTATAATGTGTTTTTTATATAACAACACACCCACCAGTAGCACTTGAACATATAAACAGTACACCCACCAGCAACACCTGCAGAACACATACACACCACCTACAAAAAACAACACCTCCACAACGCACACAAGAACAAAGCAACGCACACAACAACACACATAAGAAAGAAGAAACACACAAAAGGGTTTGGAAAAAAATTCTATATACATTTCAAACAATTTTTATATAATTACATTTACAATTATCCAACAAACAGTTAAAACATCAATGTTTCATACTTTGACATCTATGATCCCCTCTAAAAAATTTCCACCCATTGTAATAATTTCAAAAAAAATCATCCCAACTCAAGAAAAAGGTTCCACCTATATAATAAAACAAATATTATGTTAATAATACTATAAATAAATAAATTAAACATTAATATGAAAGAATACACTAATAAAATGTCATTTTTTAATAAAAAAATACATTTGGAGTTATACAGGTCACAACGTTCATCTTATTGAGGTGGGGTTGATTCCTAAACATCATAAATGAGTTATAGATC
Source organism: Viscum album (assembly GCA_963277665.1). Lineage (NCBI taxonomy): Eukaryota > Viridiplantae > Streptophyta > Magnoliopsida > Santalales > Viscaceae > Viscum > Viscum album. The sequence continues at coordinate 870,818,321 of OY728123.1, forward strand.
ATTTTCCTAAAATATAAAAACAATCTGAATAGGTTTTCTTGGTTTTGAGTATGTCTCTTTTTTTACTAAAATTAATATCAAATTTAAATGACATATTTGGATTTATACTGGTCACATTGTTTATCAGATTGAGGTGTGGTTGATTCTTACACATCTAGCTGACTCATGGATCATTTATATGAAGTATAAAAAATAATCTTAATGGGTTTTCTCATTTTTGAGTACAATAATTGTGTTTTTTTACTAAAAAATCATTTCAAACCGGAAACACCCATTTTGAGTCATACTGGTCGCATCGTGCATCATTTTGAGGTGACACTACTCTATACATGTGACAAAGGACTTATGGATCACTCTCCTAAATTATGAACACAATCAGAGGACGTTTTCTTGGTTTTTAGTGAGTGAAATGTTTTAAGCTAAAATATCAATTTCAAACTGATAACAAATACTTTTAGTCATACTGGTCAAACCGTGTTTTAGATTAAGGCGTGGTTGATTCTTACATATAAAAAATGACTCATGTATCATTTTTTATAGTATCAAAACAATCTAAATGAGTTTACTCATTTTTCGGTATGTCACTTGTTCTTTTTTACTTAAATTAATGTAAATTTTAAATAAAAACACATTAGGATTTATACCAGTCATGTAGTTCATTGTATTGAGGTGTGGTTGATTCCTAAACATAAAAAATGACTCATGGATCATTGTTATAAGGTATCAATATAATCAAAATATGTTTACTCAGTTTTTTAGTATTTCATTTGTGTTTTTTTTCTAAAATATCATTTCAAACTGGAAACACAATTTTTGAGTCATACTGGTCACATCGTACGTTGATTTGATGTGATACTACTTTATAATCCTCATAAAGGACTTTAGAATCAATATCCTAAATTTTGAAGACAATCAGAAAGCATTTTCTTGGTTTTTAGTAAGTGACACTTTTTAAGATAAAATGTAAAATTTAAACTGATAACATACACTTTTAGTCATACTAGTCACACCGTGCATCATATTGAGGTGAGGTTAATTCCTATATGTCAAAAATGTCTTATGGATATTTTTTATAAAGTATCAAAACAATCTGAATGCATTTGATCAGTTTCCAGTATGTCAGTTGTTCTTTTTTACTTAAATTAATGTTAATTTTAAATAAAAAACACATTTAGATTTATAATGGACATATTGTGTTCTATATTGAGGTGGTTTTGATTCCTACACGTAAAAAATGACTCATGGATCATTTTACCAAATTATAAAAACAATCTGAATTCTTTTTCAGAGTTTTTAGTATGCCATTTGTGATTTTTTTATTAAAATTAATGTCAATTTTAAATAAAAAGAGACACTTTGAGTCATATCAGTCCCACTATGCATCAGATTGAGGTGCAACTAATTCTGACACATCAAAAATGACTTATAGATCAATTTCCTAAAGTATCAAAACAATATGAATGTGTTTGCTCAGTTTTTAGTATGTCAGTTGTGTTGTTTTACTAAAAATATCATTTCAAACTGGAAACATGCATTTTGAGTCATATCGGTCACATCATGCATCAGTTTGACATGAGACTGATTCATACAAATCAAAAAGAACTTATGAATCTTTTTCCTAAATTATAAAGAAAATCAGAGCAAGTTTTCTTGGTTTTTAGTGAGTAACATGTTTTGAGCTAAAATGTCAATTTTAAACTGATAACAGACATTTTTAGTTATATCGGTCACACCATTCATTAGATTGATGCGTGGTTGATTCCTATATGTTCCAAATGACCGGCGAATCATTTTTATAAAGTATCAAAACAATCATAATGTTTTTTCTCAATTTTCAGTATGTCACTTGTTCATTTTGATATATTCATTATTAATTTAATATAAAAATACACAATTAAAGTCATAATGGTCACACCATGTGTCATATTTAGGTGCGATTGATTTCTACATGTCACAAGTGACTTATGGATCGTTTTCCTAAAGTATCAAATCAATCCTAATGATTTTTCTCAGTTTTCATTATGTCACTTTCTATTTTTACTAAAAATATAGACAATTTTAAATAAAAATAGACACTTCGAGTCATACTGGTCACATATTCAAGATATTTGTGTACATTATTCCATCATGTATGCTTCCTATTCATTTCTAAACAAATATATATCATCTTGTGAATAGTACTCTTTTCAAAATTCATGGATGTACTAAAAAAATATAAATACAAAAAGGATTAATAAATATTTTAAATGAAATAGTACTTATCTTCAAAAATACATCTTCAGAGATACTGGTTTGTTCATGGAATACAATCTATTTCAAAAATTTAGAAACATAATAACCACAATATTTTGTTTGTTGGTTTCGGACACTGCAGAAACATTAAGAAAAATATGTAAATTTTTATATGTGTTTTGATAGTGAAATCTTATTATATATACCTTGATACTTATCCAATCATAGTACTTGTGATGTTCCTGATCCTTTACCCATGGCCTCATTACATGATGTAGATGATATTCACGCACTACCCTATCATAACAGAATCCTCATTAAAGGATAATATAAAATTATATAACTAGATGTTTAGTTCTAAAATGTTGGATTTAGTGTATTTCAAATTGACAAACTCCATCATGTGTGGTCATTTTGTTGGATATCCATGAATTTAATCCAAGAAATAAACATTTGGAGTATCCAAATTGATCGCAAAGAGCATCTAATGATGCCTAAAAACACAAAGGAATAAGTAATGAAATAAATTAAAATATATTTGATATGATTAAATTTTAGAGTTTGACCCCTGCATCAGGTGTATTAAGAAGAGTCTATCATTAGTTATTTTTATATTAAAATATTTTAGCAGGCCTACCACTATTTCATCCCTTTTCTTGGATTCTATTTCTTTTTGTTCCATAGAGGTGACGTGGGGACTAACAAGTTGAAATTTTTGTTCATGGATAAATCCCTTCAATTGTTTTTCATATATACGTCTACAAAAAATATGAAATGTATTTAGTCATAATTATAATATCATATTAGTTTTTGGAAAATCAAATCATGAAAACCTACCTCATGTATAAATTTTCAACTAAGCTGCCTAGTCAACCATACTCCAAGATTTCACTTACATTTTCAACACTAATGAAATATGGATCTTCCCCTTTGTACATATTTTCATAAAAACTAATTGTGTGAACCCCGCAATATTTCAACTTCATATTCACATGAGCCTATAATGATAATAAATGCAGATATAGAATAGCTGGGTTTCAGGTGCTTTCGGTAGATCGTTTCGATCAGTTAGTTGATCCTTAAGATGGATTTGAGCCGTTATTTCTTTTCACCCACTTCCCAATGTCCTTATGTAATAAAATTTATCATTTAAGACCTTTTTTCATTAAATATTAATGGTTTATCTTGAAAAATAATTTGGAAAATAATATCTCCTTGTTGACATGTTTTCTTACAAGCTGTGATGGCCATGCGATGAATGTTCCAAGAGCTTGTTCGACCTTATGAATATCTTAATCATCAATTGGAATAGGGATCTCAGAGCTTGTCTCATGGGATACATTAATTAACACTTTTACATGACCTATTGGAAGTCATCTATTATGTAGTATGGAATTGTGGATATTAAAACACTGTATCCCTCACTACAAGGTGATTAGTGGGTGTTGATAGATATAAATCACCATCATTTTCACCCTATGTAATATCAGTACAGGAAAGGTATCATAATTTATCTAATTCAAAATTCATAGAAAAAATTATTAGAACATTTATTACCTTATCTAAGTAGGTTTCTGAGGGGAACGGATTGCCTCAAAGCTAGTGGGGGTGGGGAAGGATCTTCATGCACTGGTTGTTCTTGAGTTGTTTACTCTCTTCCCCCCCACCATTATATTTTCCATGAAATATCTCTATAATTGGATGTGTTCTTCAATAATAACTATTTTTTATCTCATCATTTTTATTTCTTCACTTTGATCCTCCTCTTTTTTTGTTTTCTCAAAAAATGTTTGAGGTGTCACCCCAAAACCCGCACCTCTAACGCAAACATACTTTTCTACCTACTTCAAGGCCACCAAAAGTATGTCTGCATCTGGTTTGGATGTTTATAATTCCTATGAATATTTCATATAGAAAATATAGAAAAATAAGTGACCATTATAATGTAATATCGATTAAAAAACAAATATTTATTATGTCATACTTACACATGTTTCCCACACTTTGTGTGTGTTTATATCTATTACTATCCCAAATTTATTTACATGCACCTCCTTCCATAGTACATGGCATGATATGTAAGTTACTTTGGATTTGGATTCATCAATCTACACATAAATAGAGGAACATAGTTATGGTGTTGTTTTATGTCACATAAAATTATTACGGTAGATTTAAAATATGTACCAATTTTTTTAAAGTGAAGCGTACCCTATTCTTTCTTTACGGTAGGGATAAACTGGTTTTACTACTTGTTCCTTATTTTCAACACTCATTTTATGTTTCACAAATAAAAAAATATCAATAAAAGTGATGAATACATGTATCATCAAACAATGCATTACAAAACACAATGTACATGAAAATACTGCTCCACTTGACAGTTAGTAAAGACATCCCATGCTCCTTGGGTTATCATGTGTGCATAAATAGGAGGTGGGTACGAGTTATTTTACCTTCAGAATATTTAAGAGAACATATAATTAAATTTGTGTGAAATCATATATGAATACTTCCAATAACCCTTAATACATAGTCCTTGTGAGAGTCATCCACTATAAATGAAGTCTACAAGGGATGATGAAGAGTAAGTCAATGTTTTAATATTTTATTTTTTTAGTAAATTAAAGAAATGATATTATAATGTTACCATAATATATCCCCACATCAGTGTATTAATCCCGATGACAACATGGTTCCATGACTATACATCAATCGGCACACATTTCTGAGTGAAGATTCTAATGTAATTACTGGACATGTACTTGTTGGGGTTAACATGATAGCCTCACTTATACCATATGACCTCGTATTTGATGTCTTTTTATTTTTTCCTTAAGTATTTTTCTAACACCATCAAACTATGATGCTCCTATTTTTTATACTACATCAATGTTTCATTGCCTACCATTTCCTTGGTTTCAACATCATCAATATGTTCCTATGGAGTTCTAGCATCGACATGTGTAGTTGGTGGTTGTACCTTTGTACTGGGAGAAACAGCAACAACAGGATGAGAGACCTGTTGCTCCTCTGCACTACGAGCAACAATAGGTTGAGAGACCTGTTGTGCCTGAGGATTGGGAGCATCATCACGTACAAAAGTCATTATCTATAGAAGTGGTTTAAAATTTAATTTAGATTACATAAAATCATTATATAATATATAATAACATAAGGTAACATGATGTATATTACAAAAAATATAACATGATTATTGAACTCTCTTTTTTAAAGGATGAAGAGATTTTCCCCCTTTATTAACTATCCAAATCCCTTCATTGTGGTCTTCTTTGACATAAGAAATTCCATCTACATTGGGACCACTACAAAATGATTGCAATGTACCAATTAAAGGGCCATCCTCTATTGAATTTTCATCTTACCCTTCAATATTTTTGGTCGATAACAGAAAAATTGACCACTTTCGATTTGTGGGATCTGTAACATAAAATTCATGTACTACTTGTGATTCCATTATAAATGGTTTTTATTTGTACCCTTCCTTACTAAAATAAAATTTCAGGAATCCCAAATCATCTACTTTAATAACACTCCTGTTATCAACACACTTGCATTGAAAAAACGACACTTGGAAGTTTGTATAATCAAACTCCCATATTTGTTTGATATTTCCAAAGTATAATATATTCACATAAATTGGATTTCTATACTTAGCACTAGAAACATGTATCTCTTCAGCCATAAGTTTCACCCCACTATTCTGTATGGTACTATCTTCATCATGCTCATTAGTATAGAATGTATATAAATTAATTACATAAGCATTATAAGATAATGCATACACACTTGGTCCTTCAGCTAGCCATCAAAGTCATTCTAAAATTGAGTCTGGATTTTCATCTGACACCTTAAATATATGGTCCCAAAACCATCCTATAAATTGTCGATTATGTGTATTTGATATCTATTTTTCATCCCTTGATGGATTAAAATGACTAAGAATTTCATTTTTTAGTTTTGGAATATGGATCAACCTCTAAAATATTATGTAAAATGTAAAGGTGGGCCTACTCCCGATCTATAATATTGATTGTGACAACCTCTCTTCCAGAAATTCCTTCACCCACAAGCTACCCAATGTGATGATATTTTGATAGACCAATGCCTTCCACACCAAAAAATTATTAGGTATAGAATTCAACGACTTCCTCAACAATATATCGCTCTGCAATACAACCCTCTATCTGACTTTGATTTTTGACACACCCTTTTAAAATCTTCATATACAATTCAATGGGGTACATCCATCTATAGTGTACAAGACCACATAGTCTGATCTCTCTCACCAAGTGAACCATAAAATGAACAATCATATCAAAGAATGTTGGTGGAAAGAACATTTACAATTCACATAATATGACATCAATTTCTCTTTCTATACTCGAAAATTTCGTTGGGTCTATAACTTTGCTGCATATATATTTGAAGATGAAACAGAGCTTCGTTAATGTATAACATACATTCTTAGAAAAAATGCAGTGTAAAGCTATAGAAATTATATCTTGCATCAAAACTTGGAATTCATGTGATTTCAAACCCTTTAAATTTAAATCGGTAATTGACATGATATTCTTGATATTCAATAAATACCCCTCTAAAAACTTTACATCATTCAAGAAGTTGAATAACTGATATCTCTCATGCCTAGAAAGAGTGTAAGCAGTTGAAGGAAGAAAAGTTTTTTCTTCACCCTTCACTGGTGCCAACTCTTCTCATATTCCCGTGTCAACCATGTCCAACCTAGCCTTAATACCATCCTTTATTTTTTCGGGTGCATTTAGCGACGTGTTGATGACACTGTCACATCCATTTTTTTCAACATGTATAATATCAAGAAAGTGTCTGATGTATAGACAATTCTAGTTTGGTAATTCAAAAAGAAACCGATCTCTTCTTCCAAATGGTTTTCATAAGGTTTTTCAAAAATGGTTTACCAAAGCAGTGTCCATATCTTTTACTTTATCAAATAGTTGATCACCTGTTAGTGGAAACGGTGCTATGAATTATTCTAAAAATCCATCGAATGATGTCATCCAAGATCATTACTTATGTCGTTGGGGTAGAAATCTGCGATGTCCTAGAAACACCATTTTTGATGAATGTTTCAACCTAATTGACTGTGTACATTGTTCATAGATGAGACACTAATGAATTCATTTAATTCTATATCCTGACAAATTTCCATAAGCAGAAAAGTCATTTATCATCCAATACAACATAGATCTCAATGTAAATTCTTCATTTTTATAAGTATCATACAACGTAACACCTGAATCCCACAATAATTTCAAATCCTGAATCAATTGATCCAAATAAACATCAATATCATTACATGGTTGTTTCGGTCTTGATATAAGTATAGATAGAATGATGTGTTTTCATTTTATGCATAACCATGATGAAAAGTTATAATTTACCAACATAAGCAACCATGTACTATGAGTGATGATTGATAATGCAAGATGAAGGTTTCTCAGCTCATTTCCAAAATCAGGATACTCACGATCGATTCTCTTCCACTGAGGAGAGTCGCTGGGTGATGTAGTTTCCCATATTTATTTCTTCTGTCTGCGTGACACATCAATTTCCATACGGTCTCCTCACTTACATATAAGCGACTAAACCTTAGAATGATTGGAAATTACCAGAAAACTTTCATAGGACCAGATTCATCTTTCTTGTATCAAGAAGCACCAAACTTTGAGCATTATATAAGTGATTTGTGGTCCTAATTAAATAGTATACAGTTATTCGGGAAAGCATGTATTCATTCAGAGATCATAACCATTGAACGTAACATTTTTTTGGAATCATATGTTCCGATCAAGGGATCATTATATTCTGGGAGTATGTCATTTGAGATAACAAGTAATTCTGAAAAATTGGAGTCACTCCATCAGTTACCTGATTTCAAATTATACAGCTTCAGTATGGATGATAATACTGTATATTCAGTGTAGGGGTGTCCATGGGTCAGGTTGGGGGGGTTTTTGGACCCGACCCAAGAAAAAGAGGTCGGGTCGGGTTAGGGATTTTTTTCAACTCTGACCCGACCCGAACCAACCCATCTCAGTTCGGGTTGGGTTGGGTTGGGTTGATCGGGTTATGGCTTAAAAAAATCACATCGCTTATTTGGGATCTTGTCCAGTGGGTTGATCGGGTTATGGAAAAAAAACCTCACGGGTTTCAAGCTTATTTGGGATCCCACCCCGCGATCGGGTTACGTCTTCCACTGTCAGCCGATTCATCTTCTTTGCCAAGCCAGGAGCCATGCGATGAATCGAACACCCATAGCTCTCCGCCCTATGATGATTCGATGCCCATAGTCACCACACACCCAAAACTACCACCCTGATGAATTGACAACAACAGCCGCTGCACTAAGATGAATCGAAATCCCAAAACCACTGCCATACGGTGAATCGACACCCACAACCATCGACTTTTGATGAATCAACGCTGACACCCACAACCATCACCTTGTGATTAATTGATGCCCACAACCGCTTCCCTATGAAGAATCGATGCCCACAACCACCACCCTGTGATGAATCAACACAAAAAAAACACCAATCACCTGTAGGTAGTAGCTGAGGTTGGAGGTGGTTGAAAAAGAGACAGAGACGAAGGCAATGTCAAATCAGATCTGTTTTAATTCTCCTCTGATTCCATAAGATTTAGGGCAACAGCCGTGGCAGAGATGAAGGTTGTGTCAAAGGTGAAGATGGTAGATATAGGTGAGGTGCGATGTAGATAGTGGAGGAAAAATACACCGACGAGGGTGAGGGAAATGGTAGAGGTAAAAGGGGGAAGACAACGGCATGGGTGAGGGTGAGGGTGAGGACATTAGATCGATAGGTGGGAGGGAGAGGTGGAAACCACGATGGGAAGGCAGGATAAGTCGGGTTGTTGGGTCGGGTTGGGTCAATTTTTTCCCAACCCGACCCAAACTGGTCGGGTCGGGTCGGGTTCGTCGTGTTGGGTCGGGTCTGGACACCCCTAATTTAGTGCAATCACCATACAATGGCATCTTTTCAAAACTCTCTAACTGCTCAAATGATTTTTTGTAATCATGAAGTTCATCTTCAAACATCGTTGTTATTTACTCAATATGATCTTTATAATCATTCACATCTATAATCATGTCCTCGATACGGTATTCTTCATTGTACACACTTGTAATCATATTAAATGATCCATAAAACAAATGGTTATCCTAGCCACTAGCTACATTCAATTTTTCCTAATGTTTGTTCTAACATTTATAGCTTTGATCTATTCCGTGACCGATCAAGTGTTCTTCCCACTCCTCTAGACTAACTTGTCTTGAATAAAAACGACATAAACATGGAAAAATTATTTGACAAGGGCCATATGCATGATCTTTTTCAAACTTGATGAACACATTCACTCCATCTTCATACTCTCTTGTCATACGATTGGCATCCATACTGTCTTTATTCATATACATCCTATTATATTCGATGATATTAGTATTTAACAAAATAAATACACAAAATATTGATATAATGTAATGGTTTTACTAATTCTATAAAAATATAAACTTAAAAGATTATGAAAAAACTATAGTTTAAATGTCCTTTGATAACTATTTAAGAAATTACACTTGAAATCCCATTAAAAAACCAACCATTTACACAAATTCCTCTTTAAAATAACAATCCATTTTTAAAATAAATCAATCAGTTCCGAACACTCTTTTACAAAACCACAATTCATTTTTTAAATCATTCAAGACCACTTCATGATCCAATAATCTCAATAATTTAAAACGGGGGAAATACCTCTAAAAAACATTTCAAAACACTTGAATCATTTTAAAATAACAACTTAGGCATTTTCACAAAGACATAAATCCCAAAAAAGACACTTTAAAAAATATACATATAAAACACCTTGATTCATCCCAAATCAACCAGTGTTGTATGATTCCATCACATTATTCCAAAGGTAGGTGTAATAATAATAATTTTTATATGAATTTGTTATTGTTCTCCCCGCCATTGGATATCCCTTATCCATACTTCCATTTTCCAGTTATATCAATTATCCTTCACCACAACACCAAAGTCCCAACAGATATATTCCATAGTTAGTGACCACACTCGTAACCATGAAAAACTCTTGTTCCAGTTTACTACAAAAACTGTATTATCCCAATGATCCTTGGCTCACACCAAATAAATTGGTTGTACACCCCAATAATAATGTATATGTCTCTCACATGAAGTATTATTGGTTCCTTCCTTTATAAATACACATAATAAAATCTATAAGATTGAACCCAATACATAATAATTTTTTTTTTCAAGTGTCATTCCTTTCACACAAAGAATCTCCCCATGATACACATCACTAGAAGAAACTATGTTTCCTTCCAGATCCTTTTAAGTTAATCATGTATAAAGTCCAAATAAGAAAAGGACTATGGTAGTAAATTAATAGATGGTATGATTTTCCATAGCCTATTTTCTAAAAGCTTCAAAAAGACTTTATAAATGACATTACAAAGGCTAGTAATTTTAAAATTATTAACTAAACCCATATTAGTAACCTATAGAATCAATGTGTTGATAGTATCATTATAAGTATTAGGAGAATTCTTACCTCTTCAAAACTAATTCACGAGGTTAACAACATTAAGTCCCAAAATAGTCTATAACTTTTTAAAGATAATTTCATAAAAAAAATCTAGGTTTGGTACATTTGATGGATTCATCAACCTAAATTTCATGACCACTTCATAACATTGAATATCAATAGTTAATAATTCATTAATATAATTTGTTAAAGTTGTAATAAAATTATAATTTATATATTTAGATATAAAATTATTCTAAGAAAATTTGATTTGATAATAATTTGAATTATATCATTTTCCCTTTGAGGGGATTCACTATAAAGTGCTTGAGGGTGGAAGGATTCATTATATGAGTTGTTATGGTTATTTGGGTAGGGTGTCTAGAAAGTATCTCATGAAGTTTTGTATAGGTAGGGCTAAAAAAAGATATGTTTCCCTTATTACTCAATTTATCCCTTAATAAAAATATCAATGTATTCTCCAATAAAGTAGGATTATCATCCCAACAACATAAATTTCACGTGGCGTGCTTATTCCATTTATGTCATGAATTTATCCTTTACTGCTCATTTTCCTCTAGGGGAGGTATTTTCAAAACCAATAGGTTATAGAACTAGAAGGTAGAGATTTGTTGTAGTGACTTAGATGTAGCTTTAATTTTTTGTTATGGTATATCAGGTTTGGGGATTTGATTCAATTTAGGTATGTTCTAGAATTTATTATTTTATTTGAATGTTTTAGGGGTCTAATTTATGTTTTAGGGGTTTAACATTAGGATTGTTGATTTTTAGAAAATCAAACTAGTGGTATCAACTCCTTTTCTTATTCTACTACCAATTACAAAAAGTGGTATTAAATATTGGTTACATAACATATGGTGATTATTTTATCAAGACTAGATAGAAAGTCTTGGTTTCAAGACTACTGGGTTTCCTTTAGTGATGTGGTTTTCTATGATTTAGTGGAATTTCACTAGTAACAAAGTTGTGGGGCTATTGAAATGGGTAAGATTTGGATTGATATTAAATGGTGGAGGATTCCTGATTTGGGGGAAAATGGACTTCCTACTCTTGAAGAGTTTAAAAGTTACATTGATTTTAAATTAGTCAGAAGCAAAGTGTTCAGTAGAATGGGAAACCATGAGATGAAATCATTAGAATTTTTTTAAAAGGTGTTTCTAAGAGAATCTGAATCCAAGAGGGATGAAGGAAATGACTCGATGACATCGAGCATTAAAGTTGGATGTGTAGTAGATGGAGGGATCAAGAAGAATGATTGTTTGAGGTTTTGGTGTAACAGTGGTTCTCAGTGAGAATGTATCAATTCCTAGAAAGTGACATGTTTTGATCCATATATAGGGAGAGCATATGGATTCCTAGTATGTGTGGGGATGCAATCCCATACTAGAAAGAGTGGATCAATATCTAGAAAGTACACATCCTAGGTCCCACCTAAGTAACTATAGTTCTCCTGATAAATGAAATGGAGGAGATCAAAATCAATCACATATAATCTGAATAACATAAAAAACTATTCATCTCACCTCTAAAAACCCATCACTGAAACAACCCCTTTTTACCCATGTATAACACATTCCAAAAGAAAATCATCTCACTTTATAAAACCATCAAAATTATAATATAATATAGCTAAAATGTTCCCAAATCAAAAATTCTTTTTATAAGGTTCCAACCAGATAATTCATTGATAACCAAAGCATGAAATTATTTTTAAGAATTTTCCAAATGATCCTTAAATATTTCACCCAAGTTGAACACATAAAATCTTTTTTTGGAGACTAAACATGATTGAAAACATAATGAAAAACTCCTTTAAATATTAAATGAATTAAATTACAGTATAAATATATCAAACATACATAACAGGGTGTCAAAAAATCATATAAGATATCATTACATATTACTAAATCAAATTAATATATAAGATTCATAAAAAGATAACGAAAGAACACCAAAGTTCAATAACAATCAAATACCCTTCACAAACCAACCAACATGAAATTCATTTAGTGCGTAAACAAGGACCACTAATTTCTTTTCAAAAACCAACCAATATTCAATTCATTTACTGCGCAAAAAAGGACCACCAACAACCATGATTTTCAGCAGGGTGTTTATCCCATATAATTCACAACATCACTATCAAACAAAGAGAAAGAGGAGAAAACTCACTGAGAAGGTGTCATTTAGCGTGCAATGGAGGTGCATTCGCAGCGGAAGAGAGGCACACATCAGAGGAGTCCTCCAGTGGAAGAGAGGTGCATGACGGTGGTGTGGCGCACAAGATAGGTGTGGCACGTGACGAAGGATAGGTGTAAGGTGGTCTGGTTCACGCACAACGGAGGATAAGTGCATGGAAGATGTGTGGTTTGCGGAAGAGGAGAGGTAGCAGGAGAGGAGGGGGAGGAGGAGGAGGAGGAGGCACGACTGTAGCTACTAACTTCTGTGAGATCTTGAGGGGTGCGAGGAATGAGGAGGTAGTTAGAGTTTTTTTTTATAAAAACAGGTGAGCCTTTTATCAGCACTAGCTAAAAAGCGCTTATAAATGTATGTTTTATCAGTGCTAAAATAGAAAGTATTGATAAAACATGCCTTTAGGAGTGCTTTTTTAGTACTGATAAAGATAATCATTTATCAGTGCTAAAAAATCACTGATAAAGGACGCCTTTATGAGTGCTAAAAATATAGCGCTGATAAAGACATCCTTTATCAGCGCTTTTTTAGCACTGATAAAGATAGGCCTTTATCAGCTCTAAAAAAGCGCTAATAAATTTATAATTTTAGTAATTTATTTATATTATTATAAATATTTATAAAATTATATACATGATAAATATATATTTATATTTATAAAATTATAATTTAAATAATTATAAAATTATAAGAAATATACTTATTATATTTATAATCTTAGAAATATATATAATAAATATATTAATTACATATCTTTATAAGATTATAAATGTATATAATTATATTTATTCAAATTTTATAATTATTTATATGAATATATATTTATTTATAATTATAATTTTCAATGAATATATATTTATTTAATTAAATAATCATTAAATTATAACAAATTAATATTTCTAATATTTATAATTTTAAAAATATTTATATTTAATATATCTATTATAATTTTATAATTATTTAAATATATCATTATTTATTTATAACTATAAATATAAATATTTGTATTTATTTCTCAATATTTCTATATATTTATTTAATTATATAGAACATTATATATGAAAATAATAAATATTTTTTTATGAATTAATAATTATTTAAATATATAAATATTTATTTATATTTATAAATAATAAATAAATAAATATTTATTTTTAATTAATAATTATAATAAATAAATTATTTATAGTTGTAATTATTTATATATATATAAATAATTATAAAATTATGATAAATATATTTATAATTTTACAAATATATATAATTAATATATTTATTATTATTATTTTTATTTAAATATAGCTACATTTATTTAGAATTATATTTATAACAAATTGTTATTTATTTATAGATATTTGTATATTAATATATATAATTAATATATATATTATAATTTTTTAATTATTTAAATATATCTCTATTTATTTAAGAATTATAATTATAAATATTTGTATTTATTTATAGATATTTTTATATATTTATAAATATATTTAATTAATTATATATTTATAACTTTATAAGTAGTATAATAAATATATTTATTATAATTTTATAATTTTTTACATATATATATTTATTTATAGTTATAATTACAACTATACATAAATATATTTATAATTTTTTGTATATATATATAAAATGATAATATATGTATTTATTGTAATTTTATAATTATTTATATATATAATTTTATTAAAATTATAATTACAAATAAATATATTTGAAAATTATTTATATATACATAAAATTTAATAATTATAAATATAATAAATATATTTAATTTAATTTTTAAGTTTTGAGAACATAATATAATATATGGGTAATTGCCAACGAGCCTGTACCCTAGTGGTATAGGCTCCTGCTTGGCATCCAAAAGACCCAGGATCAAATCTGGGCAGAGGAGAATTTCCGAGTTACTGTAGTAGTACTGTAGCAGTACTGTTGCAGCGGAAGAACTATAGCAGCAACAACACTGTAGCGGCAGAGGGACTGTTGCAGGTACTGCAGCAGTGGCTGTACTGTAGTAGGGACTGTAGCAGTGCGGGTACTGTAGCAGTACTGTTCTCCGAGGGGTCCTTTGGGCCAAAAAATGGGCTTTCAAGCCTTGTATTCAGGCCACTTGGCCTTGGGCCTTCGGGCTATGTAATGGGTCTCCCTCTACCCAGTCTTAAGAGGCCTTTGCATTAAATAATAAATTGAGGCTTCGGCCCCAACCTTTTAAAGAAAATATAATATATGGGTAACGTGAATTAATCATATACACCTAGTAAAATATACATAATAAAAAATGATCCATCAATGGGCAACATGAATAATAAGAAGTGTGTAATGTATAAATGAACATTCATGATGATACATAACATATATGCATCCATGATCAATATATTAATTGACCAAATTTATTGGAAACACACATATATTTAATTATAATCTTATGTTTTTTTAAAACATTACATATATATATTTGAATTATTAAAAAATATATATTAATTTTAAACATGTGTTTTTATTTAATATATAAAAATAAACATTATTTTTGAATATAAATATAATAATTGTATATAAATTATTATTAAAAACTTTTATCAGGGATAAGATTAGTGCTGATAAATCTACCATTTCTCGACGCTAAAAAAATGATGATAAAGGGTACACCTTTATCAGCACTTTTTAGCACTAATAAAGGGTAGATTTATCAGTGTTTTTAGCTAGCGCTGATAAAGGCCCCCTATTAGTGCTTTCTTCTTAGTGTTGATAAAATGACACACTTCCCTTTCCCCATTTTGTGGTAGTACATAAAATGTCAAGGAAATGAGACTGAATACATATACAATAAAATATGATACTTTTAAAATGAAATAAGATGAACCCATTTATGATATGTATCTCAGGATCAATGAAAGAAGGAATACTATGCACTCACTTGGAAAGAAATTAAGAGAAAAAGATCAAGTGATGAGACTGCTTAGATGCTTACCCGACAGATAGAGAGGAACATCTAAGTCAATCAGAGAGTCATGTGATGTGAGTAAACTACCTATCAATGAACTGATAGGAAAGCTGATGATTTATGGAGAAGGAATTAAAGTTAACAAAGATATTGATGAATATGAACCAAAAAGAAAATCAGTATCCTTAAAATTTACTATATACAGACAAAAGGAAAAAGTATAAGTTAAAGATTCCAGTGAAGAAGGATATCCTTTTGACGGTGATGAAGAAATGGCACACATGGAAAGATGATTCAAGAAATTCTATAGGAAAAATAAGTTCTTCAAAAAATTCAAATTTCAGAGGATATTATGATAACAATATAAAGAGGAAAATGGATTAGAAAAAGGATTATAAAAAAGATGATACTGAAAATGAAGTTACCTGTTATGAATGTAAAAGGAATGGCCACATTAAAGATGATTGTCCAAAATTAAAATATAAAAATAAGTATGATGTTACTGACAGGCGACACAAAAATGCCATGAAAGAAACATGAAGTTCCTCTAAAGACATTTCAAGTGACTTAGACACTAATCAATAAGATAAGTATGCCAGATCCAACATGTGATTTATAATAAACACATCAGAGGTACAAAATTATCTTTCTGTATCTTCTACCGATGCTTTATACATGTCTAAAAATGAATAAAGTAATTATAATGGGGAAAACATGAACAAAAAAGATCTGTATGATTACTGTAACATAATGGAAGACACTTTTAATAAACTGAAAGATAAATATAAGTCTCTCAAAAAACAAAATGCTTTAAAAGTAAATGTTAAAAATAATCTTACTATTGGAAGAGAGAAAAATTAACAACTATTGAAAGAAAACAATGAATTAAAACTACTAAATGAACAGTTAAATAAAGACATAGAAAAATTTACCAATGGTAAGAAAGCATTAACTCAAATACTAGGAAAAAAAGTTTCTCCCAAGTATGAAACTGGCATAGGTTACCAGTTAAGACAAAGAAAAATTAAAAAAACCATATTTAAATCAAGTTCCAATACTGAAAGTTCATATACTACAAACACATACTAAACTACACCTAACATAATTTTTATCTCTAGAATTATTCAATCTATTTATAATAAACCTGTTAGAAAAATATGGATACCAAAATCTCTTTTTACTAATATATCAGGACCCAAGATAATTTGGGTACCATAATTATTTTTGGCATAAACTTTGTGTTGTAAGAAACTTGTTTGAAAACCTACAGAAAAATCATACAGTATATGGACAATGGATGTTCTAGAAACACGACTGGTGAGTATTCAAACTTTAAGAATTTTATTACAGTTGATGGTGGATATGTCACTTTTGGTGACAATTCAAAAGGGAAAATCATCAGCCTTGGCCAAATTGGTAATTCTAATTCAGTATTAATTTCCAATGTTTTATATATAGATGTATTAAAATATAATCTAGTTAGAATATCCCAATTGTGTGATGATGGATTTTATGTTAAATTTTAGAACAATTCATGTCATTTTTTTAATGATAAAAATGATTTAATTTTTACTAATTTGAGAAATGATAATATTTACACTATTGATTTAAATTCTAAAAATTAAAATAACATTTCTTGTTTAAGTGACTTTCATAAATAATCTTGGCTTTGGAATAGGAGACTAGGCCATTGCAATATTCACTCACTTAGAATGATAACTATGAAAGGGTTGGTTAGAGACCTACCAAGGCTTGAATTCTCAAATGATAGAGTTAGTAATCCCTTCCAAAAAGGGAAACTTCCTAATATTTCTTTTAAATTTAATAAATAAGTTTCAACCACTCAACCTCTAGAGTTAATTTATATAAACCTATTTGGACCTTCCAAAGTTTCCAGTCTAAATGGAAAACACTATATCTATGTCCTTGTAGATGAATTCTCTAGATACACTAGGTTATTATTTCTAACTCACAAAAGTGAATATTATTCTTAATTTATTATGTATTAAAAATCTATAGAAAACCTTAGTGGACTTAGGATAAAGACCTTAAGGAGTGATCATGGTTAAGAATTTTAAAATCAAGACTTTGAGTTATTCTGTTATCAAAATGGCTATAATCACAACTTTTATGCTCATAGGGCACCACAATAAAATAATGTGGTAGAAAGAAGAAATAGAAATTCAAGAGATAACATGAACCATGTTAAATGAGTATGACCTACTTATTTAATTTTGGATGAAGCTGTCAATACAACCCAATATATTATTAACAGAGTTTTGATTAGACCTATCTTAAATAAAACACTTTATGAGTTATAAAATAATAAAAAACCAAAGGCTAACTACTTTAGAGTTTTTAGTTTCAAAGTATTTATTCTTAATACAATGGAAAATTTGGAAAAATTTGCATCCAAGAGTGATGAAAGAATTTTCCTTGGTTATTCAAATTATAGAAAATCCTATAAAGTATTTAATAAGAAGACCATAAAAATGGAAGAATATGTTCATATCATGTTTGATGAAACTAATCTCAATGAAGATAATACTATCTTAGAAGACCTTGAGGATGATATTTCATCTTTGAATCTCAACTCCAAACCATCTAAAAGTTCTATTAAACAAACAAACACTACATCTAGTGATCCACCAGAACCTGAATAGGAAGAAAATCCTGAGCCTAATAGTCCCTCTTTTCATAGACCCATTAGAACCCATAGACACCACCCTTTAAATGCAATAATAGGAAACTTAGATATAGGTACACAAACTAGACATTCCCTAAGAAATCAAATTGAATATCAAGACTTATTGTCACAAATTTAACATAATAACATCAATGATTCCATCAATGATGAATTCTGGGTAATAACTATGCAAGAAGAACTTATTCAGTTTGAAAGAAACAATGTTTGAGAACTTATTGATTGACCTAAAGATACCTTAACTATTGGAACTAAATGGGTGTTTAGAAACAAGGTTGATGAATCTGGCACTATAGTAAGAAATAAAACTAGATTAATTTCATAAGGTTATAATCAAGAAGATGGTATTGATTATGAAGAAAATTTTGTACCTGTAGCAAGAATTGAATATATCAGGATACTTCTTACCTATACAACACATCTGGACTTAAAAATTTATCAAATGGATGTTAAAAATGAATTCTTTAATGGATTTATAATTAAGGATGTTTTTATTGAACAAACCCCACGATTTGAAAAACCTCATTTTCCAAATCAAGTTTTTAAATTAAGAAAAGTATTGTATGGTTTAAAATAGGAATATAAGATATTGGTATGATATGATTACCTCTTTCCTTGTTTCAAAATGTTTTTCAAATGGAATATCTGATCCAAATCTCTTTATAAAAATAATTTTAAAATATGTTTTGATAATTCAAATTTATGTGGATAATATTATTTTTGAATCTAATATATATTCCTTGGGTTCTAATTTTTCAAAATTAATACAAATAGAATTTGAAATGAGTTTAATGGGTGAACTCAAATTCTTTCTTGGATTTCAGATTTTTCAAAATAAAGAAGGAATTATTTTAAATCAAAGTAAATACAGTAAATATCTATTAAAACATTTTGGCCTAGAGAGTACTAAAATTAGTGATACTCCCATGATTACCACCTGTAATCTAGACCTTGATGAAACTAAGAAACTAGTAGATCAAACTAGTTATGGATGTATGATTGGAAGTCTTCTATACTTAACTTCTTGTCGGCCTGATATTATGTTTAGTGTATGTATGTGTGATCGCTTTCATGAAAACCCAAAAGAGTCACATTTATTATCCATCAAAATAATTTTTAAATACCTAAAGTTTACAACCAATTTAGGTTTTTTCTACCCAAGATGACATGATTTTGATTTAGTTAGTTATTCAGATGCTGATTTTTTTGGTTGTATGTTAGAAATAAAAAGTACATCCGGAACATGTAATCTTTTAGAAAAATATCTAGTATCATGGTGTAGTAAGATCCAAAATTCTATTGCACTATCTACTAATAAAGATGAATACATAGCTGCAGGCAGTTGTTGTGCACAAATCTTGTGGATGAAACATACTTTACTAGACTTTGGATACTAATTTTGTTAAGTCAAAAGTTTTTTTTGACTTTTATGTATTTTATTTTGGAAATCACAAATATCTTTATACTCAATTCTCAAGTAAAGAATTTACTTTGAATATGGTTTTTTTATCATACCCACATTGTCCATCATACGTATGTCGTTCATCATACTCACAATTTCATCATACCCATTCTGTTTATCATACTGAATCTGACCATCATACCCACTCTATTTATCGTACTTACTCCGACCATCGTACTCACAATGTGCATCATACCCACTTTGAATCATATCAGTAATTTACATTATATTCGTTTTGACAATATTACTCATACCTACCATCATACAAGCAATATTAATCGTACTCATGTTATAATTTTATCACATGCATGTTGTCATTATTTTATCAAAACACACATTTTATATCAATTGTACTCATGTTTTCATTTTCATATATCTTTTGTTTTAACCAAAGCGATGTTGTGGAATTACTTATAAACTAATCAAAATAATGTTGTTTTTTCTATTTGAATTTGTCTGTTATAATGAATGTTTCCAAGTCCCTTCAAATTTTCTGGAGAAATATGTTTTTTTGGAGAAAACGTGACTGTTGGAACCTAAGGCCTATAAATAGAAGGTCATTTGAAGTAGAGAGAACAACTTTTTATTCTTCCAAGTTCTAGAGAGAGATTGTCTGACTTCTCTCATGCTCCGTGCGAATGCCTTGAAATAAAAAAATGTGAACAATTCGCTCTTAGTTTTTTTATTTCAATAAGTGATTTTTTTCTTTTTGCGTCCGATCAAGTGATAATGATAAAGGTATATCAAGGATTGGTAGACAGTGTGATTGATCATTGTATCGAGGGATTTCAAGTGTTTGAAAGATAGAGGTGCTGATTACCTATAAAATCAAGAGCTTGTGGGGATAGAAAGATGAAAGTTCCAATCATTGTATCGAGGGATTACTGGTATAGGTAAGACAAACCTATTATCCCAAGTTAAAGGATACCCTACTCCTTGGGATAAAATAATTGAAATACCATTTACTTTTCTACTGCTTATTGTAATAGAAATAGAATTTTATAATTTATTCTTTTTATTTGTATACTTTTATATTATAATTGTTTCAGTTACAGTTTATACTTTTCAGTATTGATTCTATACTCTATATGGTAGAATAATTTACACTTGATATGCTCAGATTTTTTTATTCAACCTGAATACAATTGTTTCATAATCAGTGGTATCATAACAATATAATCAGAACAAGAGTCAGTGTGATTATCTGTTTTCCTTTATAAGATGCATTGTGAATTATTTTAGATTATGTTTTATTAAACTATGAACATTTCTTACAGGTTTTAAATAGGTTACACCCATTCAAAATCAGTTTTAAAAAATAACTATTTTGTCCCTAAAAAAGACCTATTCTGTACTAAGTGTAAAAGTGGTGTTCATTGGAATAATTTTTTTTTCTATAAATAAAACACAATCTTTGGGTTTCCAAAAAGAACAATATTCAAGATGAATTTGGAATCAAAAAATCTTTCTTTTTAAATTTTCTATATCTAAACAATTTTGGATTCCCAAAGTTTAATTGTTTTTGTTTTTGAAAAAAAACAAGAAACAAAAATAATACATGGTACATGGATAATAGATGTTCCAATCATATGACTGTAAATAGAAACTTCTTTGAAAAAATTATCAAGACAAAAGGTGGAAATGATACCTTCAGAGACAATTCTCAGGGAAAGATTGTTGGTATAGGTAATATTGTTTTCCTTGGAATTTTTTTGATTTATAATGTGGTATTTGTTGACGGTATTAAGCACAACCACATTAGCATAAGTCAATTATGAGATGAAGGTTACATTGTTAATTTTAGGAATGATAAATGTATAGTTCACAATTCCAAGGATGAATTAATTCTATCATCCCAAAGGAATGAGAATGTTTACACTTTGAACATAGAAGACCTTAGGATCAAAGACTTACCTTGTCTAAGTGAAATGGAAGACCAATATTGGTTATGACATAGAAGACCAGAACACTATAATCTTAGAAATTTATATAAAATTTATAATAAAGGACTTTTTAAAGATCTACTTGAGCATAGATTTGATTCTTATAACATTTGTGACCCTTGTCAGAATGGAAAAAAACACAAGTCAAGATTTAATTCAATTAGTGAGGTCAAAACTACTGATGCATTACAATTAGTTCCCATGTATCTTTTTGGTCCCACAGAAATTGGAAGTATTGGAGTAAAAAACTATGTATTTTTTTAGTTGATGATTACACTAGATTTATATGAGTATATTTTCTCACTAAAAACTCATAAGCTTTTTGTTTCTTTAAAACTTTGGATGATAAAGTTAAAAATAGTAAAAATCTACCATTAAAAACTATCTGAAGTGATCATGGTGGAGAATTTGTAAATTCTAATTTTGAAACTTTTTATAGTAATAAATGTATTAATCACAAATTTTCTGCAGCAAGAACACCTCAGAAAAACAGTGTTTTTAAAAGAAGATATATAATTCTTCAAGAGGTAACAAGAACCATGTTGAGTGAATACTCAATAGCAAAACATTTTTGGGCAGAAGCTATTAGTACTGCTTATTATACTATAAATTGAGTTCTAATTCGACATTTTCTTAATAAAACTCCTTATGAGTTGTGGAAAAGATGAAAACCAAAATTTTCATACTTCAAAGTATTTGGTTTAAAAGTATTTATTTTAAATACAAAAGATAACTTACATAAGTTTTCACCTAAATATGATGAAGGAATATTTTTAGGTTATTCCACCACTTCTAAGCCTTATAGAGTTTTTAATAAAACCACTTTTGTTGTTGAATAAACAATACATGTTAAGTTTTGATGAAATAGATCCTTTTGTTTTCAAAAAACCTAAAAATATATCTTTTGAAGTGTTTTCCAATGATGATTATCAACCTTTGATAAAATATTCTTCAAACATTGAAAATAATCAAGAAATTTTTTCTGAGACATTTACACCTAAAAAAATTCTTCCTTATGTTGATGAGCAGGTTTTAAAAAATCCAAATGAATTATTACTTAGGAATCATATCAGTGATAACATCATCGATGATGTAAATCAACTAGTAAGGACTAGTAATTACTTAAGAAACGAAATAATAACATCTTTATTTTCTATCTCAATTTGAACCTAAAACTCCAAGTGAGGCTTTAAGAGATGAGGATTGGATAAAGTCAATGCAAGATGAACTAAATGAATTCAAATGGTATAAAGTCTGGACCTTGGATGAAAAGCCTAAGGATACATTTGTTATTGGAGTAAAATGGGTTTTTAGAAACAAATGTGATAAAAATGATATCATTGTAAGAAATAAACCTAGACTTGTTGCTAAAGGATATTATTAACAATAAGGCATAGATTATGAAGAAGCATTTGATCCTGTAGAAAGACTCGAATATATTATAAATCTATTAGCCTTTGTAACATTATTTAATTTCAAACTCTTTAATAAGGATGTCAAGTGTGCTTTCCTTAATGGATATGTACAAGAGGAAGTCTATGTAGACCAACCCCCTAGTTCTGAAGATACAAAACATCCTGAATATATTTACATAATTACCAAGTCCCTTTATGGAGTTAAACAAGCCCCTAGATCTTGGTATGATAGGTTAATATGATTTTTGTTATAAAAAAATTACATTAATGGGACAACTGATCCAACTCTTTTTATAAATAATGAAAATAAAAATATTTTGATTGTTCAAATTTATGTTGATGGAATCATTTTTGGATCAACTCAAAAGTCTTTAATAGATTCATTTGCTACTCTAATGAAGTCTGAGTTTGAAATGAGTATGATGGGTGAATTAAAATTCTTTCTTATTTTTCAAATTTCTAAAAAACAAGAAGGTACTTATATATCTCAACATAAGTATATCAAATACTTACTCAAAAATTATGGATATGACAATACTAAAAGTATTAGTACTCCCATTAGAACCTCAAACACCCTTGATCTTAATGAAGCCGGGAAATCAGTTTATCAAACAACTTTTAGAGGTATGATTGGAAGTTTAATATACTTAATAACTAGTCATATAGATTAATGTTTTTAATATTCTAATGTGAACGATATCTAGAAAATCCAAATCAATCCCATTTAAAAGCTGTGAAAATAATTTTTCATTATTTAAAAGGAACTTTGGATTTAGGCCTTTTCTATTTTTCTGGAAATGATTTTGAATTGAAAAGTTTTTTGGATGATGAATTTGGTGGTTTTAGAATGGATAAAAAGAGTACTTATGGAAATTTTCATTTCCTAGGAGATTATTTAGTTTACTGGTCATGAAAAAAACAACACTCAGTTGCACTGTCCACTGTTGAAGCTGAATATGTGGTAGCTG
The DNA here is from genome assembly GCA_963277665.1 of Viscum album. NCBI lineage: Eukaryota > Viridiplantae > Streptophyta > Magnoliopsida > Santalales > Viscaceae > Viscum > Viscum album. The sequence goes on from OY728123.1 coordinate 870,842,834, forward strand.
GAAGTTTTTGTGCTCAAGTGTTGTGGATTATACACACACTTACAAACTATGTAACAAGTATTACTAAAACTCAAATATTGTGTGATAACACAAGTGACATTGTTTTAAGTAAAAACCCTACACATCACTCCCATGAAAAACACGTAGATATTAGGCATCAATTTCTTAGGGATCACACACAAAAATGAGATATCATTTTTCAATTCATCGGGACGCAAGAACAACTTGATGATATTTTTATAAAACCTTTACCATCTGATAGATTTGAATATATTAAACAGAATCTAGGAATTATTAAAATAAAATAATCACTCACATATACTTCCTATTTTTAAAATATCATTACATTAAAACACTCCTCTTCAAAGGGGGAGAACATTAGTTTTTGTACTATATTTTTTTATCCTTTTTGTTTCATATTTTCTTAAATATATTTTATTTTATTTTTGTATTTTATTTAAATTATTATATTTATTGTTTTAATTTCTCTGTTTTTATTATTTTTCCTATTTCATATTTGATTTATATATATCGGATTCAATTTTATTAGTTTTTAGTTTCTTCATATCATTTTAACACTCTTCCTATCAGCTTGAAATTATGCTTATCAACTTGTCAACCTTGACTAATGACTTTATTTCTAATCGGTATGACAATACTCAATCTATTGTCTTTTCAACCTTGATTAATGACTTTATTTCTAGTCAATCTGACAAAACTCAGTCTATCGGCTTGAAAACCTTGACTAATGACTTTCTTTCTAATCGGTGTGAAAAAACGCTGTTTATTGGCTTGAAAACCTATGGTATTCACTTTGTTTTACATCGTATTGACAATCAATCATATTCACTTTCTTTATTATCGGTTTGATATTTGATCGTACTCACTTTCCTTATTTTAGCTATTTATTTTCTATATTATATTATATTTTTTAATTTCAAAATAGTATGAAACCAAAAACTCACTTGAAATCTTCAACAGGTATATTCTCTTTTCCTTTTTTATTTATTTTTCTTTTATGTTATTGTTTCTCATTTTGTTTTATTTTTAGATTTTTTTTTTAAATTTTAAAAATTTAAATAAAAAATATAATTTTTTAAAAAGAAATCATTTATTCTCTACCATTTGATCCTCTATCTTATAATATTTACCGTAGAAGACCAACAGTCACCCAAATTCACCTATAAATAGGGGATCACCCCCTCTTCAAACCCACACCGGTTCTTCAAAATTTCCTGGAAAAGCTCTACTCCTCCTCTTAAGCCTCAATATGATTGTTTCTTTTGTCAATCAGCTTTATGTCTCATTATTTTTCCAATACTACTACCGATATGTCTTCAAAGACATTCTCATAAATGTATTTATTCATATAAATGTTAGTTACTCAAGATTTATTTGATATTTTTGATTCCTAGATTAAAATGATCATTTTGTTCTAAGGCTGGGAATACCTAGGTGTTGAGAAACCTATATCTCAGGATACGATTCTTGTTGAAGAGGCCAGAAAATTCTATAATATAGTGACTTTTGATAAGTATATGATGATTAATTTTACTTTGTATGATAGAAAGTTTTCTTTGTTAGTGAAATAAGAGGAACATTTTCTCAATGTCTCTACTGAAGGTGACTCCTTTTGTCTGTCTCATAAGCTACCTGAGGAAGTTTGTACATTTAATAAGGAAAGAGCAGAAATGTTACTTTTACTATCAATGAGGAGAAAAGAAAGGTATCCCATATCTCTGGAGACAATTAGTTTGTCTACCTATGGATGCGAGGGTTTCTTATTCCTAGGAAAAGGGATAGAGAAACTCTTAATATTTCTGATATATTTATGTTATATTATCTTGTGAAAATGAGAAAGGTAAATATTATTGGTTACATTTTCGAAACAATTAAGAATGTGAAGTCAGGAGGGATTAAGTCTCATCTAATCATGTATCCAAACATTCTTACAAAGTTTATTCTAGAAGGATTGAAGTTTTGTAATATTCCAATGAAAGGAAAATTAAAATCATTGAAGGGATCATGGATTAGAAAATATACAATCAGAAAAGTGAACATTCATTTTGATAATGAATCAAAATTGTTTGTTAAAGATGTAAAAGAATCACCACCACTTTTTGTAGAATCAATAGCAATTGTTATAGATTCTCAAAAGTCAGATCCTCAAACTAGTGCAAAGTATAAAAAGAAAAGAAAATACAATAAAGAGGTTGTAGCCAAGTGGATAAAGGAGAAAGAACAAATGAAATAAGATAATCCTCAATTTGGTCTTGATCCAGATGAAGCTTTAGCTGAGAGTATAAGAATAGAAGATACCCTACAGGATGAGAAGAAGAAGAAGAAACTTTTGAAAATTAAATCTCAGTATTTTTATGCCACCAAGATACTAAAAGGTGTTGAGTTAGCAAGTTCTCAACTGGAAGAAGAAATAGAACAAGAATCGATCATACAAATTATTACCGATAAAGGGAAAGAAAAATTGCTAGAAGTAATTCAATCGGTTTCACAACAAGAAGAAGAAGAGGAAGAGGAAGATGAATTTATTATCGAATATCTTCAAAGTTCTAAGAGAATTAGATAAGAAAATTCTATTTAAAAAACAAAGTGGAGGAGTTCAACAACAAAATTCTCATGCTGATCAAGCACCAGTACAATATCTATAAACTCAATCAGAAAGAGATCCTTCTCTGGTCAAGAAAATGTATCAAAGTTCCCATGCTAAGAGAGACATTATCATTAGTGATAAAGTTGAAGAAGATAGATCTGAAAAAGAAAAATAGAAAGAAAAAGGAAAAAAACCCAATGAAGACTCAAGATGATCTCATGAAATTGAATTATATGATGAAGAAACTGATTAAGAGCACACTATTTCTCTCAAGAAAAGTGATTACAATGTTCATGTTATAAGAAGTATTGAGAATACTATTAATTACTTTCCCAAAATAGAAGGAAAGATTTATTTCATCATAGAGAATCAAAGTAAGAAATTCAGTTCAGTAAGAGAGCTTAGAAACAAAGTTATGTTAGTGGAGTCCGAACTAAAAGTTTTGAGTGATAGCTCTATTGATCATAATAAGTCTTACAACAAGATGACCAAATGGCCATACAAAACAAAATTTTCATTAAATGATCATGAGGAGTCCATTGAATACTTAATAAGGATTTCAAATGATCTTTCTATTTCTTTTAATAAGCTTTATAAGGGAATAATTGAGAGGTTGAAACAGATTCAAAAAATCCATAGTGCCGATGCTCATTCAGTGGAAGAGTTCCAAGAAAGGTTTAATGATTTCTAGTTATAATTTTGAAAGGATTCATCTTTCAAATATGAAATTGTCTTTTTATTGAAACAAAACACCTTTTGGACAAATAGAATAATAATATGAAGGAAAGAATTGTTACTCTTGAAGAAGTGATCATAATCCAGGAAGACACCATAAAAAACTAGTATCATCTTTTTTTAGACTAACAAGAGCTTCCCAAATCTCATGGTGTTTCTATCTCAGAATATAAGAAAGAGATAAAGAAGATGAAGGATTTTCTCCATGAGTTGATCAAGAAATAAAAAGAAAGTGAAAATAAATAAATGTTTTTTTATTTTTCTTTCTTGATTGTCTTTTGAAAATCTTTGAACTTTTTAAAATTCAATAGGATTTATGTTTTTTATTTATATTGTTTTTTATTATATTTATATATAAACTTTTCAGGTTATATAATATCACTCAATTATTTTTATAAATCACAAAGTGGGAGAATGTTTTATAAAAGGGGAGAATGTTTTAAAAAATGGGAGAATTCCCAAAGAGGAGAATCCTTAATGTTGTACTCAAATGAAATACATTAAATAAAAAAATAATCTAAACCAAGGAAAATATATATGAATACAATCCTTAGGAAAGTATATACCTAAGTAGGAGTTAGTTTTATTAATTTCTTTATTCAAAAGATTTTGCACAACTCAGGGGGAGATAATTATTTCTTTCTAGTTTTACTTTGTGGTTTGTGCTTACCAAAAAGGGGGAGATTGTTAAGTCAAAATCCTTCTTTTAAATTTTATGTCTTTTATTTTGGAAATCACAAATATCTTTTTAATCAATTATAATGTAACTAATTTACTTTTAATATGGTTTTTATTTTATCATACCCACACTGTCTATCATATGTATGTTGTTCATCATACTCACTATTTCATCATACCCACTATGTTTATCATACTGACTCTGACCATCGTACCCACTCTATTTATCATACTTACTCTGACCATGGTTCTCACAATGTGAATCATACCCAATTTTCATCATATTAGTATTTTTCATTATATTCATACTAACAGTCTTACTCATACCTATCATCATACAAGCGATATTAATCATACTCATGTTATACTTTCATCACATGCATGTTGTCATTATTTTATCAAAACACACATTTTTTTATCAATCATAATCATGTTATCATTTTCATATATATTTTGTTTTAATACAAATGATTTCATGGAATTAGTTATAAACTAATCAAAATGATGTCATTTTTTCTGTTTCAATATGACCGTTATAATTTCAGGTGTCCAAGTCCCTTGGAATTTTCCAGAGAAATATGACTATTGGAGAAAATGTGATAGTTGGAACCTGAGGCCTATAAATAGGAGTTCATTTAAAATATAGATAACAAAATTCTCTTCTTCCAAGTTCTAGAGAGAGACTGTGTGACTTCTCTCCTACTCTATGTGAAATCCTTGAAATTAAAAAATGTGAACGACTCATTCTTAGTTTTTGTATTTAAATAAGTGATTTGTTTTTCTTTGTTCATCTGATCAAGTGATAACGATTGATGGATTCCGGGGAAAGGCATACTGTGCGACCAATATTTGTATCGAGGGATTTCAAGTGTTTGAAAGATATAGGTGTTGATTACCTGTAAAATCAAGGGATTATAGGGATATTAAGATGAACATGCCGATCATCGTATTGAGGGCTTACCGGTAGCGGTAAGACAACCTGTTATCCTAGGTGAAAGGATACCATACTCTTTGGGATAAAATAATTGTAATACCATTTACTTTTCCACTACTTATTGTAATAGAAATAGAATTATATTATTTATTCTTTATATTTGTATACTTTTATATGGTAATTGTTTCAGTTACAGTTTATACTTTTCAGTATCGGTTCTATATGCTATATGGTAGAATCATTTACAGTTGATATACTCTGATATTTTTATTCAACCCAAATACAATTGTTTCATAACTGGTGGTATCATAACAATATCATTAGACCAAGATTCAGTCTGATTATCTATTTTGTTTTATAAGAGACATTGTGAATTTGTTTACTTATGTTGTATTAAACTAAGAACCTTCCTTAGAGGTTTTAATATAAAATTTTAAACATAAAATTCACCCCTCTTGTATTGTTCCATATCATATCCATTTTGATCCAAAAAAATTTAGCCATGTAAATATTAATTGTGATAATAAAAGTCAAATAAACATTTCCCGAAATCTAGTATCTCAATCTAGAACAAAACATATTGATGTAAGACATCACTTTTTGAGATATCATTATCAAAAGGTTGATATAACATTAGAATTCATTGGAAATAAACATCATCTAGCTGATATATTATTGAAGAATTTGAATTCTAAAAAATTAAACTACATCAAACATGAATTAGTAATGATAAACGTTTATTGAGTCACCATTAATGAGTTACTGTTGATGATTCACCATTGATGAGTAACTATTAAATGATTCACCATTCATTTTATATTACCATTAATTTTATGACCATTGTGCTTTCTTACATTACTAATTTTTTTATTTTAATTTTTTTATTATTCTTTTAGAATACCTAAATGATAAAAACATCAGGATTACTCAAAATAGATTCAATTCCTCTAACCCTTGAAACCCTAATCCCATTCCTTTCTCACAAACCAATATTCCATATTCCTTTCTCCTAAAGCCTTCAACTGATTCAAATGGATCATGTGAAGTGAGTTATCAAATCAAATCCAGAATAGGTGAGTCCATCCAAAAGATGATGAGTATCCACAAGTAGTTTGCGATTGGTTTTAGTAAACCCGCATATGAAGAACCATGTAGTCGAAGCATAAAAATTGATTGATGCACAATGGCTTCCAGCTAGCAATATTCTAGTGTTAAAGGTTATAGAAAAAAGTTGATGAACTGGTTTACCTCGAATCATAGAGTGTATTATCATAATATAGTTTATGAATTTTATCAGAATGCGTGTTTCGTTTTTGGGAAAAAGGAAGATGGAATTCATACCAGTATAGATTGAGAATAAATTTATTTCTCTTCTAGAGAATGAAAAAAATGTCTATAGATTCCTCACAAAGGATTTTAGGAATATTTTTAAGGAAGTATACCAATTAAAAAGTTAGAATAGGCTCTCCTTGAATTAACTGGAGATATAACCAAGTGAATACCAATAGATATAAAGCCTGATGGTGAGTAAAAGATGTTGTTTAAATTATACATCATGTTTTATGTCCCAGAAAAGGGGACTTCAACACATTGAGGTTTCAAGATGTATATTTTCTATATATGATGAATAAAGGGAAAAAAATAAATTTTGATTTATTTTTGATGGTCCATATGCATGATATGTGGAAGAATAAATCAAGATCAAAATCCCTCATTTATCCCAAAATGATATCTTCCATTTTGGATACCAAGGGTTATGTTAAACCTAGAGAAGAAGTTGAGGATAAAATGGGTGGTTTTTGTCTTTCTAATTCAATCTTCAAAAGAGTGAAAGTAGGTTGGAATCCCTATAAGGGATGTTGGGTTAGGGATAATGAAAAACTATATAATTATTTTAATCCTATTGATTATACAAATAGACCAATGGATATGGTGGATCCTATTATTGAACCTAATGAAATTCATGAGTATTCTATTATAGACGCTATTACTGAAATAGATGAAGAAGAAGAAGAAGCTGAGTCAGTTGAAGAAGGAAGTGATCTAGAGATCATAAAATTTACACTAAGAGTATTCAGTGAGAATGTCAGTTCTACAGACTCTCTACCTTATAAAGAAACAATCTTATCTAATCATGATAATGAAGAAGATACTGATGTATCTGAATAATCATAGTATAAATCATCTTCCTATGATACCTCAAGTGAGGAGAGTAATGATGGAGGAAATAATTTTGTTTTTAAAATAGTAGATAAAGAGATTATGGATCTAGTAAAACCAGATAAATATTATAGTGGGGTTCATGAGGAAAAAGTATATCAAACTCTTGATGAGAATCCTGATGTTCAACATAATTGAAGTGGATCCGATTAGAGAGTTGATCAACTCAGAGAAGGTGGTTTTGATCATGAAGGGAATGCACATAATAGTGATGATACCATTCATCCTTTCCAAGAGTTAGTCCAAATTCAACCCTCTTTACTTGTTGTATCTAGTATCATCAATGAAATTCAGACTAGGGATACATTGATACTTGATATTCCCATAGTTCTTTCAAAAGATAAATAAGAAGCAAGTGAGTGGGATAAAACTCCCAATCATGATTAGCAGTTAGTTAAAATAGATTAGTTGGAATTAATGAAGAACATGGAAATTAATCAGATAGAAATTATGCTAGCTATAACTGAGGGGAAGTTGACTAGCTTTCCAGTTACCCAGTCAGTGGATTACACTCCATAGACACCCACTTTGAAACTACAAGAAACAACTCCTGTTCCCTCAAGAACTGAAGTTGTTCAAAACTCTCACAAGCCCAGAGACACTCTAATTATTTTCTATGTAAAATATCCAATTAGAGACTTTTAATAATGGGATATATATCTTGGTTTTTCAAGACTTGGGTAGATATATAGTGATTTATATTATGACCCTAAATTCAGAAGAGATGGATTTCTAGTAAATTAGATAGATGGAGCTTGGGAGTTACAACCTTTCACTCCCTTGGAAATAGAAATAACAACTGAGGATGTAATATCAAATGAATAAGGAATTCTTCCTAGTAATTCAGCAATGTTTCCTAAAATTTTTGAAACCCAAGATAATTAAGATTATTTTTACAAAGATGTTTATTCATATATGGAAACCTTGATAAAGAATTTGATCTCATACTTTTCACAAGTCCTAAAGAATCAACCATATCCTATTGATTGCCTTAATGAAGATAATGCTAGATATTTAGATGAGCTAGTGATATCTCATATTCAAAACAAAGTATTCTTTCACATTAAAAAAATTAAAGTTGAAAATAGAATATTTACATATGAGGTAGCAAGTTTTAAATCATCAGTGAAAGATCTACAAGCCTCTTTTTAGATTTTATGAGTTCCACTTATCAGAAGTTGGATAGTTTGGTTTATATTGCCTCTACATCATCTTCACATCCTCCTACTCTAGAATATTTTGATATGGATCTTTTGAAATAGTTTTTTAGGTAAGAAATCTAAAATTCTCTGGGTGATGTAAATACTCATGAAGACCAGATTAGACAGATACATCTTCATAGAGAACATATTCTTCAATTCCTAAAAGAGTATGTCGGTGATCTTAGAAAAGATAAGGAAGTGATCAAAAAATCTATCCAATATTATTTTTAAGGATCTATACTAAGAATGATATTTCATACAATTTTAAGTTTATTTTTGAGAACTTTAAGATCCCACTAGTGAAAAGAGATTTTAAAGAACAAGTAAGTTAAAAGTTCTTACGCCAGCTCTTCAGAGTTTTATGGATGAAAAGGAATATTTATTTAATGTAATGGAACGAGGAGGTTCCATAATTATGGACTTCATAAATCTTTTTAAACCCTAACTCCATTTACATAAAATGACTATTATTTCTAGAGAGTCCATTCCGGTTTCTTTGGTTCTTCCAACCAAAACCACAATGACAATTCAGTACAAGACATCTCTAATTTCTCAGTCAACAAGTCATATACCTTCTTTCAAATACATATCCTTATTTTTAGGTATTTTCTCTTCTATTATTGGTCTATATTTTCCCCCTAGGACCCCTTTAATTTTGGAGATTAATGACAATTTTTAGGTGGACATAACTGGGCGCACGGTTAGGCCACACGATTTACTAAACCATGCAGACAAACCGCGCACAGTGTCAAGGTCATAAAAAAATTATTATTCCCATTTCCCATTATATAATTAAACTTAATTCACCCATTTTCTTCCCCCATTCAATCATTTCATCCATATAATGATTCCAAACTCCCTCAAGCTCCCTTGAAACCCATTTTTGAAGGGTTTTTTTGGTTGGGAAACTTTAAGCTTCTTTAAGTAAGTGAGTATTTCTTTGTTTTATTTCTTCTATCTATGGTTTATTCCCTCTTTATTGAAGTTCTAAAAATATAGAATCTAGGGTTTCACCCCTAGGGTTTAATATTGAGTTTCTTGGTTCCATATTTTTGATTAGTGTTTGTTTTCACTCACTTGTGGTGCGGTTGTGGTGCAGGTAAAGTTTCACACAAATTTTTGGGGTTTTGGAAAATCATGGTAGGTGGTTCCATGTGTAAAAATTCTTTGATGAATTTATATTTCTTTATTAAAAAAATTATCATTTCTCTCATCTATTGTTTTTTGAAAAATCCATTTTTGGTAGAATTGATTAAGTATTTAATTTTAAAGTTTCATTTTGACATGTAATTGGGTGTTTTTTATGTGTATTACATGTTATATAATTTGGGGTTACTTTATGATTCTTGAAATTTATATATTAAATGGAGTTAGGGATTCCAATTATGGTTTGGTATGGTGTTGTTGGGAGTTTTTCCTTGAAAGTGTATTTTTGAATGAATTTTGTGTGCAAAGCCTTGTAACACCCGTTGAAGTTGTTTTATAAAATTTCTATCAGGTTTAATGAACTACATTGAGGGTGAAAAACATGTTTGGGGTACTGTTTTGTGTGTGTATGATTTAAAAATAGAGTTTTAATGTGAAAATGGTATTTTATAACATGTGTAACTTGATTGAGCACAAGTGGGAAGCCCACGTTTCTAGCTGGGCTGACTAGGACTAGTATACTAGTGATTCAGAAGTGGCCTTGTCCCAGTTTCACATAGAAATATTGATGATGACAACACTAACTAAATAATTTCTAATTGGAGACCACTAGATTATGGGTGTGTTCCCTAATAGTGGTTCATGCATGAGAACATAGTTTTTTGTGGTTATTATGCCACATTCCACCGAGATACGATATACCTACGGCCCCATAGCCGGCTAGTTCCTAGGGGTGTTTCCTATGACTAGTGCTCATTGATTATATTTTAATTACTATCGACATATGGTGTGTTTAGATCATAATTTCATAATCATGTGTGTTTTCTTTAAAATTGTTCATTCTTTAAAAGTTCCCTCTTGAAAACTAATTTCATTTAAACTCACATCTCTTAGAAATTGTTACTAGCATTTCCTATTTATGAAAACTTGATAGCTTCCTTCCTTGGTGCAGTGTTGTGGAGATGGCTTCAGGGCAATGATCCCTTTCCTTATGGTGGTTCTTGGGATAGAATTTATTCTCCTTTTTTTGTGTTCACCTTCAGGGTTGGTTTTAAACTATGTAATTCAATTCTGAATTTTTATTAAGACTTGTTTAGTATGAATTTGCAGATTTAGTTTATTGACTTTTGTTGGTTGTTTAATGTTTATAAACTATGGTAAACCATTAAAAAACCTATTTTATGATACCCAAGCACTTGTTCCAGCCTTTGGGGATAGAGAATTCCCTCTATTCCTTGTTATAGACTGGGTCAAGCACTGGTTCGGATGACGAACCATCTTGGTTTGTGAAAAAATGGTATCAGGTGATGGTTAATCTTTTTGGGTCATATTATTTGGGATGAGTCTAGTTAGATAGGATCTAGGACTATTGAGGCTCAGAGTTTTGGATGCGAGTAGGGTGTTTGACCCTCACATCTCATGACATACCTCGAGTCTCCATGAGACATTGGGAGTTTTTTGACCTATATTCTAAGTGAAACATGGGGGCTGAGAATACACGTGGACATTGGGAGGTGGTTAATTAGTTGTTTATTTCATTGTTGTTATGAGTTTGATTTATTTATTTTTGATTTTAATACTAAAAATTTTCAGAACTATTGTACTAATTATTTCTCTTATGACTATTCCTTTTTGTAGCGACATGTCTCCCCAGAAAGCTCCCATGCACCCATAGAAGGTAGACGAAGAGAGTTCTCCCTCACTGATTGATCAGAGGTTGGTAGAAGCCATGGTCTGGGATTTCCAGTATATAGAGAAGGGAGTGGTTCCTACTCCTACTCTAGCTAGAGAAGATGAGTCTGGTCCTAAGAAGGATAAAGATCCATAGTTTCTCAAGAACAAGCCCCCAAATTTTCGGGGTAATGCGGAACCCTAGGAAGTAGAGGAGTGGAATGAGAAGATTGATTACATGTTCAAGTTACTTGAAATTCCTAAGGAGTTAATAGTGAAATGTGATTTGTTATTGATATAGGGTCCCAAGAAAAGGTGGTGGGAGTCAGTGCTTCAAGCTAGGAAGCATGAACAGATGAGTTGGAAGGATTTCGAGACCATATTCAACAAGCAGTATTGTCCTGAGGTATTGGACTATACCAGAACCTGGTAGTTCATGGATCATTCCTAGAGAGATTGTTCAGTGATGGAATATGCTAACCATTTTTCTGAGCTAGTGCGATATGTGCCTGAGATTGTTTTTAATGAATCTATGAAATCTCAGAAGTTTGAGAAGGGGATCTGACTAGAAATTTACTTTCAAGTATTTTTGTTCAAGATCTAAACTTATGTTGAGGTGTTTGATTGTGCTTTAATAGTTGTGATTGATCAAAAAGGGAATTTCGAGTTTTCTAGAGTGGTGTCTATTATGGGAAATGGGAACTCCTCAGAGAAAAAGAGGCAGTAGGATGGGCATGGGAAGAAGGGAGGTAGTAGGTCAGGCCATCCTTCTAGGCAATCTTTATTTGTAGCTTCTGGTGTAGGTTTTGTGGTGTTATATCTGTTCGGGAAGGCATGTCACATTTTTCTTGGATGTACCTCACCTCCTAGTCCATGTTATATATGTGTAGTTATGGGGAATGTGTACATATTTTGTAGAGTGATGCGCCCATACTAGAGTGGGTCAGGATCTATGGCTTCCAGGGGAGTTTCAGTTCAGTCAAAGCTAACCAAGACAGTGGGATCTTGGAGGTGAATTTTATGGGTCATGTCATCTTGAAAAAGAGAGTTTCAATGGACCTTGAGAAGATCAATGAAGTTATGTCATGGGAGAAGCTTAAGAATGTGTTCGAGATCTGGAGTGTCCTCAGCCTAAATTGTTATTACAAGTAATTTGTTTAGGATTTCTCTTGGATTTCTTCACCCATGAACATGCTCAATTGGAAAGGGGTAAATTTTGAATGGGCCCTAGAATGTCAGGCATTCTTCAAGGAGCTAAAGTGATGGTTTACTACCACCCCCATGTGTTGATCTTTCTAGAATCTTTAAAGGGCTTTTTAGTGTATTGCAATGCTTCAGGTATGGGTCTCGGGTGTGTGATTATGTTGGGTGACCACGTGGGGGTGTATAGTTCTCACCAACTCTGAACACATGAAAATATTTACTTGACCTATGGCTTGGAGTTATTAGTGGTGATGCATGCTTTGAAGACTTGGTTTCACTACCTCTTTGGGGAGAATTTTACAGTTTAATTTGATCATAAGAGCTTAGCCTAAATATTCTCACAGAAATATCTTAATCTGTGGTAGCACCATTGTATCAACTATTTGCAGAGTTTTGACTTTGATATCATCTATACCTTGAGAAAGGGTAATGTGGTGGCTGACACCTTGAGTAGAAAAGTACCAATGCAGGATTTGAGAAAGTCCAGTAATGAGTGGACTCTAATGTAGCTCTTTACTCAAATTCACATGGAGACCAAGGAGCACAGTGGAGGTGTGTTCTTGGAGAGATTTCAGTTGACTCCCTCTATTTTATATTTAATTTAGCGGGAGAAGCCCTGTGATGAGCTGTGTTAGTGGTCTATCTAGTTTATTCATGGTGGGTAGATGTCTTCTAATTGCTCTTCATATCCCAAGGGAATATTGTTATTTAAGGGACATTCAATGGTTCCATTGTCTTTGAGGAAGGTGGTGATGCATGAAATCCACCAATATCAGTGATCCGTTCATCTTGGGGTTACCAAAATGTATTGATGTTCATCGGCAGTTTTGGTGGCCAGGTATGAGACGAGACATAGCTGATTTCATATTGAGGTGCTACAATTGTTAGTAGGTGAAAGAAAAGCACCAAATATCCTCTAGTTTGCTTCATCTATTGCCTATTACTACATGGAATTGGGATGAAGTTTCCATGGATTTCATTGTTGGATTTACTCATACACCTCAGGGTAAGAATTCCATTTGGGTGGTGATTGATCACATACCCAGATTAACCCATTTTATTCCAATCAATGATATAACTAATGTGGATGAGTTGGGACAAATATATATTCAAGTGGTGGTAAGGCTTCATGGTGTGCCATCAGTAGTTGTCTCAGATAAAAAACCCCATTTTACCTATTGGTTTTGGGAAGTGCTTTATAAGGCTTTGGGGTCACAAATTAATATGATCACCACATACCATCCTCAAATAGATGTTCATAAGGAGTGGGAAAATCATATTCAGAAGGACATTCTTCATGCACATGTTTTGAATTTTATAGGATCTTGGGATAGAAATTTTTGTTTGGTAGAATTTTTTCATAATAATAGTTATGAATCCTATATTCAAATGACTCCTTTTAAGGAACTCTATGGTTAACCTTGTCAGCCCCCCTATATTGGGCTGATGTAGGTGAGACCTCACTATTGGGGCCAAACCTTGTGAAAGATACATATGAGAAGGTCAATTTGATCATGAAGATATTATTGATAGCTCAGAGTCACAAAAAATCTTATGATGATCATAGGTGTCGAGATCTTGATTTATTTGTGGGTGATTGGGTATTATTGAAGGTGGTCCCTTATTTGGGCCATCGTCATTAGGGAAAGAAAGGAAATCTAACACTGAGGTATGTCAGAACTTTTGAGATCACTGAGTAGATTGGAATGGTGGAATACCGGTTAGATTTTCCTTCTCAGTTGACATCTATTCATGACGTATTTCATATCTCCCAATTGAAGAAGTACAACCTCAATCCATCCCATATGTTGAATTGGGAGGATTTGGAAATCGAGCCCAATTTATTAGTGTTTGAATGGTCGGTGCAGATAGTGGATTACCAAGGGAATGTTATTTGGGGAAAGTCTATTCCATTGGTCAGGGTCCTTTGGAAGCATAGTAATTATGTTCTTGATCCTTGGGAGTGGAAGTCATGGGTTGAGAAAAAGTACCTATTCTTGTTTTCTAACCTAGCTTCTGGTTGACTTTTCAGGGCAAAAATTTTTCATGGTGGGGAGAATTTTCACATTTGTGTCCTAATTTTTAGGTATTTTCTTTTATATTTTTGTCCTATATTTTCCCCCTATGATTCTTCTTGAATTTTTGATGGAAATGAAATTTTTTGGTGGACAGAACTGGGCACACAGTTAGGTTGAACAATTTACTAAAACGTGCAGACAAACCATGTAGACAAACTGTGCACAATATCCAGGTCATAAAAAAAATTATTTCAATTTTAACTTCTGTAATTAACCATAATTCACACATTTATTCCCCACCATTTCATCTATAGAATAATTCTAAGCTCCCTCAAGCTCCCTTGGAACCCATTTTTGAAGGGGTTTTTTGTGGGGAAACTTCAAGCTTCTTCAAGTAAGTGATTCTTTCTTTGTTTTCTTCCTTCTCTCTATAGTTTCTTCCCACCTTCTTGAAGTTCTAAAATTACATCAGCTAGTGTTTCTTCCCTAGAGTATAATATTGAGTTTTTTGGTTCAATATTCTTTATTAGGGTTCATTTTCACATGTTTGTGGTGTGGTTGTGGTGTGGGTGATGTTTCACACAATTTTTTTTTGGGGGGGGGGTTTGACAATCAAGGTAAGTGGTTCCATGTGTAAACATTATTTGATGAACTTAACTTGCTTGATTAAAATATTTAGCATGTATCTCATCTATTTTGTGTGGTGTGAAAACCATTTTATCTATCATTGATTAAGTGTTTAATTTTAATATTTCATTTTGACATGGAATTGGGTGTTTTTCATTTGTATTCCGTGTTGTATCATTTGTGGTTATTTTATGATTCTTGAAATCAATTTATTAAATGGAATTGAGGTGTAAAATTCTGTTTTTATATGGTATTTTTGGGTTTTTGGCCTTAAAAGAGTATTTTTGAATGATTTTTTATGCAAAGACTTGTAACATCCCTTGAAGTTAATTTATAAAATTTTTATTGGGTTTAATGAACTACATTGAGGGTGAAGAACATGTTTGTGGAAATTTTGTGTGTGTGTATGATTTAGAAATGGAGTTTCAGTGTTCCAATGGTATTTTATAACATGCGGAACTTGATTGAGCAAAAATAGTAATCCCAGGTATCTAGGTGGGTGGACTAGGACTAGTATGCTAGTGATTTGGAAGTGTCCTTGTCCCAATTTTACTTAGAATGATTGATGATGGAAAAAATAAATAAATAATGAAAATTTATTGGAGACCACTGGGTTATGGGTGTGTTCCCTACTAGTGGGTCGTACATGAGAACCTAGTTCATTGTGGTTCCTATTCCATATTTCACTGAGATACGATGTACCTAGGGCCCCATAGCTAGCTAGTGCCTATGGGTGTTTCCTGTGACTAGTGATCATTTATTATATTTTTCTTACCATCGACATACAATGTGTTTGGATGGTAATTTTAGTATCATGTTTTTTCCATTAAAACTATTCATTCTTTAATGTTTCCCTCTTGAAAGTTTTTTTCATTTAAAGTTACATCTCTTAGAAATTGTTACTAGTATTTCTTGTTTATGAAAACCTGCTAGCTTCCTTACGTGGTGTGGTGTTGTGGAGATGGATTAAGTGAATTGATCCCTTACCATGCAGTGGTTCTTGGGATATACTTTTTTATCCTTTTTTTGTGGTCCCCTTTGAGGTTGGTTTTAAATTATGTAATTCAATTATGAATTTTCGTTAAGACTTGTTTGGTGTGAATTTTCAGATTCGGTTTATTGATTTTTTTTTGATTTTTTAATGATTCTAAACTCAGGTAAATCATTCCAAGAACTTTGTTTATGATACCTGGGCACTTTTGATAGCCCGTGGGGATAGATAATTCCCTTTGGGCCCTGTTTCAGACTGGGTTGGGTGCCAGTTTGGATGAAAAACCAGCTTGGTTCTTGAAACCTTCACCTCTACAGCCTCTGAGTTTGTCACCAGTTGAAGCTATCAGATAGCTCAAACCTATTCTTTTCAGAGAACCAATTCCTTCTACTACCACTCTACCATATGTTTCAACATTTACCCCAACTTATAATTTGAAAGCCTCTTCTCAGGATAAAGACAGAGATGGGGAAAATCCAAAGGAAAGGGGAAAGATGATCATCCACCAACCTCTAAGGAGTGAATATGTTTTTGGTGATATCTATTTAATAGGGATCATGTAATTTCATCCTTTAATCCTTAAATTATGTCTTTTTTAAATTAAGTTAATGAAATTGCTTTTTGTTCTTTTCCTTTATGCATTTTTATTACTATTTTGTTAATCTCAAAGGAGGAGATAATTGGGAATTTTGAATTTTGATATAAGTATATCTATATCAAATCATTTTTAATTAAAAATTGAGTATATGTTTTATAAAATTCCATGTTTTTTGATTATTAAAAGGGGGAGAATATTGGAACCTCCTTGGATGGAATGTGTTTGACATCTTTTATTTCATTGATCACAAACCATGATTCATTTATTACTAATGTTTTTCATATTGCATGATAGCATTTTATGTGAACATATTACTTATATAATATTTCTATTAAGAGTTATAGCTAGAAATGGTTTGTTGTAAGTAACTATTACCGCTAATGGAGATTCACTGTTACCGATAGGATGAGCTACCGCCAGACTCAAGTCACCATTACCACCAAGATGAGGTACCACCAGACACAACTCACCGTTACCACCATGACGAGCTACCCTAGATTCAATTCACCATTACTATCATAATGAGCTAATACCAGAAGAGAGTTACCATTATCTCCAAAGGAGTGACTATCTATGGAGTCACCTCTAGATGAAGATTCACCACTAACACTCTTGTTACTGTTGATGTTCGAGATCTTTAGCGTGAATGGTTCAACGGTAAAGTATATTCTTGAAAAGAAGTTATGAATAATATTAACCAAATTATGAAATTTGTAAATTCTATTTTTTAAAATAGAAATAATTTTTGAATTTTAAATATCAAAATTATATTATAGTGAATTTTTGGTGTTTTTCTGAAAAATTTCAATTTTTGATGAATAGTGAAAAATACTACATTGTTGTTAAAACCCAACTTTTTCATTTAAATAATTATTTTACATTAATATTATTTTAACATCACAATAGATAAGTAATACATTTATTAACCCAATTTAGGTCATTATAATCATTTTAATAATAGAATTAGATGTAAAAAATTATTGAACTTTTGAACGTCACTTTTACCCACCTTCTAACCACATCTGTAAATTATCATTAAACTTAATTTTACCACTTTTAAGAATTGAATTTAAAAAAATGAACATAGATGGTTGTAATTAGTATGAAAAATTTGTTCGAATAGGATCAAAATATTTTTTGGTAAATAGTAACTTTTGGATTTTATTTACCATCGTTAAAAGTAAATAGGGTAATTAATGGTAAAAATAATATTATAATATTATAAAATTACCCTAACACTTGTCCTAATTTCATTGTATAAGTTTCTATGAACCAAAACCATCCTTAGGTAGAAAATAGGATCCTTTTTAATCCACTTCTATTAGATTAGGACATTTATTATATTTTATTTAAAGAAGAGTTAAAAATGTATTCAAATTTTAATAACTATATCATTTTTAATATGAGGTTATATAAGTGATATGGTCTACTATAAATATTATTTATAAAGATAAAATTTATTTCTACATAATGGTAATTTATTTATAATGTTAGGAAATAAATAATTAAATTAAATGATGACACAATGATGATGTAGTAATTGATTTATTAAAGGAAGAATCAATTAAATGATATTAATAATATTAAAATAAATATAATTTGAAATATTTGATGACATACCTGATTTTTTTGGATTAAATTTAAATGTTAAAGATGATTTAATTTATTTTTTTGGAAGTAATCAATTTTTTATGATTTTAAAAAAACCATGTATTAAATAGTGTCAAAATTAACACAAATGAGATTTAAAAATAAATACTATTTTATTAAATGATATAAAAGTCATAAAAATATAAGGTTCATCCAACAAACTTTTATAGTGTTAAATATTTCATAAATTATTTAATTGGGGTTATTTTGTAATTTTATAGTAACTATTGTAATGCTATAGTGTTAAAAGACAAGTAGACACAATAAGAGTTAAACTGTTCAACTAAGAGTCAAATCCAAAATATAAGGTTAATTTTGATACCTAAAATTGTCTATAATTCATTGTTTTAGTGGATTTAGACCCATACTAATATTATCCTAGAAAATAACTCACTTTGGATCTATTTTAAATCGAAAATCAATTTATATTAAATTAATAGTTTTAGAGTTTCCAAAAGTGACCCTCCTCTCTCTTATAAAATGGCACCTCTCATTATCTTTTATACAAACCTCTAAATACCTTTGGCTCGGACAAAACATGCCCACTTATCCTAACAAATTCCCTCACTTCATCCTAGAGGCCATACTTTGGACATAAATCCAACCTAAGGAGTCCTTTTGTTCAAATCAAAAGGAGATACCCGAAAAAGAGGAGGCTAAGACACCCTCGACTAAAGGGAAGTATAAGTCAAGGGTTAATTTTACAATATCAATATTTTTAAATTTTGTTTATATATAATTATCTACTAATAAATATTCCTCATTAATGTCCATGTTTCTAAAAATTTAATTCAAAATATTATCAATAATTGTTTAAAGTCAATTTTACCCATGATTGACTTTCTATAAAACATTTTTAAAGGAATCTTTCCATAATTTTCCAAATGAGGTACTTTACGAAATTTTCAAAAAATTAAGGAAAAAATGTTTTTTAACTTATATAGCACGAGAGACTATTTTACACCACTATGATGCCTTAAAATTTTTAATATTCCCTTATAATCTTACAAGTTTATTTTCAAAAGAATTTTTTTCTTTTATAATTGAGAGACTTTTAAATGATTTCAAAGTAAAAATGGATATTTCTATAAAAGTGTTTTAATGATTTTATTAGATTATTTAAAACTATATCAACATCATTTTTTGGATTTTATTCTGAATTAAGGTTTATTTATTATACAATCTTCCATATTGTAATGAAGTTTTTATGATATGTTTTATTGTGGATGTTTTATTTTGATACCAATCATGGTTTATGGTTAAAGTATTAACATTTTTTTATGATAGTTTTAAAATGAATGTTTATGTAATATATCACCATTTTCATATGAATAATGCATTAGACTTAGTAAGAGATGGTCAGGGCCCACTATTTCCCTTTGATGCACCGATAAGTCTAATGAGACAAACTAGTTTGGGTTTTTACCAGTTCATGTATAGTATTAGCATAAGGCCTTGACGGTATGTTTATGATGTCCAACATTATGTATCCACTCATTATAAGATTATTTATTGATATGAAATGTGATTATTTTATTAGTATAATATCCATGTTAATGTTTAAATGACATTATTTGATCTATTCTTTCCATATTATTATGAAGATTATGTTTAAAAGGCTAGTGTTTCAGTTTTATACATTTCCTTAAAAGTTTATGCTTATTTATGATAGCTTATTCTATATTGTTTATCCTTAATGAGTATCTGAGCTCACCCCTTTATTATGATTAATTTTACACCAGTATGTGAAGACGTATATTATGACTGACCTGCATGGATAGTTTAAATGATATGAGTGTTTTCAAAGAATATACAATGTTGTTTTTCATTTCATAATGTAATATAAAACTTATGTTTGTATATAGTTTTTCCAAGACTGCTAAACCAATCATTCCTTCACGTTTCTCTCCTTCCAATCTCTGAGGGTGTTTTTTCCTTCTCGATTTGTTATTCAATGACCTTGATTTCCCCTCCTTTGGCTTCTTCTACCTCTTTGTTCACGATGGAGTCAGGGCCTCTTTTTTGGATGTGTTAGTTCATCAATGAGGTTTTCTGTAGGGATGATGGTGCTGACTTCTTCAAGGCTCGCGGTGGAGGTCCGATCTGCTCTCACACTACTCTAGCTTCCAGAACTCTTACCCCTCTACTGGCCGGTAGGGTGTAATGGTTTCAGTGGAGGTTCTGGGATGTGTTTATGCAAGTATAAGGGTGCTATAGGAGGTGCGTCTTGTAGAGGCCTTCCCCTCTGTGGTTGTTCTTCTATTTGGTTCTTATGTTTTAAGGTGTTTACGGTTTTTCCTTTGGCAATGTAGAAAGTGGTGCGACGTGTTTTTCTGGATTATGGGTTCTTCTCATCTGCGAGGTACTTTACTAGTGTGCTGGCATTTCTTCTGTTAGGGCTCAAGGTTCCTTCTGCTCATGTGGTCCAAGAAGTCTACTACCGAGATTTGCTGCTGGTCCCATTATTGGCGAAGGTTTTGAGTTTGGAGAAGGTTTTTTACTGCTTTCAAGAAGGCTTTGGGCATGATGATGGTTATGTGCTGAAGATATCCTTGGATGCTCAACCTACTCTGACCTCATGTTCCTACATGCCTCTCCTAGTTGGATCTAGCGCAATGGAAACTACGTGGTTTTGGGATTGTGGTTCAAGGTTCGAAGGGATTCAAGGTGCTGACAGATTTGGAGGGATTCTATTTTGTGGCCTCAGTTTTCTTTTACTACTACATTGGCCTTCTGTTTTGTTTTCTCTTGGTGGTGTTTATGGTTTCCGGCATTTGGTTTTCAAGAGGATTCCTGTTGTGGTGGGTTTTCTTTGTCGATGATGATGATGCTGGACAACTATGATGCTTTGGTGGTGGATGCCGGTGTCCTGACGATGGAGAGGTGTTGTGTATGATGGTGATGATTTGTTCAATATGTGACTTCCTCATTGAATTTAATTCTACTTATTCAACTCACGGGATGTGCGCAATTTGTAGTGATGTCGGTATATTTTGAATTTTGAAATAGGTTGAATGCTACTGTCTTGGCGGGGTGTATAGTTATTTTGAAATTTGAATTTTTTAATGGGTGTTGTGAGGGTGTAACTTGATGCTAGATGTTTTTTTGGTTCCCACTTACCCTTAAAGTGGCTCTTCAACAAAATAAAAAATCGATTGTGGCTACTTAAAAAATTTTAAAAGTAAATTTCTTAATTTTTTTTGAATGGGTCACTTTTAACTTTCTTTACAATAGTTGGAAAACAAAGTTTGTTTTTAACATTTACGTCATAAATAGATTCTCCCACTATAATGACCATTATTTTCATTTAAGTTCCTATTTTAATATTCCATGTTTATTTTCAAAGAAAATATTTATCAGAATAATAAGGAAATTTTTATAGAATATATAACCAAAGAAAAGGATAGTTTCCACAATTTTCAAAGAAATATCTTAAATGTTATTTCAAATGAAATTTTAATTTGTGATAATATAATTTATTGTTTAATTATTATCTATTGGTGAAATGTTAAAAATGATAGTAACCTTGTTATTTATTTGGATGAATTCTTATTTTTTATTGAAATTTTCGCGGACCCATTTCTTTTCCATTGTTTAATCAATTTTTGGAAGGAATAATAACTATTTTTATAAGTTTTATATTGAAACATAGGTACTATATACTTTATTCATGTTACGGTCATTGGAAATTTTTTATAATGAAGGTATATCTTTATATAGCTCACCAATGCATTAACGAATGATTATGTTAACTAGAGTATTATTTTGGAATTAATTGAGTAGATTATTCTCTTTTTAAGAGTTATTGTAAGGGTTCTATAAATATAATATTATAGGATACCTGTACAGTTCTTCAATGCCTTCTATGAGTTCTAATGGATCCTTTGCTCAAGGATTTTTTTTAAATGGATCATGATTATTGACTTATATGGTTCTATTATTTTGTTAATGATTTATTCCTCATATCATGATTTTTGATCCATGTTTTTATAGGTATGAATCCTCTAAAGTTTTTCTCATGAATTTTGATTATGTCATCATACACTTATGATAATATGTTTCCCAATGATGAAATTAAATTTCTAATGCTTATGTTTACATTTAATGAGTGTTTTATCTCATCATTATTATGTTTTTTATTTACCTATGTTATTAAGAAGGATGTTAAATGAATTATGTTTAGAAAAATTTCAGGAGTGAATAATTTTATGGGAGATGATGAACACTGTTGGAACCTAATTGGATGGAATGTGTTTGAAATATCTTATTTTAATGATCACAAACCATGATTCATTTATTACTAATGTTTCACATATTGTATGATATCATTTTATGTGAACATATTACTTCTATAGTATTTCTATTAAGAGTTATGGAAAGACACCATTGACTGCAAGTCACTATTACCGCCAGTGGGGAGTCACCATTACTACCAGGATGAGCTACCGCCATAATCGAGTCACTATTACTTCCATGATAAGATACCTATAGACTCAAGCCACCAATACTTCCAGGATAAGATACCTCCAGGATCAGGTCACCATTACCTGCAGGATGAGCTACCACTAGAAGTGAGTTACCGCTACTGCCAATGGAGTTACTATTAGCGGAGTCACCACCAGATATTGAGTCACCACCAACACTCTTGTTATTGTTGCTTTTTGAGATCTTCAGTGTTAATAGTTCAATAGAAAAATATATTCTTTGATGCTTTGACTAAGTATTTAAGACTTAGTAAAAGATGATTCGAGGAATATAGATCTACTTCAACAAGTGATGATATATATTTTTTAAGTATCTATCTCTTAGAACGATGATTCTTTACTAATACAATGATTTATGACAACCAAAAGAAAAGTGTACGATCAAATTTTTGATCTATCTTGAATTTTCTTATTCACATTTTGTAAAGATAAATGACACAGAATCATTGAAACCATTACTGATATTGATTGAGACAACAGATAGAGATCAACTAAAGCATTCCTACAGATTTCTACGATCCCTGTTCCACATCAATATTTTAGAACAAAGTAGAGACTCCTCACCATTGCTGATCTGATGATTACAAACATATAGAATACATCAGACTTAGCTCTTTATATATGTTATGTCTATTTTACTTTTGTGTAGTGTGTTGTTTAACTGTTATCCAACACACACCATCTCCTACATATTCTAGGAGAATACTTATTATTCTCTCCTTCATCAATATGCTTCCCACTATGTTTGTGGAATAAGTCCCAGTGTGACTTGTGATTTTCTTTCATCCCATATATAACTATGGAAGAGGCTTTTTATCTTGATTTTTTTGCTGTTAAATTTATACCTAATCCATGTTGTGGATTTGTTTAGTTATATTTATATTCTTCTTGGTAGTAGGTGATTCCCAAGTGGAGGGAATTAGGTCTCATTTTGATACTGAACCTCTTGTTTATTCCACCGTGTCACTATGTTATTTTTTTCATTTTTATATATTTTTCAAGATAATATATCATTAACAAACAGAAAAATTACTATTATAATTAATCTTAACTAGTGTTTATATATGTTTCTATGTAAGTAAATTGATCTCAAAAGTTAAGAAATTTCTAAACCTTATTTTAATCAAGACCTAATCACTCTTTAATAAATCTTTTAAAAGGATAGATCTTATATCAATCTTCTGTTTTGATTAATTGGACAAATTATTTATATAAATTTTTATTGGGAACTCAATTCATCCCCTATTGAGTTACTCTCTTCGACTAACAAAAACTTATTTTAAAATAATAAAAGATGGGTATATTAGAATAAATAATCACTTTAAGACATGGGTTTTATTATTTACGATATTTTACTAATTCTATAAATATCTAAAGGAAGAAATTCCTTTTATTATGTAATTTATCCAATATTTCTATTAGAAGTTGAATGATTTAGATGGCTAAAACTGGGTAAAGTTTATCACTATTAAAGCTAAAAATGTAAAGATAATGTTCTTAGTACTAGATCTGGGAGTATGGGTTTAGGATTTTTATATATACCCCAAAATTTGTTGTGTGGATTTTAATATCTCAATATTTTAAATGAACATTTGGTTCTATAGAATATACAACATGAAACACCAAGATTAAATGAATCATGAAATATGTTTTTTAAATATTATAGTTATAACATGGTCGGTGGGTATGAATATGAGTAAATTAATTATAATATATATATATATATAATATTCAAATTCAAAAAAATTTATTTATTAATTCATAATAAATAAGGTCACAATTTTTTAGTGATGTCATTTTATTTTTTAAAAATACGTTTTCTTTAAAACAAGTTTTTATTTTTTTCTGAGTGAATATTATAATTAATTTATGAAATTTTATAAATTTTATTTTCTTAAAATTATATTATTTTTTAATTCATCATTTAAAAATTATCTAAGGTTGAATTTGTTTTTAATTTTCTTAAAATATTGGATTTTCAATGAACCGTGAAAAATATAGATTTTAATTCAAATCAATCTTGTATTTACAAGTACTTAAAAAGTCACATTATATTTTGTATTAGTTTTAAAATTTAATTAGTTTATTTTTATTAAATATAACCCAAAAAGACTTATTTTAATCAAAATTATACTTGAATTTGTTATAAAAATATTTTTATATTTAAAACGATAGTTTTATGGAAAATTGTCGTTCATCGTGTTTTTTTGGGATTAGTTGTAAATTAAATTACATCAATAATACAAATTTAATTTTATAAAAAGGATTACATATTTTCAATAAACATTTTTAGTATTATTTAATGAGGTAAACATATATTTTTTCAATATGAATAATAATCATATTAATTTTGGATTATAATGGTATTTGTAACACCCTGAGATTTTATGAAAAATATTCTTTTATTTTCTTTGATGTCTTCTATTATACACTACAACAAGATTAGATTGTACTATACACAATACTGTATTAGCTTTCAGTATACGCAACACTATTCTTGGCTCGTGTTACACACAATTTCAAGTTTGTTTTGTGGAAATTATTTTACATAACATTAAGTTTAGATTTTGTTTAATGTATAAATGAAATAAGTTTTGATTATGTTATATGCAACACCAAACGAAGCTTTCACTACACACAACCTTGACTTGGCTTGCATTACACGCAATCAAGACCTTCTTCGATAGCATGTGTAGTACGCAATACCAAGTTTCACTAAACGAGATATTATTATAATATTATTATGAACTAGCCGTTATGAATAGTAATACCCACTTTTTGAAATTTTATAAATTTTAACTTTCAAAATGGACTTTATTTTTTTATTCATAATATCAAAATTATCCTAGGGTGAATTTTTAGTATTTTTCTGAAAACTTTCAATTTTTGATGAATAGTGAAAACACTAGGTTAGTATTTAAAAACCGAATTTTTATTTAAATAATAATTTATTTTATTTAAATTTATTTTCGGTCAAAATTGATACATAATACCTATATAAGTTCAATGTAATTCATTTGAGTTATTTTATAATAATTTTAGATATATAAAAATTTTATTGAACGTTTCACCGTCTTTTACCCACCTCCTAAGAGAATTTAAAGATTTACATAAAACTTAATTTTACCGCTTCTGTGAGTGGAATTTCTAAAATCCGAGAGACACAGTTAATATCAAGGAGTAAAATGTGGTTCAAAAAGATAAAAATAATTTTTTTGTGAATAGTAACTTTTTACTTTTATTTATCACGGTTAAAAGTAAATAGGGTAATTAAGGGTAAAAATGATATTATTATTACCCTAACACATGTCCTAATTCTATTGGATAAGTGTAATTCGACCAAAAACAACCTTATGAATAAAATATTGCCCTTTAGGTCTACTTGGATTAGATTAGGACATTTATTATTATTCTATTTAAAGAAGAGTTAAAATAGTTAAAATCAAAGCTTAATAACTAAAACATTTTTAATATTGGGTTATACATAAGATAAATTAGACTATAAATATTAATTAGAAAGATAAAAATATTTCCTACCTAATGGTATTTTATTTATAAATTTTAGACATTAAATAATTTAATTTATTTATGACACAATGGTGATGTAGTAATTACCTAAATAATAAAATAATAAAATAATTGATATTATAAATACCCAAATAAATGTAATTTGAGACTTTTTATGAATTAAACTGATTTTATAGGTTAATATGACATGTTAGTATTGATGTAATTAACTTTGTTTGAACTAATGATGCTGTTATGATTTTCAAAAAAAAATCAATTACCAAATAGTGTCAAAATTGACATAAAATAGTTTAAAAAAAATATATTATATTATTAATTTTTATTATATTCCAAAAAATCTAAGATTAATCAAAATTACTTAGATAAGGTAATATATATTAATAATTAACCACTTGGGTTTCTTTTGGCTTGTTATAGTATGTTCATTAACCATATAGTGTAAGAAAACAAGAAGACCCGGTAAAAGTTAAATTATTTAACATAGAGTTAAATCTAAAAGATAAGGTTATAATAGTAATATAAACTTGTCTAAAACCTTTTTGTTGAGAGGATTTCGACCCATCCCAACTTTAGATTCAAAATAAATCAATTTGGAGCTATTATAAACCAAATATGACTTTATTATAAAATAATATTTTAAGTTTTTCCAAAGGTGCCCCTCTCCTCCCTTATAAAAAGGGCACCCCTTCCCTCTTCTCTTCACACCCTTTTGAGCCTTGATGCTCGGACAAGCCCTTCCAATTACTCTTCTAAACCTCTTTAGTTACATAATAGAGGTTCTTGTCTTCTCAAAAGGCCAACTCTAGTGCCCTAAGAAGAAGTTTAAAGGAGGTGCGTCGAGGAAGAGGTAATCTCTTCTACCTACACTTTCATGTTTCTTTCTTCTTCTACTTCCTCTTATTTAGTTGTTTAATTATAAAGTAATAAAATAAGTATTACTTATATACTGATATGTTATTATAAATATGAAACAACCCTATTTCACCTTCTATCCATCCTTTGGACAATGAAATCACCGTGCGTGCGTATGTACGGAATACCGTCTCCACACCGTGGTGTAATCAGTTTTTCCACCACCACCTTACTTGGATGGGTATAATGGTGTAAAGAATAAATATATATAATTATTATAACATCATACTGATTCTATGATATTATATCATCCACTCCAATACCATTCAATAAATATGGGAACAATATCATCGCTCATGTGTACGTACGGATTACCGTCTCCAAGACGCGATGAGATTCATTTCCATGTTAACAATTCAAGAATGATTATAAAGTATATATGATAAGTAATAATGAAATATATGACATAATAATGCTAATAGATTTATTTATACATTTCATCTACTTAATTCCATTCAATTCAATAAGGAAACGAAAAACAACGTTCATGCGTACGTACGGCCTACCGTCTCCATGAATAGTGTATTTCTTTCCATTTATCGATCTATTATATATATGTATATTATGAATATATATTATATATAAATAATGTTTTATATTCTGGAAATAAGTAATCATGATCTAAGTAATCATATTAATAATTACAAGTCAAAACACGGATGATAAATGAAACGATTTTTCCTAAAACGCTGCTTTAACATGGAATTGACAAATGAAAAAATAATATAAAGTCGTAAGTGAATCATATATGATATCATAAGTATTATTATGGTTCTTTTACAAGTTAATAATATGTTTAAACCCACTAAACAGGAGTCTCATACACATATATAAGAAATTGGATAAAAGGTAAGGGATAATTTAACAATCTCATTTTTATTCGAGATTTCTTATTCGTAAGTATTTACTGGGGTTATGTTTATCATCCATGTCAATGTTTTATAAAAATGTTTTCATAAAATATTTACTATTATTACATGTATGTTTAAAGTCATTTTTACCCTTTTTTGACTTTTTACCACATTGTATGGAAGGAATCTTTCCTTTGGATACCATATAAGGCACTTTTTGACTTTTCTGACAAAAGTACCAGGAGAAAGTTTTTTAACTTATACAGCATGAAAGGATTTTTACAGTTTCATATCACCTAATTTTCAAGAAGATTCCTCTACATGTTTTCATGGTTATTTTCAATAAAATCCTTTTCTTTTAATTTTTTTTGGCATTTTGTGAAAAGAAAATGATTTTAAGGAGAAAGGATATTTTCCTCAATAATTCATTTCAAGTGTTTTATCAAAACTATTTTCCATCTAAGATGACATTATTTAGCATGTTTATGTTTCCAGTATAGTGTCTCTATTATTTACATGGTTTGATTCTTCTTATGATGAAATGATATCCATTTGTTTTATATGGATTATGTTATGATGGGATGATGTTTATAAAACCCATTTTATTCTTGGGTTATGATGAATGATTTATGTTTATATTGTGGCACACTTAAGAATGATTTCATTATGAGATGGGTGGGACCTATACCTCCCTTCGATGTATTGGGTAAAGATTTATATCTCATGAGATAGACATGGCTGGAATGACAAGTTAATTCGGTTCAGTGATACAGGATTGGAACGAGGAGTGAACTCGATTCAGAAAAGGGACTTTGTCCACTAAGATGGTCTTGGCAACAATGCCTTGGATAGTATGGAAATCATGACATGTGATTAATGGTTTACACAATTACATGTTTTATTCCCATGCTATTTTATCATGATTGATATTGCTTTATGATATATGCCTTACGTACTTCAAATATTTATGTATTTGCTCATGATTTTGATGTTTAGATTTTATGTTCAAGTTTTTGCATTCAAATGTTTATGGATTGTTTTATGTTCTCTATGCTTACCCTTACTAAGAATTTGAGCTCACCCTTTTTATGTTTTCTTTTCCCCAGGATATAAAGAATGGTTTTATGTAAGAAAACCAAAAGGCGAAGATCTTTATTGGAGATATTGAAGATCTTTCACCATGATTAAAAGATTACGTTATGTGTTTCCAAAGACACTAAACTAATACGATCTTTGGGTGTCTATTTTTGTCAAGTTTTAAGTATTTTGAAAAAGTAATGTAATGTCCATGTACGTCAAGCTTTAGGTCTCTACAGTATTAGTAAAATGGGTTAATAAGAGTTAAAACTATTATGATAAAGATTCATGACCATTATTTTTTTTATTAATCTCATTAGATTATTTTATTTTTTATTTAATCATCCAAACATAAAAAATATGACCTTTTTCCCTTTATCTTTTCTTTTGACCATAACCATAATTTAGGTAATAGATATATTAAAAAGTGCCACTCTCTCGATTTTAATATTTATAATATTTATTTAAATGGATAGAAACACATATTTTTTTAATGTTTATTTTAAAGATATATAATTATTTTATATCATTTTGATTTATTTTTAATTTTTAGTGTTGAAATAATTACATTACTTGATTACACAACGAAGTCACTATGCTTGGACAAGCAACAAAGAAGTCATGTAACTAATTTTAAAAACACCAAAAGGGATATTGTTTAGATTTATTATACTATTAGAATAATTTTATAGATAATTATAAAATATTATGGATGTTTTAATGTTTTATATTCTTATTTAATTATCATCTTGATGGAATTAAATTCAATGTAAAGGAACATTTCAAAAAATGACATTAATGATATTTTATAATAAAATTTATTTTATTAAATGATTTAAAATTCCTAAATATATTATAATTAGCTAAGGGAATGATATATGGTTTAAAATATTAATTTTTTTATTTATGGGTTATTTTTTATTTTATAGTAACTTTATTTACCCCTAATGAGTAAAAAATGTTATTATTATGGTAATCATCAAAAGGATTAACTATAGTTAAATTTATAATAAGGGTGAAAACATCACCTAAACCTATCCAAATTTTATTGGGTGAGAGGATTTAGACTCACAATTATCCAATATTCTAAATAAATAAATTTGGTTCTATTTTTCAATGAAAATTAATTTATATTAATTTAATACTTTAAGTATTTCTAAGAGTCCCTCTCCCCTCACTTATAAAAGGGAACCACCACTCTTCTCCTCTGAACATTTCAAGAGCCATTTGGTTCTAGAATTACCTTCCAAAATAAATTTCTTACATCCCTCACCATGTTTTGGAGGTATTATTTTTGAAATAATACCAACCTTAGAGGGATTAAGGTGTAATGAAAAGGTTGTTATCTGAAGAATACATATAGCTTTTAACAAAATGTAATTGTTTTAATTATTATTCTTCCGCCTTAAAATATTCTTAAACCATGGTGAAATAATAACATAAATATCTTAAATATAGTTATATGTTATTATGTTAATGTAATAACCTATATGTATATCCTCATCCATCTAATGGGAAATTAATATATCATTTGTGTGTAAGGTGGACTACCACATCACAAATAGAGGTAATTTATTTTCTATTACCACAAATCATTAATGATTATAATGATGGATTTAATGTATGTAAAAAAAACCATGTCAACTGGACAAGTCAACCAATAAGGTCCACCACAATGTACAGTGCAAAAAAACATCAGATAAGTCTCATGTATATCCAAAATAATTCAAAACATAAGAGTATAATATGGAAGAAAAATATAAAACCCTGATATATACAACATCAAGAAAAATGGATATATTTGAAAAAAAATATTAATAAAAGAATAAAATGATCCTCCATATGATGATTTGTCACCACCAAACTATCCCACTACAAAGTATATGACAAACAATAGATTTCAGTTAAGTACAAGATGTCCTCCCCCTTATTTGAGTCATATAAAACTATATCTATTAATTTACAAAGGTAAAAGTAGGTTTTGAGCACAATTCCCAATAGGATATCACCAAAAAATACATATAATGTCTATTATCATGAAAATTCTATCTCTATCTTTAAAAAAATTAGTTTATAAAAAATTTCATAAGATAATTTTTTCTTGTAAATCTTCCTTTCGATTTTTATAAAATCTATTCATATTCAAAAAATAATGGAATATGACCAGTACATGTGAGAAAGAATAAGAGCATTATAAAAATCATCCATGGATACATTATAATATAAATAAGTGAGAAATCAACCATAAAATATACCCTTATGTGTAAAACCAAGAATAAATTAAAAATCACAATATTTGGGGACTACCCTTGGGGAATACATAATATATATTAAAAATAAAATAGTAAGTCAACCGTCATAAGAATAAAAAAAAATATTGAGTCATATCACACAGTCTATTAATATAAAAACCTCTAGTGGTGTTACCCACACTAAAGTGAGATGTCCATTTATCAGAGCACCCAAGGTTCTCAATGTGCTATGATTATCAAACCATTTGAAAACCATGATCACATTTTATAATTTTTTATAGAAATTCCTTATCTCTTTTATTCTTGAAAATTAATTTTATAACTTCAACCACCCTTAATGAATTTCATCAAATCTCATAGTTTGAAAAAAAATCATTTTAATGCAAACCCCCATTAATAACATGGACCTCTTTACAAAAAATATTCTTTGATATCAAATTCATCCATTTCATAAGGGAAACCAATGGAATTTTCATGAACATAAATTAATTAATGAGTTAGAAACTTTGTATAGAGTCAACTACCTTAATAATGGAGATAAATCGACAGGAATTGATCTCCCAAATCCTAGGGTTGAGCCTGAAAAAAGAGGCTTCAAGGCCATCCAAAACCTATAGGGGTTTCTATGGTTCAGGAAATAATGTTGGTAGAAGGAGTGATTCAGATGGATTTACATGTATTTATAGGAATTATATAAAATAAGAGACCATGATGCATCCCACAACACCATGGCTCAAGATGACTGGATCACATCATAACCACCTATACCACATCACAAAAGGGGATGACACCGTAGGGACTATGCCACAATGTGAGGGACCAAACTATAGAATATATTTTCAAAACCATGCCTGAGAACCACCTTAAAAATACTATTTTCTATTAGAGGTGACTAGAGCACATATAATACCACCAAACATCAGATCCATACTTCCAGATGAAAGGATATGATGTTGATGATCTTCACACTATAGGGGTTCCAATTTTGGAAAAACAGACCAAACTCACCCTTGTAGGATGCCACACCATAAAATTTTACACCAGGATGTAAATATCAATAGAATATAAGGAATAACATTACCTGAAAATGACCATTTATTGGAGGTTTAAACCACCACCATATGCTTCTGTGGCAGTTTCAAAAAACTACTGCTAAATTGTGTGTCTGAATACAATATGCAGTAGTTTATTTGATTTAGCGGCAGTTTATGGTAACTGTTTTAGTGGACACATTTAGTGGTGGATTTTTATGGTTTTAGTGGCTATTTTCCTGTCGAAAATATTTTTTTAGCAGTGGTTCATACCGCTGCTAAAAAAAATCATTTTTACTGGGAAAACCATCTCTAAAACCAAGACAACTGCTGTGAAATAATAATGAAATATGAAAAACTTTTAGCAGTGGTATTAAATACCGCTAAATTATTGTCCATAACAGCGGTTTTAACTACTGTGGATATAACAATATCAAAATTTTAGCTTCAGTTAAAAAATTTTCTAAATATAATACATTTATTTCACGATGGTTAAAACTGCTGCTAAATCCAGATTTACAAAAACAAATCCAGCTGATTCTTCATCCCCAGTACGAGTTCCTTGAAAAACATCATTCCAATTTCACATGGACATACATCCCACATTTAAAATAATACCATAATACCAACATTTTCATAAGAATAACATGATAGATACTTGAAAAATATGTTTAGTATGATTTGGATACATAAAATTTATTCTAAGTACATGAAGTGTCACTTTTGGATATAGTGGTTTCACAATGAGGTATAGTAGTTAATCTCGAGTATGTTGATGTATTTGTATATCTATTATAAAAAAGGAATTTAATTGAGAGTTGATGTTTTATTGGATTTTATGTGAATTAAAGGAGAATCATTTTGGATATCTCTCTCTTAGGATTGCCAATGACCACATTTACCAAGAATGGATTCAAATTTTAATGTACATACTGGTGTGAGGATGTTTCCATAGTTTTGAAGAAGTGGTTGTTGTGAGCTCTGATCCTAAGCATTCCTGAGCCTAACGCTGGACATGTTGTGAAATGTGATGCATCTACTTTTGGCTTAAGATATTTTATGATGTAGAGTGATAAATTAGTCACTTTGGGTTTCATCAACTTTTAACCCACAATATGAAACACTCTAATCCTGTATTTTAGTTTGTAGTTGTGGTCCTTGCATTTAAATGATCATGACAGAACCTCTTGGGACATATATTTTTGGGTTACTTTCGCACCTAGAGTGCATATAATATTTTCTCACTACATGGAAATAATCTTTATCAGATGAATTTCATAGAGTACTTGTATATGTTTGACATTGATAAATAGTATTCAACTAGAAATGGAAATGTAGTGGTAAATGCATTGGTCTAGAAAATATAAGATATGGGAGAAAAAATTTCATTATCAGAATAGAAGATCCTATCTTCACTGTAAGACTAGTGTGTGGGTGTAGTTGAGGGTTTAGGGGAATTAATGTGGGTATCCTTAGAGATAATTTATTCATTGGTTAAATATATAAAGACAAGTTAGAATATTGTTCTGGAATGTATCATGATGTGTGATAGGTTCGAAGAATGTGAAACTATTTCAGGATTGAATTTTGATATACATGGAGTGTTTATAGTTTGTAGCATGGTAATGGTCACATATTCCATGAGAGATGAGCTTATGAGATCCTATAATTCTTCGAAGTGGGATGTTCAACCAGGGCCGACCATGATTTATAATAATGAAAAGTGGATGTTCTGGTGGCCCTCCACAGTAAGAGACATTGAAGGATTTGTTTTCCATTGATTTACTTGTCCAAAAATTATCACTGAGTGTCAGTGTTGATAGTTTAAGTGGGATGTTCACCCAGGGCCGACCTATTTTACCTTATAGTTTTGGTAATTATAATAGAAGTCTATGAGTGGATAGTTGAAGTTGTGTATAACCTTTTATCCTCAGATCGATGAGCAGTCATGAAGGATGATCCAAACCATATAGGACATGCTTCAAGATTGTATTATAGATTTTAGCCACCAGATGTATCTTTTGGGGAGATACAAATTCCGGTAGTGTAAGAAACTCAAGTGTTTAATAGATATTTGTAAATTATACTATTAATGAAGTGGACAGTCTCCCTACCTTAACAGGATCAAGACACTCAAGTGTTTAATAGATATTAGTAAATTCTTATAGAAACTATTTTTAATAATATGAAATCATAAGTGGGAGTGATCACATGCCAACTATAAAACATGAGAATAGAATACTCTAAAATTTAAAGAGAGAAGAGCTATCCAATAAAAACTAGTTGAAGGGAGTTACAAAACTGGATATTCCCAAGAAAATCAATAAGAATGTGGACCATTCATCCTTGGTTAACAAAACTAATAAATTTATGAAAAATGAATCATAAAAAATGATTCATGACAATAAATAATTGACATATATGGTGCATACCACACTCGAGAAATCAAGACATAAAAGGAAACATCAGAAATCAATAAAATAAATGAAAGGAAACATGAGAAATCCATAAAATGTTAGGTCATGAAAATGTTTGATGAAAACTATGTACCACACATGATATATATACAAACAAACTATTAGCATATTTGTATAACATATCAACAATACAACTAATCACGATTCGATGATGAACACATCTCGTCACCCTCTCCACCTCCATCTCTACTTCCTGCTACCACCTGTAAGAAAATTATATTGAATATTAAATACTATTGTATATTTATATTTAAACTTAAAACCAATAGAAGTTTGTAAACTAAATGATTTTGAATTTTGGTGATTTACCTACTCACCACCGGTCGATGCAATACCACCAGGGGTAGATCCGATCGTCTTATGATATTAGTCAATTGACGCTTTCTGCAAAGAGGATATCTGAGCCCCCTGGTCTTGACCTGTGTTTTATAGAGAAACAATCTCTCTATGAGAATATCGGGGTATGATATGAATAAAACTATGATTAGATGCAGTTGCAATCCCCGGTGGCCTACCAAAGACCTAAGATTATACAGGTCCCAAACAAATCCCGCACACTCAACCAGGATACTCCTTCCTAGGGACTTTAGCAACCAGGTCATTTTGGGAGGCTGAGTCGGACTGCGCAGGATTGACATCCCATAGTTCTTTAATTTTTACCTATAAATCAAATAGCATTCATATTATAAGAAATATATATTAATATAGTAACAACTGATAATAATTTATTATAATGAAAAACGAGTTCATAACCTAACTTCTTTGGCAAGATCATTAACAAAGCTTCCATCAGATTTTTGGTGAACATTCAACCACACTTCTGTTCGGGATGCTTCATGCCCTAAACTCTGTGACTGCATTAAACAAACATAAATAAAAAATTTAATATATTAAAAAAATTATATGTTTTTATAAATATTTAAACTAATGAAAATATTACTAGAGAAGATCGGCTTCTAGAAAAATGTTTTGACCCCGCAGTGTGAGAGATGACTTGCTTAGCCCAGATTGATGCAATATTTCTTGAATGATCCTGAAATATATAAAATGAAATTTAATAGTAATTTATTCAATGTCATATACTATTTATATACATGTATAAATGTAAAAATAGATTAATATAGTAATATATATTTAAATACCATCTGCTTCTCATCATGATGTCTGTCAACAAAAACATTCCATTGCTCTTTGGGTACCCCATCAGGTAGCATGTATTGCATCTACTGGGCAGTCAACAAAGTATCACTTACATCACCCAATATCTCCATTTAATGTCTTTCCATTTTTTACAATATTTTTCAATTTCCACTTTCATGCTATCACATAATCAAATGTAAAGTGGAAAAAAATTTGTACACATAAATTCATTTTGAAAATATTAATAACATGAATTTCAATTACACCATAATGTATTAAAATTACCTTTATTTGGGAATCAAAAAAATCATTTTTCCAACTTGAATGCATATACCTCTAATAATCATACAAAATAGGAAGGGAAACGGGCTCTGTGGCTAGTTTGCCTAAAATCTGGACAAGTAATCTTATGACGTCATCCATAGGGACCCCATATGAATCAAATGGGACAACTATCTTCTCTCTGGTCAGATTCCATACATATGATCTTTTTATATTTTTTTCCAAACTTTCATTGGTTCCATATTTAAGGAACAAACAATTAGTATAAAAAATTTTCAGTAAATTTATTCATATTAAAATTTTTACCTATAACAGTCAATCTCCAGTATCCTAGAAAAGAACTAGAAGTGGCACGCCAATCCCCCACTACTGAGGATCCTGAAGCGGGAGGTGAAGACTGAGCTATGTAAGGGAGACTCACATAGGGTGAGAGAGATGGTACAGGGGGGATGGTGCATGAGGGAAAGAGGATGGTGGCTTAGATGCCATAGGGATGGAGACAAATATATCGTCATCTATTGTAGTGGTCGATGAAACAATATATCACTTCCTCCTTGGAATTACTGTCATTTAATCAAATACAATTATGTTCAGAACATATATTTCAAAAATTTTATGCCAAAAAAAAATTAAAAATGGTAAAAAATGCACAATACTATCAAACCAAATATACATAACAATGATAATGAATGATTTCACAAATGAAATAAGTGGTTGTTAAATGAATGCATAATTGTACATACCATCATTTTCTCCTTAAATCATGTCGGTTTCTTGCTCCATTACTTCATCCACTTCATTTATCCTTGATAGACTAATATTTTAAATGTCATTATGGACAAATAATTACGATTTTTGTTGTTGATAAGATTAAATGTCAAAGGTCAAATCTTCCACTTCATCACCCATATCATACAAATATCTTTGTTTTCTTGAGAAACTACACTCCACCATTCATCCAAAACATCATTCACATAATATACCATTTTTTCTTGTGATGATAAGATATATGGATCATGAAGTTCACGATCACCAATATCCATGAAGTTAGAGAATTTTAGAGAAGTAAATTGTAATTAATATCTTTGAACACCTCTGATAATATCAACCCAATTTCATTTGAATAAAACAACTGAATAATTCCTATGGTAGTTTAATTAAATAATATAAGTCAACTTTACATAGTATTCCACTTCATAAAATGTAAATATACCACTATTCTATGTTTTCAAATCATCTTCTCGATCGAATGTATGAAATGAAAATTCATTCACATTGTAAGCGTCGAACTTTCTAACTTGTTTTAGAGGACCTCGATAAAGAAACTTCAAATATTCTAAAAAATCTTCCCGAGTATCAATATTCCTGATCTAGAAAAATAAATATACTTTATTATATTTAAAAAATATATTTTTCAAACTAATATTCATATTTATTGCAATATTTATGAACTTACATGTCCTTAAAACTATTCTACAAGCTCTTTGTTAACAGATTTCATTATATCCTTCTCATTTTGTGTTCGACCTCTCATTCGTCTCTTTTTCTGTATCATCAACTCTTCAATAAATAGATCTGCAATTTCACTATTTAGTAGGAAATATCTATGTGCCTGTAATAATTCCATTTCTATCAGTGTAACATTTGAGGTCCTCCCAACTGATTGGCCAATAACAAGAAATATTTTTGATATCTTATGTATTTGAGATTGAGTCGATGTGTCTTTAACATGTCCATCTTGATAAAATCTTGTCTCAATATCATCCAAGTATCTATAATAAAAGGTAAGACACTCCTATGCCAAATATCCTTCAGGAATAGATCCTTCTGGTTGAGCTTTATTTCCTACGCATGATTTCAAATGCCCAAGATATATGTGAAATAAAATAAACAAACATAATTATGAATTTAATTAAGTGAAAAATTGTTTACTTAACTGAAAAACATATAAATAAAGTACCTCTCAATTGGATACATCCATAGATAATGAACGAGGCCTCTTAATTTATCTTCCTCAACCAAATACACAGTTAAATGCATCATGATAGGAAAAAATGACGGAGGAAAGATCATCTACATTGCACAAAGTGTCAATACAACCCTCTCCGGAAGGTTTTCATGATCAAATGGATGTATAAATTTCTCACATAGTTTTCTGAAAAATGTGCAGAAGTGGAGTACAACAGCAGTAACTTTTTCAGGTAATAATTTACGTAATGCCAATGGTAGTAACTAATGTAACAAAATATGTGAATCATAACTTTTCAATCCATGTAACTTATGATTCTTTAAGTCAACACACCTCGATATGTTACTTGAATACCCATCAGATACTTTCACTTGCTTTAAAATTCAAAGGAATGTATCTCTATCCCTATTTTTCATTGCAAAAATTACCGAAGCATACTTTTCATTCTCATCTGTCCAGAGATCAAGTTTTATGTTCATTACTTGTAAGTCTTTATGAGCATTGAGATGATCCTTCGACTTTCCATGATCATTAAGCAATGTGAAGATAAAATTTTCACAAACACTCTTCTCAATATATATCACATCAAGATTATGCTGTAACAAATTAAATTTCCAATATAGAAGTTTGAATAATATACTTTTTTTCTTCCATTGTTGCATTCCGATTTCACTTGATGATGCACTAGGAACCTATTTCCCACTATCATTCAAATGAAAAACCTTCCCAAATTCTGTTTCAACATTTCCAAGTTGTGTCAATATTTCAGAACTAGTTAACAACTTTGGAGGTGGTCTACGATCAATGAAACCATTAAATTTTGATCTGTTCAACCGAAATTTATGAGATGCATCGAGAAATATTTGATGGAACAAGAAGAAATATTTTCTACTGTGAGGTATCCATTTGGGATAAAAATTAAAGTTACAAATAGGACAATCCAAACCCATGTAAGTGTTCCAACTATATAAATTCCCAAGCCCATGGAAGTCACTAATGGTCCACATTAATGAAACATGCATTTTGAACATTGTTTTAGAAGAAGCGTCAAATGTCTATAATTTATTGATCCATAACTCCTATAATTATTAAATTAAATGCTACAAGTATACATCAATATCATTTACAGGCATCTTTTTCTAGGAATAATCATCGAAATGATAAAAGAAATTTGTTTCATA
Organism: Viscum album; assembly: GCA_963277665.1. Taxonomy (NCBI): domain Eukaryota; kingdom Viridiplantae; phylum Streptophyta; class Magnoliopsida; order Santalales; family Viscaceae; genus Viscum; species Viscum album. The sequence continues at coordinate 870,882,299 of OY728123.1, forward strand.
CACATCCTTAGAGGCAGATTTTAAGGGATCAAAACAACTGGCCAAATGCTATAACTGGTACTCAAAGTACCAAACATGTTGAATCCATTAGCAAGAAATCCCAATAAAAAATTCCTAGGATCAACTAAGAAATATAGATGTAATGAATCAAATGTCTTCCAAGATTGTGAATATCATGAATGTTTCATTAAACCATCATTGTTTTTATCTACAAATGATACTTCATGTGTTCGGTGGTTTTTGATGACATGAATAATATTTGAAATCCCAGCTTTAAAAAAAAGTAACGAAAAACCATTATAGGTGTGTTACTTTTCTTATTCTTCATGGTATAATGTTTATTCAGACTTCAAACATCATCCATTGAATTCCATCTAGAAGAAAAACATTTTTTGCAATCTTGTCTACTTAAATCCTCTTGCCAATAAAGCATACAATCATTGGGACACACATGTATTTTTGTATAATTCAAACCAATCCTTTTAGAAGCTTTTTTCATATCATAAAAATACTCGGGGATGTTTGCTTCAGAAAATTCATCATGAAACAATTCCAATATCATATACATTTCTTTATTTATAATTCCACATAGATATTTGAAATGGTACAACTTCAGCCGAAAAGAATGTTTTGAATATTTCAAACATCCACAATAAAAATCTTGATTTCCACCATCAACTAAATCATGAAATGCATTTTCCTAAGTGAAGTTTTCTCTTACATTAATCTCAAAATAATCAAGAGGTGGATCCATTGATATGTTTCAATCTTGATCGGGTTTTCCTACAGTCTCAAAAACATCACTAGTCACATTGCTATTTATAGCACCCTCATCTGGTTGTTCTGATATGTTTTGATGTTTATGGTGGTGTCTTGAAGTGCCAAATGCATCAATTATAAGGTTTTTCATTTAATTTTCCATTGTCTATGAAGTTGGGAAATCATTATGTGGATTGACATCAGTGCTCGAAATTTCTATAACGTTCGATTCTCCTTGCCAAATCCAACACAAATATTGACCAAGGAATTTCTTAAATATTAAATGTTTATAAACTTCATCTCTCTTAAACCATCTTCTAAATTTACATTTAGGATATGGACATCTTATTATCCCTTCAATGGATCGATTGGAAATTGAAAAATCTAAAAACTCCTCCAAACCCTTGACATACTGATGTGTATTCCTCAGTAATGTGATCCAGCTTTTATCCATGTATATCACAATGTTCCTACACAATATTAAAAAAAATTAAAACACATTATTATTAATAAATAGGGAAATAGATTCATATATAATAGTTTAAAATATATATATAAATATGTTAAATAAGGTTTTCCTATATAAATACATATGGTAAATAATGAACCCACCCACTAGAAAACCAAAACATGCAAATTAAAAAGATCCATAAAAGAATATAAAGATATCCTAAGTGCTTGGCCCAATTTTTAAATTGGAATTAACCATGTAGGTGATTTACCCTTTCTCCCCCACACCCATGAAGCCCCCCGACCCCCTGCATCCCCTCCTGTACAACCCCCCCCCCCACACACTTGGAGAGCCCCCCTACCCCACCTAGACAGCTCACCCCCACCCCCACCTGGACATCCCCCCTCGTCCCTAGACATCCCACACCCCTCCATCACCTGGACATACCACCCCCAACCGCCTTGGACATCCCAACCCCTAAAAAGCCCACACCCCTCCCCACCTAGACTGTCACGCCCCAGCTCTCGAATACCCAGAGCCGGTTCCATATAGAGGATAGATTCGATTCAGGGTCTGGGAAACCAGCTACTTCTGAAATGTTTCTTCTGCTAAAAACTGATACCTAAAAAATTTATTCCAAAAAATGTAGGGTGAGCATATGAATTCCCAGTAAGGGGTTTACAAATAACATACTATACCCAAAATAACTTTTGAAAATATTCTTTAAAATTTCCATAAGACATTTTCTTTAAAGTGCTTCAACACATTAAACATACCATGACAATTGTCTAAGGGATATAAGTGAACAATTTAAAACATACTAACATTATCATGATTCAATTATGGGAATGCTCATTTAGAATAAAAAGTAAAAGAAATTTCATATTAAAATTAAAGTACAAAATAAATAACTAAGTGTAATGCATGATCAGAGCTATGCTTAAAATAATAACTTCAATTTCATCCTTTACTATCATGAAACATACTCTGGCCATAAAATATCTGAATATTTCATAAATAATATACCATACTTAAACTTCTTGTTATTCTCATAATCATAATCTCTTTAACCAGGAATATTCTACTAGTCAAATATTCATCTGGTTAATTAGTTTACAAAGCCATAATGAGGAAAGTGCATATTCCGAACAGTGTCAAGGCCTCGTTCCAAGACCTAGGGGATAACTATAACTATACCCTAACCCGGAGAGCCTCTATAACCGGACTCCACCCCAGAGAGCCTTTAATAACCAGACTCCAACCCGGAGGGTCTGCTGTAACTGGACCCCAACCCGGAGGGCTTACTTTTACCTGTCCCCAACCTGAAACATACTATGTCCAATGCATTCCTCATATCTCTAAATCAATGTGATCATACCACTTTGATTTATTAAATCACTTATCATTCCATGTACACATATTACTTGGTTTCTTACTTCACATTATTCAAAGTGTCCCATACCACCTTGAACAATTTAAGTTATCATTTCACATGATTCAAAGTGTCCCATACCACATCGAGTAATTAAATTATTATTACCTAAATTATCACGAATAATAAATTGTTTGATTATCACATAAAATAATAACTTTACAAACCCTTCCATGGTGATAAAATTTTAATGAATTATAATACATGTTTATTATTCATGCTCAATTCATGCACTGAAAAATGAAATTAGAAATGGACTAAATCATAATATGTTAGTTATTGTTTGGATAGTAATTTTCCCCAACGTCATGCATAAACGATTAAACATTCTTTGCACATGTGATATTAATTTAGAACACACAAGTAATGAATGAATGGGGTTACCACATAAAATGATAGTTCCTTAATTTTAAAAATACTTGACTTATGGAGATGAATATTTATAGTTTAAAATTACTAATTTTTAATCAAGACAGATGCCATTTGTACACAAAGAATGTGCTGATAAATGATAAATGGCCATGCATTATGTTGCATATCATATCAGGCCAATAGATTTGTAGTGCAACATTTTTTTTATGTAATGCATACATTTATGAGAATTTAATTAAACATATCAAAAACATACTTTAACCACCAAAGTTTGTTTTAGGTCAACCTATTTCAGATTATGGTTCAAACTTATAGGTGAATACATATAACCATATATATAAACATAAAATATGTATATGTCGCACCCTTACTTTATATATTCTAAAAAATAAAATTACCTATGTATATATATTAAAATCCTAAAATAAATGCAATTTGTTTAATAATAATAAACCCATAGCATTGTAAAAGTAAGTCACAATTTACGAAAATAAACTCCCTTACGCGAACCAGAAAATAGAGATGTATAAAGAAATAAATAAATTTTTCTCCAAAAGCGAGAACGTTAAGAAAGTGGATCCATTGAATCAAGAAAATAATTTCTCATATGCTAATTGAAATTGAAATATGTGTTATTACATGTATATATAAGTATATATTACACACACACACATATATATATATAGGTTCATAAAATCAACTGAAACCATTAAATCCCTCACAAATCTTATGATTTAGAAATAAAATTTTAATACAAGAACATAGTTCATATATGAATTTTGAAATAGACATATATGAACTTACATAAATATTTATATTTATATATGTATACATATTTTTTTCATAAAGTATATAATAAAAAATAAATAGAATCCTTACAAAAAATAATATCATAGAATAAATAAATATTCAAGAAAAATATTTAACCCTTACACAAATAACCAACAACTTGAAAAAATTAACTGCTTAAAACAAAATACTGCTTGAATTCAAAATAAATAAAAATCTTTTAAAAGTACAAATTTCCCCTTACAAATTATACATTTAATGAAAAATATTAAAACATAACCCTTACAATTAAATATTCTTAAAAATAATTTGATAAGTAGAAAAAATCCCTTATAAGACTTAAATTAAAATTGACATTATTTATTTATAAATAAAATATGTTCAGTATGTTACATAATTTCATAATTTCATTTGCATTAGTAACAAAGGAGAAAACCATTTCACTTACATTAAATAAAATTTCTAAAAAACAAATGTTTAAAATTAAATAGTTCTCTCTATGAAAGACAAAAAAAATTTTATAACATAAGCTGACAAACAATAGACAGTATATCCCTTACACGATATGATAATTGCCTCATGGAAAGACTCGGATTCACCAAGCAGGAGGTGTAGTGCTCAGGTTGGGTATGGAAGAACCCCGATTGTGTGTGCATGACCTTATTAGAGTGAAGAACCAAGATGGAGAGAAGTAACACCGTCCCTTAAAAAACTCTCCTATATAGTATTTATATATTTATATCTTGTTGAAAAAAGTATAATAAACATATATATATTTTTATATTGACTCAACTAAAATGGAAGGACCAAGCAATAACCAGACAAAAATTTATTATCTATAAAACAATGACATGGATATAAAATGCAACTAATGAGGACATAAATGAACTAAATCCATTCCAAAATGTTTCAGCAGAAATAATTGATCCATAGTCCACAGGTGAATAGATAATTTGACAGTGAATGGGTATACAAAAACCAAGCCAAAGTTTATCAAAAGAAAACTGGGACACCTAAAAAAAGAAACAGGGAACCTACCTAGCAGATTGAAGAAGAAACGGAACCCCAAAACTAGACCCAGAGACCAGAAGAAAAACCCTACCTTTCGTAGACAGATGACCATTGTACAATAGGCTTGCTCAGAGACTACTGCTACAACCACGACATATCTCAGAGCTCGGGACCGGCTGATGCGTGGCCTTCCAAGAACCTTGTATTCTTTGGATGACTCCCAAAGGCATCATGAAGACCTCACACGACCTCCCAATACCCGCTGCGACACTTCTTTGTCGTCATCTTCTTCTCCCAAAAGAGACCTGCATGCCTGCTCAAGAACTCCGGCACCACGACGTCACTTGACCCCACCTTGCTAGAACCCTAGACGTGGCATAGACCCACGACCTGCATCAGAGGCATGGACTCCCCCTTTTTTTTTTTCTGGATCTCAAATCCTGCATGGGATTTCTTTATTTCTTCTTTTTTTGGTCTGTTTCACTCCTCTAGATCGGCACCTAACCCTAATCCGGGATTCCCCCTTTTTTTCTTTTGTCTGATTTCTTCATCTATAACTATTATAATTTTTCTTTTATTATATTTTTATACCCATATCATTATCTACTTTTATCATATATTATACTATTAAAAGTCAAAAGTTAAAAAAATTAATAATATATTAAACTTATTCTGTCAATACTTTTAAAAGTAAAAGTTATTGTTAAATTCATTTATAAAACATATATTTGTACATTTCTTATCATATACTTATAATTATATAAATTTAATTGATAATTGAGAATGTGTTGCAATAATAATTATTATCATAATTTGTATTTATGAAATGTTAGAAGAAAAGAAAGTAAATATTACACACACACACACATATATATATGATTCAAGATAACAATAATTTTTATTAAAAGATTGTTTATATATGTGCACTTTTAAACTTTCTATTAAAATGGTTATACATTTATAATTTTATTAAAAAAATTTCAAAATATTAATAATGTTATGAAACTGTAATAAAAAAATTGTAATATGTTAATTATGTATAAATCCCATATAATTATTCATATATTAAATTAAATAATTGTTTGTAAATATAGAGTATATATATACATATCATATTTTCAAAAATATATATAAAACCATATAATAGATTAAGTGATTGTTCATATAATTAAAACGGTTCACATTTACAAAATAATGGCGTTAAAATATTTTAAAGCAATAATTCTCAATGTCATATATAAAATTAAAATATTAGTTTTATATAATTATAATTAAAATCTTATTTACATATGCCTATATATATACCATATTAAAAAACAAGCAACATATTAGTTGTATTCAAATTTTAGTATAATTATTATTAAAATATTCTTTTAATTAATAATTCAGAAAGAGTAAAATAGTTATTTTAAACTGTACTTCTAAATTAAACAATATAAATTTTCTATTTTTATTTTACAAGAAAATGCCTTTAAATTATAACTATATCCATTTAATTAAACACTAATGATCATTCGACAAAAACTACAATGGTTATTTAATTTGAACTCAAACAACTAAAATTATTTCTAATGGTCAGGTAAACCCTTATAGATACATGTTTATGGTATATCATATATATGTTGGTTCAGTTTACCATGATAGTTCTCTACATTCCTTTTATGCTTAATACTTGTGAAATTCTCCTGGATATCACATTCTTTATTATGGTTGGTCTAAGCGATGAGTGCTACTTGCTCAGCCTCTTAGTGGTTTTAGTAGGTCTCCCAATGGAACTTCTTGGATTTGATATTAGTTTCTTAGGATGACCATGGTTTTCTGCCCTTTTGAGATGTAAACATTTCAGTGGTTTGTTAATAATATGTGTCTTGTTTTATTTTCAGAAGCATTGTTTGAATGACTAAATAATAAAAAGTTATTATTACATGTTGAAAAGGTTTGGGGCATCACATTATTCCCCCCTTTAAAGAATTGTGTCCTCGCAATTCTAAAATATTTGTACACAAACCACAACAACATTAGAAAAAAATCACTCCCGAGGTCCCTTTTCCATGAACACCACCGATGATAGGGTGCTGATGACCTCAGGTGGATCCCTAAGGTAGTATTCAGCTGTTCGATTTCCTTGGCCCAGACACATTGTGAACAACTAGGGTCGAAACTATTCCTAAAGAACTCATCCATCCCAAAAGAGGCACGAGAAGTGTGGAGGTCAGAAATTTCAGAGTGGACTGAATCCCTATAAGTCCCACACACCATGTCATTCTTGAAAATATTGATATCATAGAGTTCTACATACATACTAAAATTCAGGACTAGGAATAGGTAGGTCGCTCTATGGTTACCATCCAAAGAAGCTTCTAGAAATTTACCTAAAGCTCGATAGTTATTAGCCAAAGTGAAACATAGAAAAAGAGCTTCATAAAACGTTCCCCTCTGCCTATAAGCTGCAAATTGTGCAATTCCAATACGGTAATAGGTTAGATTGTTTCCTTGGTAAAGATGGAGGATTTCAGGGTGGTTCGACACCTGATGGAGTTGTTTACAAGACAATCGAATGTTTTGGAAAGTCTCGTAGCCCCATGAACATGACTTGGCCACTATGATTCCTACTATCTCTATTGGGAGAGACAGAAGGCGTGATGCATCAGTCATCTAAAAATTTAAGGAAACTACTACTTAGTAACATGTAACCAAGTTTTAAGTATTTTTATAATTTTATTAGATGTCTCTCAAGAGACATAAGACCAGTATTTTTTTGTTTTCCAAGAAACATCATACTTAGTAATGCTTAAATAAATTTTACTTTGTTTAGTATGGGTTTTACAGAGTTAACTAAACCGAATCCTTCTAGTACCAATTGTCATGCCCCAACTCTTGAATACCTAGAGCTGGTGCCAGATAGAGGATCAATTCGATTCAGGTTCTGGGAAACCCGTTACTTCTGAAATGTTTCTTCTACTAAAAACTGATACCTGAAAAATTTATTCCAAAAACGTAGGATGAGCATACAAATTCCCAGTAAGGGGTTTAAAAATAACATACTATACCCAAAATAACTTTTGAAATAATTCTTTAAAATATCCATAAAAAATTTTCTTTAAAGTTTTGTAACACATTAAACATACCATGACAATTTTATAAGGGATATAAGTGCACAATTTAAAAGATACTATCATTATCATGATTCAATTACGGGAATTCCAATTCAGAATAAAAAGTAAAAGAAAATTCATGTTAAAATGAAAGTACAAAATTAATAACTAAGTGTAATTCATGATCACAGATTCTATTAAAATAGTAAATTCAATTTTATCCTTTACTATTGTGATACATACTCTGGCCATAAAATATCTGAATATTGCATAAATAATATTCCATACTTAAAATTCTTGCGATTCTCATAATCATAAGCTCTTTAACCAGGAATATTCTACTAGTTGATTATTCTTATGGTTAATTAATTTACATAGACATAATGAGGAAAGTGCATATGCTGGACTGTGTCAAGGACTCATGCCAAGACCTAGGGGATAACTGTAACCAAACCCCAACCTGGAGAGCCTCTATAACTGGACTCCACCCTGGAGAGCCTCTAATAACCGGACTCCAACCCAGAGGGTCTACTGTAACTGGACCCAAACCTGGAGGGCTTACTTTTACTAGTCCTCAACCTAGAACATACTATGTCCAATGCATTCCTCATATCTCTAAATCAAAGTGCTCATACCACTTTGATTTATTAAATTACTTATCATTCTATGTACACATATTACTTGGTTTCTTACTTCACATTATTCAAAGTTTCAGATACCACCTTGAGCAATTTATGTTTTCATTTCACATTTTTCAAAGTTTCCCATACCACTTCGAGTAATTAAATTATTATTACATAAATTATCATGAATAATAAATTGTTTTATTATCATATAAAATAATAACTTTACAAACCCTTCCATGGTGATAAACTTTTAATGCATTATAATACATGTTTATTATTCATGCTCAATTCATGAATAGATAAATGAAATTGGCAATGAGCTAAATCATAATATGACAGTTATTGTTTGGATAGTAATTTCCCCCAATGTCATGCATAAACTAGTAATCATTCTTTGTACATGTGATATTAATATAGAACACACAAGTAATGAATGGATGAGGTTACCACATAGAATGATAGTTCCTTAATTTTCAAAATCCTTGGTTTATGGAGATGAATATTTATAGTTTAAAATGACTAATTTTTAATCAAGATAGATTTCATTTGTACACAAATCATGCGATGATAAATGGTCATGTCTTCGTAAATGGCCATGCCTTATGTTGCATAGCATATAAAACCAATTGATTTGTAGTGCATCATTTGTTTTATGTAATGCATACATTTATGAGAATTTATTTAAACATATCAAAAACATACTATAACCACCGAAGATTGTTTTAGGACAACCTATTTCAGATTATGGTTCAAACTTATAGGTGCATACTTATAACCATATATATATACATAAAATATGTATATGTCCCACCCTTACTTTATATATTCTGAAAAATAAAATTACCTAAGTATATATATTAACATCCTAAAATAAATGTAATTTGTTTAATAATAATAAACCCTTATAATTGTAAAAGTAATTAAAAATTTAAGAAAATAAACTCCCTTACACAAACCAGAAAATAAAGATTTATAAAGAAATAAATAAATTTTTTTCTTATAGTGAGAAGGTTTTAAAAAGTGGATCCGTTGAATCAAGAAAATCATTTCTCATATGCTAATTGAAATTGAAATATGTGTAATTACATGTATATATACATATATATTACATATATATATATATAGGTTCACAAAATCAATTGAAACCATTAAATCCCACACAAATCTTATGATTTAGAAATAAAATTTTAATACAAGAACATAGTTCATATATGCGTTTTAAAATAAAGATATATGAAATTACATAAATATATATATTTATATATGTATACATATTTTTTCAAATAGTATATAATAAAATATAAATAGAATCCTTATAAAACATAAGATCTTAGAATAAATAAATATTCGAGAAAAATATTTAAACCTTACACAAATAACCAACATCTTTAAAAAAATTAACCGCTTGAAACAAAATACTTCTTGAATTCAAAATAAATAAAACTCTTTTAAAAGTACTAATTTTCCCCTTAAAAATTATACATTTAATGAAAAATATTTAAACATAACCCTTACAAATCAATAATATTAAAAATAATTTGATAAGTAGAAAAAAATCCCTTACAAGAATTAAATTAAAATTGACATTATTTCTTCATAAATAAAATATGTTCATTATGTTACATAATATCTTAATTTCATTTTCATTATAAACAAAGGAGAAAACCATTTCACTTACATTAAATAAAATTTCTAATAAACAAATGTTTGAAATTAAATAGTTCTCCTTACGCAAGACAAAAAAAATTATATAACATAAGCTGAAAAACAATAGATAGTATATCCCTTATAAGATATTATAATTGCCTCAAGGAAAGAATCAGATTCACAAAGCAGGAGGTGTAGTTCTCAGGTTGGGTATGGAAGAGCCCTGATTGCATGTGTAGGACCTTATTAGAATAAAGAACCAAGATGGAAAGTAGTAACACTGTCCCTTTAAAAACTCTCCTATACAGTATTTATATATTTATATCTTGTTGAAATATGTATAGTAAACACACACACACACACACACATATATTTATATTTATATTGGATCAACTAAAATGGATGGACCAAGTAATAACCGGACACAAATTATTTATCTATAAAACAATTACATGAATATAAAATGCAACTAAAGAGGACATAAACGAACTAAATCCATTAAAAATGTTTCAGAAAAAATAATTGATCCCTAGTCCACAGGTGAACAGAGAATTTTACAGCGAATGGGTATACGACAACCAAACCAAAGTTTATCAAAAGAAAACCGGGAAACCTACAAAAAAGAAACAGGGAACATACCTATAAGATTAAAGAAGAAAAGGAACCCTGGAACTAGAGCATGAGACCAGAAGCAAAACCATACCTTGTGTAGACTAAAGACCACTGTATAACAGGCTTGCTCGGAGACTACTGCTACGACCCTGATAGATCTATGATCTCAACACCGGCTGATTCATGGCCTTCCAAGTACCTCTTCTTCTTCAGATGAAACCCAAAGGCATTACGCGAACCTCACACGTCCTCCCCACACCTGCCACGACACTTCTTTGTCATAAGCTTCCTCACCCAAAAGAGACCCGCATGCCTTCTCAAGAACTCTGGCACTGCGACGTCACTCAACCCCACCTTGCTGGACCCCTAGATGCGGCATGGACCTTCGAATTGCAGCCGAGGTGCTGACTCTCCCCCTTTTTTTCCAAATCTCAAATCCCACATGGGATTTCTTTATTTCTTCTTTTCTTGTTCTGTTTCCCTCCTCTAGATCCGCTCCGAACCCTAATCTGGGATTACCCATTTTTTCTTTCTTTTGTCCGATTTCTTCATCTATTATTATTATAATTTTTCTTTTATTATATTTTTATACCCATATCATTATCTACTTTTATCATATATTATACTATTAAAAGTCAAAAGTTAAACAAATTTAATAAATTATTAAACTTATTTTATCAATACTTTTAAAAGTAAATGTTATTATTAAATTAATTTATAAAACATATATTTGTACATTCCTTATCATATACTTATAATTTTATAAATTGAATTGATAATTGGGAATGTGTTGTAATAATAATTATTATCATAATTTTTAATTTTGAAACCTCAGAAGAAAAAAATGTTAATATAACACACACACACACACACACATATATATATGATTCAAGATAACAATAATTTTTATTAAAATACCATTAATATATGTTCCCTTTTAAACATTCTATTAAAATAGTTATAGATTTATAATTTTATTAAACAAATTTAAAAATATTAATAATGTTATGAAACTTTAATAAAAAATATATAATATAATAATTATGTATAAATCCCATATAATTATTAATATATTAAATTAAATAATTATCTGCAAATATCAAGTACATATATACATATCGTATTTTAGAAAATATATATAAAACCATATAATAGATTAATTGATTGTTCGTATAATTAAAACAGTTCCCTTTAAAAAAATAATGTCCTTAAAATATTTTAAAGCAATAGTTCTCAATGTCATATATAAAATTATAATATTATTTTTATATAATTATAATTCAAATATTATTTATATATGCTTATATATATATACCATATTTTAAAAACAAGCAACAAATTAGTTTTATTAAAATTTTAGTATAATTATTATTATAATATTCTATTAATTAATAATTCATAAAGAGTGAAATAGTTATTTTAAACTGTACTTCTAAATTAAACAATATAAATTTTCTATTTTTATTTTACAAGAAAATGTCTTTAAATTATAAATATATCCTTTTAATTAAACAATAATGATCATCAGACAAGAACTCCAATGGTTACTTCATTTGAACTCCAATGGCTACAAGTATTTCTAACGTTCATGTAAACCCTTATAAATACATGTTTATGGTATATCATATCTAAGTTGGTTCAGTTTACCAGGATGGTTCTATACATTCCTTTTATGCTTAGTACTTATTCAATTCTCCTGGAGATCACATTCTTTATTATGGTTGGTCGAAGCGATGAGGGCTACTTGCTCGGCCTCTTCATGGTGTTAGCAGGTCTCCCAATGGTGCTTCCCGGATTTTCTATTAGTTTCTTAGGTTGACCATGGTTTTCTTCCCTTTTGAGATTTAAACATTTCAGTGGTTTATTAATAATATGTGTCTTGTTTTATTTTGAGAACCATTGTTTGAATGACTAAATAATAAAAAGTTATTATTACATGTTGAAAAGGTTTTGGGCGTCACATGGACAGCCCACCCCTACCCCCCTGGAAAACCCACCCCCTCCCTGGATAGCCCACACCCCTCCCCCACAACCCTACAACCCCCTACCACCCCTAGAGATCCCCCCACCTAGAGAGCCCCCCCCCACCTGGAAAACCCACCTCCACCTAGATAACCCCACCCACACCTAGAGATCCCACCCCCACCCCCACCTGGACTGCCCCCACCCCCACCTGGACAACCCCCCACCTGGAAAACCCACCCCTCCCTAGATAACCCACACCCCTCCCCCACCAAGACAGCCCACCCCAATCCCCATGGACAACCCACCCCTACCCCATCTGGATAGCCCACCCCACCCCCTAGACAACCAACCCCCCAGACAACCCACACCCCCAACCTAGACAGCCCACTGTGACCCCCTTGGACATCCCACACCCCTCCTTGGACAACCCACACCCCCTACCCCACACCCCTACAGCCCCCACCCCTTGCAGCCCCCTACCCCCTGGACAACCCACCCCTCACCAGGATAGCCCCCTCCATATGGAAATCCCATATCCCCTGCAGCCCTCTTAGGGTAATTTTTTTCAATATAATTTTATTCATTAAGAAAGGAAAACCATCATGCATTATCCATTTCATTCAAAACAACCCATTCAATTTATCAAAAAAATGACAAATTCAATTTATAAGGCTTTATGGGTCACTTAGGAAATGTCATTGGGGAAAGGGGAAATCACCTACATAGTTAATTCCAAATTAAAAATTGGTCCAAGCACTTAGGATATCTTTATATTCTATTATTTGATATCTTTATTATCTACTTTCTTTTTACTATAGTTTTATGTTTTAAAATACATTTATTTTTTTATAACATAACATTCAATAATGAATTAGAATTTTTAACTATAATTTTATGTTCTTTTCTTCTTTACTATTCCACTTCTTAATATGCTTGAAGAAAATAGAAATTTATCACTTTCCAAATAACAAAGGTGGTTTAATTTTTTAATTTATCCAAGTGTTTTTTAATAGTCTAGGAAACCTAAAAAAGGCTAGGGAACCTAAAAAAGAAAACCATAATATTTTTATATATCGAATGATGTATATATGGTGTGAGAAAAACTAATCCCAGTAGGATCTCAATAAGGATTTTGTGAAATTATTTTCAAAACACATCTCATTTGTGATAGTTTTAAATATATTTAGAAAATACATTTTTATTGATAATCACATGAAAAACCAAATATAACCTTAACACCCATTTTATAAACTTCTATTTTCTTTTCTCTAAATGAAAATAATCATTTTAAAAATATTAATTTAAAACCCTTATATTCTTTAAAACCACCCATTACAGTTTCAATTTTAAAAATACTTTAGAAACACACTTTTGAAAACACTTCAACAAAAATTTAATGAAACAAACCCATTATCATAAACAGTAAAACTAAAACACCAAGTCATCACATCCCAAATGAGATATGAGTAAATAAGGAGAAAAATTTATGGTTCCCATCATATTAATCAAACTAGGGGACATACGGAATGGGAGTCCCCAAATGGAATCCATATAGTATCATGGGAAAAAGGTCATAAATTAAGATAGTCTTAGACCTTACCAACACATGATACCTACCACTGACATATGTTTCATCCAGACAACACAATTCACTTGAGTATCGTACACTTAACATCATAGGGTGAACTCCCCACTAGCTAGGGTATAAAACACAACTAGGGGACACCAATAGTGTGTGACTATCCAGTGTAACATAAATATAGACCTATCTCTCAATTCCTAGTGTACCCATGATATAAATAATAGGGCACGAGTAATCAAACAAGTTAAATGATTAATGAAACAACATAATATAAATCTAACCTCACCTCCAACACCCTTGCAATAAACAACACCAAAAATATCATCCATGTCATAAAAATACATCTAAAGAGAAGGTGGAATCATTGAGGGTATTACATACATTATAAGTAGTTCATTATATAAGTTAAAAATGAGTCTTATTAAAATAATCATAATTCTAATTCACTTTAATCCTCTTCAAAATCCAATTTCAAATAATTAATTAAAACTAACCATTTATATAATTTATTGACATATGAAATGGTTGAATGTCTCTTAATTATACTCATACTATAGAATATCTAGTGATCAAAAATATTTTGGGGTTTAAAAAGAAATATGAAACCAAAATATATAATAGTCCAAGAGGAAAATGAAATAAAAAAAATCTCATTTGAGGATCTATATGGATCTATCATGACCTATGAGATCACAATAAAGTTACATGCTTATAAAAAATCCAAAAAATCCAATAATAAAATAATGTTTTCTTTTAAATAAATTAATTATGAAACCTATAATGATAATTAAATGGCTCATCAATCAAAGAATATGAACATATTCTTAAAAATAAATAAATCATAATTTTTTTAAAATAAGGTGGATAATGATAGAGAACAACAAGTGATGTTATTCTAATAAAAAAAGGAACAAATAAGGTCATAATTATATATGACTAACAAAAGTAACAAGGGGAAGAATAAAAAAATCAATGAAACCTTCAATGTTTCAACTTAGTGTTTGAGAAATGAAACCCTCCTATAAAGGGAATCAATTGAAAAATGTTCCTAGTATCTCATGACTAAAATAGAGGTTAGTCATGATGTAAAATCTAACTCTTATTCATCTTCCACTAAAAATTCCTCCCCTACCTCTTATTCATTTCCAATCACATATTATATAAATATCTAAAATATGCTTTATGAAAACATGATGATGGTTATTGCGAACTGAATTTAATATAGAAATATCATAAAAATAAGTATAATCAATTCCTCAATGATAAGTAAAAACTCACAATAAAAAAACAGAATTATCAAAAATAATATTCAATATAATGTGGTGAAGTTACAAAGGAATATTGATTATATCAAAAATATATTTTCAAATTCACCAAAGTCTCAAAAAAATATATAAAAAATTGGGCTTACAATATTTTGAAAATCATAATATTCTTTGGGCTTTTCAAAAAATGAATGTTCTTTAAAAAGAAAAACTATTTATTAATTGATCTAACAAAAAATGTTTTATAATTACTATCATAAAATAGAGAATATAATTCAAGAACATAATTAAAATAATGGTATCTAATGAACTATATGTTTGGGGTGAACTACTATGGAGCAAGGATATTTTTTCAAAGTTCAATTTGATGGTGTGGAGTGTTTATAATCATATACTTCCAACTAATGAAAATATCTTGTGCATGTGTGTGTGTATGGCCTCTAGGTGACACTTTTATATCTAGAGTATTGAATAAGAAGAAGAAGGATGAAACTGAGGGGCGACTAGAAGTATCGAGCGGTGCCACAGGTAAGGACCAACAGTGGGGAGGTGAGCTAGGGCTTTAAGGGGTCAGCGGTGATGGGCGACGATCCGTACTAAGGTGCTGCGAGGAATACTGAGGGGAGGCGTAGGGATTCAGAGGTCGCAGGGGGGTATAATGTGGATTGGTAGGGAGAAGGGGGGTCTCGTGGGGCTCAGTGGGGATAAGTGTCAGGATTGGAAAAAATAGTTTAACGATAATTTTTAACAAACTGCTCCTAAATCATTTATAAAAAAAGTAGTGGCGGTTTTGTAAACCACCACTAAAAAACTACTGCAAAAGGATATTTATGTTTTAGTGTACACTACAAGCACTACTCTATGAAATAGCCATAACAGTACCAAAAATATTCTTCTAGAAATCCACATTGTATCATGATTCTGCACACCATAGTGATCCCACTCTATGCCACCAATGACCCCTCCATAGTTTAATCCCCTTTAAAATTTTATAAAAATTCTATAAAACTTAGGCTCACCACCAAAACCATTTGAACTAGAAAAACCTAATCTAAAACACTAAATAAGAGTATACTGAAACCCAAAGGGAATTTTAATTCTCCACAACATAACATATTTCTATCATTATAAAGTGTTCATGATTCTGGACTCGTAATGAGAGAAAGCCACTACTCCCACACCAAATACTCATGCTCCCACATATCATGGATATTCCATCTGCATGACACATTACATGGATCAAGGGAATACTTTTACCATGTAGTACCTTATACTAGAAATAAATAATCTAATTTTTTTTCAAGAAATGTTGTGTTAGACTCAAAATCAATATCCTCCCATTCAAAAACATGGGTAGGGTCTGATTGATACCTCCTTAGTTGGGAAGAAAAAAGCACATCATGAATCAAGATCAAAGGAGATGGAAAGTCTAACTGATATGCCACATTTATAACTCATTAATTCATCTAAATGGTGCTATCAAAAATTGGTTCTAACTTACCCTGCTTACTCAACTGATAATGTCCCATGTGAGGTGAAAATAGATGAAAGACACAATCACCAAACTCAAACTCAAATAGATGATGTTAATAGACCACATTATATTTATGATGAAACTGTACTATGACCAATATCATCGGAATCAACAACTCCTTTTCTATCATCTCCTAAATAAGGCTTTCCCAACCAAGTACCGTTGTCCCAACTCTTCCCATCATAAGGGATATCTACCTAACCTCCTAAATAGATCCTCAAAGGGTTCCATCATAATAAAAGAATGATAAATAGTATTATAGGAAAATTCGACCATAGTTGGAGCATTTTCCTAGGATCCACCAAATTCTAGTACACATGCTCAGAGCATATCATTAATTATAAAAATATATCTCTCTATATTACCATCCATTTGCGGATGATATGGTGTGGTCAATTTTAATTAGGAACGCATTGTCCCTTTAAAAACTTTCCAAAACCAGATTTGAACCTCAGTTACCTATAAAAAATAATTGCAGATGGAACCCCATGAATTTTCACAACCTCTTAGAAATACATGTTCCTAAGCTATTCCATCTTCAATATCTTATTTATGAGGATAAAATCAATTGATTTCATAATTCAATCAATGATCACACAAATCACATCCCTCCCAATAAGAGTTTATGGAAAACCGAAAACAAAGTCCATAGAAATATTATCCTACATCCATACCAGAATGAGAAAAGGTTGAAAAAAACTAGTAGGTATCTATTTCCCTATATTAATTCTCTAATAAGTAAGGCATGATGAAAAAAAATATGAAATCTAATATATCATCCCTGACCACTAACACCAATGTATCAAATAATGATACATATTGGTAGACCCAAGGTGTATGGACCAGTAATACTAGTTTCCAAAGTCCATCACCTCCAACCTTAGATAAATGGGAACAACTAGCCTACAACTAAAACATAATGTGCCACTAGGATATTGAGACCACTCACCTAAGGTATCCCTAACTGTAAGAACCTAGATCTTATTTTAAGGTATGGATCCTGTTTTTCTGGTGTTTTGAAAAAAATAGGAGTTTCTAGAAATATAAGGAGTACACGCCATGTACTTTGAAGTACACGCTGTGTACCTGGTTGTCACAAGTAACCGTGTACTGGCTGTGTAACATCCGAGTAGATGGCCATGTGGGTTGAATTAAATACCACCTAAAGCAAAGGCTAGTTAAGGCATATACACTCAATTTACTTTTAAAGGACACTCCATGTAATTTTCTTTTTATTTGTAATAACGGACCATGGTTGCGTCTAATTGGAAGAAATGCCTTCTTCTTGACTCGTCTCATCCATGAGCGACCATAGGGTGTAATTCTTCTCTGATCCTTCGATCGACCATCTGTTCTCTGAATCGACCTTCACAGATTAAATTGGAATCGCCAAGGTGAGTTCTTCCTTCTTCAAGAGCCTTATTCCTTGATTTCACCTCTTTCATGAGATATACTTGGTTGAAAGTTTTAGACATTTTTGTAGATATACCACATTTTAGGCCAATTCATGTGCCAAAACTGGAGTCTATCGGTCATAAAATAATGAGGTAGGTGGTTTGTTCCTTTCAGTAGTTAGTCTTTGAATTATATGATCACAATTTTCCAATACCCTAGTTCAGGGTATTGCGTGTTTAGGGATTTTAACCCTGTTGATGCTTGCTATGCTTTTTTTCTTAAGTAGGGATATTGGATTGTGAATAGGGTTTATTTTTTATGTTATGGATGTGTTTTCTCATGTTTGATTTGATATTGACCATTTGGTCTAGCTTTTCCTGTTAGGCTGCTTGCTTTCCATGCCTAGTGTTTTTAGGATTGAGTGATTTATTTGATGCTGTGATATGATTTTTAGCTGTTTAGCCAAGTATTACTTTTAGGTTTACTTTGTATTCTGAACATTTTTTGCGCATGATTACATTACACAAGGTTGTGGGAACCTGGTGTAGTGAGACCATACAGGGAATTGACATTGAGTACTTCCTCAAAGTGTCTATTATTCTTAATCATGTTGTGAGGCTATAGGGGGGATTTAAGTTGAGTGCTCCCTCAGAGTGTCTATAGTTACTATTAAGATACCATATGGGGGATTGACGTTGAGTGCTCCCTCATATTATTTATAGTTACCATTACGAGACTACAAGGGGAATTGACGTTGAGTGCTTACTTAGAGAGTTTGTAGTTTATCATTAAAAGACTGTAGGGGGAATTGACAGTGAGTGCTTCCTCAGAGTGTCTTTGTTTGCATAATACCAAAGGGGTTAGACCATGTAAGATACCCATGAGGTTGTTATATTATTGAGATTGTTTGGTTGAACCAGAGGGGATAGGATGTGAGAACTTCCCAGAGGGTTGATTATTTTCGTTTGGTTGAATAATTGAAAAATGTAAATGAATGTAATTGTAACTATAGGATTGATTAATTTCGAGTACTTCATTGTTTATTACTTCATTTTTCTTATTGCCTACCATATATATTCAATGACTGTTAGACAAAAATATTTGGGTGGTTTCCTATTAGTATTCATCTCACACCCTATTTGGGTCAAGATTTTGGGCCCAAATAGATTATATTGTTCAGGTATAGATAATGGTAAGCTCCCTTTTGCTTCAGATAATTGATTGTTGTGGATCAGGAGAGCATGGGACCAAACTGATGCTTGCGATGTTGCTAGAGTTGTTTACCTATTTTTCCTTTGTACTTTGATTTAGTACTGTATTCCATCATTATAAATTATTTGGATTCTTTCCTAGATACTTGTGACAAGAATCATTATTGATATATATATATATATATATGCTGTAGTTGTTTATTTACTCAGTCTTATGCAGTTTACTATTGTATGGTATTATTAATGCTTCCACTATTATTATCTGTTTATTTCCTCTACATTACTCTACCAATGAGGGAATATTTTCCCCACCATCACACCCAATGCCCTCGCTGCTATTCAGAAGCCTCTGGCATTCAGGGAAATGTGCATGAGGCCATGTGACCAACCGAGTAAGGGGCACCTTTGGGTGGAACCCTTTTCAAGAACCCGAATATTCTTTTCAGGTATGGATCCTGTTTTTCTGGTGTTCTTAGAAAAAAGGAGTTTCTAGAAATTTAAGGAGTACCTTCCATGTACCCGGTTTCCGTGGGTAATCGTGTATTGGCCGTGTAACGGCCGAGTACATGGCCATGTGGGATGACCTAGAGACCACCTAAAGTGGAGACCGATTAAGTCATATAAACATCATTTAATTTTAAAGGACACACCATGTACTTTTTTTTATTTGTTATATCAGACCAGAGTCGCATATAATTGGAAGAAACACCTTCTTCTTGACTCGTCTCGTCTAAGAGAAACCGTAGGGCATTCTTATTCTCTGAGCCTCTGATCGACCATATGTTCTCTGAATCAACCGCCATCTATTGCATTGGAATTTCCACGATGAGTTATTCCTTCTTCTAGATCCTTGTTAGTTGATTTCTCATCTTTCATAAGATATCCTTGGTTGAAAGTTTTAGACATTTTTGTAGATCTAATATTTTCTAGGTTGATTCAAGGTCCAATTCCTGAGTATATTGATCGTACAATGCTAAGGTTGGTGGTTTTTTCCTTTTCATAGTTAGTATTTTAATTATATGTGCAAAATTACCCAATAACCCAGTTTGGGGTATTTTATGTTTAGGGATTTTAACCCTGTTGATGCATGCTATGAATTGTTTTCATGAGTAGGGATATTGGATGTGAATAGGGTTTATTTTCCATGTTATGGATGTGTTTTACCATGTTTTATTTGATATTGACCATTTGGTCTTTCTTTTCTTGTTAGGATGCTTTATTTCCATGCCTAGCATTGTTAGGATGGAGTTATTTATTTTATACTATGATATGATTTGTAGCTATTTATCCATGTAGTAATTTTAGGTTTACTTTTGCTGTTGAACATTGTTTTTGCACGATTGCTTTACAGACAGCTATGGGAACCTAGTGTAGTGAGACCATTGGGGGAATTGATGTTGAGTTCTTCCTCATAGTGTCTATTATTCTTAATCACACTATAAGACCATAGGGGAGGTTGACGTTGAGTGCTCCCTCAGAGTGTCTACAGTTATCGTTATGAGACCATACGGGGGATTGACATTGAGTGCTCCCTGAGAGTGTCTATAGTTACCATTACGAGACCACAAGGGGAATTGACATT
Source organism: Viscum album (assembly GCA_963277665.1). Classification (NCBI taxonomy): domain Eukaryota; kingdom Viridiplantae; phylum Streptophyta; class Magnoliopsida; order Santalales; family Viscaceae; genus Viscum; species Viscum album. Next base: position 870,903,627 of record OY728123.1, read on the forward strand.
GAGTGCTTCTTAAAAGAGTCTGTAGTTTATCATTAAAATCCTATAGGGGGACTTCATGGTGAGTGATTTCTTAGAGCGTCTTTGTTTTCCTGAGACCAAAGGGGTTAGACTGTGTGAGCTACCCAAGAGGTTGTTATATTCTTGAGATTATTTGGTTAAACCAGAGGGTATAGGCAGTGAGAACTTCCCAAAGGGTTACTTCTTTTAGTATGGTTGAATAATTGATGAATGTAAAGGAATGTAATTGAAACTATAGGACTATTTACTTTTGAGTACTTCCTTTTTTATTATTTCATTTTTCTTATTGCCTTCCATATATATTCAATGACTGTTAGGCACATATCTTTGGGTGGTTACCTACTGGGATTCGTCTCACACCCTATTTGGGTCATGATTTTGGGCCCAAAATGATTATATTGTTGTAGGTATAGATAAGGGAAAGTTCCCTTATACTTTAGGTACTTGATTGCTGTGGAGCTGGAGAGCATGGGAACATGCTGAGTCTTGCAATGCTGCTGGAGTTATTTACCTATTTTTCCTTTGTACTTTGATTTAGTAGGCTACTTTCCAAGATACTTTTGACATGCATCATTATTGATATATATATATATATATATATATATATATATATATATATATATATATGCTGTAGTAGTGTATTTACTCAGTATTTTACTGTTTACTGTTGTATGGTATTATTATTGCTTCCTCTATTGTTGTCTGTTTATTTCCTCTGCATTACTCTTCCAATGAGGGCATAGTTTCCCCACCATCACACCCAATGACCTCGCTACTAGTTGGCAGCCTCTGGAGTTTAGGTAAATGCGCTTGATTCCATGTGACCAACCAGGTACGAGGCGCCTTTGGGTGGCACCAGGAACAGGGACATTACAAAGTGGTATCAAAGGATTATTTTCTTCTCAACTTACTGTTTGGAGCCTATAATCAGGGATTAGATGGAATAGGTAATTGGTAATAAGTTGTTTCTAGGAGTAGATGACCTGTGTATAAGGAAAATCTAATTTACCTCGATTATTGCAATTTTTATGGTTTTACCATTATTACAGTTGATTTGATTTCACCATTGGGTGATCCACATGTTTTATGCTATTATTGTTGATAATATTGAAGTTCTATTTCTGTTGAAACCCGATGAGATGAGGGTATTCCATCTCATGCATCATATAGGCACTAGCTAGAGATCACATGTCATGCATTCTTGTCATTCCATTTAGGGTGAATTACTTATTTCATGTTATTGTGATAGATTTTGTTCTAGAAATTCATGATATTATGCTATATGTCTTGATATAATACATATTGTTTGATAGGGTATTACTAACATTTAAAGTTCATTTGAAAGAACGCCAAACTTTTGTCTCTAAGGTGTTATGGGCCCTCATGGATCATAATTTGGTGGATCATGTGATTGTTTGCACTGTTATACTTTGTGATATACATTAATAAGATGTCAAGATTTTATTAGTAGGGATTATGGCCCCCCACAAATCAGAATTTGGCATTTTTATACTTGTTTCATGGATTTATGGGGTTCCAGAGTAGTTTCTAAGGCTTACTGTCTAAAAAAACCCAAAATACATGACATGTAATGATTAATACATTTTCTATATCCTTCTGTTAGGGAATGAACAACTTTTCTTTAGTACATGCCGTGTATTCACTAACTGTGTCACTGTTTGTGTGGGTAGAGACACGGGTTTGGGAAATCCTTGGAGGAACATGCTGTGTATCAGACATTAATTCCATGTTGTAGGGACCGTGTGTCCACCTGTGTGACTAACAACATAGATGGATGAAACTTAGGTTATATACACCATGTCAAAATCAAACATTCTATGTAGTGTAACCCATGTATCTTGCCATGTGACTAATAATACAGGTCAGTGAAATCCTTCTAGTACACACCGTATCTAGCACGAACATGCCATATAGTCTCTTTCTAGGAGAACCGTGTGGGTTAGTCGTGTAGAAGAACTTAGGAAGGGGAAAATGATTCAAGTAGACACCATGTCTAGGGAGAACACGCTGTGTGTATGGGTGTTAGAAGACCAAGGATGGAAGGAGTACACAACCATGTGAAGGCTTAAAGGTACATGCCTTGTAGGGGACATACATGCTATGTATCCATATTTTAAAAAAATTGAATGATTTCATTCCCCTATTCTTTTATTTTTATTCTATGTTTCAGTCCTTGATAATCTTGAACTAAGGTGTGTGCTTGACCTTGCAGAGTGATGCCACTATGACTTCCTCCAGTTGTATGCAAGATTCAGGGAAGTGATCAGACACTGGACATGTCTAGTCAGGGACTACTAGCATATCCTCCCATCATGATGGTCTTGGCACCAACTGTCATTCCAGATACAGGTGCCAATGCATAGTTCTGAGAAGGATTCATGAGGTTTATTTAGAACTTCCAGGGAGCACTGCATCCTACCCCTTCTACGGAAAAATTGATGCGAGTCTTTTAGCAGCAATATCCTCAAACTTTCTCAGGGGATGGAGGACCCCAGGCTGCAGAGTCATGGTTAGAAGCCATGATATCAATATTTGAGCATCTAGAGATGCCTCCAGAGAGGAGAGTGAAGCTCGCTATTTATATGCTTTGGTATTCTACCAAGAGATGGTGGGATGTGATCTCATAGGTGGGGCACCAACAAGGTATAGCTTGAGATGAGTTTCAGCATACCATCTATGATTACTTCTACCTGAATACTTTGAGGGTCGATCGAGCCTAAGATTTAATGAGTTTAGAGAAGGGTACTCTTTCAGTCAGGGAGTATTCTTCTCACTTCATAGAGTTTCATTGTTTCACACCCATTCTAGTGGGAAATGATCTCTTCCTAGCAAGGACATTTGAGGATTTTATCAGACATGAAATCCGATCTTAGTTGAACATCTTCAGATTGAAGACCATATCTTCCATTGTCAACTAGACACTAATCACCAAGTGAAACCTGAGGGATTCTAGAGCTGTGGGCTAGGGTGGTTCAACATCCAGAGTTGGTGCTTCTCCGAATGATAGTAGGAAGCACTGTAGGGAGTCTACATGTGGAGATTTGAGTAGGAAGGATACACCTTTAGGTAGCCAAGTGATATGATAAAAGTGTGGGAAAGATGGGAATACAAGGTTACATTTCCCGATAGACCTAGTGGAGTGCCAGTAATGCGGAAATATGGGCCATATTCAGAAGTTCTATTAGTTTTTATCACTGACAATTGGTGACATGGGTTCATCTAGGACTCCTCATTCAGGTGCAGCACCACCAGTTTCTCATTAGTCTAAGAACTGGAGTTATTTTAGCCATTCAGGCTGAGGTGGAGGTCGTGGTCATGATAGCCAGTCTCCAGGCTTTCAAAAAAAACTTGGTGGATCAACTCATGGTGGTCAGTCAGGGTCACAGGGAAATTGTACGAGCTAGACTTTTTCAGTGGAACAAACCCAGTAGGAGAGGGATCCCAAACCCTCTACAGTTCGAGGTATGATTCTAGTTTCATCAGTTTTAGCTTGTTCACTTTTCAATACAGGGGATTCCCATAGTTTCATATTTGTTGCTATTATCGAGAGACTTGGGATCCATATCTTTACTTCTACTGATGTCTTGAGGCTTTAAAATTCATTGGGGACAAGAACGGCTAGTGTACGTCAGTTCAAGGAGTTCCCTATTGATGTTGGTGGGTGTCAATTATTATGGGACCTCTATGTCCTAGAGATGACATGCTATTATGTCATTCTTTGAATGGATTCGTTGGTTCCTTACCTGGATTTTGTTGAATGCTATCGGCGTAGGCTGAGTTTATGTCACTATAGGGTGGTTTATTTCTATATAACGGCGAATGGGATGTCCAGGCGAGCAGAGTGGGACCCGAGCATCATGGGTTGGGAAGAGTTACGACCCATATTTGTAGTCTGTATCTGGATGATTAGGGAACTTCAATGATGGAATTTCCTCTAGTGGTGGATCGTTTCAGGGATGTCTTTCTAGAGGACCTTTAGTTTTTCCTCCAGAGAGAGAGGTGTAAATTTCTATTGAGCTTGTGAAAAAAGTGGCAATGGTGTCCATTCCTCCTTATAGGATGGCTACACTAGAGTTACAGGAGCTCAAGAAGCAGTTAGAGGAGTTACAGGCGAAGGGTTTCATCCAACCCAGTACTTATCCTTGGGGTTTGCCTATCCTGTTTGCAAAGAAGGTAGACAATACCCTCAGACTTTGTGTGGATTATTGAAAGCTGAACCAGTTGATGGTCATGAACCGATATCCCTTTCCAAGGATTGATGATCTCTTTGACCAGCTTTGAGGATCCCACATGTTCTCAATGATTGATTTGATATCTTATTATCTTCAATTGCACGTTAGACCATCTAATATACCTTTTACAGCCTTTTAGAGTAGTTATGGTCGATATGAGTATGTGGTTATGCTGTTCGGTATCACGAATGCGCCTATAGTTTTCATGGCACTGATGAACAGAGTGTTCCATCCATACATGGACTCTTTCATGGTAGTCTTTGTGAGTGATATCTTTGTGTACACTCACACTCTATATGACCATGCTAACCATCTTTAGATCATTTTGAGTATACTGAGAGAGCATCAGTTATATGCTAAGCTCTCAAAATACCACTTTTGGATATACGAAATTCACTTCTTGGGTCATTTTATCTCAAATACAGGAGTATTAGTAGACCCTGAGAAAGTGAGAACAATAGTTTATTGGGAGCAGTCGAAGAACGTATTTGAGGTATGAAGTTTTTTAGGGCTGGCTGGATACTACATGCATTTTATATAGGACTTTTCACGCATATCGTTGCCACTGACGGGCCAGACTCAGAAGGGCGTGAAGTACCAATGGTCAGATTCTTGTGAGTCAGCCTTTCAGGAGTTGAAAGGGAGGTTGACTTCAACACCGATACTTGTATTTCTAGAGCCGGGAAAGAGCTATAATGTTTACTGTGATGCATTAGGTATCAGTCTTGGTGAAGTTCTTATGTAGGGGGAAGGAGTCATTGTGTACAGGTCTTGGTAGTTGAGGCCACATGAGAGGAATTACCCGACACACGATCTTGATTTTGCTGCAGTTGTTCATGCCTTACGCTGTTGGCGACATTATCTATTGGGAGATAATTTTGTGTTTTTCAGCAACCACAAAAGTCTCAAGTATATCTTTACTCAGCGTGACCTTAATTTGGGACATCAAAGTTATGTTGTGTACCTTCAATATTTTTGACCTTGAGCATTCCTACATGCCCAGGAAAGGCAATGCAATAGCTGATGCATTGAGCAGAAGAACTCAGATACAAGCAGTTCAGGAGGATAGTAATGACTGGAAGCTTATGGATCTGTTCTCTGAGATGCATTTGGAGGTGCACGACAGACAGGGGAATATGTTTCTTTATTATACAGTTGTCACCTCTACTCTTCTAAATCGAGTGTAAATGGGGTAGCTATCCGATTCTGAAGGCCTAGTCCTATGAGAGAGTGTGTTAGGAGAGGACCCTATTCCTGGATGGACCATAGGCAAGGATGATATCTTGTTTTTCATGGGTGCATATGGGTGTCATCAGAAATACACGAGGAGATGATGCGGGATTTTCATTCTTCAGTTTTAGAAGTTCACCCTGGTATCACCAAGATGTATCGAGATCTACATTGTCAGTATTGGTGGCCAGGCATGAAGAGATATGTTTCTGGTTTTGTGATGAGTTGTTCCACCTGTCAGGAGGTGAAGGTAGAGCATCAGCGACCAGCAGGGCTTTTGCAGCAGTTACCAATTCCCAAGCGGAAGTGGAATGATGTCACGATGGACTTCGTGATAGGCTTACCAAGGTCAGCTCAAGGGAAAGATACAGTTTGGGTTGTCTTGGACAAACTCACGAAGGTTGCACACTTCTTACCGATCAAGGAGACTTTTAATGTTGATGAGCTAGGAAGGTTTTATATACAGGAGATTGAACGTCTAAATGGGGGTCCACACTCCATCATTTGAGATAGGGATACCCATTTCACTTCTCGGTTCTAGAAGGGACTACAAAGGGCTTTGGGTACATAGGTACTTCTGAGTACAGCTTACCACCCCTAGACAGATGGCCAGTCTGAGCGAACTATTCAGGTGCTGGAGGACATGCTTCGAGCATGTGCCCTAGATTTTGGAGTTTCCTAGGATAAAAACAAACCTCTAGTGGAGTTTGCCTATAATAATAGTTTTCAAGAAACTATTAAGATGTCACCTTATGAGTATTTGTACGATAGTCCATACCGATCATCCCTATGTTGGCTGGAAGAAAGAGAGGAAGTTATGTTGGGACCTCTTCTTGTCTAGGAGACCATAGAGAAGGTGTAGTTGATTTGGAAGAGGATGTATACTGCCCAGTCACGATAGAAGTATTATGATGATCGAAGGATATGAACTTTGGAGTTCAAGGTTGGATATTAGATTTTCTTAAGTGTCACACTGAGGTTGGGACACAGGAGGATTAAGAAACAGGGAATACTTTTGACGAGATATGTTTGACCGTTTGAGGTTTTGGAGAGAGTTGGGCCAGTTTTCTATTGGTTGAAATTACCTATGAGGTATCGGGATATGCACGATGTCTTACACATTTCTTAGCTACAACGTTACTTCTTAGACCCATCTTATGTTTTCTAACCCGAGGAGGTTGAGTTGGAGGTGGACACATCATTCGAGGGAAATCCTATCCAGATTTTTGATCACAACGTGAAGGTTCCCAATATCCGGTCTATCCCTCTGGTATGAGTGCTATGGAAGCATAGGCAAGTAAAAGATGAGACTTGGGAGAGGGATAGAAATGTGTAATTGCAGTGTCTAAAGCTATTTGAGGATTCTTCTTGTTCGCCACCTTCTTAGGGAAATTCGGGGAAAAATTATTTAAGGGTAGAAGTTTGTAAGAACCTGAATATTTTTTTCAGGTTTGGAACCTATTTTTATGGTGTTTTGAGAAAAATAAGAGTTTTGGGAAATTTAAGGAGTACACGATATGTACTTTGAAGTACATTCCATGTACCCAGTTGTTGCGGGTAACTGTGTACTGGTTGTGTGATGGCTGAGTACATGGCCCTGTGGGGTGACCTAGAGACCTCCTAAAGAGGAGGCTAGTTAAGGCATATACATGATGTGTAATTTTAAAGGACACACCATGTACGTTTATTTTTATTTGTTATATCTGACCAGGGTCACTTTTAATTAGAAAAAATGCCTTCTTCTCAACTCATCTCATCCAGGAGGGACCATAGGGTGTGATTCTTCTCTGAGACTCTGATTGACCATCCTTTCTTTGAATCAACCGCCTTCGATTATGTTGGAATCACCACATTGAGTTCTTCCTTCTTCTAGATCCTAATTCCTTGAATTATCCTCTCTCATGAGATATCCTTGGTTGAACGTTTTAGATGTTTTTGTAGATCGACTGCATTCTAGGTCTATTAAAGGGATAACACCGGAGTATATCGATCATACAATGCCGAGGTAGGTGGTTTGTGCCTTTCTATAGTTATTCTTTGAATTATATATGCAAAATTTCCCAATACCCTAGTTCGGGGTATTGCGTGTTTAGGTATTTTAACCCTGTTGATGCCTGCTATGCTTTTTTTACTTGAGTAGGGATATTGGATTGTGAATAGGGTTTATTTTCCACATTATGGATGTGTTTTCCCATGTTTTATTTGAAATTAACCATTTGGTATAGCTTTTCCTGTTATGATACTTTCTTTCCATGGATAGTGTTGTTAGGATGGAGTGATTTATTTGATGCTGTGATATGCTTTTTAGCTATTTATCCAAGTAGTACTTTTAGGTTTACTTTGGCTGTTGAATGTCATTTGTGCATGATTGATTTACACAGGGCTGTGGAAACCTGGTATAGTGAGACTATATGGGGAATTGACATTGAGTTCTTCCGCAGAGTGTTTATTATTCGTAGTAACGCTGCGATACCGTATGCGGGATTGATGTTGAGTGCTCCCTCAGAGTGTCTATAGTTTCTGATATGAGACCATAGGGGGGATTGACATTGAGTGATCCCTAAGAGTGTCTATAGTTACCATTACAAGACCACATGGGGAAATGATGTCTAGTGCTTCCCCAGAGAGTTTGTAGTTTATCGTTAAAAGACTATAGGGGGAATTAACAGTGAGTGATTCCTCAGAGAGTCTTTTTTTGCATGAGACCAAAGAGGTTAGACTGTGTGAGAAACCCAGGAGGTCAATATATTCTTGATATTCTTTGGTTGAACCAGAGGGGATAGGTTTTGAGAACTTCCCAGAGGGTTGATTCTTTTCATTTGGTTGAATAATCAAAGAATGTAGATGAATGTAATTGAAACTCTAGGACTATTTACATTTGAGTACTTCCTTGTGTATTTATTTATTTTGATTATTGCCTTCCATATATATTGACTGACTGTTAGGCACAAATCTTTGGGTGGTTACCTACTGGGATTTGTCTCACATACTTTTTGGGCCTTTCTTTTGGGACCAAACAGATTATATTGTTGCAGGTATAGATAAGGGAAAGCGCCCTTCTACTTTATGTACATGATTGTTTTGGAGTTTGAGAGCATGGGACCAAGATGAGGCTTGTGATACTGTAGGAGTTGTTTACCTATTTTTCCTTTGTATGTTATTTAGTACTATATTTCAGAATTGTGACTTTTTTTGGATGCTTTCCTAGATACTTGTGACATGCATCATTATTGATATATATATATATATATGATGTAGTTGTTTATTTTCTCAGTCTTCCACTGTTTACTGTGGTATGGTATTATTACTACTTCCGCTATTGTTATCAATTTATTTCTTCTGCATTACTCTACCAATGAGGGCATATTTTCCCCACCATTACACATAAGGCCCTCACAACTAGTCGACAGCCTATGGAATTCGGGGAAATTCCCTTGAGACCATGTGTCCAAATGGGTACGGGGCACCTTTGGGTGGAACCCGAAACCAGTACGTTACAATACCATTCATGATTTTACTCAAGCATAGGAAATGAGTGTTTGACACTTTTTCTAGCTGAACCTACTCATCAAATTATGAGTCAACATTTATTGAAGCTAATAACACTAGCCACCATCCTCTTTTACTAACAAGGTCATGTTATTGAAAAAATAATCATATACCACACCTATACTAATTACTTCATGTCTTGAGTCAGTAGTTTCTTACTCAAATCATTTAAAACCACATTCTATTTCCCATTAGTATAAAAAATATCAAAATAAAAATTATGGAGATACTCAACCCAACCTTTTTGTTTCAATTTAATTTTCCTATGAGTAAAATTATACTTCAGACTCTTTTAAATAGATAATACTATAAAATGATCCCCAAATAGATAGTGATTATATGTTTTGAGTGTATACATAACTATTTACAACTCAATATTGTGGGTAGGTTAATTCTACCAATGATCTCTTAACTGGTGAGATACATTTGACACCACGTGCTTCTCCTGTATCAAGACTCATACCAAACCCATACCTAATCATAGAAAAAAACACTACCTAAACCCGATTCTAGAAGAATTAGATCTATATCTAAGGTCAAAATTAACATTAGTTTCTCAAAATATCTCTAACATTTGTCATTCCACTCAAACTTTAAACCCTTGTGAGTCAATGCTCTCATTGGAGATGCCATATTGAAAAAATAATGAATAAACCACATTTAATAACCATCAAAATACATGAAACTATGGATATAAAACACATTTAGAGGATGATCCTAGGAAATTACTAACTGTATCGTTTTAGGATCCACAAAGATGCCTCTCTTAGATATAACATTCCCTAGAAACATCACTTTATAGATCCAAAGTTCACACCTAGAAATTTTTCCATACAAATGATGTTCCTTAAAGATTCTAATTATAATATCAAAATGATCCATGTGATACTACTCTGAATTAGATTAAACCAAAATAGAATCTAGGAACATGAATATAGAAAAATTCTAAGAAATGATGAAAAATGTGGTTAATCAACACCTTATATACCACTAGAGAGTGAGTGAGACTGAATGGAATGACAAAAAACTTTAAATTTCTATAGAGGATCCAAAATGACGTTTTAGGTATATCCTATTATTATAATCTCGACTCAAGGTACCCCAACCACATGTCTATATTAGAAAAGTAATGAGGTCATCTGATTTGATCAAATAGGTCATCAATTATAGGAAAGAGACATTTGTTTTTAATGGTCACTTAATATATATTTTGATAATCAAAAAAATTCTAAGGATCTTATATACCTTCTTGGAAAATAGGATAGGTAAATCCAAAGGTAACACACTTGGGTGAATAAATCCCTTATCCTTAATATCTATAACCTGTAATTTACATTCCACTAACTAAGTAGGTTCTATGGGATAAAATGGAATAGAAATGGGCCTCATACCAGGAAGTGGGTTAATAAAGAACTCAACCCCTACCTATGGTCGTAACTTAGATAAATCATCTGTAAATACCTTGGGGTATTCATTCATAACTACCAAAAGTGGAAATATCAAGTAGGAAACAATGGTATCAAGAAACATCTCTAAAAAGTTTAATGATGTTATTTTGGCATAAGGGATAATAGGCCCCATCCTCCCAGATCTAAAATCCCGGTCACCCTGAAAGACATGAGGGACCACATCAAGAGATAAAATATAATCTCAATGTTGATAAGAGTCTATTTATTTCTTAGCATTGAACATGAAATTATTTCCAATAATCATGTTAAAGATATCATGATCAAGCACTATTGAATCCCTAACCACTTTAAAGTTGGATATTGTCACCTAACATGTGGGATATCTGAAACCTTGTTTGAACATCTTTCCCAAAGGAATGGGAATTTCAAATAATAATGACATAAGTTTGGAAAAAAATCCCAACATGTCAATCATCAATGATGATATAAAATAATTAACACCACATTTATCAAATAATTCTATCACCATAGAGGATGAAATAAACAACGTACCTCTAACAATAGCTAGAACCGACTCATATTTCTCTTGCTTATACTCCACTATATGAATAATTGTGGTATTAGATCCTCTCTAAGACTTATTATCTTCTTGAACACCCCCTTTACATGAGAGTAACACCCAAATATTTTATGAAAATTTTCTTTAAAATATATTTAACTTCATCAATATCTTGGGTTATATTCAACTACAACTTTATGTGAACTATGGCATAAAATTTATAATATTATTATATATTTTATCAACTAGATATTAAATTTGAGGGTATGAATAGTATTATATACTTTATTAATTATATATAATTTCCCTAATCTATATAAATACTTTTTAATTAGTCTCCCAATTTTTTAGTATGGTCACTTTATTATTCAAAAATATATTTTCTTCTAAAATGAATTTTTAAGGATTTTTTTGAGAAAGTATTATATTTAATTTATGAAAATTTTATAAAATATAATTGATAAAATGAAATTAAGTTTTTAAAATCATAATATAAAAATTATATTTGGGTGAAATTTTGGTATTTTTATAAAAAGATTTATTTTTCAATGAATAGTGAAAAATACCGATTTTTATAAAACTATCAGTTTATTTTTATAAAAATTAAAATTATGAATTGAATTTTATCTTAAAGTAACATAATTATTATTTAATTTTATATAATATAATTAAAATTATTTTAATTATCATTATACATGATTTTTCTATAAGTACATTTTTGGGATTAAAACACATTTGTTCAAAAAACAATTTTTTGATGAGTTTTACACATTTAAATTCAAAGTAATTTCCGACACATCTAGAAATTTCATTTTGAAAAATAGATTCCATATTTATAATCATGATTTTAAAATTTTATAAATATCTCACTTTTATTTTTTTCCAAAATGAATAGTAACTATGATAAAATTTATCTCCATGTTAAAGGATAAATCAAGTAAATCTAGGTTAAAAATAAGTGAAAAGGGAAAAAAATTCATCCTAATTCTTTTTATTTGAATTAAATTCTAACCTTATATCCTTATTGTTGAATTTTAGTTGTTTAATGGATGATTTTTCATGAATATTACTTATATATTATTTAAACCAAAGGATGTGACAAAATGTCACTCTCTTAGTTTTAAATATCATTTATCTATTCACATTAGAAAAATTTAGTTTTTAATGAATATTAATTGTAATTATTTTCCTAATGAAATTATATTCCTAAGGGTAAATTATTTATATTTTTTATAAATTAAATAGTTACCTTAAATACTTATACAACTCTGATGTAGTAATTATTAAATTAGTGTAAACATCAAATAAATGATATTAAAAATAGTAAAATTTTTATAATTTGTGATACATAACATGATACACGAATTATTTATATGACCAGGAAATTAGGGGTATATTTTAAAATAATTGGTCAAAATTATCTTTGATTTCATAATGTTACTAAAGTAAAAGTAATGAATCGTGTCAAAATAGACAATAATGATATTTTATGAAAAAATATTTTATTATATGATTTAAAAATAATAAAAATATTAAATAAGGATAAATGAAATAATATATGGTTTAAAATATCATCCAGTATCCATTTATGAGTCAATAGTTAACTTATATTTAAAATTACAACCTTTTAAGAGTGAAAAATATGTTATAATGGGTTAATTAAGGGGTTAAACCAAAGTATAAGGCTTAAAATATCACCTAAACCTATCCAAATTTTATTTTTCAATGATATTTTTACTATAAAATACCATATATTCTAATACATGACCATTTTTATGTATTTGTCTATATAATGGTCATATTTTATTTTATTTTTTAATAAATTCCAAAAGTGTCCATCAGCTCAATTATAAACGGGAACCCCCTCCCTCAGTTCACTACACCACTGTGATCCTTATAGATTAACAATAATCTACCAAATTCTATTATAAAATTCCTTATACATATTCTAGATGTTTTTAATTCCCTAAATACCAATCCTTGAACACTTTAGAGTAGATCTAAAGTAGTTGTTTCGAAGAAGAGGTAATCACCTTAACTGATCACTTTCTTTTTATACTCTCATTATCCTCCTATAAATATATGATATTTATAATAAAAAAATTAAAGTATCCTAAATATTCCTAAATTTTATTTTTATTATGAAAATACGATTATACACCCTCTTTCCCATCAAACTAGAAGTGAAAGTATCACTCGCAAGTACGTATGGCTTATCGTCTCCAAATAGTGATAGAATTAATTTTTCATCACCATATTTTATGGATCAGAATTATGATGGGTTTAATTTTTATATACAATATTTATGAAATAATTATTCTTCAAAAATTATCATATCATTTCTACCTTCTTACCATCCAATCTGTTAGAAAATGATAATATCGTTCATGTGTATGTGTGGACTACCAGCTCCACCATGCATTGAGATTTTGTTTTCATTTATATTTTACTTGGATGATAATAAGGATTAATTTGATGAATATATATGATATATATGATATAATAATTATTAATTAAGGGTGAATTATTATTTACCATTCTTTCATTCCATCAGTAAAAAAATGGAATCAACGTTCATGTGTACGTATGGCCTACCATCTCCGTGAGTTGTGAAATCTCTTTTTGTATATCTACTTTAAATGAATAAATATAAATATTTATATAATTAATATATAGGATTTTATACCATGATTAAAATTATGGAAATTATGGGACTATTATCAATTTATAAGTACTGGGACAACTGAACAAAAACGGCCTTGGGAAACAAAGCACTTATCACCCAAAATAGTTATTTTAATAAAACATTATTAATAATTGGGTGATAAGATGTTATAAATAAATAATAAGTTGTATTATATATATGAATATATAAATTAAGTAAATTTATAATAAATATATATTTATTATACATGATTTTTGAACACGAATAAGGAAAGGTGGGACTTGACGTAATGGATTTTTGTCTCACTTTTATTTATACAAGACACAAGCCATATTCACCACTTGTTTCATTTGAGTGGTATGTATAATTCTTATTAGTTACTTTTATGAATCATATTATGAATTTATTGGGATTTAAATTTCCATTTATTTTTATTTCCTTCATTGGATTACAATTCAAATGTTTCCAAAATGATAAGGGTTTATTTCACAATCTCATCATTATTTAACATTGTTTATGTTTATGTATTCACTGGGGAATATTTATTTTACATATCCATGTTTTCAAAAAAAAATTCAAAAATGTTTTTATTATTCTCATATAATTGTTTAAAATAATTTTTACCCATATTTTACCTTTTAAATTAGTTTAACTTAATTTTTCTGTCATTTTTCATATACGTTACTTTGTGACTTTTACAAAAAAATTAGAATGAATATATTTTTTACTTATAAATAATGAGTATATTTTCCCACCATAATGATTCCTCAATGATTTTAAGCTTATTTTAAAATTATATAATTAAATTTTCAAAGAAAACATTTTCATTTATAAGAGTTCAACTTTTTAAAAAGAGAAGTTATTATAGAATGAAAATGTTAATTTCTTCAGGAATTATTCAAAGTGATATTTCAAAATCATTTTCTATGTATGATAACATAATTTGATGAATCATAAGATTTAATGGTTATGTGAAACAATGATATCATCTTTAGTATGAAAAGATTAAATATTTATGAAACCCATTTCTTTTCCATGGGTTATGCTTTGATTAAATGTGTGTGAAACTCATTTCATTCATGTGTTGTAGTATAATGAATGATTTATGATATTATAGAACACATATGTATGATTTTAATAATCTTATGACATTTACCTATATTTCCATCCAATTTATTGGGAAAATAATTATATCTCTTGAGATAGTTATGAGAAACATGTTGATGTACTTTATCTATTATGTGAAACTAGTCGATGTTACTAATCTGTTGTGAGAAACAAGTAGATGTGCTTGATCTATTATCAGAATTAAGTTGATGTGATCTATCAAATGTTGAAAATTTTGGTTGATTAATGATCTGAATGTATTGGTAATTAAACATGACATATGAAATGGTTTTTATACTAATGATAATGTCACACACGTTTATGACTTGAAATTATGGTTCATGATTGAGTTGTGATGAGTTTTATTTTTTTTATGATTCGTATCTTTTTAAATGATAATGTTTTATTCCATAACTCATGTTTATGTTATTTTTTAGACCAAGTATGAAATTTTTATGTTATGGTCAATATCTCATTACCTTATTCTTAAAATATGATTTTGTATGATCATAAATTGATATCTCCCATGTTTACCCTTATTGAGAATCTAAACTCACCCTTTTCTTATATTCCCTTTCCCTAGGTTATTCATAAAGTTATTAGTAGGGTATACCTATGAAGAGTACCATGAGAAAAGATCTTTATTGAATATTTTTAATATATTTCATAAAATAAGAATATTTAATATATAATGTCAAAATAAACTCAACTTATATGATCCTATAACATATTATTTTTAAAATTAATTGAATATTTAACTATTAAGATGTAATAATTATGTATGAAATGTCTGGGTTGTCATAATGGGGATATAACCCACTACCCTTAGAAACATCATACTAAACTTTGGAACCCTTTATGAGAGTGGGTGTGACCTTACTATCTTGGGACATCCTTTTAAAAAAATTCTTAAGATGACCATATTTTCCATAATTATGAAAATTATGGGCTGTTTTCATATAATTAATCTTAGTATAATCAGGACTTTAACATTTATAACAATTAGCCTATTTTTATCCTAGCATATCCCCTTAAACTGGTCTCAAGGAAAACTGAGCAACCTTGTATTTTCTTTTCGATATAGAATACACACCTTAGACAACAAGTACACCAACTAAAGCTCCACCCAAAACCATTCTTCCATCTATGTATGCCTTATCTATAGAAACTTTTTCTACCAAATATAGAAAGGTTGAAATGCATAATAGAATTAGCATAAAACAAATATTGACCCTTAGTCACATCTTAATAATCCAAACTTTTAGTCATTAATTAGTGATAATATCAGGTTCTGAGTACATTAGATTAGAAAAATAGGCCAAATAATCCAAAAATGTACTCTCCCCCTACTCTAATTTCATACTTTTCTAGGTCTTTTCCATATGAAACATTTTAGGGTAAAAATGCATATTGAATATTTTCTTGAAATAATTACATTTATGTTCCTCATGAAATTTAGCTGGAACAATGATGTCCCACCATTACCTGCTAATACTTCAATCATATACATGAAAAATCCACCATAGAGTCCTCATGAGTTTTTAGAAATTTTAATAACCTTCCAATTCACTCAAGAAATTCCCCGTATTACTAGAGTTTATTTTCACCATAGAAAATGGTTGGATTATTATTAGTAAATTATGATATAATATACAACACTAGTACTTGGATTCCAATATTCACTTCACCTATAGTTTGAAAAGTGCATATTACATCTTCTACTAAATAAGGGTTAATTGTAGTATACACCAACGATACTTGTATTAACACTTTCTCATTAAAATTCAGAATAGATATTCTAGGAGGAATCATTTAATAAACAAAAGAAAATTACTAATCAACACAATATAAAATTCCCAAATTATAATGAAATATTCTAAAATCCATATTAATTTCTTTAGACAATAATAATTTCAAGAAATTTTGGATACAACAAGAAAAATACAACAATATGTGAAGGAAATGTTCTATTTAAACAAATAAAATATCTAGTTTAATCAAATAAACCCAAAAAAAGTATCAATCATGGAAAAATTTCCTAGAAACCCATGATATATCATGTTTAAACACATAAGTGATCTGGAAAGTCACCCTCTTTCACTTACTACCTAAATTCTGATGGTCCAAAATCCTATCCACCAAAGACCCTAAACCAAAAATAGGAAGTTTCATATCAATTTAATCCAAGAAAATGATCTTATAAAATTTTGTAATGAACTAACCTAGTTCAACTTGAAAATTCACCCAAGAAGTCCCGCCATAAGGTGAGGTCTAATAAAACATCAAAGAAGTCTCATTTATAACCAAAATAATTCAAAACATCAAAGTTTAACTTGAATGAAAAATAACCAACCATGAGATATAAAACATAAATCCAAATGGATAAATCTATTAAAACCAATAAAATGATAAAATGAGCCTCTGTTTGACTATTTGTAACAAACAAACTATCTCACTACAAAGCTGATGACAACCAATAGAAGCCGACGAACTTTAAGATGCCCATCCTTTTAACTAAGTCATGAAATACAAAATTTCTAAATTCCCAAATTCAAAATTATTTTGTGATAATAAATACCTATAAGAATTCACAAAATAATATATACAAAGTTTAATATCATGAAAATGTTGGATCTAAATTTAAAACAATTCTATTTTAAAGCGTTTTGTAAAATAAGTTTTTTTTCAAACACCATTGGTATTTTGTAAAAGCCTTCCATATTAACACAAGAATTTAATATGACAAGTAAATTTGGGAAATCATTGGATAATATTAAAAACCATCCATGGATACACCATAAGTTAGAAAATTAAGAAATCAACTATGAAATATTCTATCATGTGAAAAGAGAATAAAATAAAAAGTAAAAAATTTGGGCTCTAGAATATGGAACTATTTAATGAAAATAAGAAAGAAATAACTATTCTTGTAATCATGTGAATCCAACCAATATTGAGTCCTATAATAAAATTTGTCGATATCAAAACCTCTAGAGGTGTTACATTCACAAAAGTTACATGTCTATTTCCCAATGTACCCATATTTTTCAATGTAATTTTTGTTTCCAAACCATATTTAAAACCATAATTATAATATGTTAAAAAAAATCATATCAAAGCCTTAACACTTCAATTATTTAAAATCCATTTTAAAACCAAAACTATCTATAATTAATTTTATCAAATAACCTAGTGTACACAAATCCATTTTTACAAATAACCACATTTAATTTTTTTACCTATTTCTCAAAGGCCTATTTAATATCAAATCCATCCATTTCATAAGACAAACAAAACTAATTTGAAATAACATCATGTAATTCACAAGTTAGAAACTTGTATAGATACGCCTACCCCAAGAAAAGAGAGAATCCACTAAGAAAATATCTCCCAAATCCCAACTTTGAACCTAAAGAAAAATGAGCTTGATGGACTTTGAAGAGATATCTTGGGAACATAAGGTTCAAGAGTGAAAGTTTTAAGGATTAATTTAGAGGGAGTTTAGTGTATTTATAGGTAGTTTGTAAAATAAGAGAACCAAAAGTATCCCACAACACCACGATGTAGAATGGAGAAACCACAATGTAACCTCTTAAACCATAATGCAAAAAGGGGATGAAATTAGAGGGAGTATGGTACAATGAAAGGGACCCCATCATATCCCATATAGAAAAAACCATATCTATGAACCACGATATAGATCCTATTTTCCAAGAGAGGGGACTAATACATATCCAAGACCATTATATGGAAAATCCCCACTAGCATTTGAAAGGTTATATTATAGATGAGATCCACATTGTAGGGGTTTCAATTTTGGAAGAACCAACCAAACTCAACCTAGAAAGAATCTCTCTCACATCATCTACCTCCATTCTATATATCTCAAATGAACATAAGGCCTATGATGCAACAACTGCTTCATGATATAGTCATTCTGAAAAAAAATTCATCATCAAGGATACCATACTGAAGCTAGATCCTCTAATATATAATTATCCAAATCCATTCCATAGATGACCCATCCGTGGTATATTCCCCTGTAAAATTATTGAAAATTTATATAAAACTCATGCTCAACACAAAAAGCCCAAAAAATCGAACAAACATCTCATAAAAATTAATGGATAGTATACCAAATCTTGGAGAAAATTACAATGTATATATATGGTATTCATGAAATCATTATCATTTTTATAAAGATATTATATCATATATTTTATTACCTTTTTATCCATTGAAAATTGACATTGTCATTCGTGCGTCGTGTGGGCTACCACATCCATGAAAAGATTTGATTCATTTTTCAACACCACATCACATGGATGATATATATATATGTATTTAATGATATAATATTATATTTTCTATATAATCTTCATTATAGTAAGATAAAATTAATCTTACCTCCTTTATCTCATATTCAATTAAAAATGGAATCATTACTTATGTGTATGTGACCTACCATCTCCATGATTGTAACCATATTTCATTTTTTGTAACCATATTTCATGATTCATATTTATAGTATAATTAATATATAAAAATGATATTTTTTATGATTATTATTCTTATAATTATGGAATAATGACCCCTTTAACCATAGTTATCACATCGATGTAGTTTTGAAATTATGAACTGAACATCCTCAAAACACCCAATGTAGACCTAATTGATTAAATAATTAAAAAATTCATTAAAAAATGTAATAAATTGTTTAATTATAAGGTATTAAACCTATAAAAGGTACTTAAGAAATAAAATAATTGATAAAGGTTATTATATAGTAGTTAAAGGACATACATGGAATGTATGGACTCGAGGTTGGATATTTCATCTAAATTTCCATTCATTGAGGTATATTTTAATGTTATGCACATAATTTATTTTATATGTTTTATATAAAACCATTATATATTTTATATAATTAATACTTCATAATTTATGATATTTTAATTTTCAATTCAAATTACATCATTCAAAGGGATTTTACTTGAAAGTTAGCAAGTGGTAAATAGGTTCTTAATGGACCAAAGTTTTCAATGTGGTTGTATGATTATGTTTTTGATAAAAAGGAAACATGTTCTATCTAGAATGAATATTATTATTGAAGAATATGATATCAGATTGGATGATGATAAATTTTATTCATTGATTGGTGGTTACATGTATAGAGTGAGATATATGGATATCATAGATGCTGGTAAATACTAGGAGAGGTTTAATTGGAAGATCCTTTTAGGATTTTATATCGTAGACATATATTCAAAAGAAAATAAACTTTTTAATGATGATATTTTGGAATTGTTAAACCTGGTTAAGTAGAAGAAAATGTATATCAGGTTAAATGATAGTAAATTAGTCAAGAAAAATATGACATGGGTTTTAATGATCAAAATAGATTAAGATATAATCCTTAAAAGACAAAATGGAAGAAGATGTAATATTCATTCAAATATGATCTTCGAAATTTAATAATAACATGAAAAAATTTGTTAAATACATAAAATAAATAATAAAATGAAAATGTATAATTTTATTTAATTCTATGATGATTTATGAGGGAAAAAAGAACCACCTATTAATAAATTATTCAAAATTTGAGCTTTATTCAAATAATTACACATATTACATACAAGAATACAATAAAATCATGATATATTATGTACTTTTCATTTCATTTTGAGAATGAATCACTGGTAAATAATAGTGTGAAATGTCTATTTAGATAGTTGTGATAGATATTGTATTCCAGGTTTCTTCTATTTAGAGTAAGTTTCTTTTATATGCAGTATCCAATCACTCACAAAAACTGAATCCATGTCTTTGATTTAATTATATAATTATCATTATTCTAAGTTTATTTATCTCTCAAATTTATATAGTCTTCTATGATAATATATGTGGTGTAGTTGATATAGGTAGTGTTGGAAAATTCAACACTTCAATATGAGCTAACACTTTCATAATTGATATTATTTCACTATTTCTATATCCATCACACATAAAATCACTATTTTTTGATATCTATAATTTCTAAAGTTTATATTGTTAAATGATAATTATTTCTTGAGTTCAGATACCAACATAGTTCTTTATATGATTCCTATAGAGGTTCCAATGTGAACAATTAATCTATGTGAAACTGAGAGAAAAAAATATATCTAATCTAGATGTATTGGGTATAATATTTAAATATAATTTAAGTAACATTATATTTCTATAATTAAAATATTTATATTTATATATTCCAACATAGATGCATCTAGGGGTGTAGTAAACATGTATTCATATTGATCCTTATTTAAAAAATATTTTTAAGTGATATTTACTTGCTTTACATGATTATAGATGAAATGGAATGTGGAATTGATGTTATAGGTTCTCAAGTGATGAATTGGATTCTTATAAATTTATATACCAAAATAATTATCAAATAGAATTATAATTTTATAATAGTGAATACCATTTTTAGATATGGTCTGACTTATCTAATTTTTTTGAGCACAACAACAAACTTCTCTTAAATACTTTGATTATGATGTCAATACTTTTATTGAGTGATGCTTCTTTGAATTCCACGAAAAAAGTCATTTTCAAATAAAAATACACATTTCAATTTTAATTTTCTATTTATAGTTAATACAAAAAAATGAATCAAAATTACTCTCAACTCCAATAAATTCTTATCAATGTAGAATAACATGAGATTAATTGTTTCATTCACATACTTAATAATCCATTAATGTTTTGTTATATTTCATTCATTATTATCTTCTTAAACTCTATCACATGTGAAAACATTTTACAAAAAATATTGTTTGATTTTTGTAGTGTTTTAAAGATAATATCCTATGTATTTTTTATAATAAGTTGTGTTATTTTAATATTTTCCAGGGAGAATTTAAACTGAAAATATCTATTGGTTTGAATGAAAATACCATCTTCCAATAGAAATCACTAAATTTCCAAATTTAAAATATAAAAAAATTCATAAGATATGGGGAATATAAAAGTAAATAATATAGAATAAAAAATATTATAAAAATATTTATATAATTTGTTAAAGTGGATTTGTAGTACTCATGTGAGAATAGTGGATAAGAAAGTTTCTTACAAAATGATGGAAAAGAGTAAAGATATCAACATCAAACCAAATTATGTGGAGGATCATGCTTATGTCAGAGATCATTCTTCAAAAGAATTTTTTTATTGATGTAGGATTATTACTAGTTGTATCCATCCTTGTACAAGGTTTAAGGTCACACACTTACCTATAACTATTTATTGATAATAAAAGTGGGCTTGTTTTTCTGAAGGTTAAAAACCAGAACATAATGGGGTTGTGGACTTCCATTAATACAAAAACCTCATTAAAAAATGTGTTGTGTTTATTTATTTTATGCATGACTGTGTGTATTAAGAGAATAGTGTTTAATAATCATAAAAGAAAATAACAGTTTTGTGTAAATATACAAACAATGAGACCCCTATCATCATTCATTGCCATTCATGTGATCCTAATAAATTCATAGTGAAACTTAGTTGGTCATAAAAGTACCTGGTACCTCTCATACTTATGCATTGTAGTGTGCCCCCCTAAGTGTGCATATAATTCATAGTATACTTGTTATTTTTTTTACAATGAATTCATAAATTTTTTTTTATACAATTAATAAGAATTAAATTTTCAATATGAACCCATTAAATATTAAGAAAATCTTAAACTCATTACTCATCTAATATACGATCATTTATTTGTATTGTGTTTTTGGAAAAGACATTGAATATTAGTACACCCTCTAAGTTAGAGATAGATATACTCTTCCAACCAATATATAACTCATGATTATATTTTATCCACAACTCCCCTTGTTCCATCAACCATGAAACCTTAGTAGATTAACTATTAAAAAAGTTAAATCAATGATAGAATGAACATGTTAATTCATATAAATAAAACAATAATATAGATATCAATTTAACAAAATTTCTTACCCATATCTCCTAAAATTAATTATCATTAATTTAATTACCAATATTTATCTATGGGAATGGTTTTACTAGTATTATATCTCTATAATTGGAAAGAATTTCCATGATCCTCGTATATTTCATAGATTTTTTATTGATCATTTGATTATATTTAATGTAATATACCATTATTTCTATTTGTTAATTCTAATATTCACACATATGGGTGCGACCAAATCACCTATTAGAAGATACCAAAAAATAATATAAATTAAATGAATTATAATTAATTCACAGTACAACTTGAAAAAATGATGTGATATATTTTGAAACACTTATAAAATAATGTGATCCAGAATGATCATTAGGCCCAGATGAATAAGTCGGTTGTTCTGGATCAGTAGTCTCTGAAGGGTGTAAATGTTACAATGCATGCCATTAGTCATATATATGTGGTGGAGTGGAAGATGATGGAGCATAATCATCAAATCCTATATGCATAGGAGTATGAAATGTAGGTGACATCAATATTATTTGATAAAGATAAAAAGGGCTATTGATACATCATAGGATATAGAAATGGTATAAGTGGTAATATCCTGGGAAGTGGCATATACTTGAAATGATAAGTATATCCCATGTAAGATGAATATAGAGGCACAGGTGAGAACATCCCTGGAGTATCAAGAGCATGAGGAAAAAGTATTATAGATGAGATGTTCGTAGGAGGGTCTAGGTGTGAACAGTTATGATAGATGCTCTATCTAGCTCTAGTAGCACCCCCACTAAATTTGACATTCATCTGACCCATACTAGTAGGTTGAAGAGAGTTCAAATATAGTTCAGATGAATTCCCCCCCAAAAATGATATAGAAAAATAACATGAAATTAAATTTAGTGTAGAAATAATATTACAATTATTATTTTCAATAAGTTAACTTGAGTAGGGAGCCCTCGTTCACAAAACCGTCAATCAATATCAAATAATACCTTTCCTTAATTATTAAATATCTTTCACAATATACATATGAATGAAATGTATATTTTTATTAAATAGTTTTTAAATATTCTTCATACAACTTATAATTCAAAAAATAAATAAATAATATCATAACATGTTTTAGAAATTATAATTTATAACCAAGTTATACATGTTTTAAAACACATTTTGAAACCCCATTTTAAACCCGATTTTATTAATTGAAATTAATATAATTAAATTAAATGAAAAATAAAAATTTAAAAGGAAAAATATCATTAAAAACTAAAAACTTTAGTGAAATTACAGTAGTACAAACCTAAGAAAACATTTCAAGAAAAAATGAATAAACTATGAACATATATGGTTGCTTCAATATATTAACCACCACTACTTCAAGATCAAAATAAATTCAAACAATTTAAAAATTTGAGTAATAAAACAATATATTTTGGTCAGCACTAATGGGGGAATCAATGGTGTCAATTACATCCCCACCATCATGAAAAATATATCTATGTATTCCTCTAATATTGACACCATAATCTGGTCTCAGATGATCTTTCACATTAAACACATTGTTTCCATTATTTACAAAATATATGGTTCATCTATAGCTAAGAAGTGAGTCACATAAATAAATATGAATACATATTCATCAATAAATATACCATATCAAGTGATTGAATCAAACTATTTATATTTCATAATAGTGACTTGACAATGAGAGTATTAATCTAATAACAATTTTTTCTCAACAAGTCTTTAATAAGACATATTTTCATATTGATACCTAATATTTGATGCACTAGAATAATATTCTATTATTTTAGTAAACATAAAACCATCTTGTTGTGTTATTATTTTTCCCAATCAATCAATTGTAACAAATTTATACCCACTGATTATTAATGATTTTCATTCACGAACCAAAGAATTAGGACCAAGAGCCAACATTATTAATTCTTCAGAGATAGAGTTGGTAGGTAAAATCAAAATAAGAAATATATATGAATAGTATAATAAAATTAATATCTATATTTTAATTTAATTAAAGTAATGGATTTACCTTTGATTTCAACCAAGTAAGAAACTCTTTTCTATGCAGAGTATATATGCTTCTCAAATGAAATAATTGATGAAATCGATTTATAATTTTTATGTTCTATACATAAAATGATAATAAAATTTTAAGGAATATGTGGAATTAAACAATATAAAATAAAATATAAACATTCAAATTACTTACTTGATATAGTTTTCTAACAAACCAAAATTAATGAAGACAATGTGATGTGCCATATCCCTCTCTTCAAGGATCAATGGAGACAAAATATATGACCCATGAATTCCTTCTATTTGGGAAAGAGATGGGAATGTGTGTGTGTATGGGGTTTCAATTTCCCTATACCACTCATATTAATTTCTCATTGGGTGGTTACGTCTTACGCTCATGTAAGACAAATAAAATGAACAAAAATTCATACATTCGTGATCTAGATAAACTCTCATAATGGAACCTTTAGGATGATTATTGTTTTGTAGATGTTATGTCATTATGAATATATTTGTTTTAGGAGGACACATTAAATAAAAAGAATTAGGTTCCCTAACAAGTGTTTCTGTTGGAATAGAGACTCTTATATGATACATGCAAGTAAAAAATTATGGATGAAAAAATTTATCCAACTCACACAAAATTAATGGTACCTCTTGTTGCATTTTTATCAAGGACTTGGAAATCCTTTTAGCATGAAGGTCTATATAATAATTACACAATACAATCACCATTAATGTTACATTATTGTATATTTAATGTTGGATTTCTATTTGAATCAATTCAGGAAGAATGATGTGATAAACATGAATTTTGAGGGATTTTAGTTTAAAATCCATTATATTGAGTCATTTAGATATATTTCTAGAATATACATCAAGAAAATTTATGTTTTACAATACATTCATAAATTTATTTTTCTCTAAAGGTTTCATCACATAAGAATCACATGGAACTTTCCATTTCTTTCACTACTACACACATGATATAGTTATGGTTGAATAACCCAATCCAACAAGTCCTTTCAAGATCATAAGATATATTTGATGTTCATCTTGATATTTTGAAGAATTTAAGGAATAATTTCAAAAATATTTTTCCCAATGTTCACTAATTCTTATAAATTACATGAAAAATCAGTTGACTAATATGGAATCTCAGAAAAGATACTTTTCTTTTTCCAATTATAAGTGGATTCAGTGTCAAATTTATGAATCTTTTTCGATTTCATATGATCTTAAACTAAATAAAAATTAAAATCCTATAATTCATTATGAACATAAATTTCTGACATATGTTGAGGTGTTTATTCAATGTAAATAATATTATCAAACCTCCAATGATTCTTCATATATTTATGATTCATTGGAAAGAATTGTCGATTCTCCACAAAACGAAAAATAAGATGATATTTAAGTCTTATAGATTTTGGATTCTTCATAAAAATATGGAATAATATTTTTCCTTTCACAATCCAATGAGGAATCAATTCATGTGTAGGGAAATCATTTATTTTTTACATAAGGGAAACATGCATTTGAAATATATTTTTGGAAGTAGCATCAATTGTGCACATACCCATATCCCAAAGCTGCCTCATCTCTTTTATTAGTTGTTTTAAGTATAAATTTTTATCATTTAGAATATCATAATCTCTATATATTAGTATAATCAATAAAATTTAAGATTTTTTTATACACATCCAGGAAGGAAGATTATTAATATTTATAAAAAATGGACCTGTGATGTGAGAAGCATCTAACCAAATGAACTAAAACCATCATAGGATAGACCCAAACTAACAATATAAACCTCAAATGAAAAATCATGATATTGTGTCTAAAATTTATGCCATGATAATCTATATACAGTATGAACCATGTCATCATTATCATTAATTATATTAAAAACATGCCATCTCATATTGGTTGAGATTCCAGCAAACATGAATTGATTTTGATGCCTATGAATCGGTGAGAATTTCCACATAACATTTTTTGGCCCAAGAGATGTTGTTACGTCTATATTTGGATTACATAAAGATGTACCAAATTCCATATAGTCATTAAGGAATGTTGTTTCCTCTAAAAATATTCTAAAATCTTCTGGACAAGCATAAATTTTATTAGTATAAAATCTAGGATGGTTAATTAATATCTATAAAAAATAGTGATTCGAGGAAATATATGAATAATATAGATTAAATTACTTTAAAAAGGTAATAATATAATAAATGGTGGTATCATAAATTCCATTCATGTTTTTCCATGAAAAAACCACATTAAAAATTCCAACTTTTTATTTTAGTACATTCCTAATATACATGAGTTCTGGAATCATCCATTAATATTTTACCTCTTTCAACATCATCATTATCATTATTTTACTCATGTTATTGATATAATTGTCTTATTGGATTGGCATAATATGTACATCATGATGATTCAAAAATGGAAATCGATTAAATATCAAATTCTCCATACCACTTCGTTCTTTTTGTTCATGAACAATGGAATATTGTCTCATTTAACCATTGTGACACCAAACATAAAAATTTGTTTGAAATAATTTTTTTATATGGTAGATAACTTCATTATAACATAATTAAGGCATTATAATATAATTATAACATGGGAAACATATACGACCTCCATCTGAATCATTATCAAATGAAAAGTCAAAAAAAATATCCAAATTCTTTTGAAACTCGATTGAAATCCAATTGGTATCATACATATAGATTATATAAATTTTATTATAGAAAAAAAATTTATATTAAAATCCAAAATGTAAATCATAATAACAAAATTCATTAAAACAAATTTTAATATGAAATTCATCAAATCATAGTAGTAGACATCCAAAAAATGAATTAGATAAAGAAAATATGATATAACTAATGCCTATAAATAACGTACCCAACACATTATAAGACATGAAATGGTCAATAACTATTACATAATACATTTAAATACATATTTAATTATGATTTTTTTTAAAACATCAATGTTTTGACTATTACATTAATCTAATTAAGTACACTTGTATTTAAGATGGAAAACATTTACTAATAACAAAAAAATTTCACCCAAAATCAAAACCACAAAAACATGGTATAATAATATAATTTATATTCTAACATAATTAATTGAAAAATAAATAATCATCCAATCATATTAACATAGAAAATAATACATATACCACAATAGAAATATATAAAAAATGTAACAAAGTATTTAGAAGCCTGATGTTATATAATATATGAAATACAATAAAAACTTTGTTCGAAAAAATTACTCATCATTATGTGGAAATAAAAAATTAGTCTCTTGTATCCTTCCATAATCCTTAATAATATCCAATGATCATCCAATAACTAAAAAAATAACTTTCAACTACAAAAAACTAATGTAAATTGGGTCTACATACAAAATATTTGTTCATAAATTGTGAATAATATAATTTCAACTAGTTTCACGCTAAATTCTCCATTACTAACAATTATAATATAATCCATACAATTATAGTTTAAAATAAAACTATTAAACTAATATTTTAGTTTTCAATAAAAAATAAAAGCATCAAAGAAGACATTTTTTATCTCTTTGAAGGCATAAAATTTATCCTATTTAAAAATATAATCCAATATGTTTACTGATATTTTATGAAATATGGACTTATAAAGAAATTAGATTTAATTTGTGAGGTGGAAAAGTGTCTTATAAAGTAAATTTTAATGAGTATTAAGTAATATGAGGAGACAAAGATCAATTTTTCATTTATATAGAAAAAAATTGTTCTAAATGGAAATTATCATTTTGAATAAAACATCACATTATAGAAAATGAATATGATTATAAAAAATTAAAATACCTTTTAAATTAAATTTCATATAAATAAATAGTGAATAATTTTTTTAGGAATAAATAATCAATAATACCATTATAATGAACATTAGGATCCAAAAATAATAATGAAAAATTAGATTATGTGAGAAGTGTTAAATGGAATAAGGAAATATTAATACAATGTATCATAATAATTTCTCACAATAACGATCATGGGTAAGTATCAAAAGTGAAAAGTTTTGGAAAATTTAGATATTTTTAGAGCATCATGTCTTTGTGCTATATTTCCATAGAAAAACCATGTCTGCATCATTTATTTTATATTGGAGGTCCATATCATTGGGTAGTATTTTCATGGGAGAACCATGTATATATAGTTCAAATTTTATGGTAGAACCACATCCCAAAATTATTTACTCCATGAGAGTGATATATCCCCATAAAAATCCACATAATAATTTAAATCATCTCAAACCCAATTTCACATAGAAGACCAACTAATTATCTATCCAAACTCCCCACAAAAGTATCCATGTTTTCTCCCATAAATTATTCTACACAAACATAGGAAAAATAATCACCCCCTAACACATTAATAAAACAAAGAAATTACTACCTTAATTAATTACATAATTAGTTAATATATATTATAAAATAACATTATATTGAATTTATTTAATAGTTGTAGATAACTAATTTAAAATAACATACATATCTATTTCAATCACTGTTTTTATGACCTACTATATCAAAAATAATATAAATGAACCATTTTTAATCAATCATTACCTAAATTATCATGGTTATTTTTTGATACATATAGAAAAATGAAATAAATACTCAGTTTAAGAGAACAAGGATTCAGAACTCACTAATTTGATATTAAAGAAGATCAAAATAAAAAAAATCCCTGAATAAAGAGATAATATTGAAGGAGGATAGAGAATATGTCTATGATCACTTAGGTAAGGGGATACTAGGGATCGTGGGTGAGTAGGAGATGATGTGAGGCTGAAGGTTATGCGAAGATTCTATAAAAATGGGTTTTTAATACTGTTGGTATAGGGTGGGCTATACCAACTGTTCGTAAAAACCATTAGTATAACATTATACATACCAATGGTTTGTACAAAAAATGTTATTTAATGATTATATGATCTATATATAAAATAGTTATTTTAAACTATTGGTATACATTCATGCTCTTAGATTCATTTTCTAATAGTGTATACAATATCTAACACCGATCCTAAATAAATAATGAGATATTAATGTTTAAATGTTATAATTATAAATTAGACATGAAATTGGAAGGAATGGATATGAGTAATAAAAATCTTAAATATACGTAAAAATATCATAATGAATACAAATTTATTGATTGATAAAAAATATATAAGTACTTAAGTGTTAGTAGAGTCATTTTATTCTTCAAAAATATGTTTTCTTTGTAAATGGGTTTTATTAATTTTTGTGCAAAAATATAACAATTAATCTATTGAAATTTTATAAATTATATATAATTTAAAAAATATCATTTTATAATTCATCATTTTTAAATTATATTATTATATTTTTTTATAATTTTTTCAAATGTTTTTTTTTCAATGAATATTGAAAAATATTGATTTTTATTGAAAACTATCTGTTCTTTTCAAGTACTTACAAAGTACCATTATATTTCAGATTAGTTTTAAAATTTCACCTATTTATTATTATTAAAAATAATAAAATAAATGTAATTTGAATCATCATTACACACTAATTTGGTATAGAAACATTTTTATACATCAAATGGTATTTTTTTGGGAAAATCACTTCCATGGTGTTTTTTTGGGATTAATTTTAAATTAAATTCTTCCACATCTATGAATTTAATTTTATGAAGTTGATTATTTTTTGGAATCATAATGATTAATAATATGTAACAGGGTAAACTAATTTTTTGGTTAATATGAATAGTGACCATAGTAATTATTTTACCATAGTAAAGGTAAAATCAGTTAATTAGGGATATAATTAATGTGAAAAGTTTTAAAATACATTAAAAACTTTAATTAATTTCATTTTATTATTATATTCTACCCTTAACCATTTAAACATCTAAAATATGAATTTTTTTCATTTAACTTTGATTTTTACCTTTATAATATTTTAAGTAAAGGATAAAGTCAAAAATGTCACTCTCTTGTAATATTTATAATATTTATGTGAAATGGATTAAAAAAATTATGTTTAGTTATAAATAATTATGTTAAAAAGAAATTTCTTTTTTTATAATGGTAATTTATTTTCAATTTTTAGTGTTTAAATAATTTTGTTAATTTTTTTATGAAACACAAACATAGTGCTTGGGAACTAATAGAGAAATCATGTAAATAATTTTATACACCATAAAACTAATATTGTTTGGGTGATTTGTAGTATTAGAAAAATTTTATATCTTAATATAACATATTAGGGATGTATAATTTTTTTATATTCAAATTACATTATTATCCCAAGGTCATTGAAGTCAGTGTAAATGAATAGATCCAAAAAGAACATTAATGATATTTGATAATAAAAAATATTTTATTAAATGATTTAAAATTTATAAATATATTATATTTTCCAAGGGAATTGGATGTGGTTTAAAATATCAACAATGATCTATTTATGGGACACTTTTCATTTTATTTTAACATTCATGACATTTAAAGAGTAAAACAATTTGTCATCACTATAATCTTCAAATGGGTTAAAGATGGGTTAAAACAAAAAGATAATGGTGAAACAAAATCACCTAAACTTGTAAAATTTTTATTTTATAAGAGAATTTATACTCATAATCATCCTATATTATAAATAAATCTATTTTTTTTAATTTTTCAGTGAAAAATATTTTATATTAATTTAATAATTTAGATAATTCTAGGATATCCCCTCCCCTCACTTATAAAATGGAACCTTCTTTCCCATCCTCTGTACATTTCAGGAGCCATTTTTTAAGTTATGACCTGCATAAATACATTCTTAACATCCCTACACACATTACATAGGTATTTTTTTTTCATAATACAATCCTTATAGGGATTAAGGTGTAAATAAAAGAAGTTTTTCTGAAGAAGAGACATAACTTTGAAACATATGATTTAGTTTTATTTCTTCTTCTACCATCTTTGTTGAAACCCATTTTATCATTTCATAATGATAATTTTAAGAGGTAAAAACCTCAAGAAAACCATAAGTAAATGATATTAAGGATCTAATGCATTCACCTAAGTAATACCATGAAATTCCCAACTAGTGTTATCACACACGTCTATCCTGCATGACAGAATCACTGTGCATGCTCTAGACAGGCGCAACCATGATACTTGTGTAGGTTACACCTTCATGATAACCAGTTCAACACAAAATCATGAGTTAACTTAGTTTTACCATGTTCCATAAAATTCATATAAATAGGACCTTTGTCTCCTCATTTTAACAACTGGAAGGCTTGATGAATCCTCAAAGCTCTTCTCTCCCTAGTCCTTCTACCAAGTCACCTAAACGATCAGGTATGGAGTTTAGCCTTAGAAGAATAGAAAATCAAGGAGTATAGTGGGATTACAATTCCCATACAATTCCAAACTCAAAAGACTACGCAATCCATCTCCCCAATTCTATGATCACTAGGGAGAATTTCCATTCTCAAGCCCATGACTTGAGCACCATCCATCAAA
Organism: Viscum album; assembly: GCA_963277665.1. NCBI lineage: Eukaryota > Viridiplantae > Streptophyta > Magnoliopsida > Santalales > Viscaceae > Viscum > Viscum album. Next base: position 870,935,985 of record OY728123.1, read on the forward strand.
AGACACCTAAGGAGACCCTTGGATCCTAGAAAAAGGCCTCACAAAATTATTTCCACCTAGGTTATTGATAACCAAAATATCGCTTTAGCAATCCTAGGTCTACCCTTCCCAAGACCTCTTAAGTTCACCCAACCCCACTTTACATGATACCTCTTTAGCTTTACCTAGCATACCCTGCATGATACCATTTCAACTTTCCCAAGACTTACCTCTGTGAGATAACTTTAAATTTCCTAAAAATTACCTATGTGAGCCATCTTCTATCCTCTTAGGCCATCCTTGAATGAGACATTCTTCAGGACCCTTTTTCGTGCCCCCAATGGAAGGACACCTCTTCCTTTGGATAACTCTTCTGAGGGGAACTAAGTAGAGGCCTCAAAAAAAGACTCTAGATATGTATAATCAGAGCATAGGTCACATCAATGTGTCCTCTCAATTATATATTCTAATTTTAGTAGAACCTTTGAGGTCAATTAACCAAGCACAAAAGGTTTTGGAAATAGAACAGAAGAATCCTCAGCCCAAAGGGCTAGGGGATTTTTCATGTCAACCTCCTCCTCAATGGAACTCGGTCTTTTAAAATTTAGGGAAGCACCACAGAATGAATCCTACCAGTTTATATTTTACCATAACTTGGTTTCCTCCCTTGGACCACACATAATTTATTTTCTAGATATTCTCTTTGGATCACTAGTTATCAGACGATTCCTAGAGGACCAGTGAAGGAGAGAGAAAAGCCACGTGGAAGGAACAAATAAAAGAAATATCTCAAGGAAGTTGATGAAACACCTTCAACGCATTATGAATCAATAAACTTCATTAGCACCACCCCTTAATACACTACAGAACATAAAGATATTATTAGGGAATAGGAGGAGGATGTTTCTATTTTTAATATGTTCCACACCAAAATGGTAGAATGAGAAGGTGTATATATGTAAAATGAGAGGATTTATATGATTTGGGGATTCCCTTGACTACTTTTTTACTTCATCCTTGATGATAATATTTCAAAGAAAAGGGTATAGGTAAGATCATACCTCACCCGCCTCCAAATGATCTTAAACTACTCACACTTAAGGAAATAGTTTTCAATAAGAAGAAGAGATTAAAGAGTTTAGAAAAATCAGTTCTGAACTACAATGAGGAAACACCCTTAGTAAATATGTTCTATAAGAGGAACCTCAAATCACACTCCAAATGGAGTACCTCTACTAAGAGGGTTCATCCCAGTAACTAAAGCATAACCATAACATATTCTCAACATTAGGGACTAATGAATAATATATTTAGATCCATTGATTGTAAGATATCAGGAGTTACCTCCATTGGCTTCACAACTAGGGCTGGGTCAGACATATCCTCATGGACCAGCCCCTGCAGCCTACTCACTACGGGTACAAATAAATCTTCTATGGATGGAAGTAATTTTCCCCCTATTTGAACTCTTGTTCAACTAAACATCCCTCAAGGGATTATTTATACCATTGAGTAATTGGTAGCTTGATTCAATGCTATAGAAGAATGTTGTACACCAGTACAACCAGAAACAATTCCTTACCCTAAATGGGTGGATTTGACCTCTCCCCTATTAAAATTTGGGAAAACTATAATTCAAATTTTCAATGGATCAGGGGACCTGAAGAAACATTTGAGGCATTTTTTCCCACTATGATCCCATGATGGGAACTCCCATACAATGAGAGGTAGTGAAACTCATGTGATTTTTTAAAACACAATAAGGGATAGCCTTCATATGGTATAAAATTTTTCTAGCTCATTCCATCATGGGATTAAACTATCTCTATTATATTTTTCCCTTTCGATTTATATAAATTCTAAAAAAGAAGATAATCCATGACCATTCAAACTGAAAATAGTGGGATAATGGGAGGGTATTAGATTTCATTTATGGGTGGAATGGGTTTACCTACTCCCAAAACCTAGAGATTCTCAAATAATATTTGTTTTCTATCTATAAATAGAATCTTCATAAATATTTCATTATAAAAGGAAAAATCAGAACCTTGTATGGTTTTGGAAGGATAAACAACATTGATGTCCGAAGAGTTTTTATTGACAATGTCTTAGGAGTCAACCACATTCTTGTATGAACACTTCATCAATTGGGTTATAGAAAGACCCATTTTCACCATTTGGGTCTAACACTATATGATTAATATAAGAGAGAGAAAAAGTACCTCGATAGAATAAATCTTAGGTCCCAGTTTGGGGACCTCATATATGACTCAAAATTTCTATTTTTTTGGAAAATATGACTTCCAACATTTTTCTAGAAAGGCCTTGGTTGTATCATCATGTTGAATTCCCATCATCATACCACCAATGACTCAAATATTTCATTAATAGTCAAATTAGGAAGTTTCATTATGATAAATACCCATTAAAATCCTTCAAATCACAAAATATTTACGTGGGATTTTATTAGAGAGAAGGTAAGTAACCCATAACTGACGGGGTTGCTCAGAATAATGCACCAAATGGTTTATAAATGACCCCATACAACCCCTACAAATAGTTCAATGAATAATACATGATTATAATTAATCATATAAATTTAAAGAGACCAATTTTGATCTCATATTAAACAACCATCGGGATATCAATCATGATGACTGAGCTTATTAGCACTGAAGAGGCCATCAACGCTTCGAACAATGGTAAAAGCTCAAATATAGATGCCCTAATTCCATCCCCTAAGCTTCGATAGTTACCTACCTCATAAACTGAGTTATAAACTACTATAATGTCACTATGATAAAGTAAATGTACTACTTATTTTACCCTTTTTTTCCCTTTTAAACTTCAAAGAAACCCCACATCATCAAGTCAGAGGAAGCTGATTCACCCTTTGGATGTCAAAATGTTGATCGCACCCCTAACTATGTAGGGTTTGCTTCATTACTTAATTCCACATAGATATAAGAGGAAAATAAATAGTAATAGTACTATTAAAAGGGGTATGACCTCATGGATTCCCCTCTAGTATTTGAGAAGGGTGTCTCTATTTTCATTGACAAACTCATAAAAATGAATTTGAGTATAAAAGAGAACCCACGACCCAAATTGATTAGTGAATCCTTGTATTCCAAATAACATAAGGTAAATAACATTTTTTAAAGTGAAGATATGTTTTCTAGGAATTTAAAAAAAATGTTCGGTCTTGACCTTTAGGTGACCACTCAACATCCAGGATTTCTAGAAACCCATCGAGGTTACAAACATGCATTTAAGAGAAGACACCAGACTCATGCCGCCAAAATTGAGACTAATGTTGACAATATTATCGATGAAAATTTCATTCAATAAGTAAAATATATTAAATATATATCCATAATAGTCATCATAAATAATAATAATGGATAAAATAAGGTCTTCATCTACTTTATAGATCACAATTGGCATTGCCCGAAAGACGAATTTTGGGTTCCAATTACAGAACTTATGATTGATGCAATGGAAAGATATAAAGACCTTAATTAATGGGTTAATATTCAAGGTATACTCAATTATGAGTGGAAAAAAATATGAAAAATCAACCACTTTCAGGTCCCCCCAATTAGTATTCTTCTATTAGGTGATTCCCTTTGGAATGAATAATTCTAGTGCTACATACCAATGTGCCTTGAATTGCATCTTCAAACCCTTTTTGGGAAGGTTTTTTGAATTATATATAAATTATTTTGGGGAAATGTATTTTATTTTTTAACCAAATGGTTGATATTGAGACCATATTTGTTAAACTTTGTTATCATATCCTGAAGATGAACCCATTGAAATTCACTTTTAGCATTACCTTGAGAAAGTTTCTCTTCATCATTTCATGCCATTGTGTCATCAAATTTTATATTGATAAGAAAAAGGATATACATAATATGTCACCATATCAAAACATTAAATAATTGAGTGAATTATAATGACACCTTTCTTATATTAAGCTCTTCACAGAGAACCTCACAGGCAAGTGTTTTCCCTTTATTAGTTTGATGAAAAAGGGGGTCACATATGAGTAGACTAGATACTATAAGTAAGTATGTAGAAGTATCAAGAAATGTATCATGAGTCAACTAGTGTTAATTACACATGTAGATGGGAAACCAATAATTTTTTATGAGACATACCTAGAATGATCATTTGGTGATTTCCTTTCACAAAGGAATGATGAAGGAAATGAAAACATCCTTTATTATCTTATTAGAATCATGATCATTACTGAGACTTATTATTAAAATATTGAGAATAATTGTATGGAATTAATAGTCACAGTTATGAATCCAAGGAACTACATGCATCACTACAAGTTATTTTTGGTCTCATATAACAACCCACTCAAATACATACTCAGACGTCCAATATTTAATAGATGTTTGGAATAGTAGGCGATTATATTGTAGCAGTCTGAAATTAATTTTGTGCCTAACAAAGAGATAAAAGGATAGGATTTTGTAGACTTTCCTGTAGAAAATTCATCTATATAAATAACATTGTTAAATACTAAATTTACCAAGTAAGATATATTCTCTATGAAATTTGGATCCCATACATGGGAAATGTATTTTTATGGTGCATATAGAAGCCCAACAATGAAGGTAATAGAAGACCCCAATCTTAGAAAAGTTGGGTTGGGATTCATGCTCATCTCTCCAACATGAACACACTTTATTTACTCCTTCCTATACCTGGTAGGATATAAAAACAACGAGGCATACTTTTGTCTCTTATCACAAACATATAATTGTCACTTCAAGTACTTATAGGCCACTTGAAGGTAAAAGGTGATTTAGAGTTGGTAATAAAGTAGATCAATGGTGATTATTAAATAAGAAAGGAAGAGGTAATCCCATTTATTGACTATGCCTGAGGAATAATGGAATAATTACCCTTGGATATGACATTTATTCACATACCATGATCATAGAGTGTCTGATAATATGTGTTGGAAAATGAATTTATGGAATTGGTAGACACAGATCGAGATGAAATATTCATCAAAATTGCGCATCACCGAATGGTCTCAACTTTTGTTTATATTAAAATGGAATAAATCAATGAGGGATAATTCCATACCCAAACCAAATTTCCCAATAATAAGTTGTATGATACCCATTTTGTACTATATTCAAAATGGATTGCTCTCATTGAACAAAGCTATAAAAAAGAAAACATGATGATGGGTGACCAAATTCACTCTTTATAGTTCCATAAATCACTAGAGGGTCCTCTATAAGTAGGGATTCGATGGGGTTTTTATCAGGTGCGTTGATGGAGAAGATACCATTTTTTCATGAAAGAAGTGAATACGGGGCCTATAGGGATCACTAATGAGGGTTTCCAATTTCCCATAAAATTAAGAGGCTTGGATACTACAAGAATTCAAGGATGTAGGATTTCAAAAAATTTACCAAAAAATGTCATTCCTGAAAAGTGAACAACAACTTCATCCATCAACCCTGAGAGTTTCTATATATAGCTAAATAATCCTATCCATTTTACAAATAGGGAATATATGTTATAGGGTTGTATCCTCTACCTAAAACCAGGAAATTAAAATACATCCTCACTACTAATAAGTTATTCTACAAATAAGATGAAGTAATACCCCTAAAAGTAAATGAGACCAAAATCATTTTCATCATTGTGAAATCCAATATCATCACTAGATTTGGTGTCCCTAAAATGATACTGATGAAAAATGGAACCAATTTTTATTCTTCTATGTTGGAGAAGTTGAATCAGGAGTATAATATCAAATCCAACCATTCATATCCTTATCATACAGTTATTAATGGAAATATAGAGGCATTTAACAAGACCTTATCAAACATGATCCAAAAGATTATGGATAAAGATAAAAATCCTTAGTTTAACAAGATATTGCATTCCTTATGGACCTAAAAGACTACAAACCTCAATTCCACATGGGATACCCTGTATTTAGTTTTATACAGGACATAAGTAGTACTTTCTATTGAGGTCCAATTACCCTCAATTCACATTTCCATATACAATAAACTATTTATAGATCAGAAAACCCAAAAACAATTGTATGAATTTGAGTGAAATAATGAGAAGAGATTTAATACCTTTAATTACGTGGAATTACATCAAAATCAGATAGCATGGGATTTCAAATAAAGGTTTACCTCCACTCATTCCTCCAAGGAGATCTGGTACTAATTCACAGGACCCTGATGATACTAGGGAAGAAACATTCAAAGTTTGAGATGAATTGGGATGGGACTTATGTCATAAACTAGGTCTACTCTAATGGAGATTATTCTTTGATATTGATGGATGGAGAGATCATTACGGTCCCTATAAATGTAATGTTTATCAAGAAATAATCCTTATGATAAATCTAAAATATCTAATTTTCTTCATGATGTTAAACTATGTAGAATCATTGGTCATATATTCTTTTCCATAAAAGGAACATATATTATCATTATCACATGATGATAAACTGCATGAAATATGTTAATCGATACAAGACCTTAAAAGGAACAACCGATGGTCCTAGTCATATAAACTAAAACTAAAAGACACCATAGTCTGAGCAGTAAGACTCTAAACTAAATAGTCTTCTATTCAAGTCACAAGATGTTAAACTATATAACAACATAATTTCTGTATGAAATAAAACTACATCATTCACATCCTTATTTCATGATGAAAAAAATACATAACCATTCACTCTAGGCTTGAGCGTATCACAACCCTTGGTGATGGTATCCCACCACACATCCATTCTAGAACTATATGTGGCTTTATTATCATATCAATTGAATACGTAGTGATTCTAAGATCGTATGTCTTGGGACCATCCATGAGGAAAAAAAATCCCCCTCCCCTACATGTAAACAAAGATCTGTGTAGGTGACTTCACACTCCATGGAAAATGCAAATCCAAATGATCCCTTTATGCTCATAAATATTCCTTCCACACAACATACTATTAATACTAGGCAATTTTGGATCTTTACAAGATATCCTTGGACATCGGTGATAGAATGTTTGATTCCTAAGGGTGCATTTGTTTTGAATATACATTGATACACCCTGGTTTTGTTTTTCATGAATCACCCACCAAAGGGACTTTTATCCAATGTATGTCATTGTTTTTTTATACATCAATACACCCCAAGAACATGGTCTGTATATTGGAACTCACTTTTCGAATATGGTATGCATTCATTCCTTGAGATCTTTTTCCATACTACGTCTCATGATCCATGAACCTCTAATATCATTGTTTACAATTTCCTTCTTCACATCCAAATTATATTATACAATACTTGTCCTGGTAAGAATTATATCACTCATAATTTCCATCATGTATGGAATTAGCCATATGACCCAAAACAAAAATACACCATCTTTATTTATACATGATGATAAACTACATGGTTTATCAAAACTATGTATGACTTGATTTTCATTCCAATGAGATTCATAGTGATGCTTAGATACTACATCATAGCCCATCCAACATTATATCAAAATGCACATGTCCTTCCTTTTAATATCCCCTATGTGGTAAAGTAATCCTTTACCACACCTTGTTTTTCACACTGAGCATGGATCGTGTGGGATTAGGTGTTTTGTTAAAGGATTCCCCACATGATCAAGGCGTATTAGTTTATATCAGGTCTATCATGATCCTTGATGTATGACCTTAAAAGGCACATCAAACATCATTAATTCATGATATTAAACAGAATTGTTGACATCTCATGTATGGAATAAACTCTATAAACACACATGGCTTGATTCTCGCTTTGATGAGATGCGTAGTGATGTCTGATCCTATATCCTGGTCTAGTAAAAAAATAAAAAAAATACATACACTCACCTATGTATGATTTATATCTATATAAGAAGATCTAGTATGGGTTTTCACCCCATTACTGAGCTCATATTTAAAAAATTCCTCCTCTCCACACAAGAATTTAATTAGTGTGGGGAATATTCTCTAAAACTATGTGTGGCTTGATTCTCTCTTTGATAAGATACAAAGAGATTCTTGGATCTTAAGTCTTTTACTCAATCATAATATAAAATAATTCCACCTCACTATGTATGGGTCAGTCATGTAAAGGAAACATTTATCCCAATTCATGGGTGATTCTGACATGAAATGATCCTTCTATACACTAGTTCACTCCTTACAAAAACCAAACATTGATTATGTGGAAATACAAATATCTATAAGATTTCTCCATCCATCAGTGATAGAATGTCTAATTCTTAAGGATACCTTTTTTTGGACAATGGATTGATACACCCCAGTTTGGATTTTCGTAAGTCACCAAAAAAGTCATGTCAACCAGATGATACCATTGTTTGACATTACATTAACACACCCAAGTTTGGGTTTTCATAAGTCACCACCAAAAGGCTTGTCAACCAGAGGAGCATTAATCCTTATAATATATCTCTTCTATCTCTATAATACTTGACAACATAAATTTGGAAGCTTTTTTGGAACATGTTCTATGGTCACTCCTTATGTACTTTTCCCATATAAATTTTTAGATTCATAATCCCCCAAATTACATCTTACAACCTTCCCCCTTAATTACCTAAAATGATGGATCATTCTTGGTTAGATCATGGTGAAAGAGAAAATTTATAATATCTTAGTCAAATATAGATGGTATTAAATTATAACCCTCAAAATACATACCACAAGACATGAAACTACATGGTCTATATCCTAGTTTCATGATATTAAACTTCATGATTCATCTGCCCTCGTTTGGGAGGATCATTTTCTCCTGATGTTGCTCATCCACCACATCACCCAAATGAACTGCATACAACTTAATTCCCATTTCATCAATACATGTGGTAATTTCTATATTCTCAATTTTATCCCCAACTAACTCAGTATCCAAAACATTTGTATTCCCCCATTTAGGGACACAACCTCGATCTAGGTGGGAGGTTATGGATTTCTCCAAGTACCCCTACATAGAAAGATTACAATCAAAATAAAATGCCCCCTCATTTATATAAAAACCAAATTTATGAAATTTTCGGAATCTTTCTTCGGGGTGCCCGAACTCATTTATTAATGTGCCCTAGTGTGCATTAATCCTCACATTCCCACATTCTAATAGTGGGAATCTCTTATCCCATTCAATAGCGATGTCTTATCCTTGATCAAAATAAGATAATGGGATGTCATATTATATTTATATGGATTCCTCCTTGGAACTTTTCACCTTTTATGAGTCTCCCTCATAGATTTAAGTCATATTTGTGGAATCATTTCTGGTGTCATGTATTTTTGGATTCTGGTTAATTATACTAAATCTATTTGGACATCCTAATGGGTCTTCATAGGGAAACAATATTTAGTCAAGAGAGTAGTCACATTTGGAATCACTAGCATGTATGGACACTAGGATCATTAGTCACCTATATTATTTCTCATAAGATGGAATATCATGGAGGTATCTTAGGCATGGATCCCAAGTCATCATGTGTCGATCACAAGATATCTAATGCTGGTGGTGTATATCATCCAAGGATATCATCTCAAACATACTTTGTTTTTCCTGAGATTGATGATTCCATATGCACATATCTTCCAAGGCTTTCATCTCAGGCATCCCATGTTTTGAATGGGGTGTGTATTTGGAGTCACAATTATAACATCTTGTGTAGATATAAAATTGATTAGGACACACTATAGAGGAAGATCAAGGAATTGTGTCCCAAAGAGGGAAGATGTCACACTTGGAGGTTTACCAATTGATGGATCATAAATCCCTATTGGAGGGGATATAGGAGGTGTGTACCATAAAGGAAATATATCACACCATGAAGGCGGATGGATAATAACACCCTATGGGAGAAAATATGAGAGGTGTGTCTCATAAAGGGAATATTTCACACCATAAAGGTTGATCGGAACACCCATGGAGGTGTATTAGGAAGGTTCACCCTAGTAGGTAGTGACTTGGTTTACCATTGCCCAAGATTGAATATCAATGAGGTGTCCTACAAAATCTATCATAGAAGGTAGAGATGAAAACCCACGTAGTTCGATGCTGCATTTTAAGGTCATGTGAAAGGACTAGTCCATAAAGTTTAATGTAATGTAGTAAGTATTCTTGAATCATGAAGGTAGCATTGATGAGGGATGGTGTGGGGATTATACCTTGAAGCTTCCCATTGCAAGATGACTTCTCTTAGTTGGAGATGATGTGGGGATTACGTGTAGAGTACCTGAGGCACCTGGAGGAGATGTGGTCTCCTAGGTGAGTGGCATGATATTACTGAGGATGTGGCTAGGAGAATATTAGGATAAATGTTAATGCTAAGTTTGGAACTTATAAAGGCTTCCTATATATCCCAGTTAATTGGGAATCAAATCCCATGTAGTTTGTAAAGGGATGGGGATTATACCTAAGTAATAGGACCATTCAAGGGACATGTGGTTGGGGATTACAATTGGAAGTATCCCATATAGATGGATTTGATTATTAGGGATTACACTTAGGAGGATTCCAATAGGGTGAGTATGGATGTTGTTGGGGCTTATGCATAGGAGTGGTACATTTAGGATATGAATGTTGGGGATAATATCTACAGAGAATGCCCATTGATAAGATGGTTTTTGGGGATTATATCTACAAAGAAGAATGTTGGATGGATGTGGTGGATTTTATGTTCTATACTAACCTCTAAGCTCATGTGAGTTATGCTCAGTGTGAGAAACAAGAGGAATTAGTAGTCCTGATGCTCATTTCATGAAAGAAGAGCCAAATAGATATGGTGTGGGGATTACACATAGAAGATGCTCGAGGAAGATGTTATTCCATGTGAGGAGGATCTAATTCCATGTGAGGAGGATCTCATTCCCTATGAGGGTAGGTAGTATAAAGACCATCCCCTGACACTAAAAAATAGAAAATACTATGCCTTTTTCAAAGAGTAAGGCCATAATTTTACATAATGTGTTGAGGATGTTGGTTCTAGGAAGTTTTATGTCATCAAACACATGCATGGCTGACTCACTCATTACCCCTTGGGCTTACATAACATCCAATCATGCTCCTTTGGTAGGGGAATGGATTTATAAATTCTAGGGTACAACATTGTGGAGGAGTGGTCAATCACAGGGTTTGCGTTAGCATGCCTATGATGAGAAGAAAAAGGAATTAGTGTTCCTATGTTGAGAAGAAAAAAGTATGGAAATTCATGAACAAGATGCATAGGGGATAACTCACGAGGGATAATGAAATTGTTGTGCTCAAGCTTAGAGGGTCGTGTGAAAGAGTTTCATGCAAGTTTAGATTTTTTTTATGAAAAGGGTAATCAAACATGGTGGATTGACCAAAGGTCTAGACATGGAGCTTCAAATAAGGGGTTTATGCATGACTTGAGGTATGTCTGCAAGGTCAAGGATGAATATAAGAGGATACTTTTCACACACCTGACTTGGTGGAAAAACTTGGGAGATGATTACACAACCATGGTCCTAATCAAGGGTGGGCCTAAATGAAACATTTCATTTAATATTTTAAACCTTGAGGGTTTAATACATTGTGATGTAATAGAAAATGTGTTTTATACATAGCAGAGTGGAATTTTAGAATCTATAGAGTTACAACGAAGAAGGGGGGAGACCTTATATTTATAGATGATCTCTTCAGCAATGGGTTTGTATTATTCCGGCTGTAGAAGAGGCATTCCAGGAATCTTCTTACTTTTTTTGGAGACAGTCCATGAAAGGGAAAATTTTATGTCTCCTTTGGTATATAATATTTTTTCACACAGAATAAATTTTCTTATGTGCAACAATGATATCTTACACACACATTCCATTTACATTTTAGTGGGATCCACAAAAGGGATAAATAATGTCATTGTATTGGAAAAAAAAACTCTGACGTGCATATTCAAATCATTTTCACAAGTTTTGAAACTTGCGCACACCTTCCTTTGTGTTATTTAAATGCTTCATCGAGTAAAGTGATAGATTTGGTTTTCCTTATGTACACCATGTGTGGATTTAGGTTGAATTTTGGTAGAAAAAAATTCCTCCACTCAGAGTCTGAGCTAAAAGAGGACCATATGGTAGAGTTTCGAGGGAAACAATAAATAAAGGGATTAATTCCCATGGGTGTTCACAAATTCTCCATTCAGTGCATAAGGCACTTCTATGCATGCGCAAGGCTAGGTATATGCCTATAAATAAGTATAGGGGACCCTATTCAATACATTTTACATTCCCTATGATAATACACTTGTTTATCATGCATGTATGTTCAACCTTTTTAAATGAAAAACCAAGACTCTACTACTTCTTTTGTGAAGAATCCCTTCTTCCCCACATCTTAGTTCATGCGAATATCAGCATTTTATGCACCTTATTGCAGAATTGTGTGCAAAATCTCCTCTTTCATAAATATCCTTCAATGTTACACACACCTTCCTTAGACCTTTTAGAATCATTCAAAATGGACGATCAACAAAATTCCCTATGATATAGAAGCCTCTATTAATGATCATAGTTCCAATATGATTGTAAATCCAAAGACTCATTACATTAGGGGGTTTATGTCAAAAAATAAGATTTCTATGGATTTTATATTAGAGGCATACAAGATCTATCCACTGAGAGAATATATCCTACTACGGAATTTCAAAATTCTAGATGAAGATTCCAGGATAGCCTTCGGGGTTGACGCACCACGATCGTGGTTCACATGCGAAGATGATCTCAATCGCTGGAACATCACAGTTCATGGTCATCGTGGTAGATATCATGGGGATAGTAGTATCTACACATTGATTGTGTAGACCATGATGGCCATGGGCGATCAACCAGAAGAAGAAGAATTTCCCTCCCACTATGACACCATTTTCCAAAGCATTATGAGGGAAAAACATAGGTTAACACAAATATTGGGACTTGAAATATGGTATAAATTTCACCAGTGAATGTGTGTAGGTGTATTGGGTGAGCTACACATTCCAAGAGTAAATGGTGCTGCTTCTCCATATTGGGAAGTATAAGGTGGTGTGGAAATAAAAATTCCACTTTAACCATCAATAAGAGTCGGTAACAAAGCTCCTTAACCGATGGTCCCCAGAAAGGATTTGTCGCTTCTAAGTTCATGAAGTTGTATATCTCAGGCCTAGTTGATCAGGATGGTTCCACCTTCATAAGTCATTAGCCAAATCAGTAAAAAAGGAAAATCCATGTAGATAGTTGAACAAATAATAAATAAAGATAAGGATGATGACACAAGAGTGCGTCATGCTTTATGATATATTTAATGACCAAGAGATTATAGTACATAGTTAGTGTTCGTAGGATGGTAGTCATTTCTATGACTATACTTATCTCTTTAGGGGCCATGATGATTTTCTAGACTCCACTCTTGGTCTATGGATTTTATTCACTACTATCGAGATGAGGGCCTAGAAGGTCACACACAATAGTGTATTCAAGAATCCACCCCATTCAGTTGAAAAGGTATACAGATATAGTGGGCCCACCATAGGGTCCAAGCATTGTCCAAGTTATCGATCACAGATAAATTAAATAAATTCTTTAATATTCAAGTTACGAATATTTGGGATTGAATTTATTTAATGTATTTAAAATTTTAGTAAATACAAAAAAAATATTAACCGAACGATTATTATTTTAATATTTAAGGTTTGTTTAATATTAAGCGGGATAGTGAGTCGAGTAAAATGGCCCGGTTTTATCATGTAATATATTATATATATATATTACAAGTATATGATAAAATAGTAAATATTATTGGCACAATTTAGTTCATCAAAATTATTTATTTAGTGGACGTTGAAATAAACGGGGGCCGGGGAACCCTACCAGGTATTTATCAACATCTCTATAAATAAGGGAGGAGGCTCTCTCTCTTTGGTGTGTAATTCACTATTCATTCTTTTTCATGGAATGAAAATTGAGAGGCTCTCTCTCCTCCCGCTTCTTAGAGAGAGAATCTCTCGATCCAAGATGCTCAGATCATGATCTCTATTCGGATTCTTAGGCATCTCAATGCGGTAATAATCGGGACATCGAAAGCATCGTCGGATCACTGTGCTAGAACCCAGAATTCATTGATCGACGTTCCAGTGGATTTTTGGAGCACGTGTGGATGAACTAGAGGGATCCTGCTTTGGATCCTTCAAGAGACGATTGCCATCGACTAGTTGCAGTCGAACACACCTTCAGATTTGAAATGGATACGTTTTCATTTTAATTTTGTGCTCTTTACAATTTACGCGAGATCCTCGGACCTCTATGGGACTCGGATCATCGATGACGACAAGTTCCATCGTCCCGCCGATGAAAATTTTAAAACCCCTGGCCCACCAGATTCCACTGCGGGCCCCAGTAACCTAACAATGGTATCAGAGGGATCACATAGATTTTCTAAGCCTAGAAAATTAAAATTGTATTAGAATTAAGTAGAGGGTTCAAAAATGGTCTCATCGGTTCAAACCGCGTGCCGATCCGATCTCGAACGACCAAGTTATGGCTAGTTTAATGTTTCAGATTGGATCGAAGTTGGGGTTTGATCTCGGGTTCTATTTTTATTTCATCTTGGTGAACCGATTAAGTTTCAATAAGTTCATCCAAAATAAAATTAATTTTGAAAATTGTAAATTTCACAATTTAGTAATTTGAATAATAATTTTATAATTATAATAATATTTATTTTATAATTATAATAATATAATAATAATAAATTATTACTTCATTAAAATAATTTTATTATTATTATATTAAAAGGCTATGGAGTAGCCTTTACAATTTTTGTGGAAACACATAAAAGAAATGTAAGGACCTGAATCTATAAAAATGGGGGTGGGGCAAAGAAGGACTTCAAAGAAGTCTTAAATAAATAAATAATAAAAAAAGTGGGGCGATGGAAATGCATGTCAAGCAAGGAAAGAACAAAAAAAAGGAGAAAAGGGGGTGGCCCGTTGAAAGAAGGAAAACAAAAAAAATTGCATGGGGTTTGAGCGGACCCCTCCTTCACCGCGCGGCGCACAACAAGAATTCGGCGGCCTCACCCCGCACACGGCTGGTTCCTGTACGCAGATGAGGCCCCCCGCTAGGCTTCATGCAGAGATGACCACCTCTCCTCCCTGGCGCGCCGCAGCTGTACCCAGCACAAGAGCACGGACCACTGCATCCCTCTGCCTCTTAGGCAACCATCCCCTCTCCCACCGGATGCCCTTCATCACCCCGCACGGTGCACAGAAGCACATGGACCCCCCTTTGTGGATTCCACCTCAACTCAGTGGGTCTCGTAGCCCCGGCCACTGGCGGCCCCTCACCCTACCGCACCGGCCCTGCAAGACGGGCTCCTACTGACGACTTGCTGTAGCACTGGAATGACCAACCTCATTGATGGAACCGAGCAATAGGATGCCTCTCCATCCTTTAAGAACCAGGAGCTGGAGTCGGGTCTCCTTCCTGCGTTGGCCGGACGCAGGCCGCCACCACCAGACAACCGAACCCCCTTCTCGAAGCCACTGTCCCGGCAGCCCACCGCTCTGGCGAAGCTCCAACCAGATCTTAGATAGACGCCACTATGGCCTTGCGCCATGCCTCTCAGCACCAGCTAGGCCGCGACATTGCTTGCGTGCCACCCGGAATCTCCCCTCGATGGCGTGCCACCCTGGGTGCCCGCCGCACCGGCATCTGGCCTCCTGCAACGGCGTGACGTGGTTTCCACCCTTCTTTGTTGCATCAGACAACAGCCAAGAGGTATCTTTTTGTCTGCAATTCTTTCTGTATGGTATAGGTTGGCCCCAAAATAGTCCGAGCAGACCTGCCCAACCCAAAACGGGTTTGGGCGGATCGATCTGACCCATTTTTGGCCCTGCGCGGGTTTGGCCCGACCCGCGTAGGCCATGAAGTCATGTTTCAGGGATGGACCAATTTAAATTAATCAAAGTAATTAATATAATTAATTTAATTTTAGTATTTAAATTAAATTAATTAAAATTAATTTTGGTTAATTATTTTAATACCCAAATAAAATTAATTCTATTTAATTATTAAATTGAATTAAGTTAAATTATTTTTATTTTGGCATTAAAATTAAATTAATTAGAGGACTGACAATTAATTAAATTATTTGAATTTATTAATTAATTTAATTTAATTAAATAAACCATTGTACTTATTTAATGATTTTTAATTTTATCATGCTTTATTTTACCCTCTGTCTGGTCTTGAGAATCGACCCTTGTATGTCTGCATTTAATTATTTAACTACGTGTAATGATTGTAATTAATTAAATAGATGGTATGCACATCATCTTTATTCTTCGGTTAAAATCTATAAGGGCCTGTGCACCCAATATTTGTATGATGTACATTTATACCTGAGTTCCCCTCACTTGCACGCGAGTATTTTTGTACTTCAGACGAATACAGCGAGCGACGTGGACCACGACAAGATGAGGCAGTGCATGATAGTGCAAGACAACACGTGGATTCCGCCAAGATGAGGCGGTACTACAAGACGTGATGTAGACCCCACCAAGACAAGTCAATGTTACAGAAGTGAAGCAAACATACAAGACAATGGGCAAGCTGCATTATGTGTCAAGCTTCGACTCAGGTATGATGCCCTTAGGTCGTTTAGATTCTCAAGACCAATCGGGTAGTAGTTAACTTTATGCATTTATTTATTATTTTATGCATTTTAGAACAGCGAGAAAAATACATAAAATAATTGATAATAAAATGCATAAAAAAGTGGCGTATGTTTTTCTATTAAAGTTCAGCTGTGAGCGTGACAACATAGATGAAAAAAATTAATAGAAATGGGTTACATTTGTCGAGAGAGAAAACCAATAAAACCCTCAAAGAAAATATTAAGTCACAAACAGCCTTCCATCATTCAAGTTTGAACAAAACTGGGTGTCCGAGGTGCCGGTCATGCCTTAACTGAGGGTGCCTCTTACTACCAGGGAGTTCTTATTCATGTTATGGGTCGACTTAACTAAAATTGAAGCAATGAAATAGCCTTAGCTAGCTTGTTCTAATTTTATAGGCAAGTGTTGAGTAATTTGGTAAATGATTTTTGAAGTTGGGACTTCACTCAACAGATCAAGGAATCGTGAGTTAATGCGGTTGGCTAGTCAAAAGCCTACCTTGGACCCTTCGAGTAGTGGCATAGCCATAGATTGTACACTATGAGGGATGTTCAAGGATCCTTGCCACTAGAATACTCAAGAGTATTCCGATTATAGTACAGAGGGTTCCTAGAATTTGAAAAATTAGTGGGAGACATTTAATGATTAAATTAATCAATTATTTCTAAACTGGTAATCACAGAAAAGTACAATATTCTAATGTATATTTGTAGATAATGACAAGAAATACCACAATAAAACTGTGATAATTATTAGAAAAAGTTAATGTCCAAACAAGCACAAAATTCCAAGTGTAGTAAAGGCTCTTGCGCACATTACTACCATATCAGAAATTCAAGGTGCTCGTGTCCCATACTGTTAATCCACCTCAAGAAGTGAGGGTGTAAAATTGCTTACATGAGACTCATGAATCAATAATACGATGGTTATTTCATAATACTATCATCAACGTCTGATGTTAGTTGTGGTCGCTACATCAAGACATGGATGATGTTACATGTAGTCTCATCTCCAAGAAGTTTCCAAGGAGACAGTGAAGTAAGATTTGAATGTGGTGATTGCACTCGGTTTGTGTAAAGTGAAAGACGGTTCACAATATTTCATGTCATCCCATTCTTATACCTTTTACACCCAATTACTCTAGTTTAATTTAAAGGTACAAATGAATAGTATAGAGTAAGCGCTTCATTACCTTTAAGGTAACATTCCCCAAGTAATAATAATATTGGAGATAATGCCACCTTTTATTCTTATGGAGAATACATTGAATGCCAAGGAAAAAAGGATTATGTAAAGTTACACCAAAGGAACCTTCATCATGTCCTTCAATGAAAAGTGGTGGGTTATTTAACAGGAGGTTATTTGCATCACATAATGAAATGAATTCATGGAAGTTTAAAAACTGAAATACAAGAAGCAAGTACCCGCTTCTCGTTCAGTTTATATTCATAAAATATATTAATGTTTCTAACATACTTATTGGGTATTGAATATAATATGACAATAACATATGTTTATTTAAATACAGTAACAAATTAAGTGTAGAAACATTACAAGAAGTAAAGTGTATTCTCCAAGCAGCTGAGAAAGGGTGATTCCTAAGTCAACAGTGAGAAACACATAACTTCAAAATTGCCAAGTAATTGATTCAAATTGAACAAGTTGTGGAGTATAACTAGAAAACATTTATCTCATGTTCCCATTTGTACATGATGAGACCTTATTTCATGTTTTGGAATAAATGTTGTTTGTGGTAACATACTCAACAAATAGTTCACTGCTACTTGAATCAATGGCAATACACGATGAATATAAAAAATAAGACCAGCCCAGTTGTGGCAATATTATCCTTTGTCAAGTAAAACTATAAGTGTACGTCAAATATATACCCAGTATGGTATTTAGGCTTGGAAAAGCTAAACACCTCAGGTATTATTGATATCCTTATTGTAGACAAAGAAACCTTTATAAATAAAGGTATGCCACAATGATTTCTGAGGTTAGTTCAACAAGATAGTGTGAACTATTCCAATGAAAGAAAGAAATAAATATACTTCATAAGTTTCATTTAAGTCTTTAAGGAATAGTGAATTATATGTTTGGTAAGAAGATATGAGTTGCTTCGGATTGGCATGCTAAATAATATCTTGACCAAACATTCATCGATCATGATAATATAGCGTGGAGTAATTCCTAAACACATGTTACCTTATATACATCACCGTATTGATGTTCATAATGAGGATCTATGATGAGTCTTACATATTAACATTGATCAACAAAAATATAGCATGGAGAAATTCCTAAACACATATTTTTTACATCAAAGCTATGATGTAAGATGTATCCATGTTATAACCTGCAGTAACTTCCATTATATTTCATGATGTGCTTTGCAAATAACATCTTAAACCCATAACCAATATTCCAACTAAAATGACATATGGATATCATACGAGTCATAGTATGATGAAAAAACCATTATTTCATAGGACATGTTTAGATTCAAAGCGTTTGTTAGGATTTAAACAAACATGAATCAAGTTAAACATGTTGTGCATCTAAGGTAATTATCCTAACAGTTTATTAGGATATTATATAAATCCCTAAGATAGAAAAGATGTAGTCAAGCATTAGACTACATTTCTATACAGGGGTGCACATCTCTATTAGAGATAGTGGGAGATTAATTGACTTAAACTTAGTCAATGCTCGAGATGCACAAATGGTTGGCATAGGGAACAAGTTTCACATGTACATGTGGAATAGGTATGTTCCAGTGACACATACTGTGTAGGAAGAATGAATCCATGGTGATGGTTTTATATTCACCGCGGTAGGTGATATATTATTCATTGAGAATAATAAATCCTACAAGTAAGAAGTATAAGGAAACGAGCTAATATTGACAAGATCAAATTCAATGATGGATTCCATGTATCAAATTACAAAGGGGATTATAAATTGAATACTACAGTGGGTATTCAAATGAAATTATACATGTATGGTATTAACATGGTACCAATAAGGCTCTATTGGTTATACCAAGTTGGTACACCTAAATCTATTTGAATTTTACATGTCATAGATAAACTTCTAAGATGTTTTTATTGATCATTGGATGTCAAGATCATATTTCATGGAAGGTGTCTATATGACGCAACTTGAAAGAGAAGATGACATCATATGATTCCAATGAAGGTTGCAAGTTACAGAAATCTAGTTCTAGATTAATGTAAGAAACAAGATCTTAGAGCATTCATTATAAATGAATATTTATCTTGTGTCTACCAAAGGTTAGTGGGAGAACCAATGTTTTCCAAGTGAAATATGTTTGGAAACATATGGAGAACATATCTTGATCTTACAGTTAGATAATATTAAAATAAAAGAAATTCTCCAATGATTGACTTAAAGCAGAAAACTGAGTTCTAGGGAACATGATCTACTGAGTTAGATCCCTAGGTTGCTTGGTCCTAGTCAATATCGTACATATAGTGACATTGTATTTAAAAATACAAGTTGAAATAATTGAAGTTCAGAATTGTTTCCAATGTCACATGGCTTAATCTCTCCAGGTTAACATGTTCAGAGAATGGGTAGAGATTAATGTTGTGAATTGATACCATATTCTTTAGAGATGGATCAATCACATATTCCATAATATGTACAATAATTGAAACTACTAGGATAGAAGTTATTATAGGCAGATATCAATTATTTCCAGTAGCACTACAAGTGATGCAGTTAGAACTATCATCTTGTACTTCAGAAAGTACAAATGATATGTACCTGGAATATAGAGAGGAAGGTATACTTGTTTTTGTGGGACACAAACTAGTGATCCTTAGATCAATTTGATCTTGTTATGCAGTTAGGCCAATGTGATGAGCGAGTCATACTCATAAAATCTAGTGGTAGCCATACCTACAAATACCGAGTATGTTGCATCTTCTAAGGCAGTAAAGAAGCAGTTACAAATTGCAACGATTTGTTCCAGTTCTTAGATTCTCACCTAGTGAGAAAATTATTATCATAATGAGAATTATGATATTTTTACTGGCCAAGTTGTCAAGTTATGACAGTGGACAAAAGTAATATTCTCAGAGATACCTTATCTTGAGAAGTTTTACTCAAGCCTATGAGGTCTCATATAAAAGATATGCCACACGGTGAAAACATGGAAGGCCCAGCAGTTAAAGCCATTACTCCGCAGAAGCATGGTATTTATCATGTGAGTAGATAACAAGTTTAGTTAGAAAGTTGGCTCTAGTTCAAGTGGGAGTGTTGAAATAGTGGGTTCCCTAGACCCAACTATATAGTACTTTTGATTACTGTATCATGTGTACAGTTAACTATGCATGATGTTATCTTACCATTATAGTGCATACTTTTCTGCATCCACTATAATAATGGTAATTTCCAAAGGTTAATTTTCATGTCGAGAGGTTATAGAAGATCCCAGGATATAATGAGAACCTCGAGATACACTGACTTTGATCTTAAATATATGTTCTATAGTCTAGATGAATCTTACTGACTGGAAAAAGTAGTTGTCTGACTATCAGGTGTTGGGGGCTCATAAGCATTGAGACTTCTTCTGATGAAGTTCACACTTGGTGATCTTTAGTAGTGAGATCATGAGGAAAAACCTGCCAATAGGAACACCACTTGTTTTGGGTGTCATTGGTTGTTCCTATCTACGGACATGTGTATTGGTCTCCTGACTTGTGACCATTACAAAAGTATATCATTTGATTACATACTTTTATGTAATACAAAAACCATACCAGTGATGTTGCGTCGAGGTAGTTTGTGTTGGGTGCATTGTTGGTGGTATGACATTGGCTGAATGGTCAAGACAGGATTTGTCGCTTCAATGTTCAGGAAGTTGTATATTTCTGTCCTGGTTGATCAGGATGGTGCTGCCTTCGTAAGTCTTTGGCCAAAGCAGTAAAAAAAGAAAATTCATCCAGATAGATCAACAAATAATAAATCAAGATAAGGATGATGACACAAGAGTGCATCATACTTTATGAGATATTTAATGACAAAGAGATTATAGTACAAATTCAGTGTTTGTAAGATGGTAGTCGTTGTTATGACTATAATTATCTCTTTAGGGGCCATGATGAGTTTCTAGACTCTGCTCTTGGTCTGTGGATTTTATTACCTGTTATCAAGATGAGGGCCTAGAGGTTCACACACAATAGCGTATTCAAGAATCTGCCCTATTCAGTTGAATAGGTATATGGACATAGTGGGCCCCACCACGGGGTCTGAGCATTGTCCAAGTTATCAATCACCGATAAATTTAATAAATTAATTAATATTCAAGTTACATATATCTGGTATTGAATTTATTTATTTTATTTACGATTTTAGTAAATACGAGAAAAATATTAACCGAACGAATATTATTTTATTATTCAAGGTTCGTTTAATATTAAGCAGGATAGTGAGTCGAGTAAAATGGCTTGATTTTATCACGTAATATTATATATATATATATATTAAAAATATGTGATAAAATAATAAATTATATATGCACAATTTAGTTCATCAAAATTATTTATTTAGTGGACGTTGAAATAGACGGGGGTCTGGGAACCCTACCGGGTATTTATCAACATCTCTATAAATAACAGAGGAGGCTCTCTCTCTTTGGTGTTCAATTCACTATTCATTCTTTTTTATGATATGAAAATTGAGATCTTCTCTCTCCTCCCACTTCATAGGGAGAGAAGTTCTCGATCCAAGATGCTCTGATCATGATCTCTCTTCGAGATCGTAGGCATCTCGATGCGGTGATCGTCGGGATGTCGAAAGAATCATCGGATCACCACGCTAGCACCCAAAATTCAATGATCGATGTTCCATCATATTTTTGGAGTGCATGTGGATGATCTAGAGGGATCCTACTTTGGATCCTTCAAGCGATGATCACCATCGACTAGTTGCATTCGAACACACCTTCGGATTTGAAACAGGTACGTTTTCATTTTAATTTTGTGGTCTTTACAATCTACGCGAGATCCTCGGACCTATCTGGGGCTCATATCATCAGCGATGACAAGTTCAGTCATCCCGCCAATGAAAATTTTAAAATCCCTGGCCCACCGGCTTCTACTGCGGGCCCCGGAAACCTAACAATGTTGGGTCGAGGGAAATAGTGTTTGATGGTGATAGAGAGAAGGAAATCTGGAACATACTGGTTGATTCTGTTAGAAGGAAAATATCAAAAATGGGTGTATATCATGGTGGGAGGCTGGGATCTATTGGTATGCTACACCACCTTACTCACCACATTCCTGAATGGTTGGATGCTTCTGATCATGGATATGTGGATTAGAATACGCCTTGGGACGTTGGTGATGGCGGTGATTCTAGTGGACAACAACAAAGTTAAATGGAAGTACCCATGCTGTAAGGATATATAGAATACTAGACTGCATTGAAAGGGGAAACATGAATATAAGGATATGTGGTCTGTTATAGTTCTTACATGGCTGGATTACATTACACCTTAGGGGTTAAAAATTCCTAAATTCTATCAGCCCTCCAAACATTGGTCAGCAGTCATCCCTACCGATCATTATGGGGGTTCGACTTATGATGTGTGACAAGGCTAAGATAGTAGTTTGGATTGGTAACCACATGATCTTAAAAATATACCCCTTCTAAACTCTGGTAGGTCCAATGGTGGAAAACCTATATGGTTCATGGGAGTGTAGGGTGTATATGCAAAGTCTTATAGGCATAGTTATGGTGGCTCGGATCGACGACCATGTTTACAACAAGATATACATGATATCCCACTTCACCAGAAAGTTTTTATTCATTCAATCATCAATAAATAGAGTCTATATGGTGGTCCTTAGGAGAAACACCCCTGTATCCTTTTTTAGATATGGTTCATGATGGTGAATGGGGAATCTAGTGAAACCATTGTGCTGCAACCAACCAACGCCGATGTTGGCCTATCGATAGACAATGCTATAAACTATGTTGTATTATACCTAAAAGAAATCATATAAAAGAGTATTCATGTGACTGAATAGGAGAGAGAGGAGTCAAATTAGTGAGGAAGTATGTGGACTGCTCAATGAGGGATGAGCCAGACATCCGAGGTGGCTCATGACAGAACTATGGCAGGGACGTCACAAGGTGTGGGCGTACCCCCACCTACTGGAGGGTAATCGTCTTGAAGTGACCTTAGGTATAGTAAGGGAGGAACCTGGGAAGAATTTAAGGTACATGATGTATTTTAATTCCGATTCCATCTTTCTATCTCTCTAGACAGCTTGAAAAATTCATTGAATGTCACTATCGACAGAAGACTTGTGGTGGAAGCTAAAGATATATGAGATCGATCTACCAGAATTTGGGTCCATTTGGATCATGGAAATAGTGATCTTACACCATATACATGTGTATATAACAACCATGGTCACCTACGCATGTCAGTGGGAGGAGTATAAATCTCCTTCAACCCTGGTACGAGTGATTTTTGGTGATAAGGAGGACCGAGAGGAGGTTCCAACTATTGATATCCCATCACCTAAGGAAGAAATAGATGAAGAGGATGAAAATGAATCTAGTGATAGAGAATCATGAGAAACATCTTCTCACCAAGGGAGTACCTAGGAACATAGTTCAATCATGGCCTCTGAAGAATACTTGGTTGAGTACCTTGAGGTAAGCCTTAACTCACTCACATCATTCTTTGAACCATCCTTTTCACTATCCATATTATCTAATTGAGACCTATATTATATAATAGAATCTTGAGAATAGGAAAGGGTCCCTTGTTGGAGGGGGTGAAGGTGAACTAAAAGGTGTGTAGGAGCACATTATAGGGATCACACCCATAACTAAAGTGGTAGGTCGTCCAATCAAGGTCAAGGATGTTAGGGTGACATCTTCAGAGGTTCAGGTCCTACCTGTCATCTATAGTGACCCATTTCTAGGAAACCCAATGGTGACACCCACTTCTGGAGAGGTGGTGAACCCAATAAGGATCATCATCTAAATACCTCATCCTCATGGTAATACAAAATATCGAATCATTCATCCATAATTATATTTTCATGGAGCCTTTGCGTTAATGTTTTTTTATGTTCCACACAACTCATACTCATCTAAAATAAGAGAAATGAGTACCGATTATTGAAATACCTAGTGATGAAGGATATCCCATGGTGGAAGTCCCTTCCATGACTCACTATCTCAATATGCCACTGCTTAGCACCTATAAGTCCTTTTCCTTCACATATTAATATCTATATTTTGATGATTGTATTTACTGAGGTATTCTCATTCCAAGAAGTTATCAAAATATCGTGTTTCTAGTGAGAGGGTGAGGTTGGGACATTTGGGATCCCTTCTCTAATAGTGAATCCAGTTCACGAGGATCCACCCATCCAACAAGATATGGCCTTGGTCTAAGATGAATAATTAGATGTGACTGCGAGTGATGCCACTAGTTGAGAAGAACTCAAGGCTGGTGGGGAAGAGTTGAGTAAGGATCATCAACCCCATGGTCTGGAGCCCATCTCATATGAGAGGATTCTAGAGGAGGATCCTACTTATGACCTTCTTGTATCTTTTATATAGTATTAATAGATTCCTCATGAGGAAATAGAAGACTCCGATAATGATGTGGCCAAATATAATTTCATAATATGACACTAGTCATGGAAGTACATACAACACTTCTTCAAATAGACTCTGGAATCATAATTAGTGGGCCGGATGGGGTGTCTTTGCGATTGGATACACAATCTATGCACTAGAGGGGTGGATGTTCATGGTCTTCACACAATGTTCTGTGACTTTCTCACCGAGAAGGTACATGATGAAATCCAAAATCTAGATGTTTTTTGTAAACTAGAGAATTCTGAGAGTATTCTTAAGATCTGAGAATTCAACTAAGAGAATCAGTGTTTGGAGGAACAAATTAACGAGTTACTACTTTCCTCAAAACTCACTCAGAGACCATAAGCAGACTGAGATATTGACTGAAGGAGGCTAATAATCAATTGAAGAAGGTGTCTGATGATATAATTTACCTCCATGTTGAGGAGGACAAGACATAGAATAGAGCTGATAAGATTCTTCTAACAGCTAATGATGAGTATGTAGAGATTGGGAGGTGGTATTAGATCTTCGATTCCACAAGCTTGAGGTTGGAAGAGCCACATCACTCGATCATCAGAGCCGATCCATAGGGGAGATTTCTCCACGAATCATGAGAGGATATAACATGTGGATCAACCTTGATAATGTCACATAATTTTTTTTTCTTTCGAAACTTTTATGCATGCACAGACACATTTCTTTTTTTCTCTCTACATTAATGCACTTTGATCATATTTTTGTAACAACCACTGACCAATCCCTAAGCTCACGCGAGTCATTCCTAGAGTGAGAAATAAGGGGTGACCAAAAGATTTCTCATTTTTATGAGAGTGTTAGATAATCATCAAACACTTAGATTCATCTAATGTTTACAGACCACTGATAGTGTTCTGGTTGAGAGGGGTTGTGACTAGAGAACATGGCTCTTGGAATGACAACTTGCTTCTCCAACATGTTCTATTTCATGAACAGGATAATGCTAGGGGTGTTGAATTCTACCCGAACAAAATGGAATGGAGAGTTTGAATCATAATTCCCAAAATCTGGAACACAGCGAGAGTGTCATGTCAATATAGGATAACTGTTGAACATGTTTGAAAAAAAAACACCTATACCCTTAGCTTGTAATGGGGACAATCAAATGATAATCAACCACTGAACATGTTTGAAACATGAAGCCTATCTCATATTATCATCCAATGTCTTCTGGGGCATTATCCTAGGATGTAGGTGAGCCAATATGGCATGAGAACAAACCATTAGGGGCTCCCTTCAGACATTGAACATGATGAGGATCCAAATAAGGGGTGCATGAAGCGTGGGAATGAAGTGATGGAATATTTGAATGGACTCCAAAACTCTTGCAATAACACCACCATGGGGTAGATCACTCTGGTGTAATCATATTGGTCTGAAAAAAGTTAAAACCCATATTACATGGGAGCTCTATCTTAGATGTTGAGTGAGGGATGGAGGAACATGAGTGATGTAGTTGATGAATGACACTTAAGGAAGGGGTATCAGGCAAGGGCCTAAGATACCCTATAGTTTTAAATCATGAAAAAAGAATGGTAGATATATAGTTTTATGTTATTTAGTGAGGACTTTGGTCACATAGTTTAACATCATGTGATGAATAAAGATCATTATATAGTTTAACGTCATGTGATTAGGATGCCTCTCACTATTAAACGTCATGTGACTGGGATGTTGAAAATATTTTAAGGTCGTATTGTCTAGACCTTGGGTTTAATATCCCAAATGATTATGTGTATTATGATAGAGAGAAAAACCTAACATGAATGGATCCAAGGAGACCCAAAATCCACACAAAGTGTCCCTAGGAAGACAAACCCACACAGTTTAATTTCATGATGATTGGAATTGAACCCCCAGTTTAAGGTCATATAGTATAGACCAAGGGCTATATTGTGCATCTCGACCACATCAGTACACATACTTCCGAAATTTCTAAATCCACATGAGACATGATCTATAAAGGAAAAAATTAATGGTAAGGGGGTTTTCCAGACATGTGGAATTTCACATTAGTAGTGACACAAATGGTATAGAATTACAATAAGATACAAGGTGTTAGAAAGAAGGTAAGAAAATACTTTTGATTTCTAGATCATGGGTGTCTAATGGGTAGGGATCAACTTTTGACCATATTTGAAACATAGAAATTTCAACCACACTAGTTAGGAATGAGGTGAGAAAATGAAATATCGATTATTGACCATGTTCGAAACACATGATCTTCCATTTGTTACAAAAGATGAATCAGGTAATTGTCCTAGGATGAGAGGTGGGCCTTATCTAAAAAACCTTTCTATTAGGGGGTATGCCAGGATTTTTAAGATGATGTAAATCCAAATTGAGGAAGGCTTGAATTGTGAAATGGGGTGTATTATAAATTGGGATTCAAACTCAAGTTTTGAATATTTTTTAAGGTTGTATTTAATGGACCATAATGGGGGCCAAAGAGTTAATGAATTTGCAGATAAGATCAATGGAGAAATGTCTTGGCATCAATATGTATACCATAAGGATGGGAATCAAGCTACATGTAGTTCTAGAAAATGGTGTGGTAAGAGTCAAACACCATTAGTGTTGATCCACTTTGATGAAGTAATTGATGCATCTCATGGTTATCATAAGGTATATAATGCTCAAAGCATGGGGAATACCGATTTTGTATATGGTAGAGTCTCATTTTAACATCATGTATTGAGGGAGTTAGTCTATGTTTTTTTGAAGTTGTACAACTTGGATTATAGAGGATTCAAATAGATTAAGTTCATAATGCTTGGACCTATTGAAAACAGTTTAAGGTCATGTTGTCTAGACCATAGTATGGCTACTAGTTTAGGGTATTAATGCTCGGACCATAGGTGGGTGTCTTAAAAAGATATGTGTAGCATGGAAGAATGAAAAACTAGATGTGAATGAGGGATTAGGAGGCCCAATTCCACACTACATATTTCTGAGAGTATTAACATATATTTTAGAGTTGTGATGCTTACACTATAGGATCTCAGTTTGAAGTCATAGAGTTCAGACCAAAGAGGAGTGTCTAAAGTGGACATGTGTAATATGGTTTCATGATAAAACCAACATAAATGAGGGCCAAAGTGGACCTAGAACCCCACAAAACATTCCTAAGGAGATTCAGATATAGTTTAAAGTCACGATTCTTGGACTTACTGTAATCCGTTTAAGGACATGCTGCGTGGACCATCAAATCTTAGTTTAGGGTCATAGATTTTGGATAATGGAGAGAAGGCTTCCCAAAATTGGAATATATGGCATGTAAGAGTGAAAAAAATGACCTAAATGAGGGCCTAAAAGGCCTAATACTACACCAAAATTTCCTAGGAAGTCCTACATACAATTTAAAGTCATGATTATTGGACTGATGTTCTTAGTTTAGGGTCATAGAGTTTGGAAGAAAGAGAGGAGAGGGGGCCTCAAGAGGAAATGTGTATCATGGTTTTATGACAAAACCAATGTGAATTTGGGCAAAGAATACCCACACACCACATAGCTTAGTCAGAAAAAAATCCTATATATAGTTTAAATTCATGATGCTTAGAATTTCTATAAATGGTTTAAGGTTGTGTTTCATGGACCATCAGTTCTTTTTTGAAGGTCATAGAGTTTAGACCGTAGAGGGGAATTATTCTATAGGGATGGGTGTAAGGTGGAGGCATAATAAAATAGACGTAAATGAGGGCCTAAGAGTCCTAAAACCATATACATACCTTTATATGGATTTAGTGTAGTTTAAGTTTGTAATTATTAGACCATAATAGAGACCAAGGGGCCTAAGGGTTGATAAACCCCTAGCTAAGCCTGAAGAAAAAATATATGGGTGTCACTATATATCCCATAAGGATGGAAATAAATCCACACATAGTTCTCAAAAACATCAAGGTGAAAGACCAACACCGGTGGGGGAAATCCTCTTTTGAGAGGGAAGTAAGATACCCCATGGTGAGCATGGGGTCAAAGTCAACTCTTGTGTGTTTAAGAGGCACCCTAAAATTTCTTAATATAGGATCATAGTTTAACATTGTTAATTCAGAAATTCAAATCCTTTTTTAAGGTCATAGATTTTATACCATAATGGGAGAATATATTTAATGGGTAATTGTAGTGTGGTGATGTGAACAAGGATAAAGGATGCCCAATGACACATGAAATATCTAGGAGAGAATTCAGCCTTCACTGAGGGGAGAATCTCAACCAAAAGGTATATGCGGGGAATGATAGGAGTATTTCAACATGAATGAGAACCAAGGAGGCTCATACCACATGAAACATTATCTAGGATTTTCTCAAACATATTTTAATCACATGATGCTTAGAATTGGGATCCATGTTTAAGGACATAGATTTTAGACCCTTACGGATAGTTTAAAGTCATGTTACACGGACCATAGGGATGCATTTAGTTTAAGTTCGTGAAGCTCCAACCATGGGGTAAGAACTCAAAAAGGAATAAGTGTAATGTGTTGGCATAGAGAAATATATTTGAAATGGGACTAAAGAGGTCCACACACCACATAAACATTCATGAGGAGGCTTCTATATAGTTTAAAGTCATGATGCTTAGACTAAGTGCACAATTTAATTTCATGTGCCTGGGACATGGGAACTATGTAGTTTATTGTCATGCGACTAGGATAAGGATCACTTGAAATGAAATAAGTATAATCATGGTAGGACCCATGGGTAGAGATTCAAGTGTCACTATGTATCCTGCAAGGGAAGAAATAAAGCCACAAATAGTTCTCGAAGGAAATATCCATGCATAGGTCTGACCCGTACATAGGGAGGGGCATGGTAGATGACTGATTCTGAAGGAAACATCCTCTTAGGAGAGAACATTATGGTGTTTTATATTTTCTCATCATGCAACTAGGATGATATTTTTTATGTAGTTTAACATCATATGACTAATACATTGTTTGTCACGTAGTTTAGCATCATACAACCAGGACATTGACACTCCACAATTTATCGTTGTGCGGCTAGGACGATAATGTCTCAGTTTAAGGTTGTGCAATAGGACTGGTCCATACAGTTTAACATCACACGATAAAGATGATGGTTACTACATAGTTTATCATTATGTGACTTGGAAAATAATGGGTGTGTAGTTTAACATCATGCAACTTGGATGATTGGTATATCCTCACATGAAGTAGTACTTATGAAACAATGTATTTTTAGGTGGAGTAATGCGCTCTATGTCATTGGTTACCAAAGTGTACATGTCATTGCGATATACCTTGTGAATGATATAAGAACCTTTCCAATTGGGCTCCAAATTTGGTAGCTTTCTTCTGAGTATCATTGTCTTTCTGATAGATAATATTATGTCACCCTATTGGAAGGATATGAGGTGAACCTTCCTATTGAATGATCTTGATATCTTGTTATGGTGCCTCTCTAGATTATACAAGGCCTAGAGTTTGTTCTCTTCAAGGGATTCTATCTCATCTAGATGTACATCTTCCATCCTATCTAGCGTAAGATGATCATAGATAACTATTCAAAGTGATGGAAACTGAATCTTGATGGGAAAGACTACCTATATTCTATACACCAATGAATATGAAGTCACCTGGGTAGAATTATAACTCGTCATTCTATAATCCTAGATATAATTGGTGAGATTTTCTGACCAACTCTTCTTATTTTGAAACACCATATTTTGCATAATTTTGGGGAGGGTTTTGTTTAATTCCTTAATCTCACCATTTTCATGTGTGTGATAGTGGGAATTATGGTTGGACCAAATGTTTTACTTATTATACAACTTCATCAACTCAACTACATGGAATTTGGTGTCATTGTCAGTGATAATTACATGAGGGACTCATAATTAATGGATGATGTGGGATCTCATGAATTTGATCATTGATCGAGCCCTAACTTCCTTGAGAGGAATCACTTCTTCGCACATGGAGAAGAAATATGTTATGGTTAGAATGAACCTACACTGGTGATATGTATCTGGCAGATACAACCCCACAACATCGAGTCCCCATACTAAAAAGTGAAAAAATACTTGGTATTATAGAGGGTATCTGGAAGTTGAAGAACAAAGTTGGATGGTTATGACATGTGTGGAACCTCATAGAGAACTTGATATAGTTGTGGACCATGGTGGGGAAGAAGTATCCCCACCTGTAAATCTGTTGAGATATCTTAAACCATACCTGATTAGCACTGTAATATCTGAAATTAAATTCCTACATAACTGGGGGAATCTCATATCCTTGTATTAAATAGAGGATAATTCCATAAAACCCATATCTATAGAGAGTATACTCAAGTTTGGGACCACTCTAGAGGGTGAACTGCATTGTGTACCGACAGATTCACTAAAACTCAACTCTTCCCAATTGGAGGGTACTGTGATGGAGATACTTGATTAAAGGGGTTGTCCAATCAGAGGTTTCTTACACTTTGGGGGGATCTAGAGGTCCTAGTGTGGAAGAATTAGTGGTCCTACTTGATTTGGGTCCTAGTGTGGACGAATTAGTGGTCATCCTAGTGTGGGAGGTTTCCTATTTGGCCAACTCTGTTGAGCTTTCGATCATTGAGACTTATAATTGTTAGGTTCTAGGAGGCACCACAGAAATTATGATTTCTAAAAGGAACAACCTAATACACTAAAAGGATGGACTGATCAAGGAAATCAACACCTAGAGACATATTTTCAGGAGCAGTATGTGCGGCCAGGATGTCGGAAAAGGCCCGACCCTTGACGAGTTTCTATGGGGTGAACCAAATGTTAAACTAATGAAGGATATCTTCCTAGTTTCCTATATATCCTATCAACATATGATGATTCAATATATACTTTAGCGGGTTAACCAGGGACACTACTATATCTGATGATGCTGTAGATTATTCCACAACTTCTGCAATGTGAAAACCAGTGTGAGACAACTCTTATCGATAAAAAAGTATATGTAATCTATGTTAATGAGAATGTGGATGAGATAGTATAAAATATTATCCCTTCCCCCATTTTTATTATAATTGATAAGGGAACCGAGGGACTATTCCAGGGTGGTTACATAAAGGACCATAGTCTTCCCAGAGATGGGTGGCATTAGAACTAGAGGTTGTTGCAGATACTGGTTTATTTCCTCAAATGCATTCTGGTACTATCCATCCCACATGTAGATGGTTCCTTTATTCATGAGCTTGGAAAATGGATTATAATTTCTAGAATGATATATGATTAATTTTTTTTATAGGTTAAGTGTCCTTGGTGTCCTCAGAGCTACTGGAGTCTTATCAAAGGACGCATCTGACTGATGGACTTGATCTTCTCTAGGTTGATCAAGATGCCTTTGTATCTGATAAAGAAACTGATAAACTTCCCATAGGTAACCCTGAAGGCACACTTAAAGGGGTTAATCTCCATATATCAGGAGTGGAGGAAGGAGAAAACTTTATCATGATCTCTGAGATGGTATTGACTCTAGTGGTATTTGACCACCAAGTCATCCCCATTGCATTGCACTAGTATCCTATTAATTGGTTTGAAGTAGTAGTGCATGGATCTATTATATGTGGTTCATAAATTCTTGCGACTGAAATGAAATAACTGATAGTAGAAGGTTCCCGGTGGTTCCCTGAAGGAGGAAGACTCTTCTTCGTTAGGGGCCATCTATATCTACTTGTACATAGAGTATCCATCCATGAAGGAGAGAGAATGAAACCCAGTTATGGAATCTATCAATAGCTATTTCATTGGAAGGGGAAAACATACTTTGAGAAATGGAAGTTTCAGTCCCATAAGTTGATATAGACTTTGATTTTTCCATTCTTATTCCAGACTGAGATGCTGCTAGCAAGCAACTTGGGGGGTACTGAACTTCCTTTACAAAGATGTATTTGATAAGATTGATCATGGAACTTTTTTCGACTAGAAAATAAAACATCTCCATTCCATTGAACTAGCAAGTGATGTACAATGGGAAAGAGTACTCTTGTATGAGGGATCCCTTATCTTCTCTAGAGAATGAGATAATGGATTAGAATTATACTTGCTTGAACTACTCAACATAGAAGGTCTCTGCGACTGGTACCTTTAATTTAAATTAGAGGTGAATTTTCAAGCCCTTTGTGAGAGCCTATCAATTCTATTCTAATAGGAAAAAGGTCTTACAGATCGATAAATTTTAATGAATGGTAGAGAGGTACTTCAAAACATTGTAATTCTTTGGAAGATGCATAATTCTTCCCATAATGGGTTTCTCTTTGGAAGGAGGCATATTAGTCACTATTTGATGAACCAATGGATCTTAGATGGTGCTAGAAAAGTGTTTCTTCTCATTAGATAAATCACCCAGAGCCACTACTGGACAACTTCTAGTGGGTTAATTCATGTCTCTAGATAGACACTTCCAATTACAATGAATTTATAGATGTTCTTCATGGTTATTTATCATTTTTAGCTCTGGTGGTGTGTCTGACATAGTGGGCTGAGAGGAATGTTCCTGCTGAGTTATGAACAGAACTTTCTATCTAGTCTCAGTAGCATAGATGACATGGATTGAATCACTGGCTTGAGCATTCTGACTATTTCTCATTTCCTCTACATCCTATTTGATAGTTTAAGTTGGAGGTATTGGGAGGACTTAGCTTAAAATCCTCATCATTTGGGACCATGAAGGGATCTACCAACTCGATGGTGTTCATAGAGGAATATTACCAATCATCATCAGAAGAATATTCAAATGATAGGTGGACTCTGGGGGAGATTCCCAACATTATAGGCATGAAATCTCTGAGAGTACGGGATGGATTTGGTGCCAGTGGGAGATTCTTCTTTCCTTGGTGTCATCAGTGTCTACTCTTATGAAATATAGAAGGTTGTGAGGTTGATGCAGAAATTTCTACTAGAGAAGACGCAATGACTTCATGATGTTTGGGATAACCTAATAGGGAAAAAGTGATTCCATGGGTGCAATAAACTTCTCTCTGAGCCATCTAGTCTTCACACTTATGAGTCACATGGTTGGAGACTTACTTCTATCCACTAGAACCTTTGTTGTCACAATCAGGCTTGGAGGAGATATGCTCCACCTGTGTCGGGACATTTCCCAAATTGAGAAGACCATTTTCCACTCGGTATTGGAGACAATACTTGAATACATAAAATTTATTGATGGTTTTTTCAAGGATACTATGGTAAGGGTAATGGTCACAACAAATAGTATGCTCGACTTTATGGGGATTCTTACATAATAGAGACTTCAGATTCCCTTATTCTAGGGCACTGAGGAAATAATTGGGAACTTATTCATCCTTGAAAGAATAAGTCCAATTTCTACTATCTAGAAGGGAACTCTATGATATTGACCTTGAAAAGGGGATATATCATGATGAGGATCTAGAACCACATTATCTTTTCTACCAGGTTGTGTTTGTGGAATAGGTGACTTCCGATTCTACACTGGATGAGGCTAAACATGGGGAGGCTACTACACTCAGCAAGGATCTATTAGTGGAGGGTCCAACAACTCTAGTAGCTCTGGGGCCTCCACTAGGATAGTGAAGGCAGTCTATGCCTTAGTGGTTATTGTAGGAGCTAGGAGAGGCAATGGATGTAACTTCTTGTCCTACTGTAAGGATTCCTCCATGCATTGGGATTTTTTAGAGAAATGTTGGAACCCACCTGGGATGTTATGATGGATTAGGGTAGGTACCAGCTCAGTCTTGATGTTCCCCATTAAAATCATCAGTAGATGTTCTTGAGTCAGTGACATATCAATTGAATACATGAGGACCTTAGAATGGGACACGAAGTCTGTGACATGCCCAAAAATAATTTTATTTCACATGAAGAGGTATGCAATGCATATATTTCATGCGGTGGAGATGAACTGGTTAAGAAACTCCCTGTGAAGATCTTCCCATCTAGTGATAAACCCAATTGGTAGATGGTTGTACTGGAAAAATACATTCCCTTCCAATGCCTGAACAAAACATCATAACATGGCAGACTCCTATTACTTTGGGCTTCCCAACATTGGTCTAAACCTTTAGATGAAGTGATCTAGATGCTATAGTGGGATATCTATCCCATTGAAAAGTGAAAATATAGTGTTCCCAAAAATATGGGTGTGCTCGTATATCATCCAAATATTTTAAATACGGGTAGCCATTAAGTGGTATTTATATATTTTTTATTCCAAGGGCTTTAAGGTGGGAAATGAGGGAGGATATCAAATAATCTTGGTGGGGGTTCCTATCTTGACAAAGATCCCTAACCACTAGTGAACTGATAGGTCATCTACATGGTAGGTAGGCTCAAGATCTCATGGAGTAGCTTGATATTTATCTCAAGAAATGTTATCAAGATTCTTAGGCAAATTTGGTGACTCATATCATGGTCACTTTCCATTCAGTCTAGACTCTACACTTTTGGGATGCACGGGATCACTAGGATTAACTGGGAGAAACTGGATGAGGAGGACTTGTGGATGACCCTGATGAGGAGGAACATGATCCTCATGAGGAATTACATAATTCAGGAACTTCTTAGTAAGGATCTCATCAATGATCCTCTTCTGATATGTAACCTTCTAGAGTAAGGTAGGGATTTCAGGATTGATCTCTATTTTCTATACAATATCAGGAGAATCAAAGGGCTCAAGAGTTCACTTTACCTTGTGGGTATTCCAACTGGTGGGAAATGATGTTTAGGAAACTTTGATATCCAAAACTTGTTTTTGATGGTGATTACAGACACCTGTATGAGGGTCTACGTGATACTGCACTGCCTCAAGGGGTAGTTTTTCTATCTCGAAACCCGTGTTGGTGTCCCCATATTTGGATATCTATAGAAAAACCATATTTACCATAAAAATACCTAGAGGAAAATCCTCAAAATCAATGGGTAGTTCTGGTTGTCACATAATAGGGATAAAGTGTAGAGTAGTGTACTATTCCTAGCCCCAGATCTAAAAATGAGGAGATGCCTCTTCCATGATTCTGCAGAGCACTATGAGGAACCTTCGTTGGAGGGTCTAGTGGTAGCCAAGTGACCTAGGGTGCTGATTCACTGGGAGTGATACCAACTCAACCATGAAACACTACCAACCGAGGTCATCAAAGTTCTCTCGAATTCTTAGGTAGACTAACTGATGGTAACAAAGGTGATGAAGTGTTAACTAGATAGTCTAGAGGAAGAATGCAACCTGGCTCTTAGTGGGGGACTATAGAATATCATAGTTATAAGTTTCATTAGGCTAGATTACCACAAAAGGTAATCAATAGACAGAGTCAACCATAAGTTTTTTTCTTAGAAGTTGGGCCTTACTGTTGATTAGACCAAGATTCGATTGGTGGTGGATGAGATATTAGAGTCCATAATGATGTGGGTAGGTGTGGTGGTTGGTTGGCTAGTAGGGGAGCCATTTTATGGGTCAACTTCATGATACACATTGGGTTATCTCTCGAGGCTGTTACCAACTTCATCATAACATCCTTAGAGAACTGATTTTTCAACACTGCATCATGTGTGAGGTCAGTGATACTCCTTAGTGACTCAACTCAATGTTAATCATCAATCCCATTCTTTAATATCTCTCCGTGATCTCAGGTAGAGGTAGAGAGGTAAACTAGTGATGATAGAGATGGATGCACTCTGAGCCCCTGGAAGAGATCCAAATCTTCCTCCACATGCATGTACCTATGGATGGATTTTTGGATCCCATGGATCTCAACTTCAGGTATGATGAAGTTCACCTACCTAGTTCCTACCCCAAACTATAGTGCTGAAGAATTAGGCGAATGTTTAATAATTGAATTGTATTCTTCCTCAGAATATGAAAAGATAACATGATTTTTAATGAATTGGAGATTCCCTACATTTTGCCTTTAGTGGTTCTCCCCTATGCCCTGGGATGGTACATCAGGTCAGGGTAATTTTTCTCCAAGGGGAGGAACTTCGTGCTTGTGGGAGATAAAGTATGGAGGAACTCATCTTTGATTAGCTATGATATGGGGAAGGCCACCTTATCAGTTATTGTCAGAGCAGGGAGGACCTCCGTTTGGGCTACTATAGAAGCGGGGATGAACTCCACTCAGGTTGTTGATGAAGTAGGGATGACCTCTGCTTTGTTCATTAGGAACATGAGGAGGGCCTCTATGCTGATTAGTAGTGATTTCATGGGGAGGACCTCAATACTGAAGGACTAAAGTATGAGGAGGAACTTCACACTGATTAATTCCATAATAGGGAGGACCTCTTCTTGATCTAGTGTAAACATGGGGTGGTCATCCATGTTGAATATCAAGAAAGTAGTGAGGACCTCCTCGCTGATCGATGCTGGAGTAAGGAGGACCTTTTCTTGAGCTGGGAATGATTTAAGGAGGACCTTTGTGTTGACTAGTATTAGTGGTATAAGTAGGACCTCTATAATGGTTTTTAAAGTATGGAGGACCTCTTCTTAAACTAGTAATGGCATGAGGAGTACATTCAAACCGATGGTCTATGACAAGAGGACTACCATGTTGGGAACCATAAGTATGAGGAGGGAATTTATAGTGGATGTTAATGAAGTTGGGAGGACCTCCGCTTTGATAAATTATAGGGACATGGGGAGGAAATCCATTTTGATTATGGGAGTGGGGAGTACCACCACTTTGGCTGGTGATATTATAGGTAGGGCCTCCATAATGAATCTCATTATCTTGGACCCGACCTGTAATGGATGGTGGTGATGATTATGATGGAAAAGGTTAACACAACCTAACTGTAGGGAGGCTAAGGTCTCAATCCAAACCAGGCATGAATGGATCCCTACTCATCTATTATAGGAATCTGGAAGAATTTTCCAGTGGTGGTAGGGGACACATGTGCTATAAAAGATGATGCGCCTTGAAATACATTACCCTAGGCATGATCTCAATGTTGGCATCAAGTGTCCAAGACCGAGGCCGACATATTAAGTGTATAGTAGACCTTTTCATCATCCTAATGGACTAGTAATTGTTGGCATTGACTGGTCTTGATGGGATTCTTTCTTGGAGGATCCCGGGTGATAGTCACATCCGTGGTAAATTAGGCATCCCCCACCTCCTCGGTTTAGGGAAGCGAGTCATTGGATTGCTTCAGGAAGAAGCTCCCAAAGTGGTTCACTATTGGAGTGGGGAGTAGTGGATACTTGCACTAGACTTGGGGGAAGTAGTGTTAGTTAGGCAATGATTTCTCTAGGTCCTAGTGGGCTGTGTTCCTTATGGTAATGACCCCCTAATACTCATATCAACATAAAAGGGTGTCCATAACTCTCCTCTAGATTATTTCAGTGGGTTAGAAGTGGCGTGTGCACCCAATAGCTATAGTCACAATGTAATTAATGACAGAGGTGGGTTCATGTGGGATTTCAATGATAACATTTATCCTACCCCTATGTCTATGGGATTTAGGTGGCTAGTTTCCTACATCTTATCTCCTGAAAAATATGAGGATTCAACTATCAAAACAAATTCATGTAAATAAATTCCCAACTCCCCATCTTTATCTAATATTCCAATTTCAAAGAGCGATATCCTCATTGATGATTTCATATAATGGAATTCCTAATTTTTAATTGCTAAAAATTACGACGAGTTATATATTATCCCACTATTCTCTTAGTTGGTCCTGGTTCTAGATAAGTAGATCTAGTGACATGCTAATCTACTGATTTCATTAATACTACTAGTCTTCATATTGAGGATAAAAATTTCATATTGGGTTCACAATTTATTGTTTTTGTTGCTTATGTCATGGCGCCCCACCACACATTCTAATATGTCCTGTCATACATTATTTCCCCAAATTCCAAGCTTCCAAAGGTGGGTTTCTTTCGTCACATTTAATAGAAATGTATTCTTTTGGATCAAAATGGGATGATGGGATGTTGGCTCCTCCTTCCATGGATTTTTCCTTGGAACCTTTATCCTAGTTCAGGTCCCCTCATAGTGTTACTTCATGTTTTTGGAACAAATTCTCAATTCCATCTCTTTGTGGATGCTAGTTAATTACACTGCGTCTATTTGAACATTCCAATGGGTCTCAAAAGGGAATAAACCTTTAGTCAGGAGAGTATTAATGTTGGGAATCACCATAATTTCTAGATTCTTGGAACATTGGTCACCATTATTATTCCTTAAAATAGTGAATCTCATGGAGGCATCTTAGTTATAGGCATCCTATGTCAGTCGTGAGATATATAATACAAGTGGTATATATATTCCAAGGTTTTCAAATTAGGAATACCATGTTTTTCATGAGTTAGTTGACACCATATGCGTATATCTTCCAAGGATTTCACCTCATGAATCCCATTTTTTTCATGGAGTATGTATCTGGAGTCACAAGTTGTATATCTTTTGGAGATAAAAAACAAATTAGGACACCCCATTCAGGTAGATCATGGAATTTCTTTCCTATGAGGGAATATGTCAAACTTAGAGGTTTACCAATGGATGGATTAGAATGACTTTTTGGAATAGATACACGAGGTGTTCCCCAAAAAGTGAATATTTAACACCGTAAATATAGATAGATTAGAATGACCAATGGGAGAGAATTCTAGAGGTGTTTCCCATAAAGGGAAGTTGTCACACCATGAAGGTTGATTAGAACATCCCTTGAGGTAAATATAGGAGGTGCACCCCTAGGTGGGAGTGCCTTGGTTTACCATTCGCCGGGATTGATCCTCAAAGAGCCATCCTATGTACCCTATCTTAGAAGGTTGGGATAAAAACCCACGTAGTTCTATAACATAGTTTAAGGTCATGTGATAGGACCAGGGCATGTATTTTAACATTATTTAGAACGGACGATCATGTGGAAAAGAGAGTGTTTATGTGGGATGGTGTGAGTCTTAAAAAAATAAGATTCACTTTTCAAGAGGGTTTATCCTGGTTGTAGTTTATGTAGGTATTATATGTAAAGTTTTCGGAGGGACCTAGAGGAGAGGTGGTCTCCCAAGTGAGTGGCATGATATTAGAAGGGATGTGGCCCGGATAAATTCTGGATAGATGTGGATACTAGTTTTGGACCTCAGGGAGGCTTCCTACGTATCCCATTTAATTGGAAATCAAATCCCATGTAGTTTATAATGGGATGAGAATTATACCTAATGAGGATGCCCATTTGAGGGGAAAATGTTTGGGGCTTACTCATGGAAATGACCCATATGGATATATGTAGTTGTTAGGGATTACACTCATGAGGATTCCTATATGGTGTGTATGGATGTTGTCAGGGCTTACGTATAGGAGTTTCCCATTGAGGAGATTAAT
Source organism: Viscum album (assembly GCA_963277665.1). Taxonomy (NCBI): domain Eukaryota; kingdom Viridiplantae; phylum Streptophyta; class Magnoliopsida; order Santalales; family Viscaceae; genus Viscum; species Viscum album. The sequence goes on from OY728123.1 coordinate 870,976,647, forward strand.
GTTGGGTCTTATATCTATAGATAAAGCTTGTTGAGGTGATAGATGTTGGGGATTATATCTATAGAGAATTCCCATGGATGTATGGGGTATATGTGATGGTTACTACTAACCTCTAATCCCATGCGAGATATGCTCCGTGTGAGAAAAAAGAGGAATCAGTAGACCTGATGCTCGTGTAAAAAAAGAAGTGGCAATGAGAGATGGTGTGGGGATTATGAATAGAAGCTACCCAAAGAGGATGTCATTCCATTTGAGGAGGATCTTAGTATATGTGAGCATGATATCATTCCCTATAAGGGTAGGTGCTATGAAGACCATCCCATTCCACTCACACAAAGAGCATCCTATGCCTTTCATATTGGGTAAATCTATGGTTTAATGTTATTTATTTAGGATGTTGGGGATAGGTAGATTCAAGTCAAGTATTTCAAACGTGGGGGACTCAATACTTACCATTGGGGTTACATAACAACCACTCATGCACCTTTGGGAGGAGCATAGATTTAAAAATTATAGGGTATGATGGTTTGGAGGAGTGTTCAATCATGAGGTCCATGTCGAAATGCCTAAAATGAGAAGAAAAATTCATTAGAATACCAATTATTAGAGGAATTAGGTATGGAAACACCTGAACTAAGGTCACAGGGATAGATCGTGAGGGAGCATGGAATTTCTATGTGAAATCTTGGAGGGTTACGCATAAGAGTGACATGAAAGGTTATAGTTTTTCATGAAAATGGTGATCCAACATGGTTCCTTGACATAATGGAATGCCATGGTGTTTCAAATAAGGGGTACACACAATATTTTCAGTTTTCACACAAGGTAAAGGGTGCACACAGGAGGATACATTACGTGCACCAAAATTGGTTTGATAAAGGTTGGTCTAGGATTACACAACTGTGGTCCCAATCAAAGGTGGACCTGTAGTGAGCATTTTAAGAATGATTTTATACCTTTAGGGTTCCAGGATTCATGATTTCATGGAAGATGGGTTTTACACACAGTGTAGTGACGTTTCAACTTCCATAGAGGAACCTTAAATAAGGCTATACCTTCAATTTATAGAGGAGCTCTTCGGTGACATGCACGCAAAATTCTAGTCAAAAAGGGGTTTCCCAAGATCTTAATTATAGAGACCCAAAGCTTGACATACATGGACATTACATTACATTTTTGGAATATGTAATACATAATAAAAATAGACACCCAAGGACCGTAATAGTTTAGTGTCTTTGGAAACTTGGAACATAATCTTCTAATCATGGTGAAAGATATTCAATCTTCCATAAATATATTCCCCTTTTTTTTTCTTACCTAAAACCCTTATTTATATCCTGGGGAAAATAAAACATATAAAGGGTGAGCTAAAATTCTTATTAAGGGTAAGCATGGAGAAAATAAAACAAACCATATACATTTGAACTTAAAAAACATGAACATAAAGTTTAAACATCAAAATCTTGAGTTGTGAAATAAATCTTGGTAGTACGTAAGACATAAATCACAAAGGAACATCAATCATGATAAAATAGCATGGGACTAAAACATGTAATTGTGGAAAACCATTAATCACATGATATTATTTCCATAGTAGCCAATGCATTGCTTCCAAGACCATCATAGTGGACAAAGTCCATTATAGAACCGGGTTTACTGGCCATTCTAGCCCTGTATTATTGAACCATATTTACTTGCCATTATATCCATATCTATATCATGAGATATAAATCTTTACCCAATTAATTGGAGGGAGATATATGTCCCACCCATCTCATATTGAAATCATTATTATGTGTTCCACAAAACAATCATAAATCATTCATCATAACCCAAAGAATAAAATGGGTTTCGTAAACATCATCCCTTTATAACATAATCCATAGAAAAAAATGGATGTCATTTTATCATAAGAAAAATCAAACCATATAAATAATAGAGACATTATACTTTAAACATAAACATACTAAATAGTGTCATATTATATGGAAAATAGTTTTGATAAAACACTTGAAATGAATTCTTGAGGAAAATATCCTTTCTTCTTTAAAATCATTTTATTTTTCACAAAATGCCACACAATTTTAAAGGAAATTGATTTTTTGGAAAACAATCATGAAATATTGTAGAGGAAGTTTTATGAAAATACGGTTTTTTGAAACCGTAAAAATCCATTCATTCCATATAAGTTAAAAAATTATTCTCCTCATACTTTTGCCAGAAAAGTTAAAAAGTACATCGTATGGTAAACAAAAGAAAGATTCATTCCATTCATTGTAGTAAAAGTCAAAAGGGGTAAAAATGACTTTAAAAAACATGGAATAATAGTAAACATTTAATGAAAACATTTCTTTGAATACATGGACATTCCTGATAAATATAACCCCAGCAAAAACTTACAAATAAACAATCTCAGATAAGACCGAGATTGGAATAATTATCCCTTACCTTATGTCCAATTTCTTCCATATGTGTCCGAGAATCCTGTATAGTAGGTTTAAACATATTATTAACTTTTTACCGAACCATAATAATATTTATGATATCATATATGATTCACTTACGACATTATATTACCCGTTCATTTGTCAATTCCATGTTAAAGCAGCATTTTGGGTAAAATCGTTTCATTTATTGTATGTGTTTTGACTTGTAATTATTAATATGATTACTTATATCATTATTAATTACTTCTAGAATGTAAACCATGATTTATATATATTCATAATATAGTATATCGATAAATGTAATGAAATACACCGTTCATGGAGATGGTAGGCCGTACGTACGCATGAACACTGTTTTCCTTTCCTTATTGACTTGAATGGGAGTAAGTAAGTGACATATATATATATACATAAATATAGTAGAATTATTATGTCATATATATCATTATTATTTATTATATATACTTTATAATCATTCTTGAATGGTGAACATGAAGAATGAATCTCATCGCGCCGTGGAGACGGTAATCCGTAAGTACGCACGAGCGATGATATCATTCCAATAATTATTGAATGGTATTGGAGTAGATGATAGAATATCTCAGCATTAGTATCATGTTATAATAATTAAATATATTTATTCTTTACACCATTATACCCATCCAAGTAAGGTGTTGGTGGAAAACAGATTACACCACGACGTGGAGACGGTATTCCGTACGTACGCACACACAATGATTTCACTTTCCGTAGGATGGATAGAAGGTTAAATGGGGTTGTTTCATATTTATAATAAAATATCAGTATATGAGTCATAATTATGTTATTACTTTATAATTAAACAAATAAATAAGAAGAAGTAGAAGAAGTAATAAATTTGAAAGAATCGGTAAAGGATATTACCTCTTCTTCAACGCGCCTCTTCTAAACCTCCTCTTAGGGAACTAAAGTTGGTCTTTGAAGAAGACCAGAACCTATAAAATGTTTCTAGGGAAGTGGAAAAAAGAAATTGATAGGGTTTAGCCAAGCTTGAATGCTCAAAATGTTATTAAGAGGAGAGGTAGGAGGTGACCTTTTATAAGAGAAGAGAGGGGCACTTTTGGAAACCTCAAAAACATTAATTAATAATAAAATCAAACCCCACTTAAAAACATCCAATGTGACTAAAATTAGGATATGAGTTAGGATAGGGTTTTAATATCATCATCCAATCAAATTTAGACATGTTTTTATTTTATTTTAAACCTTATCATTTTGATTTATCCTTATTTAATTTATTTAATTTTATTTGTGGTAATAATATTCTAAATTATATATGGTTATAAATACTAACTTATGTGTTGTGAATTGTCCATAATTAGATATAGTATTACATTTTAGACTATATAATATTCAATTTTTAATTTTTAAATATCTTTGGGATTTTTAAACAATTTAATAATATGTTATTTTTATAAAATATCAATAGTGTGTATTTTGACACTATTCAATTATTTGAATTTAAATTAAATCCATACAGAAGATATATTCGAACCAAAGTATTTAATAGATTCCTAAATTTTCATATGCTTATAATAAATTCATGGATTACATTAATTTTTTAATATAACATTTATTTTAATATTTTTAAAACCATTTACTTGGTCAGGTGTTAGTGCCTTTTATGGTCACTATTAGTTTAATAAAAACTGTATTATTGATTTTTCACTAAATAAACAATTTCTGCATCACTATTGTGCCACCATTAATGATAATTATTTAACACCTAAAAATTATAAATAAATTCACATGATTTATACTATTTTATTATATTTCTGGTGACTATTTATGTTTGATGTTTTATGAAGTTTATCACTAAATTAAAATTATTACACTTATAAGATATAAGAGAGTGACATGTTGTCACTTTCTTTGGTTTTAATAATAATTAAATCGTTTTCATGGTCAAAATTCCATGAAATTAATCTATTCCGACCCTTAGGTGATATGAGTCGACTTTTATTTATCCAATAGAATTTTGGAAGGTGTTATGGTAATTTTATAATCTTATTTTTACCCTTAATTACCCGATTTACCTTCAACTGTAGTAAATAAAAATTACCGTAGTTACTATTCATAATATCAACAAAAGTAAAAGTAACCTATTAACATAATTTGGACCCAATTAATTCAAATATGAAATCCATTTTTCAAAATTCAAAACACATAAATTTCAGTAATTAATTTAAAATTAGCCCCGTTGTTAAGAAAACGAGTTTTAAAACTTAAAACATTGCCAAAGATTGAAATATTTTTACCTATGGATTGAATGTAAATTTAATGATAATAACTTAAATTATATTAAAGGGTAAAAATATATTCTATTTATAATTTAAAACTATTAAATTTTATAATATAACCATATAAATTATCTTGATGAAATAGTTGTTTTTAAGAAAAATTTAGCGTATTTTTACTATTAATCAAAATATGAAAGTTAACAGAAAAATATAAAAAATTTATACAAAGTAAATTTTTTTATCCTTATTTAAATTAATAAGTTTATTTTGTCTAATTGAAATTATAAACATGTCAAAAACTTGATTTAAAGTGGGTGCACCATCAAAAGGTGGCAAAACTGCATTTTTTGAAAAATACTTATTTTACCTGAAAAATTTATTTTGTTCTCATAAAATGTTCTAGAATATTTGTAAGATTAATTATTATATAATAAAATTTAAAATTTAGTTAATATGATTCATAATGTCTAGTTCATAACAATATATCATTGTTTAGTGAAACTCAGTATTGCGTACAACACACGCTATTGAGGAAGGTCACTCTTGCGTGTAATGCAAGCCAAGTCAGGGTTGCATGTAATGAAAGCTTTCATTAGTGTTGTATATAACATAATCAAAACTTATTTCATTTATACATTGAACAAAATCTATACTCAATGTTGCGTAGAATAATTTCTACCAAAATAACATGAAATTGTGGGTAACATGAGCCAAGAATATTGTTGTGTATACTAAAAACTAATACGGTGTTGTGTATAGTGCAAAATAATCTTAGTGTAGCATAAAAAATAAGATTTCAAAGAAATTAAAAATAATATTTCACATAAAATCTCTGGGTGTTACATTCTACCCCCCATTAAATGAATTTCACCCTCAAAATTCGTCGGGGTTATAAATGGTTTACTACCTGAAAGTTTCATTCATAGAAACCCACATCATAAAAAGGAATACTAAAAGTTAATTTTTAAAACTAAATTATGAAACATAACAGTTACCCAAACTAACTCATCACTGAGTTTCCACATAGGAGAACATAGGTGAAAATATTGATATGGAAGAGAAATCTAACCATCACGTTTTGATGGAGAGCGGTAGAGAACATGGCTATGAAAAATCCAAAAATCACAAGGTCATAAATTTGTGATGATCTAAGGTACCATCTGATTCATCAGATATGAGGGTACTCAGACAATATTTTTGGTTTTCAAGATCATTTTCCTAAAGTGGATAAATTTTTACATAAGGATAAATACTTACTTGATTTCAGTGTAATATCATCGTTGGTCATTCCATGAAAAATTTCCAATTCATCTCTTATTTAAAGAAATGAAGTTGAATTTTTCATTCTTGAAGTGTTAGCAGATCATGTGATAGAATGATATGTCATTCCATCTGTCTCTATCACAACAATGATAACACAAGTTATTAAATATACATAAGTCCATCTATGGTGAGATTAATCATATATGGCTCCAAAAATGAATTTATACTTCATCTATCATACCGCTTAATAAAATAAAACTAATTTCTACTAAAAGGGACTTCTTGTAGGCCAGTGGTAGGCAATAAAGTCCTGTTTCACTTCAGTTGTGGGTTCGATTCCCACAGCCTTGTCCGACGCGACGGGTTGTGGCCCTTCCTGCAGGTTGTCCATTTTCTAAAACTACACCATTAAAACATTCCAGAAATAATATCAACAAAGTTCTAGCCTTATACATTACTATCTTATGCCCAACTTAATCCATTCCAACCTTTAGTCTTATCCAAAATAATTCTGTCCAAACTCATAGTATAAAGATAAATATTACTAGAGATGTCATTTACCAAGAATGTGAATACCATCATTTATCACCCATATATCATAAGATATATCTTGTTGATCACATTTGAAACATGTGAATAGCTTAATCATGTATTTGTGGAACATGAATCACCATAGAACCATAGTGAAAACATGAATGATGTAAAAAGTTAATTATTTCCACATACAAAAATCCCAAAATTTCTATATACTCAAACCATGATGTCACTTTGTCCTTATATCAGTCATGAGCTCATTAATAATATCCAACATATTATTTTCTACTTATACCTTCATTATGCACGTATAATCTTCTTTCCAAAAATATTTCAATCACTTTTCATGGTTATCGGTACCATACAATTATTGAAAACAAAAACATAGATATTCCAATATTCCATAATACTATAAATGAGATTCCACAACACTATTTTGGAATCCCGTTACATATACAATTTATCATTCCACCACTTCGTTTTCATATTCAAAATCACCAATAGTGATCACATGTGGCTTCCCTTTTTTCCTTTTCCTTAAGAGTTTGTTGATGTCGATCATCATTAACCCTTGGATTAGAGCATTGGTTAGCATAATGCCCAATTTCCTTGAACTTGTTGCATTGAAGTGTTGGTGGTGCGTTCTCTGTAGTATTTTCTCTATTCACATCATTAGCTACCCTTTTCCCATTACCACGACACTTATCTTCTAGATGACCTTCTTTTACACACTTAAAATATTTTCTACTCCCTTTAAGACAATATACACCATGATTCTTTCAACACTTTGAGAAAAACGAAACTTTCATCTTCTTTTCACCATTATTTTGAGATTTTTCCTTGAACTCCATCTTTCATTTCTTGTCAAAACCATGTGATGTATATGTAACACCAACTCCCAGTTCTACCTTGATAGTACAACGCACAATTTCTTCATTTCTACTGAAGTCTCTTATATCTAATTCCCTTCAAAGAATCGGTTTTAAGCCACTGAAGAATCGATCAACTTTACATTCAGGTTGGATGATAAATCCAGATGCATACCATGGAAGCCTTGTAAATGTTTCCTCGTATATACCAACAGATTCATCATACTTTTTCTTAAGCTCAAGGAATTCCTTTTCCATATTTTTTCGAAGAATACGAGGGATGTAATTATTGAAGGACATGTTCTTGAACTCGTCCCATTCTATGGATTCAATTTCAGCTTGGGGCCTTGTATTCTTAATTAGAGTCCACCACTGGTCTACTTCACATTCTAAATGGTAAACAACCAGAATGAATTTTTCATGTTCCGAACAATGAAGTATGGGAAATATCTTTTTAATGGTACTGATCCATTGTTTAGAAACAATTTGATCAGAAGACCCACTGAAAGAAGGTATATGTTGCCTCATGAAGGACTCAATAGAATATTGTTCCCTTATCTACTCATTTGGAAGTCCAGAATGATTCATAGCTTTTGTAAGTATAACAATAAGATTTTGCACTCTATCTCTAATAACATTGGTTTGTTCAGGAGGAAGATCATTTAATTTTCCATTACATTGATCAACACAGTTCCTTTGGGTTCCATCCATCATCTAAAACCCAAAAAGAATAGTGTGAGAGGAAAAAAATCATGCTAGGAAAACAACATAATAAAGGGGGATTACCTTCAACATCTAATGTCTTAGGTTTAATTCTAAGATTGTTACTTTAATTCTAGGACTATAACCTATACCTAAACTTAACCTCGTGGATATCCCTAGACATACATTAGAAATTTCTCTAGGGATCTCACTAAAGTTTTCTCATCCTAGTTTCCAAAGGTTAACTAAACCTTTTCTATAATACCAACTATAGAGACCCAAAGCTTGATATACATGGACATTACATTACTTTTGCGGAATACTTAATACATAACAAAAATAGACACCCAAGGACCGTAATAGTTTAGTGTCTTTGGAAACATGAAACAAAATCTTCTAATCATGGTGAAAGATCTTCAACATCTCTCACAAAGAAATTCCCCTTTTGTTTTCTTACCTAAAACCATTATTTATATCATAGGGAAAAGAAAAAAAATAAAGGGTGATATCAAATGATTATTAAGGGTAAGCATGGATAAAATAAAACAAACCATATACATTTGAACTTAAAAAACATGAACATAAAGTTTAAACATCAAAATCTTGAGTTGTGAAATAAATCTTGGCAGTACGTAAGGAATAAATCATAAAGGAACATCAATTACGATAAAATAGAATGGGAATAAAAAATGTAATTGTGGAAAACCATTAAGAACATGATATGATTTCCATATTATCCAAGTCATTGCTGCCAAGACCATTATAGTGGATAAAGTCCATTACTGAACTGGGTTTACTAGCCGTTCCAGCCCTGTATTACTGAACCAGATTTACTTTTAATTCCAGTGATGTCTATATCATGAGATATAAATCATTACCCAATGCATTGGGGGGATATATAGGTCCCACCCATCACATATTTAAATCATTCTTATGTGTGCCACAAAACAATCATCATAACCCAAAGAATAAAATGGGTTTTATAAACATCGTCCCTTTATAACATAATCTATATAAAACAAATGGATGTCATTTTATCATAAGAAAAATCAAACCATTTAAATAATAGATACATTATACTTGAATCATAAACATACTAAATAATGTCATCTTATATGGAAAATAGTTTTGATAAAACACTTGAAATGAATTCTTGAGGAAAATATCCTTTCTTCATCAAAATAATTCTCTTTTCACAAAATGCCATGCAATTTTAAAAGAAAATGGATTTTTGGAAAATAATAATGAAATATTGTAGATGAATCTTCATGAAAATAAGGCGTTATGAAACTATAAAAATCAATTCATGCCGTATAAGTTAAAAAAAATATTCTCCTTACACTTTTGCCGGAAAAGGCAAAAAGTACATCGTTTGGTAAACAAAAGAAAGATTCATTACATTAATCATAGTAAAAGTAAAAAAGGGTTAAACATGACTTTAAAAAAACATATAAGAATAGTAAACATTTTATGGAAACATTTTTTTGAAGACCTGGAATTTGATGATAAATATATCCCCAGTAAATACTTACAAATAAACAATCTCAGATAAGAACGAGATTGGGATAATTATCCCTTAACTTATGTAAAATTTCTTCAGTATGTGTTCGAGACTCTTGTATAGTGTGTGTAAACATATTATTAACTTGTAACAGAACCATAATAATATTTATGATATCATATATTATTCAATTACGACTTTATATTACCTGTTCATTTGTCAATTCCATGTTAAAGCAGCATTTTGGTTAAAATCGTTTCATTTATTGTATGTGTTTTGACTTGTAATTATTTATATGATTACTTAGATCATGATTACATAATTACAGAATGTAAAACATGATTTATATATATTCATAACATAATATATTGATAAATGGAATGAAATACACCATTCATGGAGACAATAGGCCGTACGCACGCATGAACACTGTTTTCCTGTCCTTATTGACTTGAATGGGAGTAAGTAGATGACATATATATATATATATACATAAATCTAGTAGCATTATTATGTCTTATATATCATTATTATTCATTATATATACTTTATAATCATTCTTGAATGGTGAACATGGAGAATGAATCTCATCGCGTCATGGAGACGGTAATCCGTACGTACGCACGAGCGATGATATCATTCCCGTAATTATAGAATGGTATTGGAGTGGATGATAGAGTATCACAGAATTAGTATCATGTTATAATAATCATATATAGTTATTATTTACACCATTATACCCATCCATGTAAGGTGGTTGCGGAAAACAGATTACACCACGATGTGGAGACGGTATTCCGTATGCACGCACGCACGATGATTTCATTTTTCGTTGGATGGATAGAAGGTTAAATGGGGTTGTTTCATATTTATAATAACATATAAATATATTATTAATACTGATGTTATTACTTTATAATTAAATAAATAAATAAGAGTAAGTATAAGAAGAAATAAATTTGAAAGAATCGGTAAAGGATATTACCTCTTCTTCAACACGCCTCTTCTAAACATCCTCTTAGGGCACTAAAGTTGTTCTTTGAAGAAGACCAGGACCTATAGTATGTTTCTAGGGAAGTGGATAAGAGAAATGGACAGGTTTTTGCTGAGATTGAAGGAACAAAATGTTGTGAAGAGGAGAGGGAGGAGGTGACCTTTTATAAGGGAAGAGAGGGGCACTTTTGGAATCCTCAAAAATATTAATTAATAATAAAATAAAACCCCACATAAAAACATCAAAAGTGACTAAAATTCAGATATGAGGTAGGATAGGGTTGTAATATCATCATCCAATCAAATTTAAACATGTTTTGATTTTATTTTAAACCTTATCATTTTGATTTATCCTTATTTAATCTATTTAATTTTATTTGTGGTAATAATATTCTAAATTTACATGGTTATAAATAATTACCTATGTGTTGTGAATTTTCCATAATTAGATACATTATTACAGTGTAGACTATATAATTTAAAATTTTTAATTTTTAAATATTTTTGTGATTTGTAAACAATTTAATAATATGTTATTTTTTAAAATATCAATAGTGTCAATTTTGACACTATTCAATTATTTGAATTTAAATTAAATCCATACAAAAGATATATTAAAAAAAAGTATTTAATAGATTCCAAACTTGTCATATGCATCTAAAAAATTCATGTTTCACATTAATTTGTTCATGTAACATTTATTTTAATATTTTTAAAACCATTTATTTGATATTCCCCTTAATAAAATAATTACTACAACATTTTTGTATAATTATTTAATATACTTATTTTTTTCCTAAAAATTAAAAATAAAATACTATGATGCAGATAAATCTAATATATTCCATAATAGTACTTTTAATATAATTTATCATCTAAAAATCACAACATTTAAATTGTTATTTTTATTAAATTATGAAGGTTACAACTTTGACATCATTTAAAATAAAATAATATAATTGTCATAATTGCTTTTAAAAGGCTAAAAATGGTCACATATTCGACCATTGAATGATTATGTTTTACATGTACACGACCAATAAGTTTTGGTCAGGTGTTAGTGCCTTTTATGGTAACTATTAGTTTAATGAAAACTGTATTATTTATTTTTCACTAAATAAACAATTTCTGCATAACTATTATGCCACCATTAATAATTATTATTTAATACCTAAAAATTATAAATAAATTCACATTATGTATATAATTTTATTAAATTTTTTGTGACTATTTATGTTTGATGTTTTATGAAGTTTATCACTAAATTAAATTCATTACACATATAAGATATAAGAGAGTGACATATTGTCACTTTCTTTGGTTTTAATAATAATTACATCATTTTCAGGGTCAAAAGTCCATGAAATTAATCTATTCTGTCCCTTAGGTGATATGGGTATACTTTTATTCATCCAATAGAATTTTGGTAGCTGTTATGGTAATTTTATAATCTTATTTTTACCCTTAATTACCCGATTTACCTTTAACTGTTGTAAATAAAAATTACCATAGTTACTATTCATAATACCAAAAAAAGTAACCTATTAACATAATTTGGTCCCACTTAATTCAAATATGAAATCATTTTTTCAAAATTCAAATCACAGAAGTTGTAGTAATTAATTTAAAATTAATCCCGTTGTTAAGAAAACGAGTTTTAAAAGTTAAAACATTTCCAAAGATTGAAATGTTTTTACCTATGAATTGAATGTAAAATTAATGATAATGACTTAAATTATATTAAAGGGTAAAAATATATTCTATTTATCATTTAAAACCATTAAATCGTATAATTTAACCATATAAATTATCATGATGGAAAAAGTTGTTTTTAAGAAAAAATTAGCATATTTTTACTATTCATCAAAATATGAAAGTTAACAGAAAAATATAAAAAAATTTATCCAAAGTAAATTTTTATATCATTATTGTAATGAATAAGTTTATTTTGTCTAATTGAACTTATAAAAGTTCCAAAAACTAGATTTAATGTGGGTGAGCCATCAAAAGGCGGCAAAACTACATTTTTTGAAAAATACATATTTTACCCGAAAAAATTATTTTGTTCTCATAAAATGTTCTATAATTTGTGTAAGATGAATTATTATATAATAAAATTTACAATTTATTTAATACTATTCATAACAGCTAGTTCATAACAATTTATCATTGTTTAGTGAAACTCGGTATTGCGTACAACACACGCTATTGAGGAAGGTCGCTCTTGCGTGTAGTACAAGCCACGTCAGGGTTGCATGTAGTGAAATCTTCCATTGGTGTTGCATATAACATAATAAAAACTTAATTCATTTATACATTGAACAAAATATATACTCAATGTTGTGTAGAATAATTTCTACCAAAAGAACATGAAATTGTGTGTAACACGAGCCAAGAATATTGTTGCGTATACTGCAAACTAATATGGTGTTGCATATAGTGCAAGATAATCTTAGTGTATCATAGAACATAAGATATAAAAGAAATTAAAAATAATATTTCTCATAAAATCTCTTGGTGTTACATTCATACTTTATGGGGGTAGTTGTCCATGGAAGGAAATGTTTGACATCACCTTTAGAACGTAAGATTTTTCATGTGGAATGAATTTTATTACGCACAACACTGATATATTTCACACACATTAATTGGAAATTTGAGTGGCCTTTGTGGAAGGGAATTTCATCATATTGGGTGTGTAAGAATTTTACACACAAAGAATAGTCTCTCTCACAAATTGATAAAATGTTCTGCACATTCCTTTGTGTTATCAAAATGATTCATCGAGTTGGATGATGGATTTGGTTTAATCTAAGTTGCTTGTGTGCGGTTTTTGGTGGAATTTAGGAACCAATAAGGTATGAGTGGTTTCCCATTCATGGCCAGTTCCAACCCCGATACTCCCTTTATTCTCAGAAACATTCCCATCATGAAACACCCTTCCACATCTTAAGAAATCCATATCATCAAAAACTTCACTTTGTCATAAGTGATAAATTTTTAGATTCACAAGGAAACCATTATTTTGAATATGAATTGATTATCCATATCATAGATTTATATAGGTCTCCCCCAAAAGTCTTATAAACTATAGGCTCATTTTTTCTCAAAATAAAAAAATTCTACCTCTATAATCTCAGAAAATATCTTGTTTAAGACTACTTTTCGAACATGGTATATGGTCATTCCTTTCATACTTTTCCCATATCATTTTTATATCGTGAAATTAAAAAAATTTGACTCAAAATTCCCCTTTTGTCTATAAGTAGAACGTTAGAACATTATTGTCTATAAATCCCTATTTGGGTCATTATCCCATAACTCATGGTTAATGCTGTTTGACCTATAATACTAGTGGAATTACTTCTAATGTCAAGACTCTAAAATACACACAAAAGGAGACATATTACTTTCCCAGTTGAAAACCTCGCAAAGGGATACCTAGATAAAATTCAAGTTTAATATCACTTAAAGTTCACTCTACATGGTTTAGAAAAAAATTGAGTAATGAAAAGAAAGAAGCACATATCTTTTTATGTTGAAAACCCTCATATGGAATCCTAAGAAAATGCTAAGTCTCTCTCAATAATTCTTCTCCATATTTCACTTAGGAAAAACTTTTGGTGATGAAACAAAAGTCCTAATGTTTTTAGGGTTTATCATTTGAACTTCTAAATAGTAAAACATAGCTCTCTCAATTAAAATACATAAGAAACAATTATATCACTCTCATTATTTCCATTCTAATTCCAACTCACTACCATAATGGAGTTAAAAAAATGAATATTTTTCATTTTTATGTTATGGTTTCAGTAAGGATAAAAACACATGAAAATATTATCAAGGAACAATAACAATAATCATTTTCATTTATTTTTAAAATGAAAAGGACCATCCACATGATGGAGTCTCTCTAAAAAGTTTTATAGGTGTTCCTTGAAATAAAATTTGATCTGTTGGACTATGTATTGAGAATTATCCAAAATTATTTTAAACTCAACAAATTATGTTGAAAGAACCTTCTTAGTTTGAAATGTTTTCTCATTCTCCACAAAAATAGAATATATTACTTATTCCAAGGACCTCTATAAGTATTGGTGGATTTGGTAAATCTATTACTTTACAACATCTAATTCTTCTTGAAGATGAACCATTTTTAGGGATTTATCATTATTACGATTTTGGCTCTCCTCCACTTATATGGAATGGCTAAGTCCCACCTGGGATATAGAAAATATGAGATATTAAAACTAGACTACTATCTGTACCTCAACCTATTATGATCTTTTATCATCTTCCCATTTCCAAAGGATTGAATTCATAGCATGGTGGATATTTTGGTAATCAAACCCATTATATCGAAAAATGGAAAACATGGTTGGAAGTTGGTGAAGTCATGTTGGAAGATCTTGGAGATCCATATTTGAAATTATCTTCTAGACATCACACTAGAAAAAATGGCATGAGGAGTGAAAGTAAAATTGTGCCTAAAATTTTGACTCAAAACTACTTTCAGAGGTATATATGTTCTTTGGGATTAACACACTCAAAGAGGAACCCTTCACTACTCAGTTCAAAATAGTATTATCTAATCCTATTGGATGAATGTTCACAGAATTTCCTCCATTAGGATCAGATGTTGAATTTTATATAACTAGATAAAAGATAGGACCCATAATTCACATCATGGGACAATAGATATAAAGGGAAGAGTGAAGTTTGAGAATATAATAATATTCACACACTTATGGATCAACTTCACAGATTTATTCCTCATTGAAACCCCCCAATAATAGTATTTTGATAAGAATCATTGGATAATGAACATCCTCCAATGTTTTATCACCATCTAGGATAGTGGGATCTTGATAATCCTGCACTTTAAGGCCCTCAAATACCATTCCCAACCTAGTAGTAG
Source organism: Viscum album (assembly GCA_963277665.1). Classification (NCBI taxonomy): domain Eukaryota; kingdom Viridiplantae; phylum Streptophyta; class Magnoliopsida; order Santalales; family Viscaceae; genus Viscum; species Viscum album. The sequence continues at coordinate 870,992,153 of OY728123.1, forward strand.
GATCAGGATAGACCTCGATGCCCTAGTCATGGATCAACTTAGAAACATTTTCTTCAGGCAAAGATTCACCAATCAAGATCATTGATTTAATGCATTGGACATAAGAGGATCATACATGGAAGAAAACTCTAAAAAGAGAAACTCACATCCATCAAAATCCTTATTAATTTCCCCAACTAGAGAGCTAGGAATATCAATATCTAGATAAATTTATTACATTAATTCATTATATAATGCGTTAAATATCATAGAATCCTCACTGGTAAGGGTATCTAGGATGCTGAGAATAGGACCCAAATTGTATATAACATCATCAACATCCACTGTACTTTTATCAATCACAACCCCTTTGGGGATCTCCAACTCAGGTTTAGCTCTAGAAGCTTACATAGATGATCTGGGTTCTATGTCAACCCCTTCTAGAGGAGTCATAGGACTAGAGGAAGTGGCTACAAGGTACTCCAATGTATTTGATGGATATAAGATATTATGAGGAATAAATGTCAGAGATTAGGGCATGAAACCTTATGGTGTGCATTTTACATTACCAGGATTTTATTCCTTATGTACAGTGACATGACAAAATGTGCCCTCATCCCTTGATGCTTCTCCTATTAAAGGGATAAACTCACCATTCGAAATATACATCTCATCCAAATAGTCCTCCCTAGTTCTCCTAGGGTCATCTCTAATCCCCTTGAGATAAGAGAGGGGAGTGGATCCTTTAACCCAAAACCATGATAAACAATTTATAATAGACAATGAAAAAAACAAATGATGTCATGAAATATTACCATGGATAATAATGTCCATGGGAAATGATATTATTCTCTATCATCCCTTTACTTTTGATAGAGGAATGTTGGCACTTTATTACTCAAATAAAGGTATTAGAGGTGACAATCAATAATACACTCCTTCCATCTCCTCTTCCATAATTATCTGTCCTGAGGACAGATCCCTCAATTTAGGAGTTAATCCCTCAACACTGATGGGTTCCTGTAAGGGAATATTTCAAGGAAGGGATCCCAATCGATTCTCCCTCAACCTGCTTCAAACCAGGGTCACATTTTTTCCTTAGTGAATACATTCTTTTTCAAAAAAATGGAATTGGATGAATGGGGAAAATAATAGAAGGAAAAAAATACATCCCAAGGATCAATGATGTCATACAATTCATTAGTGGATGGTTCATTAACCCCTTCAGTGGACCCTTTATTTGTCATATCATTCACTCACCTTATAAAAGGGACCTGATTATCGGTGGTGTAAATAAGGACCTCCATATCTCGATTGTGTACTCCTACCTTAATGGGGTTAGCAATAAATAAGAGGTCAAGTGGGGCTCGAACATCCCCAATATGTGGAATCCGAAACTTGACCTAGAGGAGTGAACGTTGGTCCGTAGCCTCAAAAGGCCTATCCAGCCATAATTGGACCACCTTCAATCATATGAAATAGGAGGTAATTCTAGCCTACTATAAGGAATAAATAAAACTCTTTGATTTAAAAAGATTCTTAGTTCTCTCCATCACGGTTGAAGGGTGGTAAAATGTATAACATGATTCCTCTTAGTGACGACAGTTGGAATATCTAGGATCATCCTCTACTGGAACAACCCTTTTGACCCTAACCAGAAAACTAAACCATGCATGGGGTTTCTTGGGAAATCTTGGGGACTCACCACCTTCACTCTCTAAAATGGGTTGATCCTTTATAATGGGTATCCCCCACCCAAAATTCATTACAATTCCAACTTGGGGATGCTCATTATCAATTCCACTTGGGATACATCTAATTTATAGCATCATTATACTAGGAGGTCAACCCAGTGGATGAAATCATTGGATTTAGTTTAATTACTGATTTAATCACCTACAAAACCATGAGAATACATAGTTTTTGGAACACCATTGGGTGCTTATCTAATCTAATGTACACTGGAGGGGACATGCTTGGTTATTATAGGCACTTGAATTGGTGTGAAAATCTATAAGGGGAATATGCCTCACACATAATCTCACCTTCAATTTGGGATGCTAGTACACCATACCTGATGTTAATCATATAAGATCTCAATTGATGACCAAATTTTCCATCATCGATGAATGTCACAGTGGGTAGATAACCATATGTAAATAATTTGAACTCTTTAAATTGATTTAGTTTCTTCAAGGCTTCACCATATTTTATAAATAGGGTCTCGATGCCAAAAAGATTTTGAATGAATAGTCAAAATTGGCCTCCAAGAACTCTAATTCCACTCAACATGACATAAGAAGAAAAATTTGTTGAAGTCCATCCCCACAGTACTTGAAATGAATCTTCGATTATTAGAGGGTCATTCCCCATGTTCATGTGTGACATAAACTGATGGATGTTTTCCATGATGGGAGCTTCCAACCCTATATACCTCTACCATATTAGCTTCACTACCATAAAAAATGTTCTCGTCCTCATGTCACCATTAGATTCATGAACCAGTATCATGTAGATGCGTAACTAAATAAATAAGAACACTTTAAGTCATGTCTTGGTGGGTACTCTAGGCTTGATTATATACCTCTATTGACCATACTCACCTTGTTCCAATGAGGGCTATAATTTTCCATAAATGCACTTATTTTCCATTAAAGTACATCATGTGGGAAGTTTTAAAGTACGTAACTCCACATTTGGGATCCAATAAAGTGTTCATACAGGACTTAGAATGGACATCCCCCCTCATGTGAGGGTCTCCATTCATGATGTATTAGGATATCTTAAACATATCATATGATAGAACATGATTAATTTCAACATTGTCCCTTTTGGATTTAGGTGGGATGAATTCATTATACATCTCTATAAGAATGGGTTCCCCTGAGGTCATATAAACATCCAATAAGATAATACCAACTTCACCATGCTGCAGGTGGAAGGTGTTGGTCTATGGGCCCCATTAGTTTATAAAATCAAGAATAATGTATGGGTTATTATATATATATATGTATGGGGTGCCCAGATATCCTCACAAATACCAACCCCCTTGATATTATTTTTAAAATAAGCATAGTTCTGGAACACCTAGTACACCCACTTCCACTTGGGTCTAACACCACCTCCAGGGAAAAGTTCCTAGTATCTATTCATTCCTTTTAATTGGTCAGTATTAGAAACATGAAATATGGATGAGTTTCAGTGTGGATTCAACTCAAGGGGTGGGGGACAAGGCTTTAGATTTGGTGAAATACCAATGTGATTCATGAAATAGGTTGTGGGTGATGTTCCCTTGTTGATATACACACCCTTAGCTGGTATATTGGCAGTGGTAATGTTTTTGTATTCTTAGAACTTGGAGAACAAAAGATAATTCTTCAGCTTCAGGAGGAGAATGTTATTCCGAATCATGTAGAGATGAAGTGGAAGATAGTTACTATGCAGATATTATTGATAATATTTTTTCATATTATTCACCAAGTCCAAATGAGTGGTATCACATGCATCATAACAATTTGGCTTGTAAATATTGAGTATCTCGTTGATAAGATTACCTGCCAATTCATCGGAGACTCTAACTTTACGAACAACCATTAGGAATATCTATGTATGTAATAATATTTTAATTAGGAGTAATTTATTGGTTTTGAAAAAAAATCATAAATTATGAAATTTGGAAAATGAGTGGCCGCGATTAGGTCACTCACCCAAGTGAACTCACGCAGGTCACTCACCTAAGTGACCTCACACAAGTTACTCAACTAGGTTCATGTGCCACGTAGATGATGGAATAATATGTCTTTATGAATAAGGATTTAGTGGTTATAATAGTGTTATAAGAGTAACAACATGAAAAGATTAGTAGTGTGAAGGTGAGAGTAATAACTATTTGAAAATTCAATGCTACTTATAGATATAGGGACCCTTACACGACATACCCATGTGATCCACATGTGTGACATAACTACGTGACTTATCTGTGTGACATACCTATGTGACTCACCCATTCACTTATCCATTGTGTATAAATTAATTCATAATTCTCGTCAATCCAATGATAAAATTTATACGAACACGTTAAGGATAGAGAATTAAGGATCCATCAATGTCCCTTTTTTATACCTCAAGATAAAACCCACTTCTTCTAATCTGATCCAATCTTGAGGGGGGGGGGGGGTTGACACTAATTTTTATGTTATAATGATAAGGTTGAGAGGTAAATACCTCCAAAAAAATAGAAGTGAAGGAAAATAAGTATCACACACGTTTTCCAAGAAAATACCATGTATGGTCCAGCCAACATCACCACATTAGTGTAACCTATGCCCCATCATCACGATACAGGTCTAGCCTATAGGCTAGCATCACCATGTAGGACCAATACATGTGATCCTAGAAAGATCACAGATTCTACATGTACACAATAAATAGTGAAACACACAATTTCGTGTTAACTCAGTTTACCCAGGGTCTCAAAAATTCTTGTAAGGGGCTACTCATTTGAATGATTAGAAGAATCAAAAAATTATTAAAGCTATGGTCACCCTAATATTTCATCTAGGTCCTCAAAATGTTCAGGTAGTTACTTAAACATTTAAATAATATAAAAATAATTAGGATAGTGGTATTTGAGATCCCATGGTGTTTTAAACACAAAACACCTGTGTGAGCCATCTCCCCTAGTCTGAGCACACTAGGAAAAATTTCCCTTCTCAATCCCAGGACATGTGCACCAGTCAACCAAAGTCACCTAAGGAGACCCTTGGAGCCTATAAACTCTAAATATAAAAAATATAAATTTAGATAGAGAAATTACATTTGAACCATGGAATATTTAGAATTAGAATAACTGAAGGAAATTCACCAAAAGAGAATGAAAAAATGTAGTTCAATAGATGTAGCAAGGTTGAATTTGTGTGTTCTGAAAATAGACTTGGAATTGATATTCATCCGAAGTAGGATAGGATGAAGCAATTTGGTGGAATTTTCATAGTAGAATTCAGGCACCACAAGGGTTATCTTTCAGATAATCTTGGAGGCAGCCAGTCATATTTTGAGCAATATAGTTAAGTAGATGGATGATGGGGAAGAGTATAGATGATGAATGGATATTCTAGAGGATTTTAGTGATGTAATGTGAAGAATTAACTTAAATGATAAGGAACTAAATATGATGCACTGGATGCACTCCATACTGATTTACAGAAGGATATGTTGTGGAGAATCATCAATGGGAAGTTTTTAAGGGGAAATTAAATATTCACTAGGTATTGGTGGATGATGTAGTGATTTATATTGGAAATAAAAAGTGTCTCATGTCAATAGTTGGACACTGATATATTTTAGATAGTGGTTATAAATAGGGGAATGATTTGGGTCCTCTATAAGAATGATATTATATCTGTTGTGTTGAGTATAACTGGTGAATAATAATAGGTATGAAAAAAGGATTATGTGTCTCTAGCCTTAGATTCCAAAGCCAGAGGACAAGGTTAAGGATTTAGAAGGAAGATAACCGGAATTAGGTTATCAAAATAAACAATGGGTGTAGGTGTTGGTGAGATTTCATTTCATTGTTTAATAATGGTGAGTGGAAGGTGTGATCATTCTAGTAACCCAAAAATATATTTTAATGCAAATAATTTTTTTATTCTCTCTTATATAAAAAAAAATTGAACAAAATTAACCTTTGTTGGGTATTGTTCTTTTATTTTTACTTTCTTGGTTTTATGGCCATCATGTGTTTTTCTATTTCTTAAAGGAATAAATAGAGGATGGATACCACTAGATGATGGTATTAATTGGTATTTTATTTATGTAACGTCTCATATTTTCCATGTATTATTATTTTTAAATATTATATTGAATTATTTTGAGACCAGGTGTGAAGACGACACATCATTCCGAGGCCTAGTGAGCCCTGAAATAGTGGTTTGAACTTTTTATTAAGTTAAGTGAGTGGGAAATTGTGTGTGGCTATGGTGGTTTCCAAATGGATGCCCAGATTAAAAATTTGAGGGCTCTGTTGCATCCAGGACGACAACTTTACCTAAGAAAGAGCCTAACCTTGACTGACACGGGTCGTGGAAAAAAGTTAATTTTCAGAAATTTTAAGAAAAATAAAATAAAATAAAATCGCAAAGTTTATTTTATTTTTTTTGGAAATATCCACTATAGCGTAGCGATGAGGAAACTATTTCAGTCATTAATGTCATGTCATAATGACTCAGAAACAGAAACACTGACTCATTAATGCCGCCACGTGATGGGATGTCAAATACATTTCCCTTTTATTAAGAAAAATGGTTTTTTTCTCGTTGGAAATGATTTAGAAAAATCTCTGGAGAATCCACGGAGCATTGGAGAAGACTCTCAGCGACGAATGACAAAAGATCAAAGTTTAGAATCGCTACGCCAATGAAGTTGAAGGATATTAACGACGTCGGTAGCGTGACCCTTTCATCAACGATCGATCCTTTATTAAAGGTAGGGGTCTGTTATTTGATTTGTTTTTCCAGTTTCTGAATTTAAACGATGAACACGGATCAACCACGAACATGTTGATCCACGGATTCGTATGTTCTTACGGGAGGGATTTCTTTGGGATGATTTTAGGAAATTAATCCACATTGATTATTGTTATTGATTTCTGCTCCATTAAAGCCTATTAACAAGGGTAGATCAACACCGTGACGAACCATGGCAGAGGTTCATTCCTCAATTTGTTCGATTGGTTTTCCTTCCCGCTTTTCCTCTCTGGCGTTCTTAGCATTCTTCATGATCTTCACGGGGCGATGAACAACAGATCGTTGTGCACCCATCTTGCAATGAAATGATCCTAAACCGGCAATCTAACATTGAAACAACCCTATGGAGGTGCGACGACCATGATGGATGATGAATCATCTTGGATCAGAAGAGGCCGTTCTTTGAGAGTTCTTCGCGCGAGAAGATAAAAACATGTTTTCAGAGCCGATCAGAGGTCCGAATACAACAGAAGCAGCCTCGTGGTGTTAGGGTGACCAAAAATCGGGTGTTCTAGGGTGATCAGACGACCGAATCGACGAATGGGGAATCGCCAGAAGCACGACGGCAGAGGTCTGTGTTTCTGGAAATTTCCAGAATACATGGCCTGTACTACCGAAGAACACACAGTGTAGTACTGGCAGTGGCGGCTAGGGTTTTGGGGGTCAGAGAGGAATCACACGACGGGTGACCCTAGTCACACGATGTGTTGAACTTTCCCCAAATCTCGGCGTGTATCCTAAGGATACACAGACACGAGATGGAGTACATAACTGTATACTCCATCACATGGCCAGGCAAGGCCAGTAACACGGGCCACCCCATGAACCGATTACACGGGTTGGAGTACACTGGTTTATAACCATGTACATGCACATGGACAGCATACAAGGAGCCAACCCCAGTCACTCAGACATAGAATGTAAACTGTACTACATGCCGTGTACTCACTTTTCTACATGACCAGCTTTACGACACTGGCCATTGTACACGGGCAATACCCGGGGCCAGATAACACGATGTGTAACTTTTCTACACATTGTGTACTTTTTTGGAAAATGTCATGGTCCACTTGTTCACCGTATATTGGAAATATTTCCTTTGGGTTAGTGACTCTTCTTTTCGTTCCCTGGAAGGCCAGGCATCATTTCCTTCTATAGGAGTATGATCCCTTTAGTAGGACTTTCTGTGATAGAGTCGGCATACATCCAAGAGGCCCAAAGTGAGATCCTCTATGAATTCATGACCCTAGGTAGAGTCAGGAATTGACGTGACCAACTATACTAGGCATTGATCCTCTACCTAGCTGGTGAATCACCTAACTGGTGAATCCGGATGAGTCACAGTATCCGCCATGGCCCTGGCAGTGATCCTCATCTGTGTATCGTGATCTTTCCCACTCAGGAGTGTGTCTACCTTAATGAGTTCTTCTATCTACCATGATCTTCCCACTCAGGAGTGTGTCTCCCATAATGATTGTATCTACCTCTCATGATGTTTCTTGATGAATAGTACTTCTCGGATGGACGTCATCAGAGCTTCCAGACTCATGGAGTGTGTTCTCCCAGAACGAGTACTTCGTGGAATCTTCGAACTGAATCCCTAGTGGGGGTATGCGGTTGGGTGACTTGTCTCTAGACTATGGGTTTAGGTTTTGAGAATATCTAGATTGTTATTTCCTATTATATGTTCAGTAGACATATATTGTGTAGAGATTACTGTGCCTTTCCTTTGTGTACTTTGTTTGTGTTTTTAGGGTCCTCTAATAAGTATTGTTATACTCACCCCTGCACAGGCTTTGCCCACACATGTCGTGTCTTGTGCAGACGAGCAACATTTTGACAGAGTCCAGGGTGGACCAGGACAAGACCGACCTTTCTAAATTCCCTACAGACCGAGCCATTCCTTCAGCTATAAGCAGCAGTCCCATTACCTCGTTGTGTTTATAGGTTGGACTTTGAAGTTTCCAGTCTCTTGTTTTTTTGGTGGGCTTGTATTCTGGACCAGTTTACTTTCAGTACTTTACCTCCCGTCATACTCTGTTAGTTGGGTTTATTTGTATGCATGCATTTTGTTCCTTAGTGGTTTTTTTAAATTTCAGCATTTGTGGGCTTGGAGATGTGTGTGTGTGTACAGGTTCTTAAGAATTTCCTCCCATGTAGTAATATGCCTACTGAGTGCTAGTCACCAGCCCCTGGCCTATTGGAGGTGGGCTTGGGGAGTCATGGTGCGGGCCCCACTGGGATGGTTTAAGAAATAGTGATATTAGAGGTGGTCAGTTCTAGCTTAGGATCAAGAGTCTGAGAGATTGGTTTGGGGAAACAGTGTTAAGCATTTTGAGTTCGGCTTTCAGGCCAGAGACTCCAGTGTTGGTGCAGCGGACGACGTATCCATACATCAGGACTCTAATGACATGATTTTTGACTCGGTACATGAAAACACTGGTTGTGGGGAAATAAAATAAAGGTACATGCATCATATAGGAATGAGTTGTGTTTTCCATGTCCTTTGTGTCAGCTATCCAGATATACTCATTGAACATAGTACATCTTGTTTCCTTACAGGATGTCCCTATGATGCATACCCACTAGGATGCATCAGCATGATCATGAGGATGACCCCCTCAGTGACGAGGATTCGATACAGGGACTAGTTCCCCAAGCGTTGCCACCAGGTGGTGCACCTGCCATGCCACCACCAGTGGAGCAGACTGTGGTACCTACAGTACCGACCAACGAGGAGTGTAGGCTAAGCGTGCTCCAAGAGTTCCAAAGACAGAGACCACTCAGGTTCTGAGGCAAGCCCGACCCTCTGGCGTCTGAGGACTAGATTGAGGCGGTGACCGAAGTTTTTTGTCTAGTTAGGACACCAGTAGACCAGATGGTGATCCTAGGAGCGAGCCTTCTTCAAGGTTCGATGGGACGATGGTGGAGTCTGACCACACAGACTCACGATGAGGTGGCTCTTTCATGGAAAAATTTTGAGCGATTATTCAGGGAGGAGTTATATCTGGTTATGCTGAGAGTTGTGCGCATCCAGGAGCTTCTTCATCTCTAGCAGGGTAGTTGGACAGTAGCTGACTATTCATGGAGGTTCACTAACCTCACCCGGTACTTGATGGATATGGTCAGAGATCAGTACTTCAGAGCTCTAACCTTTGAGCGAGGTCTATGAAAAGATATCCGAGCTAGTGTCATGCCTCTATGCATATTGACTTATGTTGGAGTGCTTGAGCAGGCCTTGGTGATCGAGAGCTTCTTGGAAGAGCAGAGATAGCCGATGTCGGTCAGCAGCAAGCAGACAGGTGTGGAGACCCCAAAAGAAGGGAGCCGATATTGGACGTAGGGATCAAGATGTGAGAGATGTCAGAGGATGACCCATGGTAGTGGATCGATGGTCCATGGCTCTCAGGCTGGATCCAGTCATCCTAGCTAGAAGCGACGATATGCATGCGATGGTAGGGGACATCTCTCTAGAGATTGTCCAACCCGTCGAGCTGCTGATAGGGAGGTGGTGGATAGACCACTAAGGTAGAGGCAGAGAGTGGAGTAGACAGACCCACCATGCGGCAGACATGGCAGAGGAGCAGGGAGAGCTGCGGGTGGTGGCAGACACTTTGACTTACTTCCACCACCACCCCCAGGAGGTCCGCACCAGGCTCAAGGAGGTGGGGGACATGGATGGGGACAACTGCATGCGGTCGAGGCATACGACCCAGGGGCTCCAGGGATGATTCGAGGTATGATCTATGTCTTTTCTACCTTAGATTTCGTACTTATAGACATTGGGGCCATTCATTCCTTCATAGGCACATGTCTTGTACGAAACCTTGATATTCTGGTAGAACCGTTGAATCGATCCTTATGCTTGGAGACACCTATGGTAGGAGACTCGTTGATCACACACCTTTGCAGACAGTGTGATCTTACCCTTGGAGGTGAGAGTTTCAGATGGAACCTCTTGGTGGTAGCGTCGATGCCTTGCGACGTTATTCTCTGTATGGATTGGTTATGTTCAATCCATGCCCAGTTTGACTATTTTTGGTGAAGAGTGCGGTGTTTCATCCATGATGGAACAAGGTTTTCCTTTGTCGGAGAAAGGGAAACCCAAGCATCCTAGAATGGGCTTGTGAATAAGAGGGTGCAACCAATAGCTAATGAGATGGCCAAACATACACTCAGAGCAGTAGATGTTGTGATCTCTCAGTTCCCAACAGTAGTGGTGGAGTATAAGGATGTCTTTCCCGAATATGTTCCAGGATTACCTCCCCGCCGGGAAATTGACTTCTGCATCGACTTACACCCCAAGAAAACACCGATTTCCTTATCATCATTTCAGATGGCTCCCATAGAGCTTCACAAGCTGAGGGCGTAGTTGGAGGATTTGAAGAGCAAGGGTTTTGTGAGACCCATCGTTTCACCCTAGGCGGCCCCAGTCTTGTTTGCCAAGAAGGAAAATGAGAGTCTGAGGTTTTGTGTGGATTACCGATGCCTAAAATAGGTGACGGTGAAGAATAAATACCCCCTGCAAATAATCGATGACCACTTCAATCAGTTGAGAGGGGCATAGTGGTTATCAAAGGTTGACATTCAATCAGGTTATCACCGGTTATGAGTACGGGATGAGGATATACCGAAGACGGCTTTCAGATGCCTCTTTAGTCACTATGAGTACTTGGTGATGCCTTTCGGTGTGACGAATTCCCTAGTAGTGTTAATGGAAATGATGAACTGGATCATTCAGCTGTACTTGGACTGGTTCATGGTGGTCTTCATCGACGACATCCTTGTGTACTCGGTGTCAGAAGAGGAGCATGAGATACACATGCAAACGGTTCTAGACATACTTCGGGAGCACCAGTTTTATGGGAAGCTCTCAATGTGCCAGTTCTAGATTGAGGAGGTCCACTTTATGGGACATGTCATCTCAGCAGATGGAGTGGCTGTAGACCCAGCCAAGGTGGATGCAGTGTTAGCATGGAAGCCACCTTGGAGCATGACGGAGGTGTGAACCTTCCTTGGGTTGTCAGTATATTACCAGTGATTCATTCCTGACTTCTCCCGAATATCAGCACTGATGAAAGCCTTGACCAGTAAGGGTCAACCCTTCGTATGGACGAAGAAGTGCTAGTAGGATTTCGAGCACTTAAGATAGAGTTTGAAGAGCATCCCAGTCTTGAGATTCCCAGAGGAGGGTGTCGAGTACATAGTTTTCTGCGACGCATCAGGGACCAGACTTGGCTGTGTCCTGATGCCGAGGTAAGTAGTGATTGATTATGTTTTACGCTAGCTTAGGCCACATGAGCAAAACTATGTGACCCATGATCTCGAGTTGTAAGTGGTAGTATTTTCATTGAATATGTGGAGACACTACCTTATGGTTGAGCAGTTTATTGTCTACTCTGACCACAAGAGCATCAAGTACATCTTTTAATAGATTGATCTGAATCTGAGGCAGAGGCGTTGGCTATAGTTCCACCAGGACTATGATTTTGATATCATTTATACTCATGTTAAGGGGAACAAGGTGGAAAATTCCCTTAGAAGAAGGTCAACCTCATAGTGTTGAGTGAGGCGATATAGCAGTTAGTCGCATTGCAGTTATCCTTCAGGGATAGAGAGGATACAACATACCGATAGTCTATGGTTGTCTCCATTCCACTCTTACAGCGGGTTAGGGATACACACTGAAGATATGTCGACTGTGTTACTTTATGGGCTCAGTTACCTATAGGACATGCTCTGGATGGATATTCGCAGGGTGGGGAGCACATACTTCTTTTTAGAGGATGCAGTATTGTACCAGTGGCGTTACAGGAGGAGGTCCTGAGAGAGTTTCATACATCCCCATTGGAGGTAAATCATGGAATAGAAAATATGTACCAGGATCTCCGATGATAGTTCTAGTGGTCAGGAATGAAGAAGGCAGCAGCATAGTTTGTTTCCCGATGCCTCACATGCAAGCAGGTGAAGGCTGAGCACCAGGTTCAAACGGGATTAGCTCACCCCTAGAAGTTACAGATTGGAAGTGGGATGGAATATCGATGTAGTTCATGACAAGATTACCACAGACATCCAATGGGAATGATTCCATCTAGGTGATCATTGACCAACTCACCAAGTCAGCCCACTTCCTAGCTATCAGGGAGCAGAGTTCCATAGAGAGCTTGGGATTCCTCTACATGCAAGAGATAGTTCGATTACATGTCTTCCCTTCGACGATAGTCTCATACCGAGATTCCCATATTACATCCTAGTTGTGGAAGGGATTACAGGAGGGATTTAGGACTCAGCTACACTTAAGCACAATATTTTATCCCCAGACATATGGCCAGATGAAGAGAACCATTCAGGTTTTGGAGGATATGTTGCGGGCCTATATCTTGGACATTGGTCGTAGTTGGGAGGACCACCTACCACTGGTGGAGTTTGCGTAAAATAATAGCTACCACTCCACCATTGGTATGTCATTGTTTGAGGCCTTGTATGGGATACCCTACCGGTCACTGCTTTGTTGGACCGTCCTAGGAGAGTCAGCACTCATGGGTCCAGAGTTGGTGCGAGCTACCACCAAGAAGGTGCAGATCATCCAAGAGAGGATGAAGACTGCATAGATCCAGCAGAAGTCTTATGCTGATATATTACGGAGACCTCTGGAGTTCGAAGTGGGAGACCACATCTTTCTTCATGTCTCACCTTGATGAGGGTTACAGAGATTTGGACGAGGTGGCAAGCTATCTATGAGGTTCATTGAACCTTTCCAGATACTATGTAGAGTTAGCGAGGTGGAATAGCACCTAGACCTACCTCCACATTTTCATCAGGTACATGATGTCTTCCACGTGTCATAGATGAGGAGGTACGTGTATGACCCATCACATGTCATCGACTGGGGAGAGCTGTACATCGAGGCTGGAGTGACCTTTGCTGAGTACCGGATGGAGATTGAGGATCGGGAGGAGAGGATACTTCATGGTCGATCGATTCCCTTAGTGCATGTCCTATGGTAGCATATGTATCTTTAGGAGAGAATGTTGGAGTGGGAGGCCCAGATCCATGCCCAGTACCCAAATCTTTTTGAGTGTCCTTTGTTTTGGATTTTCGGGGATGTAAAGCCCCAAGGTGGGGAGAATGTAATGTCTCAGATTTTTTGTGTATTATTATTATTAAATATTATATGGAATTATTTTGAGACCAGGCGCAAATACGTCACATCATTCCGAGGCCCAGTGAGCCTAGAAATGTTGGTTTGAACATTTTTTAAGTTAAGTGAGTCGGCATTTGTGCGCGGTTGTGGCAGTTTCCAGAAGGATGCCCGAATTAAAAATATGAGGGCATCGTTGCATCCTGAACGATGAATTTACCTAAGAACGAGCCTAACCTCGACTGGTGCTGGTCGAGGAAAAAAGATAATATTTGGAAGTTTAAGTAAAATATAATAAAATAAATTTGCAAAGTATATTTTATTTCTTTTTGGAAATATCCACTACAGCGCAGCGACGGGGCAACTATTTCAGTCATTAATGTCATGTCATAATGAATCAGAAACAACAATGATGAATCATTAATTCCATAGCATGATGGGATTTCAAATAAGTTTCCGTTTTATTAAGATAACCTATTTTTTTTCTTGTTGGAAACAATTGAGAAAAATATCTGGAGAATCAGCGGAGCGTTGGAGTAGACTCTCAGTGATGAACGACGATAGATCGAAGTTGAGAATCCCTGTGCCAACGAAGTTGAAGGATCTCGATGACGACAGTATCACGACCCTTTCATCAATGATCAAACATTTCTTAAAGGTATGGGTTGTTATTTCATTCCTTTTTCCCCGTTTTTGAATTTAAACGACAAACACGGATCAACCAAGAACATGTTGATCCATGGATTCATACGTTCTTGCGGGAGGGATTTATTTGGGATGATTATGGGAAATTAATCCACATTGATTATTTTTGTTGATTTATGCTCCTTTTAATCCTATTAACGGGGGCAGATCAACGTTTTGAGGAATGACGATGGAGGTTCGTTCCTCAATTTGTTCGATTGGTTTTCCGTCGCCCTTTTCTTCTTGTACGTTGTTCGTGTTCTTCGCATTCTTCGTGGGGCGACAGACAACGGATCACTATGCAACCGTCTTGAAACACAATGATCCCAAATCGGAGATCCAACATCACAACAACCCTTCGGAGGTGCGATAGCCATGAAGGACGACAGATCGGCTCGGATCAGAAGAGTCCGTTCTTTGAGTATTCTTCGCACGGGAAGATCATAACATTTTTTCGGAGCCGATAGGAAGTCCGAAAACAACGGAAGCAACCTCGTGGTGTCGAGGCGACCAAAACCCGGGTCTTCTAGGGTGATCGGACAACTAGATTGATGAACGTGGCATCACTAGATGCACAATGATGGAGGACCATGTTTCTAGAAATTTCCAGAATAAACGGCATGTACTACCGAAGAACACTCTGTGTAGTACTGGCGGCGGCGACTAGGGTTTCAGGGGTCAGAGAGGAATCACACGACATGTGACCCTGGTCACATGGCATGTCGAACTTTCCCCGAAGCTCGAAATGTATCTCGGGGATACACAGAAAAGAGATGGGGTACATAACCATGTACTACATCACACGTCCCGGAAAGGCCTGTAATGCGGGCCACCCCGTGCACCGATTACACGGGTTGGAGTACACGGGTTGATAATTGTGTATGGGCACATGACCAGAATACATTGAGCCAACCCCAGTCACTCAAAAAATGGCATGTACACTGTACTAATCTTCCTGTACACACTTTTCTACATGACCAACTTTATGACACCGACCTTTGTACACAGGCAGTACTCGGGATCAGACAACACAGCGTGTAACTTTTCTACATGCCGTGTACTTTTTTGGAAAATGGCATGGTCCTCTTGTTCATAATATCTTGGACATATTTCATTTGAGTTAGTGCCTCTTCTTTTCGTTCCCCTGAAGGTCAGGCATCATTTCCTTCTACAAAAGTATGATCCCTTCAGCAGGAATTTCTGATATAGAGTCAGCATCCCTCCGAGAGGCCCAGAGCGAGAGCATCTATCCATTCATGACCCTAGGTAGAGTAAGGCATCGACGTGACCAAATCTACTAGGCGTTGATCCTATACCCAGTTGGAGAATCACCTAGATGGTGAATCTGGATTATTAACTGTATCTACCATTGCCCCAACAGTGATCCTCATATGTGTATCGTGATCTTTCCCAATCAAGAGTGTGTCTCTCGTAATGAGTTCTTCTATCTACCGGGATCTTCCCACTTAGGAGTGTGTCTCCCATAATTAGTGTATCTACCTCTCATGACATTTCCCAATGAACAATACTTCTCATACGTATGTTATCAGAGATACCAAACTCATGGAGTGTATTCTACAAGAATGAGTACTTCGTGGAATCTTCAAAATGAATCCCTAGAGGGGGTATGCGGTTGTGTGACTTATCTCTAGACTACGGGTCTAGGTTTTGAGTATATCTGTATTGTGATCTGCTATTATATATTTATTAGACAAATATTGTGTAGAGCTGACTGTGCCTTTCCTTTGTGTACTTGCTTTGTGTTTTTCGGGGTCCTCTACTGAGTCTTGTTATACTGACCCCTACATGGGCTTTTCTCACATGTGTTGTGTCTTGTGCAGACAAGCATCCTTTTGACAGAGTCCAGGGCAGACCAGGACATGACTGGGCTTCCTGAGTTCCCTATAGGTTGAGGCGTTTTTTAGCTACGAGCAGTAGTCCCAGTACCTCATTGTGTTTATAGGTTGGAATTTTCAGTTTTTAGACTCATGTTTTTTTTGGTGGGATTGTATTCTGGACCAGTTTACATTCAGTACTTTACCTTCCATCGTACTCTGTTATTTGGGTTTAGTTTTATCCATGCATTTTGTTACTTAGTGATTTTTTTTTACATTTCAGAATTTTTGGGCTTGGAGATGTGTGAATGTGTACAGGTTCATAGGCAATGCCTCCCATGTATTAATATGCCTACTTGGTGATGGTCACCAGCCCTTGGCCTATTGGAGGTGGGCTTGGGGAGTCACGGTGCGGGCCCCACTGGGATGGGTCATTACAATTTAGGCTGCCTTGAATTCCTAGTTCCAGAGACAGATGTTATGGGGGGAATTCTCTGAAAACATATTTTGTAATTTTTATTCTAGTGGTGTCATTACTAATTCTGATCGAAGGATTATAATTAGTCCCTAGTTCCCAAAATATTGGCATCAATGGGAATGGTTTAAATGTTAGGTGGTATATCACGATAATATATATTTTTTGTGATAATTTGATCAATTTTTCAAAGGTAAGTCATTCTAAATAAGCAGTAATACTAGAGGGTTTTTGGATATTGAAAATATTCATGATCAGATGGAGTTTTGAGTTGTGTTATATTGTTGAGGTGGATATTCAAGCTTTCTTAGAATACTATTTGGTTCCTCATGTGATTTACCTTGTACAATATTGGGAATTTTTTCACCTAAAAATGAGGACAATACCATAGGGTTTATAGGGTGACCCAAACATTACATACATAAGTATTAAATATAAGTATACAAATGTTCACTAAATATCAATACATTCCATGCTAGGACCATAATGGTTTAGTGTATTTGGAATCATGGACACATGAACAATTGGTATATAAAAATCTACATCATTTCCCATTATGTTCTTCACAAATAGTTCTCATATTAAACATATCACACATAAAAACTGTCTTCATACCTCATGGAGAGGAAACATTGTAATGGGTGACCTAAAATTCTCAATAATGGTAATCAAGAAATATATCAACGATAATTTATTCATAACATGATTATAATTTTATGATAACATGAGCTTAACATTTCAAAATGGTATCTAGAAATTCAGAGACCATAGTCATGAGTCCTAGAATAAATCTTGGAATTTCATAATACATGAAAAAAATAAATCAAATTATATGATCCATGGGATGATAACATTGGAATATAATCATATCGAAAGAGTTGAATAATGTGTTGGATAATCATAATCATAGAAATATTATATCAAAACTATCCAAAAATAAATTCATTAAATGTTAGGCTTTGATTGACCACCCTTATACCTACATTGATTTTTGGGTAACATCCTCTCTGACAACTTTTGGTCTTGTGATAGCCTCCCATGTACCCTTTTATCGCATAAAAAATTAACAATTTTCAAATAAATTAAAGGGATATAAAATTCTAGGCTTATCTGTCACATAATGAAAATCATACATATATATTCCATAAGATCAAAAAAATATTCATCATAGAATTATATTGTAACACATTGAAAAGAAAAAGGGTTCATAAATACTTCATCATTTCATCATTTCATAACCTATTGAAAAGAAATGGGTTTGATAAAGGATTTATCATAACTAAATTAACCTATGGGAAAGGAACATGTTTCATAAAATTATCCTTAAATCATAACCATCATTAGACATAAATAGAAGGAAAATAGATGATATCATAAGATCATATCCCTAGTGAAGAATAAAAATACTTAATAGATGTTGATATAGATTAAATGTACCTTTGAAACAAAATTTTAATCATTATTTAGAAGTAGGAGAAAAATATTTTTTTCTTTTAATAAAATTTTAAATAAAAATTCTAAAGATTTTTAGAAAACAGTTTTCTTTTAAGATAAATCTGGAAACTTGTAAATCCTGATTTAAATCAATGAATGATCCTGATAGTGAGAAAATATGTTCATATCATATATTCTAAAAAAAATTGTTTTCATACTTTTTAAAGGAGTCAAAAAATGACTTGTTTGTAAAACAATTTAATTGAAAGATTCATTTTAGAAAATAGTAAATATTATAAAAGGTAATGGTAATTAAATTTTTATAACATATAATATATAGGTAAAAACTTCTATAATTGTTTTTAATGTCAGTGATATGGAAGAAAAATTTTAGCGACTACAAATGAAATAGGGCCGACTATTAATTAAAAAATATTCTTGATCATTTTAAATAAAAAACTAATAGAAAATGGTAATGATACATAAAAAATATTATAACAACTAAAATAGAATAAAAAATGGATCTTAAAGTATAAGATACATATAATTTTCCTTTATGGAAATTAATCATAGAAAATCCTAAAAAGAAATGAGATTGTAACATATACCCTTACCGCATTGGCAACCTTTAAATCAAAACTATTTAAATGAAATTGTTTTAATTTTTATTAAAAATAATGTTAATTAAAATTAATCCATGATATAAAATTTCAAAATTTTAGTATATACATCTCAAAAGCATAAATATGTGTAAAACATCAAACATGTCTCAATGAAACATTATTGAGATAAAGAACACTTAACTCATGTTTGAATTTATTCATATGTGCTCAAACCTCCTATGTAATAAATTTAAATTTATAAAAATTATTTACTAGAACAATATAAATACTTATAATATCATATATTATTGACTTATAATACTTTAACTCACATTTATTAATAATTATTTATTAATATCATTATTTATGGGTGTCAACTATTTCATTTTTCAAAGTATTGGTTTTGGTAGTTACGGTCCTTGCAACTTGATCAGGGTTCCATAATCTATATAATATTAATCATGTAATAATTATAATATTTGATAATTATACACACTTTTATTATAATTCATATAAAGTGGTAATGAAAAATAAATCACATCACTTCTGGGAGATGGTATTCAGTAAGTACACACAGGTGATGTTTTCGCATTTTGATTGTTGGAATGAAAAAAATGTAAATAATAATTTCCATTTATTAAATAAGTATTATAATATATATATATTAAATTTATCCTTAATTACATCCATCTAAATATAAAATGAAAATCAAATCATATCACTTCATTGTGTTGGTAGTCCACACATACCCCTGAGACACGTTATTGTTTTCCAAGGGATGAGATGGTAAGGAGGTTGATAATTTATTATAATTATAAAAGATTAATTATATAATAAATATCATGTATATAAATTAAATACATCATTATAAATATTCATTTATGTATGTTAATGAAAATGAATTATATCACTACATGTAGGCAGTAGTCCACATGTACAGATGATAAATACTTTCATTTCTCATTTGATAGAAATGAGGTAGAAAATGGTTGTGAAATTATAATAACAAGAACTAAATATATTTATAATACTTTATTAATCATGTGGTGATGGATAAAATATGTTTAGATAAGGTGGTATATGAAATAAAATTAAACGTACTCTATTAAGAGTTTTAAAACTTCATTGAGAAACCTCCATTAACTTACAACTTAAGCCATGGAAGGATGGAATTATAATCAAACCAAGATCTATATGAAAATTTAAGGGATGGTAGTATTTGTTTGGGAATTTATTTGGTGATTTAATAGGATATTTATATATAGAGAGAGGATATGGGATGTCCTTTTATAAGTGATAAAGATGATGTACTTGAGTTTTTTCAAAAGATTAAAATATATCAATATATTATTTAATAAAAATTTATCAAAATATCTCATATTAAAAATGGTAATTATATATGGTCAAACTATGACTATAAAATAGTATTTAGAGAAGTTTATTTGGAAATATAACCTTTATATCTTAGTTTGACCCCCCGGGTAAACCCGTTTTAACCTTAACTGTGGTAACAAAATTTTATTGTTTTTTATTATTCATTATGACTAGATATAAAAGTGGTATTATTAATAAATTTAGATATTGTAATTAAAAATATTAAATACATATTATCAAATTCAATTTATATAAGTGGGAGAAATTAAATTTAAAATAAACTCGCAAAAGCTGATGAAAAATGGGTTTCCAAAAAAATACATGTTTAAGTATAAAAATGTTATTATACCAAAACTAAGTATTATATTGATTCCAATGAAATTAATTGGGATATTTTTTAAAAAAATTATCTAATAAAATTATAAAATAAATTTAAAAAAATGGGACTTTGAAAATACTTCAATGGAAAATGCATTTTTCTATAAAATCAAGATATTTTCACTATTCACTAAAAAATAATAATTTCCTAAAATTTAAAAAAAAATTAAACCTAAGTAAATATTGGATTGACCAAATCAAAAATTAAAATCATTATGTAAAATAAAATTTCTAATCTTTCTACAAATTAATTATAATTTCATCACACAAAATTAGAAAAAAATATGTTTTATGAAAAATATATTTTTAAAGTATAAAATGACATTATTTAAAATTGTGTACATATTTTTTATTCATAAATAAAAATATTTAAATTATCTAACCAATATAAATATTATTTATAATGTGGTTATTACTATTCATATGTTTCAATTTAATGGAAAAATTATAATTGTCACAATTAAAAAATATTATATTTATAGTATATCATGATTTATTTAAATCTTGATGTTGTGTGTTAGGAAAGATAATGAGAACAGTATTACTTTAAACTAAATTTATTAGATTTTAAAGTTTCCCCCATTAAATGAGTTATATCCTCATAATTTTTATCTCCATAATTAAGTCTTTCATGTGTAAAAAACCCTTTTGTAATAACCAACATCATATAAAGTGATAATAAAACATCCTCTGAAAAGTGGAAGTGGTAAATATAAAAGGTTACCTGAAATAAAACATAATCAAATTCCCATATAAGGTTAACATTAGAAGTGGAAAAAATATTGATGTGGTGGATAAAGGTAATTGCAAAATAATGATAGAGAGTGATAGAAAACACAGTCATGTGAAATTTAATGACAAAAAAAACATCAATCTGTAATGGATAATGAAGACTATAAATTCATAAAAAATTAATATAAAAGGATAGATTTTTTAATTCAATATCTTTTTCCTAGAGTTGTGATATTATTTTATTGAGAAAACATACTTTCATGATATATTTCCAATTAATAAAAATAATTTAATCCATTGATTGAGCATCGATAAATTTCCACTTTAATTTATTCTCATATATCCTAAAATGAATGTTCAATATCATTTTTCATTACTAAGGCACTAAAATTAAATTTTAATGGATTATAGGATCCTTAAAATAATGAAAATAACTTCCTTTTTTCTCTATATATTCACCAAATCCAAAAATGGTTGGCACAAAATTTACAATATGGATAACAATTCATATTATGAAACAGTTAAATAATCTATAAAACCACAACAATAACACATAATGTTCAACATAAACCATTATATAAATATTTATCTTTAAGACTCCTCCATAATATTCCATACCAAATTCATAACCCAAAAAACTAAAATATTTTATCACATATATTTTTTTAAATAACAAAATTTAATATTTATCCCCAAAAAACATAAATTAGCTCATAATTTCACATACAAAACTTATGATTACTATGATAATATGTTATCTTAAAACATGATAATAGCACAATCATCATAAGACTATAATGAAAACGTATATGCTTCTAAAAAATAACTCCATCATTATTACTGAAATAAAATATTACCATTTTTAATATATTCCATAGATTAAAAAATTAAATAAACATCATCAAATATGAAAAAATAACTTTTTTAAAAAACCACAAATTAATTTTAAGGTGAAAAATACTATCCAATTTTCATTATAAATAAAGAACATCTCTTTATCCCTACTAAACATTAATATATCAATATCAAGATTATGTTAAGGTCTATATATCGCCTCATCATGTGTTTTATAAAAATATCAAACTACCACCAAATAAATTTTCTAGGTTATCTTACCATTCAATATATGATTTAAAATATTTAATGGAAAAATTCTTTAGAAAAATAATCATATGTTTCATGATACTTATAATAATAATATCAGTTATAAAATACATCTTTAATATTATTCTCAAATCACAAGACAAGAACATATCAATAATTCCACCTCATCTATTGATATAGAATTATAATTTCCATGATCTATGAGTTAGTCATTGGAATAAGAAATTGACATCGATAATGTCTATGTTCCACATACATAGGAAATTGAACTATTATTGGTACCATAAGTTGAAATTTATTTCCCTCCATTAAACTCTGATTTTTTTTCCTAGAAATTACATGCTTTATAACCTTCTTTCCCACACGTAAAATTTATTCCCATTACTTTGAGAAATTTCCTTAGTTTATTCTTCTTGCATTATTAGCATCCTCTATAGTCTATATCAACTAAACTCCCATGGAACTATAATTTTCTATTGTTAGGTATATTAGAAAACTCACCCAATGTTAGGTTTTTAATTATCCATTGAGAAAGATGGTTAGGAATAATAACAATCTTTAATATTCTATCTCCCATAAAATTTGGTTTATCATGAGTACATTCATTGAATTATCTATCATGTTCATCATTAAAATTGTTCCTTTTGATACTGGCCATTTAGTAAAACCAAAAATCATTGTTTGAGAAATAATAATCATAGCGAGAAATAATATAATCTTGAAAATCATTTATATGACATCTAAATCCTGACACCTTATTTTCAATCTATGACACCATAGATTTAATGAAGATCATACATGGTCATTATCTATTAAAATACATTATAATGGATCAGAAAAAATGTGAATTAGCCCATGAAGATCCACTAATAATGTCTATGTAGTTGTATAGTCTTAGACCCACTCATCATGCACTAGTGAAACTCGAGTTAATACCCAATACTCCCAATTAAAAGTTGATATATCTAGGTGCATATGTTCAATAGACAAATCAACTATTTAGTATCTAAACATGTATGTTTTTATAGGAAAACCTTGTTACATTCTTTACCATAACATAGGATTTCCTCATATAATTGGGCTTTTCCAAAGGGTTTACACTAATTTTTTATCTTCCTAGTTTCAAAAAACAACTAAACATTTCTTTGATATCAACTGAGGTGACCCAAAAATTACATATATAAGTAATAAATTATATTATATAAATATTAATTAAATAAAATTAATATCCATGTAATAACAATAAGTTATTTACATGTAATATCAACATCAACTCCAATTAAGTTCATCAAAACTAGCAATTTTGTTATACATATCATTCTTAAAATCTTTCTTCATATCATGGGGAAAAATAAACATAATAAATGTGAGAAATGATTCTATGTAAGGGTAAAAAAGGTAGATATCAATGATAATTTAATTTTAATAGGACTATAAGGTTATGAGAACATGAGATTAAAATTTTAGAACCATTCCCCACCATTCCGAGTTCATAATCATGAGTTATAGATTAAATATTGGAGGTTCGTAAGAAATTAATGATAAAGGAATCAAAGAACATCATCCATGAGTGTATAATATTTCCATAATATTTTGACATAAAATATTGGTATAAATTTTGGAATAATCATAATCATTAAAATATTATGTCCAAAGTACCCACCAAGACATTAATCACATGTTATGTTTGGGATAACCACCTATTCACCTATTTTGAGCATTTGTTAACCTCCTGTGTACCCTTTTTTGTTCCTAGAATAACGTCATGTGTAACCTTTGAGCTTATAACACATTAATATTTTCCAAATTAATTAGAGTGACTTATAATCTTGTTCACATACATTACACAATTAAAACAATGCATATGTGTTCTAGAATATCATAACACATTAATCATATAATCATATTATAACCCATGGAAATGAAATATATTTCATAATTATTTCATTATATCAAAAAGCAAAAAAATAAATAGGTTTTAGAAAGGTTTCATCATAAATTAGTTAACCTGTGGTAATGAAATAGGTTTCCTCAAATCATTAATAAATAATCATTATCATAATACCTATAAATATAGAAATTGGATGGAATCATAAGATCATTTACCTAGTAAAGATTAAAAATCTATAAATTATGTTAAAAAAATATGAAAAAATACCTTTAAAAGATCATTTTAACCTTTTAATTAAAGCTTGATAAAAATATCATTTTCTTTTGATAAAATTTAAACTTTAAATTCCTTGAATATTGAGAACATGATTTACATCAAAAATATCCGTGGAAATTTTAAATAAATCATCAAATGGAATAATGTTCAAGCCTATGGGAATATTATTTCATACTATATATATTAAAAGAGAACATAATATCCATACTTTAAAAAAATTAAAAAATGGTTTGTTTGAGAAATATTTTCTTTAAAAAATTTAAATATAAAGATTATAAAATATTTTAAAATGTAATTAAAATGAAATTTTTTAAAAAATTTCTAAATAGGTAAAAAATAAATATTTTTTTGAAGTGTACGGACATTGAAGAAAAATTTCCTCGACTAATGTGAAAATAATGTCTTGTTTTCTTTAAAAATAATTTCTCCATTATTTTAAGTACCAAAGATAGGAAAATAGAACTAATAAATAAAAATTAAAATAATTACTAGAATTGAAAATTATATATTTGGTTCAAAGTATTAGATCCATATAATTTCTCTCAATAAAAATTTATCATATAAAATCCTAAAATGAAATGAGATTAACATAAACACTTACCACTTTGGTAACATTCGAATCCAAATACCTTTGATGAAATAATTTGATTTGTGACTTTAAATATAATTAATTATGAATTTAAAATGATATAAAATCTAAAAGTGGTAATATATACACCTTATGAACATAAATAGTTTTAAAACATCAAACATTTCCCAATGAAAAAATATTGAGACGAAGAACCCTCACCTCAAGTTCAAATTTCATAATAAGCACTCTAACCTCTTGTATAATAAATTTAAATTTATTATAATTTTACAACATAACCATATATATATATATAATTATAATATCATATATGATCCACTTATATCATTTAAACATTCATTTATTAATAATATTTTTATAAAAATCGTTGTTTTTAGGTGTTCACAATATCATTTTTTCATGAATGTCTCAGTTCGAGAGTTTTGATCCTTACATATTAATCATGATTCCATTATATAAATAATAATAATCATGTAATAATAATGATATTTAATCATTATATAAATTTTTATTTCCATTTATGTAATGTTTTTATTAAAAATTAATTGCATCACTTCAAGGGGATGGTAGTCCGTACGAACGCACGTGTGATGTTTCCACTTTTTGATAGGTGGAATAAAGTAAAACTAAATTCTAATTCACCATTATAGAATAATTATTATATCATAAATATAATATATATTTATTAAATAAATCCTTATTACCACCCATGTAAAGTGAAAATGATAAATTAATCGCATCGCTTCATGGAGGTGGTAGTCTATAGGTACACACATGCGATATTTTCATTTTCCAATGATTGGGGTTGTAAGATGGTCAAAAAGGTATTATAAGTATAGAATAATGATTATGTCATAAATATAAAATATAAACATTAAATCCATAATTATAAATATCCATTTTTATTGTTTAAGGAAAATGAATTAAATCGCTATGAGAAGCGGTGGCCCACATGTACGCATGTGTGATACTTTTATTTATCATTTGATGGAAAAGATGTTGAAAATGGTTGTTTAATAATCATAAGAACATTTATATATATGATAATTTAGTATTTATTTTATTAAGGATATAATAGTTTTTGATAATGTGTAATAATAATGAAAATTGAAGGTTCTTTATTAAGAGTTATACCTTTTAATTGAGAAAAACATTAGATTACACCTTAAGCCTAGGTATGAAAGTATTATGAGAAAAAAATCATATATTATGTGGTTAGGGATGTTAAAAAATTATTTTTATAAGGATTTATCATGATAAGATGCTACTGATGTGTGTAGAAGTGAGGAGATAGTTGTCCTTTTATAATTGAGGGAAATGACACACTACGAATTTTTAAAAAGATTAAAATATATTAATGTATTATTCAAAAAATATGGCACAAAAATGACTCATATTATAATAAGGGATTATATATGATCTAAATATTTTCATGAAATTGTATTTATACTAGTTTATCTAGAAATAATACACTTATATTATATTTTAACCCTCTGATAAACCTATTTTAACCATAACTGTGGTAACAAAATATTACTCTTTTTATTATTGATTATCAAAAAAATTTAATTTCTCTCATTAATAAAATATTTAAATTATAATTCCATTTATGGAATCAATTTTATCTAATTTAATTTATATAATTGGAAGAAATTGATTTTAAAATAAACCCTCAAAATAAGATGAAAAGTATTTTTCTAGAAAAATGAAATATTAATTATAAAAATGTTTTTATACAATAATTAAACTTAATAAAAATTAAAATGAAATTTATTGTATTATGTATCATAAAAATCAAAAAATTAAATTCTTAAACCAATTAAAAACAAAACGGGTCTTTTTAAATACTTGAATGGAAAAGAGGATTTTCTATAAACAAAATCCAATAAAACCCTTTTTTGAAGAAATTATATTTTTAAAGCATAACATGACATTATAGAAAATAAAGTAATTATTTATTATGTATAAATTGGTATATATTATTGGGTGTATCCTTTTCATTTTAATTTTGATTTAGTTTTGATAATTACTTTAACCAATTATTATTTGTTTTCAAATAATTTTGTTTAAGTGTTTTAGATTTAGTATGTCATAATATTTATTTTTTATCTTAGGAAATATTGATACGATTCTTATGATTTTTTTTGAAAGATAATAATATCATAATAATATAATTTTTTTTATCTCTAAATCCTATTTAGTTGTTTTGATGGTGTAAAATTTTACTGAAGTATTTACTATCAGTTCAAGAGATTTTGTAGTTTTTATCTTAAAGTCACTTCAGAATTATGCTGATATCAAAAGTTACATTGAATAGATTCATAGGATAATTTTACCGTTGGATATATAATGAATTTATATAAACTGAATTAGTTTATAAGGAAGTTATAAAACTATGTTTTGATATATTTAAAAATCACTAAAGTTGCTTCATTAGTTTTGAAACTATACAATGAACAAACTTGAAGGAATACAATATTTATTTTACTATAAGTCCAAAAAATATCTAAATAACTCTAAAACCTATGGGATAGAAATAAAATAAATTTTATTTATTTCATAATTTTATATCAATGTCTAAATAGGTCATTTGTATGGTGAATAAATTGTATAAATTTATACAATTATTTTTGAGAACTACAGTTTTTGAATAATTTTATTGATTTAGATTTTTCAGATTACCAGGATATGTAGATGTTAGATTGATTCAATTATTGATCTATTATAATTATATTAATATTTTTTAAATATAATTATTATATTAAGAAGGATTAATCTATTATTAATGGGATCTAAAAAATCATTAATGTCTTTAAATGAAAACTATCCAGTTTCCTAATGGATTATTTGAACCCTACTTTCAGAATAGTAAAAGTATGGATCATCAACCCTAAATTTAGAATAATAATAGTATGTATAAAAAATAATACTTTAATAATAGTAAAGTATATATCAGAAACACTAATTTCATAAAATTAAAAGTTTGGATTAGAAACCCAGCTTTCAGAATAGTAAAAGTATGGATCAACAACCCTACTTTCAGAATTGTAAAAGTATGGATAAGCAACCCTAATTTCAGAACAGTTCAACCCTACATTATATTCAATGAACCATATGCTACTTTGATGAACCCTACTCATTGTTGGTAATGAACCCTACTTTGATGAACCCTACATTCAGTGAACCCTACAAATATGTTGGTAATAAACCCTAATTTTATGAACCCAAATTTAATGAACCCTAATTTCATGAAATGTAATTTTATGAACCCTAATTTCAAGAACTATATTTTCTTAAAACCTATATTCTGGGAAGAATATACCCTACTATCATACTTTTGCCTTGTGTTATTTTTAAAAAAAATCAAACTAAGCCTCTTGTTCATATCTTTACAAGATTAAACATTGCATCGAAAGAAAATAAATTCACTGAATACTTTTGAAACTAAAATATAGAATCATTACTTGATGTGAAATGAGATTTTAGAGTGTTTAATATAACTTTTTCTACAACATAACCTAATTTATATTTCAGTA
Organism: Viscum album; assembly: GCA_963277665.1. NCBI lineage: Eukaryota > Viridiplantae > Streptophyta > Magnoliopsida > Santalales > Viscaceae > Viscum > Viscum album. The sequence goes on from OY728123.1 coordinate 871,020,710, forward strand.
TGTTCTCTTCATGTGAATACAATACTTGCTGAAATAGTGATATATTATGTGCTACAAGATTGAAGGTTTAGATCAACTGTTTCAAGAGGAAAACTGATTTTGTGTTTCCAAAAATTTTACATGATGAAATGATGCATGATGAAATTTTATTTTATGCATCTTAGTGAGGCTCGTAACATATATGTATCATAATAAAACATTCTGAAAATAAGGATGTGTGAAGGATAACTCTTCTACACTAATTCCATATAAATAGGAACTTATTAAGTTAGTGATTATGATATGAAGGTCCAATGAAAGTTTTAATGGAATAAAAGGTGTAATAAAAATAAAGAATATAATAGAGTTTATTCACCTTATGATACTCTATTTTATATGTTTTATGATATTTCAATTTTATAAGTTTTTATCTAGAATTATTTCAGTAGTTTATCAGTTGGATAAATTATAATAAATCCAAATGATTATAGAATAAGAGATTAAAAAGTTTATTGTGTAGTATTTTAATAGAAAAAATTACTAGTTTATTCTAAGTTAATTTTTATAGAAAATTCGAAGCACACAATGTTATTCAAATTCAAATATTGGAATTCATATTCAGATTGTTCTCTTAGTTTTCAGGAACTATTTTGACAATATTTGAAGAGGTTTGAATGGATTCAAGCATTATTTTTCAATAATTAAATTCTACTGTTATTCTATATATTTTACCGAATGATTTATTCAACTTATTTGAAATTATAGTATTAGAGTTTTGTTCTACTGTAATAAAGAGGAAACAGTGATACACTATTCTTGGGATACTTATGAAGTATATAGACTCAATTTATTTTGAGTATCTAAAGAAAGAGGATAATAGTTAATACTGGATATTTATTATATATATATATATATATATACATCTCTCTTTTATTGGAAAAGAATACATATGAAAAAGAGTAGAGACATGAAAACTCTAACAAAAATAAGTGCTTAAATATTCTAGTACTCATCATTTTAAAGAAGATTGAAATATTATTTTTACATCATTATTCTCTCATGGTGTATATAATTTGGAAGCCTATGAAACATTTTCTAATATGTTTTCTACTGTTTAATTATGAAAAAGAATAACATGCGACATTAAAGATTATTTTGATACTGTTATACATTATTGAAGATCATCTACATCTTTCAGTTGCTACTGCAACTGTGAGCTAAACCTATTTCACAAAAAACTGCATCTCATATTTTTTATTTAGAGTATTGGTTGATTATTATTAGTCATGGTTGAGTTTCATATTCTTGGACTAAGCTATGGAAAATTTCGATTCTCTGTAAAAGAACCAAATGTCCTTGTAAAAGACTTGTAAAGTGTACACTACCTGTACCCAGCTGTGGAAGGTTTTGGGACAAGAGGAACTACTAGTGAAAATCACCAAGCTCATGGAATAGAGTGTTGGTGGAGTGGACTAGGGGATTTAAGTACCCCTAACCAATATACATCATTGTGTTTGTTTCCTTTTTTTTCTGCTGCTTTCTTGAGTTTAAAAGAGAAGGAATGGATTGCTTCATTTCAAGAGGGACATTTCAATATTGTCAAGTTTTTTAAAAGGACACAATTAAAACCCTCTTATATATTTGTATATAATTTAAAACCCAAGAATTAGTGTATAAGTCAAGTATCTATTGATTTTATTTGGTTCTAACAATCTTGAGTTAAAAATTCAGATGAAGACAAATCTAAATGGATGATCTTAGATAAAGTATGTCAATAATCCATGATTATTATTTTAATAGTGATAATTATGGATGATGGAAAGTTCACATATCTGTCTATCTAAATAATCTTAGTTTAAAAGTTTACATGAATAATTTAAAACCTTATGAAATCACCTGTGAACCATAAAAGTGGGATGATGTGAAGGAATATGAATATGACATTAATTCAAAGAAGATGAATTAAATTATATGTGGTCTTGGTGCTAATGAATTTAATTGAATTTCTCAATGTGTTACCAACTATGAGATTTGATAGACAATCATAGTTTCTTATGAAGAAATTAATAAAATGAAATAAGATAACAATGATGATGATTCCTTCGGAACTCCAATTTCAGAAACAAATTAGAGTTTAAAGCAGTTTATTGAGATGTGTGAAGTTGAGATGCAAACAGAAACTGAAAATCAGGTATCTATCAGAGAGGAGAATGTTTCAATCAATGTTTCGATGTATATATATTTTTTATTGTGCTCATTCAGGTTAAAGTGATGAATCTACTAAAAACTCAGAAGCTGAGAAAGAAAATCAATTGTTAAATATAAGTCTTATGGCTCATGTTAATGAGGTATAATCATATTACCCTAAAAATTATGATCTAGAAATTTTTTCCCCTGATGAACGTGATAAATATTATTCTATGCTTTAACAAAAATTTTAATCCTTAAAGAAAGATCACAAAAAACTTAGAAAATATTATGATTCTATTTCAATTGATAATGAGAGTTTGTCAAAATAGATTGTTGATTTAGGATCAAATTCTTCCAAAATCTCTTGTGATCTGCATGAAACCAAAATTAAAGAATTTTTTGGATTGAGTTGATAATTTAAAGCAACCTTCAAGTATGCTTATTAAGGTATAAAATTATTCGAAGCAAATTCTTGGTGAAAATAAAATTCCTAAAAGAAAATATTATTTTAGAAAATATCAATTTTATGATGTAAAGCATGTTCATTATTCAAAAGTATTATCTAGATTTAATTATAAAAATGTTGATCAAAATAAACATATTTGGTTACCTAAATAATTTGTTTCTAATAGTACTAGACCAAAAATCATAAGGCTAGAAAAAGGCATTTGTATTTGATATTTTTTAGGATTTTTTTATTGAATGTGATTTCTATATCATCAAGTAGTTTCTTTAAAAATACAAGGATAATTATTTTAATTATTTTATAAAGGAAGAACATCTCATAAGTAGTTCATTATTTGAAAAATATCATAGAGATATAACTATTGAAATCTATAAAATATTTTATTTTTCATTTATTTATTTGATTTAAATGCAATAACTATTTTATACATTGGTAGAAAAACTTTTTTAATATTTTATATTTATTCCCTAAACACTTGATCAATCCTATGATTAAAATGTTAAAAAATTGTCTTATTATATTATTTGATGAATTAATTAATTAATTAATTTTATTAATGAATATCAAACATTCTATTAGGATTTTATATAAATGGTTATCTTGTGTGTAATCATGTGTTTAATTTTTGACTATTTAAATTAATTTCATGTGTTAAATTAATCTATTATTGAAGGTGATAAATAATTCTATTATTAGATAAAAATATTTTTGTCACTTATGAAATATGAAAATTTTACATTAAATTATTTGAAAATCCTTTAATAAAATTCATTTAAAATCCTTTAATTTTTTTCATTTAATTTTCTTGAAAGTATTTTCATTAATTTATTAATATCATAAATATTTATGCTTGGTCTTAGGAAAGGGTTATTTTAAATATTTATCATTTCTTTAAATGTTTTTTATTATTTCATGAATTATGTGTTTTAATACATATTTCTATTTCATTACAAACCCTTTTTATTCATTAAATAATATGATATATGTTTTCATGGCTCCTTGATTATATTTTTTTTATCCTTTTAAAGGAAGCATAAATTTAGGGGGAGTTTATATTACTTCATGTATTCATAACATATAATACATATCATTATCAAGAATACATATTTTTATAAAAGGGGAAGAAAATATTGTATTTCAAATTTAAAATATTTTTGAGAATAATACTAAAATTTTGAATTCCCATTCTTTATAAAAAAGGGTAAATATATTGTATTATTTAATATACTCAAGATATAATCTTTTTATTCATAAAAAAAGGGGGAGAAAAATCTATTATTGAATTAGGGTTTTGTAATTATCAAAAAGGGGGATAATTTTTAGTGGATCCTTGTCATTCTCATTTTGATTTACTTTTAATAATTAATTCAACCCATTATTCTTTGTTTTCTAATAATTTGGTTTAAGCGTTTCAGTTTTAGTATGTCACATTATTTATTTTATATCTAAAGAAATATTGATCTAATTCTTATAGATGTTTTTATTATAAATATAACATGATTATATTAATTTTATATTTTTATTTCTAAATACAATTCAATTGTTTTGAGGGTGTAAAAAATCATCAATGCAGTTACAATCAGTTCAAGTGATACTTAGGTTTTTATATTATAATCAATTTAGAATTATGATGATATCTCAAGATATATTGAACAGTTTCTCTGAAAAATTGTACTATTAGATAGATAATGTATTTATCTAAAATAAATTAGTTTATGAGGAAGCCATAAAATTATATTTTGATACTCTATAAAAATAGATAATTTGGTGCAATAGTTTTGAAACTATATAATGAACTGACTAGAAAACCTACTGTATTTATTTAAATGAAAGTTATAAAGATATTAGAATAACTTGAAACCTATAAGGATAAAAATCCATGAAGTTTAGATTTATATAACTAGTTTACATCAAAGTCTGAAAAGGTTATTTGGATGGTGAATAAATTGTCTAAATGTCTAAGATGATTTTTTAGAATTGAAGTTTTTCCAGATTGTCATCACTTCATTTTTTAAATAATATCAAGATCTTTAGATGTCAGATATATTTGATTCTTGATCCCTTTGAAAGATCATAATATTTCATAAATATAATTATTCTAGGAAAAATGATTATCATGTTGTTAAAGGGATCTGAAAAATAGTTTAAGTCTCTAAATGCAAGATTTCCAGTTTTTTTATGTATTATTTGAACCCTAATTTCAGAATAATAAAAGTATGGATCGACAAACCTACATTAAGAACATTAAAAGTATGGATAGGAAACCCTAGTTTTTGAATAGTAAACGTATGGATCAACAAAACTAATTTTATAATAGTAAAATTATACATATGAAACCCTAATTTGGTAATAGTAAAATTATGGATTCATAACCCTACTTTCAAAATAGTGCAACCCTATATTAGATTCAATGAACCATATGCTACTTTGATGAAATCTACTTTGATGAACCCTTGTTTCAGTGAACCTACACTACATTGGTAATGAACTCTACTTTAATGAACCCTACATCCAATAAACCCTACACTACATTGTTAATGACCCCTACTTTGATGAAAACTACTTTGATGAACTCTACTTTCATGAACCCTACTTTCATGAACCCTATGTTCATGAACCCTACATTCTTGAATCCTACATTTTGGGCAGAATATACCCTACTTTTCTACTACCTCCGTGTTTTATTTTTCTGAAAAATCATACAAAGTATCCTATGAATATATTTATAAGATGAAACATTACATCCAAAGAGAATAAATTCACTACATAATTTTGTAACATGATCCAAAATCAGTACTTGATGTGAACTAAGATTTTAGAGTGTTTTTTGGAACTTTTTATGCTATATAACCTACTATATAATTTATAAAGTTATCTTCATGTGGATAAAGCACATTCTAAAAAAATTGATATGTTTTGTACTACAAAGATAAATGTTTAAATCCACAATTTCATGTGGAAAAGTGAAGTTGTGTTTCTGCCTTGTTTATATGATAAAACTCTATATGATGAAAGTTTATTTGCTGCATCTTTAAGAGGCTTATAACACATATTTATCATAATAATATTTTTAAAAAATAATAACCTGTGAAGGAGAACTCTTATACTTTAATGCTACATGAATAGGGAATTTTTTTGTTAGTGATTTCAATATAAAGTTCTATAGAATTTTTTTATGTAATAAAAGGTGGAATACACTGAAAGCGGAGCATGATGTTTTAGTAGCTTAAAATACCATTTTTAAATGTTTTAATGTATTTAAATATACTGTTATTTATCTAGAATTATTTAATCAGTTTATTAGTTGGATAAATTATAATAAATACAAATGATTATTGATAAAGAGATTGAAAAGTTTATAGTGTATTATTTTGAGATAAAAATGACTAGTTTATTCTAATGTCATTTTTCAAGTAATGTTAGAGGACACAAAGTTATTCAAAATCAAATAGTTGAATTTATGTTCATATTATGATGTTTTTTTAAGAAATATTTTTACTATATTTAAATATGATTGAATGTATTTAAAAGGCTGTTTTAAATCATTTTACACTGCAATTATTTTGGATATTTTACTGAAATATTTATTCAATTTATATAAAATTATTTTACTAGAGATTTATTCTATAGGAATAAAGATGTAATGGTGCTATGCTATTCTTGGAATATTTATGAAGGCTATTGACTCAATTTATTTTGAATATCCAAAGGAATAGGTGTGTAGTTACTACTGGATATTTATTCCCAATATATATCTCTCTTTGATAGGAAAAGAATATATATAAAGAAAAGAAGAGATGTGGACACTCTGAAAAAAATAATGTTCTAAAATATTCTTATGTTCATCATTTTAAAGAAAAAATAAATATTCTTTTTTACATCCTAATTATTTTATAGTGTATATAAAAAGGAATATTTCACTACACTATCTAATATATTTTCTGTTGTTCAAAGAATAAGAAAAATCTTGTGCGATATTAAATATCATTTTGCACCTACTATGAATTATTTAAGATTATATATATTTGTTAGTTACTATTGAAACTATGATATAAAACTATTTTACCACAAAATTCATCTCATCTATTTTATTAGGAGTATTTGCTTCTTGGACTGAGTCCTTGTGGGGTGTTAGCTTCTCGATCTAAGCTATGGATACTTACCATTCCCTATAAAAGAACTATAAGGCCTTGTAAAAGACTTGTAATGTGAATACTACATATACTTAGTTGTGTAAGGTCTTGTGATAAGAGGAAATACTAGTGAAAATCACTAAAATCATGGAGTAGAGTGTTGGTGGAGTAGACTATGGGATTTATGTTCCCCAAACCACTATACATCATTGTGTTATTTTCCATTATTTATTTCCACAACTTTATCTACTTTAATAGAGAAGTAATGGATAACTTTATTTTAAGAGGGATATTTCAATGTTGTCAATATTCCTTAAAGGACCCAATTTACCCCTGTCTTTTGTCTTTGTCATATCCATTCCAACAAAACATATATGAATTATCTAAAACCATTATAAATATTTTTCATATTTTTATTATCACTTTGAATACCTTCTAATTTAATATCTCAAACATAATTATCACATTTATATAATATCATTTTTATAGTATATCACAATTAACATAAATATCGATTGTCTGTGTTATGTAATCAGCAAAGCATAAAATTATTTTAAACAAATTTCTTGGAATTTTTATTTCTAGATATTTAATGTCTCCATGGATATATGATTATATTTTTTATTATTCACATTAAGTGGAATTTATATCTTGGATGGGAGAATACAACAGTTTCTAGAAAATATCAAGTTATCCATCACGCTGTCTAAATTATATAGGAGTACTAATTTTGAAGGTAGTGTTGAAATGGGAAAAGAACCATGGTGTTGTGATGATGATGGAGGATTTTGATCATGGTTAATGATTTATTTACTACTTCTATAGGGGATTTTGTTCCATTATATGGGTATTCATATGGAAGTATGAAGAAAATAGGAGGCCATGACGAGTTCAGAGATTATTTTATATAACAAATTCCTTGAGTTAAGTTTCTGACTCCCAGAAGATTAAGTCTGATAAAGTAATCAATTTTTAGTTCAATTTTATGGGTTTTGAATGGTTTAACTATTTTTCTTGATTTTTTAGATGGAAAGGGATACTTTAGTAGGACTTTTTTTGATCAAAATTTCATACTCAAGAAGGTTTAAATCTCAAGAAGGATTCAATAACCTGTAGATATAGAAAGAGACTAAAATTTCTCCAATTGTTCCCATAATACCATCTTAGAATAAGGTGTGGAATGACATGATTCCTAAGTTTAATGGAATTTGGAGGATTTTTAATGGTCAATATATTCTTGTAGAGTAATGGGGATTTATTGTTTTTGAAATCATTGGAAAAGGATTCTAGCTCTAGAAAAATATGCTCAGAAATAGTTTTGTCATGTCTAGGATTATATGAATTAAAGAATTACCATGAGGTATTATTTTCATTAATGTAACAAAATAGAAGGGAATAAAAGGATTAGAATTAAAAATTTTGTGAATTTTTTCTAGAACATGATAGTAAAGAGTGCAATCTTCAGTGGTCATGGATGAAATTCAATGTCCCAATGGTTTCTCTCAAGAAAATAAAATGTTAAAAAATATAAATTAAATTAAAAGAACTGTGATTTAGGTAGACTAGATGTTCATATATAATATGAGAGTATGGTGTGAATAGATGTCTATAAGTTGAATCACTGTTATTTTAATCATCTATAAAGTTTTTGGAAGGATTTGACCACACCCACATTGAATCCCAATAAAGGACAACTATAAGCCCAGGGCGTGTGTTTCTTAACACAGTGGTGATGGAGAAATTGATTTTTTTCATCTCTATAGTAATAATATTTGGAATATTTTTGGGGAAATGCAAGGTCATATAAAACCAAGGTGGGAACCTTGAAATTATCTGGACCAAGTTGAAGAAGTTAGAGAAAATGAATATGAAGGGTCTTAGTTTCACTAAAAGAAGATTCAATTGGAGTTTTTCATGTTGATTACATCATAATTTCTGGAAGGTGTAGTTTTACATAAATTTAATTTTAATGATGTCACCGAAGCTCACTATTTGGGTAAAATATTAGGATATAGAATCTTATAAAGTTAGTTTTTTAGAAGAAGACCTATGTTAGAGAGAGTACATGGACATGATGCATGACACAACTTGATTGATCAAAAGTTCAGTAATGTCAGAGGATTGGAACTTAGTTTCTTTTATACATAAAAATATTTTCATAAAGATATTAAGAAGAGTTTCACAGATATAGAGTAATGGTATATTGGGGTTCTTAAGGTGAAAGGAATATTTCAATCACTCAGATCATGCATGGTCGGAAGGGATAATTGAGTGGAGAACCATATAGTAATGAAAAAAGATGATTTATGAATATAATTTGATCTAATAAGCCTTTAGTGTGATCGTGATAATGATATTCGAGTGGGATTTTGTAGGATTTGATCTATTAAAATAATTCTTAAGAGGGATATTATTAGGTTTGATGTGATAAATGTTTTCTAGGTCAAGTGTTGAAGCTTTGTAAGTATATACATTGGATGTAATGAATGAAATTAAAAAAAACCCTTAACGATTTCTAAATTTCTCAATTAAAACCTTACAAGGCTTCTAAATCCTGAATATTCCATGAGGACTTAAACTAGTTTATTACCATTATATCCTAACTCAACCCATTGGTACCCCTCTAGGGTGAGAGTTGAGATGAATTGTACCACTCCAAGCCCATTTTCAAGAATCCTAGGGCTGGATACTAGAACCAAGAAGGCATAATCACACACATGGGAACTTATCCTATAATAATTTTTAATATATATAAAATGAAATACATATAATAAAACATGAAAATAACAATAGTATATAAATGAATTTATAAACTATATATTAATCAATGTATATAAAATAGATATAAACCATCACACCTCATGGAAAACCTCAACCAGTAACCATAATAAATGAACCAAAATATCATGTAATAGATTTTTATTAAGAAAAAATCCACTCCTTTTAGTAAGGAACCTTAGAAAATAACCATATACCAACATGCACCAAGGATTCTATAAGAGGTGTTTTTATAGAAACCACCACCTCCCGGTGTTACAATGCATCATCCAGTATCTCCTCTGAAAAGTTGATCTATCTCAATGATCACAAAGTATAAATCCATACTGTGAAACATATATAGAGACAAATCACCTATGGTAACAATACACATGTAGGGTTGAGTATAAATATACCTATTTCGATGCCTAGAAATAACAATGAGACTGGAAATACCTAGTCAGCTCAAAACCCCTAGTGCAAGAATGTAACTAGGCAAAGAGAATCCTAATATACTTTGTAAGATAAAAATATAGAAACAAATGGAATTATCATATTAAAAAATATTTTACCTTCTATATAAAATAACATACAATTATCCATGTTAACATATCTTAGCTAATTCATTATGCATTCGATGTTTATGTCCCAACTACAAGTCAAAACTCAATGGTGATCCAAGGTAGTAGGGGAATCATAAAACCACTAGAGTTTATCTCATCCATACTTAAGTGTTTTAGGAATAAAATAAAATCATTGAATCCATGTCATAAAATAATAATAAATTAATCCATAATCCTCAGGTCACAACAGTAGAACTAAAGAGTGAAACTACGCATCATCAGAGTAAAGTATATCAAATTTCATAGCTTGGATCCAAAAATACCCAACACTATAAAGGAATATTGATTACCCAAAACACTAAAAAATATAGCTCTATATAACTATCTAATATATTTTAACTCCACAACATCCCTAAGTAACATCAGTAAGGGGGATCTTTACCCCACTAAAAGACACCTCAGTTGAGAGGGTAACTAAATCCTATAGATGAATTGTTCCCCATCATTTATAGTGTACATCCTCTAAGATGGTTACCGTCTCCATGAGTGGAAGACCAATACCCCGTAATAATAAGAGGTTTACCAATAACACTATATAAATTTAGGACTCATACCCTAGAGATGCATATACTTAAATATAGTTACCAATCATATGGATACTTTAATCTTCTTCCCACACACATCAACTTCTCTAAAAAACTATAAAAATATAACATCCCTGAATATATGTCAAATATAATGATGATATATGTATCATCATGTTATACATGAAGAAAACATATAATGTAATTATTACATGTATAAATGTAACATCCCCATCCTGGTGGACACTAAACCGGTGCCTTGATCCGAGTAGTCACATAACCTCAGGCATCCCTCCCTATATGCCAGAGGATACCGACTATTAGCAAAGGTCTATAGGGATATGTTGGGGAAAATATATCCACTTATCAGAGTAATAACATAGAAAAAAATAGTATGAATAGATATAAGAACCAATTAGAACCATAAATGGACCACATAAAACCAAATCCAAAAAATAACCAAGTAGCACATACTATAAAAATATGATGGATACACTATAAGCTAGGAAGTCAGACAAATAAAATTCAAAACCAAAAATACCAAAATACCTCAAACATGAACACGATCCCTAAACCAATATTGACCTTCCATGAACCAACAGATCATCCCATGCACAAACCAAACACTAAGCCTTTATTTGGAACATGTACAAGAAAATAATTATCATCTTCTTGGGTACCCAAGTACCATGGCGACCTAATGAGGGTTTGAGAACAACTCATTAGGCCACCACCAATGGAATCTATGAAATAACTAGTTTGTCGAAAAATGTATGTAGATGATAAAAGTGGAATAAATAAACAGGGAAATAAAATAAATAGGTCTCACATTTTAGCAGTTATTAAACAACCAATTTATCCTCTTATGTTCTATAGGGTCAGCAAGCCAACTAGACTTGCTCCGGTCACACCATGAGCTGTATCCATAGTATAGGGGTTACATACCTTTAATCGAAATGGGAATTCAATAATCAATGAAAAATATTAATTTACTCTGTAGCCTCAATCTGGTAATCAAGCCATGTCCATATGTTTGGGAAGTATAGAGCCTTATTACGATATCCAAAACCATGCAATGTTTATATGTTTAAGAAAAATAGAGCCTCATTTTACAATCCTAAACCAAATAATACATTATTGGGCCTAGAGTATCAGTGTTTCCCAACACAAATAAGGAACCTTAGTCTATAAGTTAGGATAAAAAAGCCTCAGTCCGATATCCAAACACTAACAATACATAACACTTACCTTAGAGCCTCAGTCCAGGTATTCATCTCCCATTCATTCATTAGGAGCATAGAGCCTTAGCATGACTCCCTAACCAATGTATTATAGAGGTGGGGTTGAGAGACTTATTCTAACCTGAATTACAGTCATAGAACCATAAGTCTAATAGCCCACATACCACTAAAACATGTGCACATGATTCATTAAATAGTCAACATATTTACCATTTACATGCCTTAACTCATTTCAACACATATTTTCTTTACAAACTGTCAGTCCTTAAACCCAAAATACCATTATACCAAACAACCACTTATTCCACATTAATAACTTGAAAAAAACGAAAATAAATTTTTATTTCAATTCATGATAACACAAAAATATATATACTCATTCAAAATCATCTCAAATCCACCCCTTTTAAACATGAGTCTTCCTCTTTGAAAAACCAAACCATAAACCCATGATTTCCTTTTAATTTCCAACCATTTAAAATAATCATTATATAATTTTTACAAAAATGGAAGCCACATCATCATTTTAAATAATCATTATAAATCTATAAATATAACAAATTTCTAAATCACCTTGAGGTCATCACATCCTTTTAAAACATTTCACAGTTTCAAAAAATTATATTCCTATTCAAAAAAATATAGTGGGATCAAATCCAAAACAGATAATTCAAACCATTTCAAAAACCCCTTAGGCATTTCAAAAAACTAGTATAAACTCATTTAAATTTACACCTTTTTAGCCATATTTATAAACCTATTTAACCATAATAACTTATTCATTTTCAAAATTTCCCTATATCAATCTTTACTATTTAAATCACCCTTTTAAAGGGTTTGGCATACACCATGGATATCCCAAAATACTACCTCAAATAATCGATTGACATAATGGGTTTTGTAAAGGTATTTTTACATCACACTAAGGTCCAAATAAATTTCCATATCCAAAGACAAAAAAAACATAGAAATTAATACATTGGAACAACTGCATACACATATTAAACATCGAGACTATGATGAAAAGATTTAAGGCCACCTAACTCATGATTGGAGAAAAATTCTCATAAAAAAACAACCCTCTATATAAACTAAATTGTCCTCAACCAATGAGATGAATAACAACCTACAAAAACATGGGTTTTAAATAGTTGGAAGGAGATGAAACCGCACACCAATACTCTTCCATAAAATGGATGGAAATTGATTTGAAGACTTACTTAGAGCTCCGATTCACACTAAAAGACACTCCAAATGACTAATAATCAAAGTATAATCATACATGGAGGAGGAGGGGATTTCTAGTTCATCACCCTAGTTATAGGGATTCTAAGGGGAGGAAACATAGATGAAGACACATTTTAGTTTGAGAGGAAAAAAATGGGAAATTACAGCTATTTAAGGGACGCATGGTTTGGCCTCATTGTTGAAAAAATGGTGTTCCAACCATCAATATCACAATATTTAAGAGGGGAAAGTCTACATGGTCTCCTGGGAGCACCCACACAGTTTGAAAACTCTGTGGTGATCATGATCCAGCCTTTATCCGAGAGGAGTTCTGGATGCACGGTTTCCCTATCTAGGTGCACAGTTAGTACTAACCATGTGCTAACCATGCGTTGCAAATTGTTTGGCCTCCTTAATCATCCATTCATATCCCATAACCCTATGTCACCCCCAAAACATCCCATATAACTGAGAACCACTTAATTAAAAAAAAAGTCCATTTTAACCAAAATCTAATCAGGCACATACCTTCATGAAAGATTTGGATCTTATAACCACCCCACATTATAATGACTCATCATCAATCAATACTCCACATACACCACCAATACCTAAAAAATGGTCAGGACATGGGGTAAAACAATCAACATTCATCTCCCATGTTTCCACCTAAACACGACCAAGGCGTCACCACACTCAGACCAAATAAAAAGTCTTACATCATTTCTTGTTTTGATCCACAATCATGAACTCAATGCTTATCAAAGGACATATCCACAGCAAACTCATAATTACCAAAATAAAACATAATATAAAAGTCTAGGTATCATCACTAAAACACCACAAAAAAAGATACTTCCAAATAACTACACTACCATAAGAGTGCCAATAAAAACACCTTTTTTATCCTCTACAAAAATTATGGCCCAAATATCTTGGTTCTATCTCAACCATTCTTTTAAAATTCGATCGTGAACCATGCTCGAAATCACAAAAGGAGTACTATGATTTTCAAACCACATTCCCCTGACCTATGTCAGCATACAACTCAAGGCCCATGACCTCATTCCATATCCATACATCTGAAGAATAACCCAAGAATAAATCTCATCTTAAGGTACTCAACTGATCAAAATCCAAGCCTATACCCATCAACAAAACTGAAAACACTAATATTTCTCTTACCCAAGCACATCCAACCCATAACACCAGTCAATTCACCAACCTAACATTTCCTACTATCATACTCCCCACTATATGCTTTAACTCACCATCATTATATTTTGGTGTTTGGTAACTTTATCATCGAAAGGACCATCATAACCTCTACCCAAATTTCACAACATTATTTATTCTCTTCTAAAATAACCACACTCAATCATCCATGGGAAATCCACCCAATGATAGATTGCATCCTTTCCATAAAACCATCTGGAATGAACATGTAGACTCTTTCCCTTTGTGGAATAATAAAAAAATTGACCACTCTCATGTTTTTATTCATTTATGAGGCCCACATTCTATCAAAACATTAAACCACAGGTGGAAAATACATACCACATATTTTCACTTAAGTCATACCACCATCATCTGACATAACTGTCAAAGTTATTCCATGAATTCTGGTGAAGCTTTACCATCATGGATCCACTAATCTCCAAGAAATCATTGTTCTCCAAGAAACCCTTCAATATTCTTAACCCAAACACAACTGTTATCCATACGTCCACTAATGAAAACCTGGACCTTCTTCAAAAAACATTTTAATTCTCAGAACACACTCATATTAACTATTTTCACACCACTACTTCACATGACCCAAAATGTATTCACACTTAATGAAATTCTCATTTCACCCAATCCCAGCTATCTAAGTCCATGTATGTCTTTTTATGAGGTTTTAACACCAAAACTCTATTTCCATCCGCCATTTTCATGGATTATATTGACCATCTATGAATATAACATAGGAATCTCAAATTCCTATCACAATCACCCTAAACCCAAAGCCAATTCTTGTCCCAATAAACCATCACATACAAGGCCAACTTGACCTTCCCTAAGGAATCCAAAAATGTTCCTCACAGGTCTCTATTTGAAAACAAGATTCCACCTATTTTTCTCCACATTTTTCTCTACACTTCCATGAATAACATAACTCCGCCACCTTATGTGGTTCGTTGTTACCACTAATTAAACAATTTCAACCACCAAAGCTCACAATTTGATCAAAAGATAAACCCAAAATACTAGATGTGTCCATCTAGATTACATCATAACTACAAAACAAACATCACCCACTAATCATTCCCAGCTTTTGAGAACTTCACCCATGAAACTCTTCATCATATACTCCATCAAGAGGACCTCTCCCATAACTGGTCGATGGTGTACTCCCCCACCATATGTCTCCCACACACATACCACTCCATGTGTGTATCCTCCATGTGTATCCATTTCCATTCAAAACACATTTAGGTATATAGTTGTAAGTCCGTACCTCTCTTAGCATACCCTTGATGAGGTCAATGTATTGGACAAGGCCATCACTAGATAAAATAATGATTAGAGGTTGTTGATGAAACCCAAAAAAAACTATCCATCACCAACGTCACCTCCCATCATGAGGAAACCTTATCCCTCCAAAAGTCTTGGGCTTCCCTACTAGCCACGGTCCCATCAACAATCAATCACCATAACTCGAATGGAGTTTCTAACCAAAACTCAACACAACCTCACGACCCTCTGCCATGTGGTAATGATCCAATATTCCCTTTGGAACCATTTTCATCACCCCACTCGTGTTCTTCCAACACGAACCTAGTGATTTACATAGAAAAAAATTACCACCACATTGATCCACAAACCAACTTTCTTGCGCATAATCCATGCATCCCAATATGGTCACACATAAAAATGATCAGAACTTATAAAGAGACACCTATTCACCTATCCAAAATGTATCATTCCTTACCATCATGTTACCACATCTAGACCTCATCAGATCCTATTGGATTGGTATAGATATATACTCTTCGGATGTTGTTGGGACAAATGATTACAAACCATACTACACACTAGGATTCTACTCTATGGTTCTAGCTCCATAGTGAGATCATTAGATGTTGCCGGGGGAAATATGCCCCTACTCTAGGGGCCAAAGGCCCCTGACCCAAATGTTGGGGCACTGTAGCAGATCTGGAAAACTATTGAAGTGCATACCGACTGACACTGATAGTGAACTATAGAACTATAGACATTGGAATGACTACTGTATAATATTAAACTTTGGAGACATCAATACTATATATCCATGGAATTCTTACTATCGGTGACTATAGTAGCTTGGATTTAGGTGGATGTGACACTGTAGGGATGTGAAATTCCAACCAATGTTCATTTTAGTATAGTGGAATTTTGGTGCAGTTGGTGGAATAGTGCTTCATATTTTTATTATCCCATTTTCGGATGTGGTTATAGGTTTTAGAAACATTGAGATACTCCCTATAATTGTTCCCCTAAAACTAGTGAAATTTATTCCCCTCTATGGATGTAGGGATAATTTCCCAAACCACAGAAATCAATGTGTCCTATGTGATTCATTATTATGTTTTTTCTTCATATGCAGACCTATTCTATCATTGGGACTCACAATGTTTTCACAAAAACTGGTATCAGAGGTTGAGTTCAGATTTCATGATTTGAATGATGAATATAAAATAAGTAAAGGTAAAGATTGAATTAATTGAAGGAACTGAATTTATCTAATAGAGGATACAGATAAAATACAATATCAAACAGAATAGAATTAATTTACCACTTCTGGGTTTAAGTAAAATGGACATGGAGCAGTCAGAGTAGGATCTGCTGGATTAATAGGTTCTGGGAGTTGTGCACCTTACATTGGAAAAAAACATGATGTTCAACATTAAAGAAGAGGAGATTATTAATTGGATGATGAAAGATCTTACGAATATGTATGTGAATACATTTGAATAAAAAAAAATTTCACTTAATGATACAATTGTTCAATCTGAAAATGGTTTAAGGGAGAATTGTTGCAGATCACATCAAAGAATCTAACACCATCATAAGTCATCTGACGTCCATGGAAATTTCACTTGGTGATGAGGAATGTGAACTGGTTTTAATATATTTTTTACTTAACAATTATGAAGAGTCTTAATAGCTGGGAGAAGTTCCTCATTAAATGCCAGGATGGTTATGAAAGATGTGGGTGACCTGATCCTCAGTGAGGATATTCAAATTAGAGAATCAGGTAGATTATATAGTTTTTCATTGAATTTTCAAGGAAGTGGAATATATTTGAAGATATAGAATCACATAGGAGGATAAAATTCAAGATTCAAGAGCCAAGAAAAGGAAACGAAGGATGGTCTTACCTACTAGACTTGAAGGAAGAAAGAAAATTCTAGGAAAGAGAGCGGTGAAAAATGGAAGGCACCTAAAACTAATAGATAAAGCACGATGGATGAAGGAACTGATGATGAGTTACTTTTGAGTGTGGATAACCCTATTGAGTCTTTGATTTTAGAATCAGAGGAATCTTTTCATTCCACATCAGATAAGTGTTTCCTAAAAAATTCTGTTTTTGGAAATTTTGGAAAGGTATATCTTGCTGATGATAAACCCTTACAGATCATGGGGAAAGGTGATGCATGAATCAGGATAAATAATGAGAGTCTCTTGGTTATAAAAAATGTGAGTTATATCCCTGGTTTAAAAAGAAATATTATTTCTATTGGGAAGATTGATGATGAAGACTTCAGTACCAAGTTTACTGGTGGTGCCTAGAATATTAAGAAGGGAGATATGGTCATAGATCATTGAGAAAATAATTTCACCCCATACAATATAATAGGAAATTATATGGATATGGTTGCATCAGTAAATGTTTTCGGGGATTCACAACTATAGAACTATAGGGTAGGCCACATGAGTGAGGAGGGGATGACATTGATGGAAATAAATGGAATGATACAAGAGATAAAGTGAGTGGATGTTGTCCTTTGTAAAGACTGTATTTCAGTAAAGTTGAAGAAGTTGTCTTTTGCAAAAGGAGACAGAACAGTGAAGGCTAGGAAGCTGGACTAAGTGTACACAACTGTTTAGTGGCCTACACCAGTACATTCCATTGGAGGATCACAATATTAAGTGACATATGTTGATGAATAATAAGATAAGTATGAGTTTACATTATAGAAATAAAATATGATATGTTTCTAATGTTTTAGAAGTTTAATATTATAGTGGAGACTGAGTCAAGATCAAAGTTGAAATTTTTGTGGTCTAAAAATGGTGGAGTGTATGAAAGTCATAAGTTTAGAGATTTTTTTTTCTAATAGTGGAATTTGGTGGGATAAGACTACCCTTGGAACACCATAGTAGATTAGATTAGCTTGAATGTAACACCCCAAAGTTTTTTGAATTTTTTTTGAATTCATTTAATCTTTTTGATATTTTTCATTTCACACAACACTAAAAATAGTTTTTATATTAGATCACTAAGTTTGGATTGTGTTATATAAAACACCAAGTTAATCATGCACTAAACTGAACATAAATTTTATCATGATATACATGAAACATCGAGGATAGTGTACATTACATGAAAGATTGACTTTCTCTGATGGATTGCATAACACACAAGACTGAGTTTTAGAGAACAATAATATATTATTTAAAATATAATTATTTAATATACTAATATATAACTTAGACATTACGTTGGAATTTATAAATAGGATTCAATAATTTATGAAAATACATTTTTGAATTAATTAGTTACATATTAATTAGAAATTAATATAAAAACCAATTGAATATAAGGGGAATATTTTTATAAAACTACTTTTATGATCACAATGAAATTTTATTATAATAAATTAAATTAATTACTATTGGTGAATGATATTATTGAAATATATATTTTATATATTCTATTATATATTTTTGATATTAATCCTATATATTTGGTAAACATAAGATAAAAACCAACCCAATATTTCCCATAAAAATCAATATTTTTATAAAGAAAGTTTTACCGAGTTTTAATGGCGAGCCTATTTTAAATCCATTGTTTTTAGAAATTTTATAAATTTAATTTTAAAAATAAACTTAATATTGAAAATGAAAACACAAATATTATCTTATGGTGATTTTTTTATTTTTCTATGGTGTTTCATTTTTTAATGAATAGTGAAAAATACTGAATTTTAATTCCAAACTTCTTTTTTAACAAATTTATTTATAGTGTTAAATTAAATTTTAATTTTTTAAAGTTAAATTATATCAATTATTTATAAATTAACTAATTTTAGGTATTTTTAATCAATTTCACATTGAAATTGAATATAAAAACAAATAAACTTTTGAAAGTTTTCACTTTAAAAACCAACATTGTCGTCCCGTCTGTGAAATTAAATTTAAATTAATTTCTAACACTTTTGTGGTTTTAATTTAGAAAAATTGATTTCATTTTTTATATCATCATAATTTATAATTTCTAATAATTTCACCGTAGTTTTTGACCAGAACTATTAGTGAATATAATTAAATTTAATTACAACGATTAAGGTGAAATTAAGCTTAATAAGAGAATAAAACTTAACCTTAAGGGACCAAATGACCGATCCATTTGTCCAAACCCCATTTTAAGTCCATATTTCTCCCATTAACGTTTAATTATGATTTTTTTATTTATTATGACATTTTTAGGTAAAAACTTGGGTACACAAAACTTGTTTTCAAAAAATACCAAGTGTGTCCCCTCATTTCCTTATAAAAGGCCACCACCTCTCCCTATTATTCACATATATCAAACCACTTAGGTTTATCCAAGATCTAATAAATTCAATTAAAAAAGGCCCTATATTCCTCCTTTAATACATACTTTATGCAGAATGAAATCCTAGGAATCCCTTTGGTGAAAACCAAAAGGAGTTGCCCAAAGAAAAGGTAACATCCTTCCTCTAGATCCTTTATTTTGTTTTCATTATCCACCCCTACACTATTATTATTCAATTATTATACAAAAAGAAGTATAATAAATATAATTATATGTTTTTATGCTATGTTTTTAACCTAAAATTATACACAATTCCATCTAATGGGTAACAAACATACTATTTATGTGTACGATGAACCACCACCTCACAAAATGATGATTATTCATTCTTCCTTTACCGCATCTCATGGAGAGAATTATGATCGAAAAACTATTTATATATGATATATATTATACTTATTATCCATTTAATATTATTTATTTTTTTAAAAAAATATATTTATACTTTCTATTTTTTTAAATATGATAATTTCGTTTGAGGATTTTTGGACTTCCTCCCCCTCAAAGCGATGTGATTTTTCACACTATAAATGAAATGAGTTAAAGATGGGTTTAGTAAAATTATATGATATACATGATATTATCATGATACTAGAATAATGATATATATATACATATATTTTATTTACTCTCTTTCTTTCAATACGACAATAAAACAGAAACAACGTTCATGCGTACATACGGACTCCCATCTCCATGAACGGTGTATTCCATTTCATACTTATATATTCTATAGATTATTACAACACAAATATAATTAGTATAAATGATATTTATATCATGGTTTACATTCTTTAAATCAGGATATTAGTATAAGGACCAAAGATATAACAAATTAAGACACATTCGAAAATCAAAGCGAATATTAACTGAAGTGAAACCTTAACCTAGAATTGTTAAAAGAGGGTAATATAAAGTCATAATAAAATCATATATGGTATTATATATAAGAATATGGTTCGTTGATATATTTATAATAAACTTATATTTATTATATAGTATGTTTTAATGAGTACGATGAGTGTCAAGATATAAGGTAAGGGAATTTCATCACACTTTTTATTTCTGTGAGATACCTGATTTATTCACCACGCATTCCTTTTGTGTGGTGTGTATAAATCCCAAGGATTTATTATATACTTATTTTAATTTAATTTATGGGTATTTTAATATAAATTTGATGATTTTCCTTTCATGGGGTCTATTTTTATAAAATTACCAAATCAGTAAAGTGATTTTGTCTCAATTTGCCTTCTCTGAGGAAGATTCCATGTTAAGAACCTATATTTTTCCCTGAGGTGTATATAATGTCATTGACATGTTATATCATGAATATAATTATTTTAATGATATTTTAATCTTCATGTAATTTTATTATTTCTAATTTTTATGATCCAAAGTTACCAAATTGGTAACGGGTTATAGCTACAGTCTCGCTATTTATCGAGATTGTTTATGATTATTCTCCAATTGACAAAATATTATGATCCATATATTAATAAATCTCCTTTTATTTCTTAAAATCTTGTTATTATTGTCATATCAAATTAATGGTAACATTATACTTCTCTTTGTAACATAATATTATCAACAAAATGTTTTTAAGAAAGTCTGACTTTACCTCCCTCTTTGGTAAAAAATATGTGTTTCTTCAAAACAGTGTTTTCAAAAAGGTTTCCAAAATTATTAAAAAATTATTCTATGATATTTAAAATACATTTTTACTGATGTTTTAACTTTTTAAACAAAATTGGTTTAAAAAAATGAATGTTCTTGATCTTTTCTGGTTGAGGCACTTTTCTCAACTTTTTACGATGCAAAAGAAATGTTCAACATGTACAGATTTACTTGTCGTCATGAACATTATTCCATTGAATATTCTTTTACATGATTACAAAATTATTTATTTAATAAATTTTTTTCCTAATATATTTTAATTTTTTTTATTAAGGTGGTTTTCATAAAAATTATTTTCATAACATTTTCAAGCTTCTTTCATAAGTTTTAAAGTAAAAAGACTTTCAGAAGGTTTTGAATCATTCTTTATAAGCTTTAAAATTGTTTTAAAAAAATTGTTTTCAAATTTTTTTAAATATTTATTTATAAGTTTTCTATGTATTTTCAAAAACTTATTTTCAAAACATTATCACTATTTCTTTATAAGTTTTCATGTTATTTTCAAAGTAATGGTTTTCAAAACTTTTTCAAGATTTCTTTATAAGTTTTCAGATTTTATTCAATGAAATGGTTTTAATTTTTTTTTAATATTTCTTTATAAGTTTTCAATGTGTTTTCAAATAAAAATTTATTTAAAATATTTTTAATCTTATTTTATAAGTTTTCATGGAAATTAATTTTCAAAATATTTTTAAGATTCTTGTATAAGTTTTCAAGGAAAATGTTTTTAAAATGGATTTAAAGCATTATTTATATATTTTCAAGGTATTTTAAAAGAAAATAGTTTTCAAAATGTTTTATGTTTTAAAAATACTTTAATATAAGTAAGGATATTTTTTTCAAGAAATGTTTTTGAAATATATTTCCCAATTATTTTACTTCAAAGATGACATATGTTGTTGTTAATTATGACCTTCTGGGAAATGATCCGAAGGTTCCATTAAAATTATTTCTTGGAATATTATATGTTTTTATGAATTTTTTTTATGAAAACCATTAATATTTCAAGGCTAATATGTTTATTAAATCCATTCATCTTACAGGGGTTTTATTCTTGTGAAACTCACCTCTTTTCATGCATTTTGTTTTGATGAAATGATTATGAATGGTGTATTTTTTCATAAATTAAGATATGATTACATGTTTATGACACCCATTTCATTTCATGGGATTATTATAGTATTTTTTTAAAACCAATGTCTTTTTATGGGTCATGATATGATGAAAGTTTTATTATCATTTAGCATATATATATGTAAGATTTTATTATGAGATAGGGGAGACCTATATATCCCTCCAATGCATTGGATAATGATTTTTATCTCATGAGAGAATTATGGGAATCAAGTCGATGGGCTTGATCCACTATGGGAAGATGGGGAAAATAAATCCCTTACAATGAAAGGACTGTGACTAGGAATGGTGGTGTGTCCTATCCATTAGGTTTAGTCGCCATGAAGATGGAAGTTGGGGAAACATGATCCACTATGGGAAGATAAGGAAACCTGATCACTTATAAAGAAAGTATTGTGACATAGTACGATGGTGTGTCCTTCCTAGTAGGTTTAGTTACCATGAAGTGAATTGATAATTTCTAGCAATGCATCCTAACATACAGTTAATGATATCACATGTTTATGTATGCCAAAATTTCATATATTATTCCTATGTTATGATTTCATGGATTATAATCTTTATTTAATTATGATTAATTTATTATGTACTTACACGATTTAGTCCATGATTCATGTTTATGATCTTATGATATGCAGGGTATAACCTTGTAATTTCAGGATCACATTCTCATATCCTTATGCTCATGTTTATGATTACATGTATCCCTTATTTAACCTCACTAAGAATCTAAGCTCACCCCCTTTTATGTTTACTTACCCAGTAAATGAATATATGTATTTAGTGTGGCATGTATAATAAGAGTTATAGTCAAGAAGAACCTATGAGAGATAATTTAGCTCACTCATATATCATTGTTTAAGTTTCCATTTTTCCAAAGGAACTAAACTAATACAGTGTTTGGGAGTTTGTTTATGTAATGTTTTAAGTATTCTGTAAAAGTTATGTAATGTCAATATATGTTTATACTGGGTCATTATAGTTGGTATCAGAGTGAATATTTAGTCAACCTTTGTAAAATTGGATGAGAAAAATTTAGTGAGATCCATATGGATATGTCTAAGGATATGTCTAGGGATGTATCTGAGGATAATTATAAGGATGAGATAATTTTTAAGAAAATGTCCTAGAATTTTGGTAAGGCATAAATTGAGTTGTTTCCTAGTATTACATCCATGCATGGATACTACAAGTGGATGTGGATATCGCACATATATACTGATGGGAAACAACTATAATAAGGTGCATCAGGTCTAACTAGGCATAACCTGGTACATGACAATGATCCTTACTTTACACCTGGTTTGACACTCCCGAGGGATATACTTTGGAAATTCAAAAACTCTTTATGAAAAATCACGAAGGATTTGAATAGAGGAAGACTATAGAAAATATAGGAAAAACCTAAGGTGTCTATGATTAAATATTAGGTGATATGATTTAGACATACTATATGAGTTTTTTCATGATTATGTGGTTTATTCTATGATTTGTGTTTCTCATCCTATGATTTGTAGTTTTAGTCAATGGAGAGAACTAGAAATGACATGGTTAACATTGAATGGTTTAGATGTGAAAAGAATGAGCATTATGAAAATCTATTTCTGAAGAGGAAATCTCATAAAGAGAATCTAGAAGATGGTATGAATATTGATTGTACTTATAATGATAAAGAGACCGAAAATGACCTGTGAAAGTCTTGTGATGTTCTTCCCATATTTTTTACATTAAACACAAGAAGCATGATTAGATAGGGGTTGAGGAACCTTAAGACATGATTCATATTTCCTATTCTAGGAAAGAGGTATGATGGAATAAGTTGATGAATCTTGATTAACGGTTTAAGAATAAAGTTGGAATAATTAAGTATTTATGTTTTGGAATTCCAATATTATGTTATATGACTCATGAAATAGATAAGTATTTTCAGTATAAGTTTTTTTATCAAGGACTCAAAAGGATATGTTAAAAGGTAATGAATAATTTTAAAAGTGATATTTTGATTATGGAAAGGTAACCCTAATGTGTTCAAGATGTTTGGAAAATTGTTTTTATATTGGATAAAGATATGCTTGATCCGAATAAAGTAAATGGGAAAATATCAATGACCTTAGAACAAAATAAGTATTTTTTTTGACAAGGTGGTCTATTCCATTATATATGAAGTTTACAACTTCTTGGATTCAATGAATATATCCAGTAACCTTTGGAATAAGGAAGAATGCATGTCTTTAAAAAGGATTTATTGTAATTCAGGTTATTACCAGGTTTCAAGAGGATTTACGATGAATGTATTCACATGTTTGGAGTGTGAAAACCAAGATATACTTTGTGATATATTGGGGATCAATGTTAAGATGATTTTGTGACTTTATTTCTAATGTTTTGGATTTTAAACTTTCAGAATGGTTATAAGGTTAACCATTTATGGAAAGATTAATTTACACTTTGGATGAAGTTTGTGAGATTAAAGTACTATCTCAACACATGAGGATTTATTCATACTAGATAACATGTTCGAAAAATGTAGTGTTGATGACAACTAATTACAAATGATATGGAATATCAGGGATCTCATGATCTTTTATTAATTTAAGAATTAAAAATCAACTATTCTTTTTAAAGAAAGATGTAATGAGGATCAAGGAACAACAAAGGGAGAGGTTGTCCTGAAATCATGAAAGTATATCTTTTCATGAAAATTATTCAACTTTTGGGAAAAGGATATTGAAACCAAAATTTTTATCCTAATAACTTCATTTATGATAAATCAAATGGCCCCTTAGATAATCATTGATTTATGGATTTGTGATTGTTAAATTTGTCCTAACAATGTTTCCTACCACTCTCCACCAGAACATGATAATTAGATTTCTCTCCCATATCCATGTTTTAATTTCCCAATTATGTTCTCTTATGTGGAAACCTAGATATATGTTACTTTGGATAAAGGTTATGTTTCCAACTATCCCATTTTAAAGGTTGTTTTAGTATTCATTTTTATGATGTGTGTTACTATTAGTGAAAAATTAATGAATTAAATATTTGATATCGTAGGGGAATTTTTAGGGATAAATTCATTTTATGGGGGGGGGGTAGAATGTAACACCCCAATATTTTGTGAAATATATTTTTTATAATTAATTTGATATTTTTGATATTTTTCATTTCACGAAACACTAAAAATAGTTATTTTATATTAGATCACTAAGTTTTTATTGTGTTATATGAAACACCAAGTTAATTATGCACCAAAATAAACATAAATTTTGACATTATATAAACTAAACACGGATTTTAGTATACATTTAATTCAATATTGACT
The DNA here is from genome assembly GCA_963277665.1 of Viscum album. Lineage (NCBI taxonomy): Eukaryota > Viridiplantae > Streptophyta > Magnoliopsida > Santalales > Viscaceae > Viscum > Viscum album. The sequence goes on from OY728123.1 coordinate 871,046,854, forward strand.
TTCCTTGATGGCTTGCGTAACACACAAGACTGAGTTTTTCTAAACAATAATATATTATTAAATATATTACTATTTAATATAATAAGATATAGATTAGACATTAATTTGGTAGTTATGAACAATTTTAACTATCTTATTAATATATATGGTTGAATTAATTTGTTACAAATTAATTAGAAATGAATATAAGAACCAATTTATTATAGGGGGAATGTTTTTATAAAAACTAATTTTGTGATCACAAAATAATTTTATCCTAATAAGTTAAATTAATTACTATTGGTGAATGATATTAATGAAATATGTATTTTATATATTCAATAAAATATTTTTGATGTCCATCCAATATATTTGGCAAGAATAAGATAAGAACAAACCCAATATTTAGTAAAAAAATCAATATTTTTATAAAGGCAGGTTTAAATCCTTTTAATGGAGAAAATATTTTAAATACAATTTTTTCAAATTTTATAAATTCAATATGTGAAAAAAAACTTCATCTTTAAAATAGAAAAAAAAATTTCTTTGGATTAGTTTTTATATTTTTATGTGAAGTTTCATTTTTTAATGAATAGTGGAAAATACCGAATTTTAATTTACAACTGCATTTTCATCTAAATTATTTATATCATTAAATTAGATTTTAATTTGGGTTTAAAGTAAAATTATATAAATTATTATTAAATTAATAAAATTTAGGTGTTTTTAATCAATTTCACATTTATATTGAATATAAAAATATAGCAAACTTTTGAACGTTTTGTACTTTAAAACCTCATATTATCGTCGCATCTACAAGATTAAATTTAAATTAATTTATACCACTTATGTGATTCTAATTTTGAAAAATGGATTTAATATTTTCAATCATCATAGTTTATAAATTATAATAAGTTCAAATTAGTTTTTTTACCAAAACTATTAGTGAATGTAATTAAAATTAATTGCAACAATTAAGGTAAAATTAAGCATAATAAGAAAATAATCCTTAACATTAAGGGACTAAATGACCTATAAACTTATAAAAACCTATTTTCTATCCATATTTAGTTTATAAACCTTGAATTATTGATTTTTTTGTTTTGGGATGACTTTTGTTAGTTAAAAATGTGGGTACACCTAACTTATTTTCCAAAAATTCCAAGTATATCCCCTTCCTTCCCTATAAATGGACACCACCTATTCCCATTATTCACACCTCTAAAACCAATTAGTTTTAGAAAATATCTACTCAATTAACTTCACAAAATCCATTCCTTCATCCTTTAATCCTCCCTTTGGATATAATTAAATCCAAGTAAGCTCTTTGGTGAAAACCAAAAGAAGTTACCTAAAGAAGAGGTAACATCCTTCCTCAAGCTCATTTATATTATTTTCATTATCCACCCACTCCGCTATTATTATTACATGATTATACAAAATCAAAAGTTTCCTAAATATATTGATATATTATTATTATAAGGGTTTAACCTACACTTACACACACTTCCATCTAATGTCTAATGAACATATTGTTTATGTGTACGGTGAACTACCACCTTACAAAATGATGATTGTCCATTCTTTCTTTACTACCTTTCATAGAAAACATTTCATAAGAAACAATATTTATATATGATATATATTATATTTATTGTGTATTTAATATTATTTAATTCTATTAAAACATATATCTTTATAATTTATATTTTTTGTAATTATGATAAATTTGTTTGAGGAAGTGTGAACTATCGCCCCTCAAAGCGATGCGATTGGTTCACACTATACTTGGAATGTGTTAAGGATGTGTTTAATAAACTTATATGATATATATGTTATAATAATTATAATGGAATAATTATATAAACTTATATATACATATATGTCATCTACAGTCTTTCTTTCAATACGACAGTAAAAAGAAAACAACGTTCATGTGTACGTATGACCTACCGTCTCCATGAATTATGTATTCCATTTCATAGTTATATATTCAATAGATTATTATAATAACCATATAAATAATATACATGATATTTATATACTATTTTCAATTATGTAAATCATGATATAAGTATACGGACTAAAGATACAACAAATTAAGAAATATGTTTAAAATAAAACAAATATTACCCGAAGTGAAACCTTAATATAAAATTATTAATAAGTAGGTAATATAAAGTAATAATAAAACAATATATGGTGTTATATATAATAATATGGTTCTTTTATTGATTTATAATAATCTTATATTTATTATACATGAGGTTTTAATGAGTATGATGAGAGTCAAGACACAAGGTAAGGGAATTTCAGATCACTTTTTTTTTCTGTGAGATACTTTCTTTATTTAACATCAATTACTTTTTTGTGGTGTGTATGAATCCCATGTATATATTATATGACTCTTATAATTAAATTTATGGGTATTTACATATCCATTTTATGATCTTTTATTCACGGGGTCTATGTTTCAGAAGTTACCAAATCAGTAAAGTGATTTTGTCAAAATTTTCCTTCTTTGAAACATATATTGTGTTATTAACCTATATTTTTCAATGAGGTGTATATACATCCTCTGAAATTTTATATGATGAATATAATTATTTTGATGATATATTATGTATAATTTCATTTAATTTTTTCCATTTTTTTATGATCTAAAGCTACAAAATTGTTAACGGTTTCTAGCTATACTCTCACCATTTATCGATATTGTTTATGATTATGCTCCCATTGATGAACTATTATGATAAATTTATCAATAACCCTCATGGGGTTTCTTAAAATTTGTTTAATCATGTTATATAAAAGTAATCTTACAATTTCCCACTCTTTGGTACATAATATGACCAAGAATGTGTTTTTATGAAAGCATGACTTTACCTCTTTCTTTGGCTAGAAATCTATGTTCCTTTAAAACCATGATTTCTAAAAGGTTTCCAAAAAATACTCTAGTATTATCCTATGATCTTTAATAGAAATTTTTACCCATGTTTTATCTTTTTAAACAAAATTATTTAAAAAAAAAATGAATCTTCTGGTCATTTTTTTGGCTAAGGCACATTTCTAAACTTTTTTAGGGTGCAAAAGTAATGTTCAACATGTATAGATTTACTCACCATCACGACTATCATTCCATTGAAGCTTTCTTTACAATATTACAAAGTTATTTTTCAAGAATTGTTTTTTCCCAAGATACTATATTTTTTTTCTTAAATTGAGTTTCAAAAGAATTGTTTTCATAACATTTTTAATGTTCTTTCATATGTTTTCATGTAAAAATGTTTCCAAAACGTTTTCAAGATTTATTTATATATTTTAAAATTATTTTCAATTTTTTTCTAAACTATTTCAATATTTCTTTATAAGTTTTTAAATTATTAAAAAAAAAATTCAAAACATTCTCATTCTTTTTTATAAGTTTTCAATGTATTTTCAAAGAAACTGTTTTAAAAAAGTTTTCAATATTTATTTATAATTTCTCATTATATATTCAAAGAAATGGTTTTAAATTTTTTTTCAATATTTCATAATAATTTTTCAAATAATCTTCAAATAATTTTCTAATAAAAAAGTTTTAAATCTTATTTTATAAGTTTTTAAGGAAAATAGTATTTAAAATATTTTGAAAGCTTATTTTATAAAATTTTAAGGAAAGTTGTTTTAAAAATAATTTCAAGATTTATTTGTAAGGTTTCAAGTTATTTTATAAGAAAATGGTTTTATGTTTTAAAAATTCTTTTTCAAATAAGTTGGGATATTTTCCTCAAGAAATATTTTGAAAGATATTTCCAAATTATTTTCCATCTAAGTTGACATTCGTTGATGTTACTCAGGACCTAAATTTTATATTCAAATTATTTCTCAAAACGGTATATATTTTTATGGAATAATGTTTTTGAAACCCATTACTCTTTCACGAGTTAAATCTTTACGAAACCCATTCATCTTCCCTGAGTTTTATGCTTGTGTAACCCACCTCTTTTCATGGGTAAGTATTTAATGAAATGATTATGAAACATGTATTTTTTCCATAGATTAAAATATTATTACACATTTATGAAACCCATTTCATTTCCTGGGATTATTATAATATTTTTATAAAACCGATATATTTTTATGGGTCATGATATAATGGAAGTTTTATTAACATTTGTAACATGTATAAATGATTTTATTATGAGATGTTTGGGACCATCCCTCTATTTCATTAGGTAAAGATTTATATCTCATGAGATAATTATGGGAATCAATTCTACGGGATTAATCCACTATGGGATGATGGGGAAACCTAACCCCTTACAAGGAAAGGACTGCAACTGGGTATGGTGGTGTGTCCCGCCTAGTAGGTATAGTACCATGAATATAGAAGATATGGAAACTTGATCCGCTATATGAAAATGGGGAAACATGATCCACTATGGGAATATGTGGAAGCTCGATCACTTACAAGGAAAGGAATGAGACTAGGGATTCTGGTGTGTCTTGACTAGTAGGTGAAATTCCCATGAAGCGCCCTAATAAGTTCTGAAAATGTGTCTTGATTTATAGGGAATCATATCACATTATATTTATGACACAATTTCAAATATTACTCCTATGTAATTATTTCATGTATTATGTTCTTTATTTCCTTACGATTAATTTCTTATGAACTTTCAATATTTATGCCATGATTCATGATTATTATCTTATAATATTCATGGTATGATCTTCTAATGTCATGGTCACATTATCATACCCTTATTCTCATGTTTATGCCTACATATATCCCTTGTTTACCCTTACTGAGAATATGTGATAACCCCCTTTATGTTTCCTTCACAAGGATATGAATATATGTATCATGTATGGATTGTCTAAGAAGGGTTCTAGTCAAGAAGAACCTAGTGGGATATAATGTATCTCACTCATGTGTCATTTTTTATATTTCCATGTTTCCAAAGGCACTAAACTAATACGGTCTTTGGGTTTCTGTTTGTGTACTGTTTTAAGTATTCTGAAAAAGAGATGTAATGTTTATATATGTTAATATTAGGTTTTTATATGAAAGGATGAATATGGAACTGAATGAACATCCCATAATCATGAGTCTACACTCAAGGTTAACCAAGAACTTTAGTGTTGACGCAATGAACATGGTAGAATATATCATTAATATAAGTCCATATATAGCAATGGAATAATGTCTAATTGAGGAGCTATGGTCTGGTAAGGAGGTAATATTATCACATTTATACGTATTTTTCAGTTTTTAGTATATACATGTGGATGATAATGAATGGTAAAGGATTGATGCTAAGTCCAAACCATGTTTCTTCATTCGATATGGTGCTGATGAGTTTGGATATCTCTTTTGGGATGATTTAAAAAATATGGTCATCAGGAGCCATAATGTGATATTTAGTGAAGGTTTCATATACAAGGATCTCTATGAAGTTGAAGATGAAAATGTGAAAAAATAATCATAGTGAAAAGAAAAAGTGGAGCTTAAATGTGTACCTGAGCATGAGATAATATAATAAGTGGAGCATACTCAAGTGGAGTTGAGGATATCCCTAAGGGTGATAAGGCTTGTGTAGAGGTATTTACGATCCTTACATTATTTTTATTGGCTGATAGTGGAGAACCATAATTCATTGAAGAGTCAATACAGTTAAAGGGGTCGAGCAAGTGGGAGTTGGACATGAAGGATGTGATTTCTTCATGATATAAAAACATTACTTGGGAGTTGAAACATCTTACACAAAGTAGGAAAACATTGCACAATAAATGGGTATACCGAGTCAAGTAATAACATAATTTAAAGAGGAGGTTCAATGTAAGGATAGTGGTGAGAGGCTTTCAAGATAAGGAGGGAGTGGATTTCACTAAAATTTTCTCACCTGTAGTAAAGCTTACCACCATACATGTGGTTATTAGAATTGTGGAATAAGAAGGCCTTTATCATGGGAATCTTGATGTGAATATGGATTTCCTTCATAGAGATCTGGAGGAGGAAACATATATATATATAATATCTATATGGATAAGTTGAGTTTGGGAAAGAATACCTGGTGTGAAAATTTTAGAAGAGCATGTATGGGTTGAAGCAGGTACCTAAGTAGAAGAAAACAAATTTTGATGCATGCATCACTAAAAATTAATGTAAACAATGTGGAATGGATCATTGTTTCTACGTCAAATATTTTGGTGATGAATATATTTTATTAATTCTTTATGTGGATGAAATTATAATTGTAGGGTCATGTATGCAGATGTTTAATGAGTTGAAATGACAGTTTGTTGGGGAGTTCTAATGAAGGATCTTAGAGAAGATAAATAGATTTTGGGGATGAATATAAAGAGGTACCATTCAACCAGAACCTGAATGTAATCATAAGATAAATACATTGGGAAGGTTTTTAGAAGATTTAGTATGCTGAAATAAAAGAATGTCTCTATTCTTTGGTAATTCCATTTATAAATATCAAATGAGAAATCACCAAAGATGATAGAAGAGGTTGAGTACACAGAAATGGTTCCATACACATCAGTTATTGGAATCCTGTGGTGTACCATGGTCTTTACTCGACCTAACATTTATTATGTAGTGGCAGTTGTGAGCAGGTACATGGATAACCATGGAAGGATACATTGGGGAGAAGTGAAGTGGATACTTAGGTATTTGAAGGGCAGTAAGGAGGTATCTCTATGATTTGGGAAAAGAAATTCATTGAATGGGTATGTGAATAATGAACTTAGAGGTGACATTGATAGTAGGAGGAGTATCTAGGTTTCGTATTTATTTATAGAGGAACTACATTAAGTTTTATATCACAATTGTAGAAGGTTTTGGCTTTATCCACTATAGTGGAAGAATAAATTGATGTAATAGAAGATCAAAAGGATCTAGTTTGGCTGAAAAAATTTCTAGGATGAGTTGGAAAGAAAATGAGATGATAATGTATTTCACTATGACATCCAGAGTGATATACATCTTATAAAGAACCTAGAGTTTCATTCATGGAATAAGCACATTCATTTAAAGTACCATTTAATCCTAGGTTTAATATAGAAGTGGAGGCACTATTGTGCCTCTGCTGGTCTCCACTGATGAATGGAGGATGAGAGGTAGAATATGGGAGAAAAAAATGGGAGAAAAAAAAGAAAAAGGACTGGTATTTCATGAATCGTTGGCTTGAAATTGATTTTGTTAATCTAAAGCATGCCACTAGTAAGTGATGAAGAGGAGGAGATCAGAATAAGTAATTTTTTTTCGAGTCAGTGGAATCGAAGTAGGTTAGCATAATGGATTAGGCTCTTAGAGGGAGATTATTTGATTAGTATAGATTGATCATTTTTAGATTTTGTTGGGAAAAATTCTTACATCCCATATTTTCACCAAGAAACAACTCTGTGGTTTGAGCTCTATGGTGATCTCATTGGGGGTTTCAGGGTGTAATGTGCCACTGTTCGGGGAGCCAAAGGCCCCCAAGCCAAATATTTAGTCACTGTAGAAACTCTGACCAAGTATATCAAAGTATACTGACCAAAACCAATATGGAACTGTAGTAGTGTGGAATTTAGAATGACTATTATAACATGTCATACATTAGATACAAAATTAATATAGATGTATGGATTTCTAGCCACTGTCCACTATAGTATCTTGGATTTGGGTGGTCATAGAACTATAGCGATGCAAACTTCCATCCACCTTTCACTGTAGAATAACTGACTTTTTATGTGGTTGGTGGAATAGTGCTTCATCTTATTTATTATCGCTTTATGGGATAGGGTTTATGGGTGTTAGAAACACTAAGATACTCCTTGTAATTTTACTCCTGAAACTAGTGAAATTTATACCTCTCCATTGTCATAGTGATCATTTCTCAAACCACATCAATCTTTGTGTCCAACGTGATTATTTAATATGTGTTTTCTACATCAATAAACTGATTTTTTCGTTGTTACTACCAATGCTTGTAAAAAATATCCCTTGAGGTCTCACACTTTATTGTGACCACACACTAAGCACGAATTTGGATCACATGATCCCTATATCACTAGATCTAGTCCTAAACACCCACTCACACAGTAGTCCATTCCACTTGATCCACCAGCTTCATTGGAATGAAGGATTTCTCAATCTCAACCAATAACCAAAACATTCATATGACCTAGCCCAATCATGTAACCACCCTCACCCTAAGTTTCACCTCCATAACAAAAGTGTTCATCCATGATTTGGTCACCATTTCCTTGTTTGCCACATATCAACATCAGCTTCTGCATCTAACACCATCAAAACCATAGGGTCATGTATCCAAATGATCATGCCCTTCATAACCACCTTTATTACCCAACATAATCACTCAAGTGCGTCCCTAAAGTGAGACCAATGAATAAATATTCACTTTTACCAAAATTTTGATGGCGCCCACCATGCATCGATTCCATCTATAAAGAAAACACCCATGCTTCATATTCCATGGAACCTATAGCACTGGGCTAACCTCCCTTGAGAATACCCTTCATTTTCCACAGATTTCCATATCATAGCCACAAATGAAGTTTCATCACCCAAAACATTGAATTTAACACTTATCCATCACAGCCATATCCATGCTAAACATCACTCTATGTGTGATTCAGTCATAGTTGAAAACATCAACCTATTCCTCATGCACCTAAAGAAACTACCAACTCGGCCGACCCCTCTCATGGGAAACCCTTGAATGTCAAAAAAAACCAACTCCCTATATAGGATACATGCCTAAAAAAGTCCATTAACTCTCCCTTTAAGCAATATACATTAAAACACAAACAACTAGCTTCTTAAGGAAGAAAACCCTACCCTCGTTCTAAATAAAATGCATCTAATACACCAAGAAAGCATTTAATCTAGGTCCCACACCAATGATACTCAAACACATATATCGGAATCATGAGATAAACACCTACTCTAGGGTCCAAAACAAAACTCACAAGGACATAACCCTAAATATTTTCCACATCCACATCAAAAGATGTTATTTTACAACTTCAAGGTCACAACCTAACCAAATACACAACAAGAAACATTCCACTATCCGGCACATGCAAACCCATCATAGCCTCACATACTATAACATAAGGTCTCAAAACTAAGGCTCTCTCACTAATCAAACCACCCATACACTGGGTAAAAAACCAACATAAAGGATACCCGCCAACAATGTCCCAAAGTGTTCCATAATTTTCCCATTTCCCTCAACAATTAAAATTTAACATTTAAAACCCTAGGTTTAACATTTCAAAACATTCCATTTCAAAACACAATCATTTACACTTTTAAGAATCTATTTATTAACCCAACATTTGAAATATTGAATCTTTATTCAAGTTTATATTTAAAAAAATTTTCATTAACATCTATTTCATGGATTGGTAAACGAGCTTAAACCACATGTTGATGGAAAACTACTAAAATTTGAGTCCCAAATAACTATCAATCACAGGAAACATAACAATGAACTATCACTTCCATGTGTCTAGAATGATGCATGACCTCAGACACCCTCTCTTTCAATACTTGTCCAAGAGATAAAACATAATAAATCAATAACATCACATACAAGTGCACAACTTGAGGTGTAAGTATCAACCACAAATAAAAGTAAAATACAAAACATCAATTTTCACCCATGGAAACATGGGTTTTCCCACGTGTATGGGGAAGAAGGCACCCAAGAATGAGCTCATTGAAATGTACTGACGATATACTAGTATTTTTTATATTATAACCCAAATAGTAAGACAAAATATACTACTTTGATACCACTTTGTAATATCATCAACCTGGTAGCCACTAAACCAGTGCACTGAGCCCGGTCACCACATAACCTTGGGAATGCCTACCCATACACCAGAGGATTTTGACTAGAAGTGTAGGTATATAGAGATAAATTTGAGAGACTATACCCTTTTATAATAGAAATAACATATAAAAAATAATATCAACTGATAGAAGAACCAATTGGGACCATAAATGGACTACATACATAAAAATACAAAATTAACCAAGTAGCACATACTATAGTAATATGACAGATACACTAAAAGTTAGGTAGTTTAAAAAATAAAATGTAAAACCTAAACTACCGAAAGATACCAAAAATGGACACAATCCCTATATTGATCCAAAACTCCCATTATCCAACACATCAACCCTTGCACAATCCAAACAACAGGTCCCTTTTCTGAACTGGTATGTTAAAACAAGTATCATCTGGTTGGGTACCCATGTACCATGGTGGCCTAAGTAGGCTATGAGTACAACTAATTTGGATGCTTCCAATGGTTTCCAAACAATTACTAGTTTGTGAAAAAATGTATTAAGATGATCAAAATCAAATAAATAAACAAGGAAACAAAATAAACATGTATCACATTTTTGTTGTTATTAAACAACAAAGTTATCCTTTAAGTTCAATATGGTAAACCTACCAACTAGACTAGCTCCTATCGCACCTGGATCCAATTCCACAACATAGGGGTTACATAACATTAATCACAAGGGGTACTCACTAATAAATCTACAAAATTAACATACTCTAGAGCCTCAGTCCAGTAATCAATACATTTCCATAAATATGGGAAGAAAAGAGACTCATTCCCATATCCAAAACATTTCCATGTTCATACATTTGGGAATCATAGATCCTCAGTTAGATATCCCAAACTAAAAAGAAATACATTTTTGAGCATATGAAATCAATCCAGCCCCACCCAAAAAAATAACCTCAATCTATAGGTTAGGAGAATAGAGCCTCTATTCTACATCCTAACTCTAACAGTACATAACACTTACCTTGGATCCTCATTATAGGTATTCATATCCCATGCATTTTTTAGGGAATCGAGCCTCAACATGACTCCTTAACCCATGCATTATATAGGTGGGGTTTAGAGCTGCAGTCTAACACAACCTATGGGTGTAGATCATCAAGTACAATACCCCACATACTACTAAGAAACGTGATCATTCTTATTTATACATTAAACATATTTACCATTCACATGCCTTAGATAATTTCAACACACATTCCCTTTATAAACCCTAACACATGAAACACAACATACTATTATACCAAGCACTACCTTATTACATACTATCAAATATATAATAAATAACATCAATTTTAACTTCAAAATCCATGATAAAACAAAAATCAAAATACTCATTTAAAATCATCTTTAAGCCACCCATTTAATGCATGAGTTTTCCTCTTTGATAAACTAATCCATTCCCCAAGGATTTCATTTCTATTTCAAACCATTTCAAGTAATCATTAAGGATTTTTCACAAAAAGGGAAGCCATGCCCTCATTTAAAATCATCATTTGAAATATATAAATAAAACAGCTTTCTAAATCATCTTGGCGAAATAGAATCCTTTTAAAACATTTCCAACTTTCAAAACATCATATCCTTATTTGTAAAACTATAACTGGATCAAATCCAAATCAAAACATTCAAAAAATTTCAAAATACCGTTAGGAATTTCTAAAAACTACTACATATTCATTTAAATTTACTCCCTTTTTAAGAATACTCATTAACAAATTCAAGCATCATAGCTTATTAATATTAAAAGTTTTCTTACCTCAATGTTTTCAATTAAACTTACCCTTTTCAAGGCTTTGTCATACCCAATGGGTATCCCTAAATCATATTTCACACCATCGATGATCCTAATGGGGTTAGTAAAGGGTTTTACACATGAAACTAAGGCCCAAATAAGTTTATTTATACAAAGATACAATAATGGAAATAAATACATTGTAACAACCACATATAAATATTAAACATAAAAACTATGGGAAGAATCTTTAAGACAACCTACATCATGCTTAGAGACAACTACTCATCCCAAAAAGACTTCATTTAAACTAAATCATCCTCAACCACTGAGATGAATAACACCTTAAAAAATAAGTGTTAGATCTTCTCATGGAGATGAAACCACACACCCAGACTATTCTATAAAATGTAAGGAAATTGAGTCAAATAATTGACCATATATTTGATTTGAACTAAACGACACTCCAAATTCCTAAGAATAGAAGGAGAATCACCCATGGAGGAGGAGGGGGATGCTGGTTTGTTTACAAAACAAAAGGGGTTTAAATAGAAGAAAAAATAAAGTAATAATCATCTATGATATGAAGGAAAAATTTGAAATTCCCACATTTTAAGGGCCACTAGGTTTTTCCGCACCATTGGAAAAACTGTACAACAACCACACAACTCCCTCTATCTAAGAGGGGCCATGCTGTAAGACCTCCTAGGAGAACCCACATGGTTTGGAAAACTATCTGGTGACTGTGTGACATCCGCTATCCGAGAGGAGGGCAAGGCACGTGGTTTCCCTATCCAAGAACACGGTTAGTACTAACCTTGCACTAACCATGCACTGCAAACTGTTTGGCCTCCCTCCTTAAACTTTTGAGTCCCAAACCCTTGGACACCCCCAAAATTCCCATACACTCAAGAACCACTTCATTAGCCAAAAAAAGGAAGTTTAAAAAAAATTTAAACATGGGTGGTCTTTCAAAAACGTTTAGGATCTCAAACTAAAACTATCTTACAAGAAACAATAAATTAATACTAGATTATGAGATGTTTATGTATTTATATTGCTCAATCCACGTGAATAAAATGTGAATGACATGTGTAATGGTGTACGTGGAATGTAGGGCTCCACAACATAGTTGATATTATAATTGATACACACCATGTAGCCTATCTATCTACACACATTGTTAAAGGAAATTTCATGACATGTGGTTCATATGAATAATATTTCATACCATTTATTCTTATATATGTAGAATGAATATCAAACTATTCTAAAAATAACTGTGATAAAAATGTGTATAGTTTTTGTTCACGGTATGTGGATCCACAAATGAAAAATGAATTTTTATGCATGGTACATATCGAGACACTCAGTGTGTTGATACATAGTGTGTGACCCAAATTCAAACAACATGTGATACTAAAAAAGTTTTGTCTAACCAATCTAGGTTCACCGATTAATCATACTATAATATTTCAAGGGGTTGTAGGTCCTCTGAAATTCCTTTCACAAGGAAACTAAAATATATTGATATACACGATGTATTACTTTGGACAACATGTTATGCAGTCACAAATTTATAGAATACCGTGACTTAATCTTATTTCTATGATTACCACTAACACCTTTTCCATATTCTATGGAACTACGGATGGTTTAACCTTCCTTGTACAAAATCATCATCATGACTCACAAGTGCGAGTTTCAAGTATCCTTCATCATCTACTTATTGTCATTTATTAGTTCATCAATCCATTCTTGAAACCCATAATTATTTATTTTACTTACATTACATGATAGTGAATCCACCAATGAACTCATGTAAGAATAATAAAGAATAGCAGTCAGTAATGTGATAATGTAAATGATTTAATCAATCAATAAATTATTTACCGTTGATAAATAGTAATAATATAATTCTCATACATGAAAAAATTATATTGTGAGAAATAAATAAAGTACAATCTTAGAGATAAATTATACATAAACATAGAATATTCATCCCCAAAATATTCACATTATAAGAAAATTAAATTAATATATATCCATTTACCCATAATAGATGAGAATGGATTATTTAATATCCAAACTAAATTCTTCAAGAGTCATGATGAATAATTAAAAATTAACATAAAGAAGGATATTTTAGAAAAAAATAATGATGTTGATAAAAAAAATTAATTTTTTATTATAATTATTATTCTCTTCAAAACTAATTAACTCGCAAAATTGAAATGAAACATTTTTGTGTTAAAAATAAATTTAATAAAATGATTAAATATTTATTATTTCATAAATATTCAATACATCTTCAACAAAACTCAATCCATCTAGATCTATTTTTTTATCAAATAATTTTAATCTCACAATGTATTTAATTAAATGACAAGGAAGTCTAATTATTCATGTGACTTGAGATGAGATTTAATTTTCTAGAAAAATTATTTATTCTCAAAAGAAGTTTATTATTCAATAATAAAATAAAAACCACATTATATTATTTAAACACAATACTTTTTTGTAAAATTTATTGAAAAATAATTTTTAAAAAGAACATAATTTTCATAACTCATTATTAAGAACATTTCCAAGGAAAATACATGAAATAAAATTACAAAAATTTTCAATTTTTTCTAAAATAGACTTAAAATTTTTTTGATCAAATTTCCATGAATTTCGTTATATAAAATTATAATAACTTAGATATCCAAATTTTAACTGTTCCATCACTATAGAAAAATATGTTATATAATCATGATAGGAAGAGTACATGATCACCTGATGCAAAATATGAGAGATATGGAGATATTTTTTATAGATTCTCTCTTTTTTTATTTATATATGAGGTGGTAAAAATATATTTTTCAATAGATAATTCTACAACGGTTTCAATTTCTCATTAATTTGTTCCTATGATTTTCCCATTAATCCCATGGAAAACTGTTAATAAAAACCTTTATTATTTTCCCATATAATATTTTTAATAATGCAAAAACAATTATACCAAAATAAATTTAAATATAATTTTTCATTATAATATCATCATCGATAGAACATGTTTACACTATGTTACTGCCAAAAAGTCATTCCAATGACACCACACTATATAAAAATAAAATATTATTTAGAGAATATTGAGGTTTAATTTAACTGGAAAAATTTATCAAACTAGGTCTCTTTAATTAATCATATAATTTAATTTACTATAGGTAGATGAGATTATAAGAAACAAAAAATCACAGGCAATTTGGAACCCCATTGGTTGGAGCCTCATCCTACTCTTAAATTAATGGCTTAGCACCTTTCAAACCTATTTTATTATATATGATGGCTTGAAGGAATAGTATCCTGAAGGTTGTAACAATGATTCAAGACCTAGTGGAATGAGTTCCCATCATGTGGCTCAAAGGACCAAAGGATCAACCTTCATCATTTCATGGAACGATTTGAAAACCTTGTTACCCCTGTAATAGTTGTTGAAAAATTTCGCCAATCTATATTATTTGTGCCCCATTTTCTAATAAATAATGCATCATGCTCCCATTTTATGCACAATGAAAAGTAAACCCTCCTACATAGTAGAGAACCCTTTGGGTAGAGGGCCAAATTATATGTTCCAATACTCTCATCTATCTTTTGATTTTTCCCTCGTGGTGTTGCCTTTCATGGCTCCCTACTGCATGGTCTTCCTATTATTCTACATCATATGGATGGTCCCACTACTTGATAGTCATGTGTAAAGGAACACATCCATGACACATCTAAAATATATGGGGATAGTTTGTTGGTTGATTGGAACCAATGTGCCCACACCACTTTATAGGTGCCCCTCTCGGTGGATCCTTCATGTCTCCATACTTCACCACTTTTCTATTAAATTGAGTCATTTTTGTTGGTGTTAATATATCTCATGCTACCCAAAAGTGGTGGAAAAAGGCCATATTTCCCAAGGCCTATGATGGACTAGAGGCCCTTCGGTTCAAAGAACTGTGATGGCCTAGATTTCTTATAGCCTGAAGGATGAATTTTTTTGGGCCTAAATCCCATATCTGATGTAAGTAATTTATACTATAGTGATATTTTTCTTGCACATATGAATATCTAAACCCTATTCATATGGATATGGAGTTTGTGGCTAAGTTCCCCACAACCACAACCCATTCCATAGTCACTAAGCACATAAGTTATAGGTTTCCTAAGAAAAGAGCCCCATTGAAGACACAATTGGGATTTTTGAAGTTTCACTTGAGATCACATTTTAAAAATATAATTATTCACACTTTAGGAATAAATATTTATTTTTTAAAAAATATTAATAATTCCATAAAATTAATTTTTCTAATAAAATTACCAAAATTTTAAAAATGGGTAAACACCACATATCAGTAATAAATGAATAAAAAAAATATGATATTATTTACTATGGTTAAATTATTAATTTACCCTTTTAGGGACATGGAACTCCAAAACTCATGAATGGTCTAAACCTTGATTAAAAAAACTAGGCACCAATATTGCAAATGGTATCATAGCCAATATCTAGAAAACAATTTCAGTTAGAACACTGAAATATGTGGTGGGTGGAATGTAACCTCACACATTAGTTAGAGAAGGCATATAATAAACCCTCTAAAGGAATGTAGATAGATCTCCAAATTTGAGTCCTTTCCCAAATTCAACCCAAAAAATACAAGATCATGAGAGAGAGGATTATAACAGATAATATCATGGTGTAGTTAGTATCAGTTGTTATAATCATTTTTTTATTTCATCATTATCTAGATTGTTATCAACTAAAATGTTCTTCATATACTCGAATTTCATTTTCTTAAAATTATTCTCTACTATGGGTTCATCTTCTTTAATTTGAAACTCAAAGAAAATAAATTTGTCTTATAGAACATATAGAGAGATAGATTTGAGATCTCTCTCTTCAATTATACACACTATCATATTAAATTACATGTAAATTTCTCATATAATTCACATGATTATTCTAACTTCTTCAATAGACTCATCTATGACACACATATCTCTAAAACATACAATAAATTGGTTGAATAATGCCTCTATTGACTAGGAGGATTTTATCTTTAGATCTATAAACTTGTTATTCAATACTTTATTTTTTTAATCTTATGACTTTATATCACCTATGTAAAAATTGATCAAGTTTTCACACATATCTTTTTTATTTTATTCATATTATAAGATTCATATATAGTATATTGGAAAATTCTCCCCCAATGGATTCCATTAATTTTTCATAGACATCTATATATTTGTTTTTTTAGATTTTTCCCCTTTATATACTCCCAAACCTAATTTCATATACCAAATTAATGTAGACAACTCTATTATGTGATCGATATTTTATAATCTTTTTATTTTTCAAAAATAGAATTTTTTCATACAAAATAAGTATTCCATTTCCAATCATTGGATCATTCATTATTTAATCATTAATAGAGAAACCACTGTAAAACATATGTCCTATAATTTTAGTTAATATTATTATTAATATGATTCTTTTATGTTGGTAGTGACACAATGTGTGATTAATATAACAAATTTCAAAATATTTCTATTTGATATATTTTTAACTTTATTAGATGGAAACTACTATTTAAAATATTACTATAATATGAAAATTAATCAATTAAATCATAGATAAAAAAATACTCAATTTACCTATAATTCTAACTATAACAAAACAACCCTGATGGAAGTGACCCATTACCCAAGATAGACATGTACACTTTCTAAATTGCATTCTCGATCACCACGAGCTAGAGAAAAACATCAGGAATAACCAACTAATGCTTGGCAATGATCTCACCATTGGTAAACTGGTATGAACCATCCATAAAATGGTATTATCAAACCAATAACCTCATATTCAAAGACACATGGTGATAATATACCATAATCAATGGTGTCTATTATAGAAAAATTCCAAAACTGAACATATATACACGGTATGTCAAAAAAAAGAACCCTAAACTCAAAATAAATTGTGAAATTCAAAACAATTCCCAAAGATATATCTCAGTAGATTCCAAAACCTTAAGATGACTCCACAAGATCCAATCATTGTGATACTGAGTCTTCCCTACAAAATAGTGGACAAATATGATCAAGAGGATCCACCCTAGAACATGTTTCCTTTTCCCCTTCCCTATGTTTGGAAAATCAAAATTTGGAAATTCCCAATGAGCCATGTAGGGTGTGAGGAAAGAATCCCAATAGGATACCACTATGAATATATTTAATTATTTTACTAATGAAAGATAATAAATTAGTTTGAGAAAATTTTTAAAACTAAACAACTATGAAGACATACTAATTTTAAACACACCATTAAAATTCCTTTGGTTTTCCATTTCAAAAAAAACTATTTTTCCAAAAAAAAATTCAATATGGAAAAAATAGGTAAACATATCCACAAGTTATAACATGCTCAATAAAACAAGAATTCATATCTAGAGGTGAGAATATCATCCGCAATAAATAAGAACATGGATATAAAATTAATGGGAATAATATATCTCATCAGATTAAAACGGAACTAAGAAAATTAATAAATAATGTTAGGAAAAAATGAGTAATGTGCACCTAGGTGTTCTAACCATCATTCCTAACATGGGTGAGTAAAACGTTATGCTAGTGAGAAAGGAAAAATAGAATATTTCACAGTCTTCCCAAGGCACATGATTGATTCTCTCATAGTCATCCTACCAAAATGCTCTCACAGTCCCTTGGAAACTAAGTTGGAAGCTCACATAGTCCTCCCTGTGATGGTTCCCAAGACCACTCAGAAAACCAATATGGAAGCTCTAATAGTCTTCCCTCTATTTTATCATACGCCCCCTTAAACAATCCTATTGTTGATAGTTCAATTAACCGTTGTGCCACCCCATGTTAACACATCAATAAGAAAGTTCCCATATCAATCAAGCTATAAAACAATACATTTAATAAAAAATCCTTACCATTTTAACGAAACACATTTTGCAAGGTGAAAAATTTATAAAATAGCATTATAAGTTTTTTAAAAACAATAAAATCCCTTTGATCCATTTTAGCAATCCCTCTGTGTGTATACAAGCCACAACCATTTGGAAAACCCCCTTTAATTATCCAAATTTCAAAATCAATCTATGAAACACATGAAACATGGAATATGTATTAATCATAAATAAAAATCAAAGGATAATTAAATAACACAAAAATAAACTTGATTGAAAATGTATAGCTAAGCTATGAAAGAGTCCCTTAACTGGATAAAACAACCTCATATTTGGTCCAAAGATCATCTTCCATGATGATGACCACCTAAAAGAGGTAGAAAATAGTCTAACACACTTAATACATAAGAAATCAAACAAAAACCACCATTACATACCCTATATTCAGATAACACCTTCACTTGGGTTCCACATCTCCATGAAAATGGGAGAATACGGGTTAGTAGGAGGCAGTGGTGGAGAAATATCACATAAATCATCATACCTTAAGCTAATACACCAAGATCTCCAAGATAAATCCACCATGGAAGAGGTGAAGAAGCTCCAAGCCAAGGTAGAAAGGATACACATGATGGGAGGATGAAAATAGGGTTAAACACTTTAAAACTCATAGGGGAAAATGGTAAAAATATACTCTTTACATCATTTCTAAGGGGCTGCATGATTTCGACCATGTATCACATAGTTTTAAAAACTATAATCAAGCTACAGGAAACCCCAATGTCACCCTCTTCACCCCCTCATACAATTATTCACATGGTTATACAAACCATTTGCTAACCATATGCCTTAATATGTATTCCAAAAATTCCCATTTTCCACCTCTATTACCCATAAACTACAATAATTCATCAAAAGACAAATAAAACTGAAATGTAAGCATACTTATGACCCTATGGGTGTTAAAAATCCTCACCATTCCACTTTTGGTCCCGAAAAAGTCCATAGTCACCACTAGAAGAAAATGAGAGCGGCTACAAATCCCTCACCCAACCTTCTAGCTCCAACATCTCATGGATATCACCACCACGTTTCCAAATCACAAACACCAATGGGATAGAATTACCCTAGATCACCTTGTTTAAAACATATATAATATAGGAAAGCTAAAAAACTATAGTGTAATTAGGATATCACTCCAACTATTCCCACTCTAACACATGAGATAGGTCTGTAAGGAATCTCTTCTGCTAGGAGATGTAAAAGATGTCATGGATCAAGGTCATCAAGGGTGGTAGCCCAAAAAAATAGGCTACCTTCCCAATATTTTCCACACCATGAAAGTGAAAAACATAACAAAACAACAACTTCCTCATCTTACCCAAGATATGACTACCCAGCTAAACTAATAGTTGGATAAACACCTGATCACCAACCTAAATCTCTAAAAGATGGTGATGATAGTCGAAATATGACTTCTGGTGATCCTAAAATATCTTTAACCTTTTCTGAATCTTCCTTAATATCTTGGTATTCTCTTTCATGAGACTTGGTCCAACCTAGGAAGACTCTCCCACATCACGCCAACACAAGGGGATTAGAATAACTTCCTATATAAAACCTAAAACTGGGCTATCTTAAAAGAGGCTTGATAAATGTTATTATAAGAAATATCATTGCAGTATAGGTTCCTTTCTCAAGAACTATCAATATTTGGAATATGATCCCATAGAATAAACTCAAGGATTGGGATTATGTTTTTATATTGACAATCCATCTATAGATGATATGTTTTTCTAAACTTTAGTCATGTTTCCATGGACTTCTAGAGTCCTTTTGAAAATGAATAAGTGAAATTGGAATCCTAATATGAAATTATTTCTAAGGGATCTCCATAAAGCTGAATAACCTCTCAGAAAAATAGGAATTCAAGGTTCTATAACATCCTCAAATCCTTAATGGGTATAAAATGGTCTGATTTCTTAAAATGATTGAAAATCACCCCTATGGCATCTTTTCTTCTTGGAGTATGAGGTATCCCAATCATGAAATCAATAGAGATATCATCCAACTTCCACACTAGCATGTGATGTTTCTATAATTACTTGGATGGTCTCTAATTCTCATATTTGATTCTCTTGAAGTTCACGTATCTAAAAATAATGTCTTAAATATCACATCTCATACTAGTCCACTAAAACCAACCTCTTAAAGTATAAAAAATCTTGGTTTCCCTAAGGTGAACGGTCCAATTAGAGTGATGTGCCTCATGAATCACCTCTTACCTCATGATCAATAGAAAAAATAGTTGTTTAATGAAGGGAAGAGAACCTTTTGAAGACTGAGAAAAATCACCCGAGTACTCACCAACATTTAAGGCACTACTAATCTACTGAGTCACAGTGTTGGATTCCTACACAATCCTCACTCAATCTATGAGAGAGTGTGTAATATGAAAACTATCCAAGAATACCTTCCCTATATCCTCCCACACATGAACCTCAAATCAAAAAGAAAACATATCAGACCCCACTCATCCAATGATCCTTGAATTGCCTATACTAGAAGCTTCCTACTCAATTCTCCTGTGACCACATTTCCATTCCAGTTTTATATACAATATTGAAATAAAATTTATATATATTATTCATCTAAAATATATATTTGAGGTTCAGTTTCCTATGGGTGAATATATTCTTTAGGCTATTATGCTCTAAATACAAAATTGAACACTCCCTGAAGAGGTAATGTGACCACATCTTCAATGCATGCATAACTACTATGTAATCCAGCCGGTGAGTGGGAAAATTCTTCTCATGTGGAAATATATACCATGAACCAAAATCTACCAGAAGATCATCCTAGATCAACAAACATCCTAACCCCACATTAGACACATCACAAAACTCCACATAAGCTCTCCCAGACGTGAGAATAATCAAAATAAGTGCATATGTCAAATGGGTTTTCAACTTATCTAAAGAACAATAAAACTTATAATCCCACTCTAAAATTACCTATTTTTTAGTCAACATCATCAAGGGAGAATCTAACCAGGATAATTACCTAACTAATCTTCTATAATACCTAAAAATCCTAGAAAACTATGAATATATAACACATTCTTAGGCTTCTCCCAAGACTTGATGGCCAAAACCTTCTATGGACCCACTAAAACATATTCCATGGAAATCACATTCCTTAGGAATTTCCTTTCTTGAATCCAAAACCAGCACTTAGAAAAAATGGAATATAGATGATGCTCTCTAAAAACACGCAAAACAACCTTCATATGGTCATTGTAATACTCCTCCATCATGGAATACACCATGATGTCATCTACAAATAATATTATGAGGAATTCGAAAAATTGGTTGAAGTATTGGTTCATCAATTCAATAAATACTTTAGGAGATTTGTTAAGTAAAAATGGCATAACCAAATAGTGAAAGTGTCTATACTAGCTCTGAAAGGCGGTCTTTGGAACATCCTCTTATTATACCTTCAACTGGTGGTACCTTGGCCTTATATTGATCTTTGAAAACCAATGGTACTATATGAGATGATCTAACAAATCACCTACTCTATTAAACATGTTTTTATTATTTACTCTCACCTGGTTAATCTTATGATAGTCCATTCAAATTCATAGGCTCCTACATATCTTCTTTAAAAATATAACTGGTGTTGGAATCCTCATGTATTAATAATGTTTTAATGATCACAAATCCTATTTAGTCTATAAACCTTGTTAATCCCATGTAATCTATCTCACATTAAATATACAGTTGTTTAGTAAAGCTATCCAAAGATCTTAAGTTCTATACATTTAGTTTGAATACTGTACACTATCAATGATTTAATTTATAATGATTTCTTTGATAAATTATTAAGTCTAATCCATTTTATGAATATCACTCCTTAAGTATGAATACAAATTTTTGGCTAAGTCTGAGACACCGTGAGTCTGTCACCGGTTATGTTTTTCTAGAAAAGGGACCAGACACCATGACCAACCAGACACTGTGACCATGAGACACTGTGACTATGAGACACCATGACCAAACACCATAACCAGACACCGTGAACCAAACACCGTGAACCGGACACCATGAACCAAACACCATGACCATGAGACACCGTGGCTATGAGAAACTTTGACCAGACACAGTCACCAACCAGACATCATGACCAATCCATACACCATTTCATGGAGACACCATTTCATAGAGACACCATTTATAGACAAACTGTGACACTATTTATTAATCTATTTTTTTGATTTTCAATTTAGTCTCTAATAGTAATATTTGAATATTTTAAATGAACTAACATAATTAATGTTTCTTTGTAGACATGTCACCTGACAGTACGAGGTACAAGGTGCAGGATACATGAAACCTATTAGCTCCAAAACATGCACACCTAGATAAAATAGTAGTGCGGCCCCGAAACAACATGTGCATGAAAGTGGAATTACATGAAGCAAGTGTGTGAGTATGACAATGAAGAAGACACTTAGAGAATTTTTGAAGAGATAATTGTCACATATAACTCGACACTGCTAAAAACCACAAAAAGCATACTTGAATCCCAGAGTGGATGTCATCTTCACCTTGAAGAACACCCGCTAAAGCTGACATGCGATAATCTTTTTTATATATGAGGACTTGATTTCTGCATATGCTTCATCCTAGAAGTCCAGAGTTGCATATAAAACCACTCAGAGCACTTCTAAACTTTATCTCATCATTTCTGCTCTATTGTGTATCATTTTATTAGCTTTTTAGTAGTGTGTGTATATGTATAACAACACACTCTGTCTTCTACATTAAACTGAAGGATACAATATATCCTCTCTCGAACATATTTTTAAACTTGTGTATAACCACAGATAAGTGTGGAAGATGTCCCTATGTGGCCTGGTAGTTTGTACCCACGTAGAAATATGGAAGAGGTTGTGTGACCTGGGTAGTTCTGTGTACTGTTGTGAACCCCAATCCAGGGTGTTGATCAAGTTTATTTATATAAACTGCTTAGTGGAAGGTGATCACCAACTGGAGTTGATTTGGTCTCAACTTGAGACTGAACCACTTGTTTTATATCCACTGTGCTATTTAGATTTAATTTTCTTTATTTTACTATTTAATTTAGAATTCACTAAATTCTCTTTGATAGTTAATCTTGGAAAGAAGTTAAAATTCTCTTAACTTATTAGAATAGCTTCAAAATTAATATTAATAACAACTATTTACATTACTAAGAATTAATCAATCTTCTATGAAGTTATTTGAATGGTCAAACTTTCATAACAATATAACCTTGATTAACTAGGCTGTATTTAACTTTATTGGTGAAACCTTTTAAGAATACTTTTTGGACAAAATTTTTTATAGAAACTCAATTCACCCCTCTCTTTGGTTATCTACTCCAACCAACATTTGGTTTCAAAGGCTGTTTATTATGACTCTATTTTTAACCTTATTCAACTGTGATTGTAGTTGTACTTTAAGGATATGTAAATTTCTGTTAATTCTAAATTTATAGCTCTTTCAACGTATTTATTTATTATAGATAATAGATTAGAAGGTGATTCAACCAAAAAACCACCATTATTTAATGGAACTAATTATTCTCAATGGAAAATTAAAATGAAAATGCATTTAGAAAGTATGGGTTTTGAAATTTAGTCTTCAATTATAGATGAATATAAGATTATTACTACTGATAGAACCACTTGGGATGAACCAACCAAAACTGCCTATAATAACTATTTCAAAGCTATAAATGATTTATATTTCTATTTAGGAGATGAATATTTTAATAGAATTTCTACTTGTAAACTTTCCCATGAAATTTGGGATACCTTGTCTGTTTTACATGAATAACTTCCAGTGTGAAAGAAATGAAACTTAATACTTATATTATTAAATATGAAAACTATAAAATGAAACCCAATGAGACTATTTTTGATATGTATCTTAGGTTGAATTAAATTATCAACACAATAATTTCTCTTGGAAGAGATGTCACTGCTAAGGAATAGATCATGAGAATTATCAGATGTCTACCTGACAGATGGAGAGGAACCTCTGTCTCTATTAGAGAATCATGTGAAATAAGCAAGCCACCTGTAAAAGAACTCATTGGGAAACTGATGATGTATGAAGGGGTGATGAAATTCAACAAGGAATATGAAGATGAATCAAAAAGGAAATCTATGGAATTTGAAGACTACCACCTCTAAACACAAAGATAAAAGGAAATTGGATGCTTCTGTAGAGAGTTCCGGTAGTGAACAATCATCACCAAATAGTGATGATGATATGGCTCAATTAACGAAAAGATTCAAAAGATTTTACAAGAAGAAGAATGTTTTTAGAAAGCCTAACTTCAAGGGAAGATATGATCAAAAGGAAGATGAAATAAAGACAAGAAAAGAAGTGACAAGGCTGATGAAATTTTCTACTATGAATTTAAGAACAAATGACATATCAAGGTTGACTGTTCAAAGCTCAAGTACAAAAATAGATATGAAGACAAATAAGAAAAGTATAAAAAGGAAATGAAAGAAATCTGGAGTGCTTCTGAGGACAGTTCAAGTGACTCAGAAAAATCACATGATGAACAGGCTAATAATGTCAATATTTGTTTTATGACAAATACATCTGAGGTAACACTAGAATATTCTATACATAATCCATACTATTCTAGATATGAGAGTGACTTTGCAAATATGTCTAATGAAGAAATTTTTGAATACTATAATATGCTTGGAGAAACATTAAATGAACTAAAAGACAAATATAAATCTTTTAAGAAACAATATGCTCTTATAGTGACTGTTAAATCAGAACTCACAAATGAAAAAGAGAAAAATGCTCAACTGCTCAAGGAGAACAATGAATTAAAAATATCTAATGAGAAATTGAAGAATAACTAAGAAAATTTTACCTATGGGGAAAATACTCTTACTAAAATTCTAGGTAAACAAACTGCCCCGAAATACAATACTGGCATTGGTTATCAACAGAGAGAAATAAATCATGGTAGAACAGACTTTGTTTCTAAATATAGGACATACAACTTTACTCCT
This sequence comes from Viscum album, assembly GCA_963277665.1. NCBI lineage: Eukaryota > Viridiplantae > Streptophyta > Magnoliopsida > Santalales > Viscaceae > Viscum > Viscum album. Next base: position 871,072,505 of record OY728123.1, read on the forward strand.
AGTTCTGGACACAAATCAACTAGTTCAAGTTATTATTCACTTTCTATTGTTTTAAATTTTTCTAAACCCAATAGAGTTTATTTTTCAAATACATTACATAATGCTTATAGGAAACCTATGAGGCATATATGGGTTCCTAAAGCACTCATCACTAATGTTACTGGAGCCAAACAAGTATGGGTACCAAAATTTGTTTTTTCTTGATCATTTTGTTGGAAAGATGATTAAGAAGTTTCTGTAAATGTTTATGGTACTTGGATAGTGGGTGTCCAAGACACATGATAGGTGACTGCTCTTGCTTCAAGAATCTAATAAAAACTGATGGAGTACATGTCACATTTGGTGATAATGCCAAAGGAAAAATCATTGGACTTGGACAAATCGGAAACTCTAACTCAGTTTTGATTTCTAAAGTACTATTTGTTGATGGATTGATATATAATATTCTTAGTATCTCATAATTATGAGATGATTGATTTCATGTAAAATTTGAAAATAATGCTTGCAATGTCTGGAATTATGAAAACGAATTACTGTTTTCTACATTAAGAAATTAAAATGTATATTATGTTAACTTAGATTATTTAGTTACTCAAAATTATTCATGATTAAGTGTATTTCATAAAGTGTCTTGGATTTTCCATAGGAGACTAGACACTATAATTTTCACTCCCTTAGAATGCTAACTATAAAAGTACTAGTCAAAGACCTACCCAAACTTGAGCTTCCAAATGATAAAGTGTGTAATCCCTATCAAAAGTGAAAACAACACAAAATTTACATAAAACCAAAGAACGAAGTGTCAACTTCTCAACCTCTCAAACTAGTTCACATGGATTTGTTTGGACCGTATTCAGTTTCTAGTTTAAATGGGAAGAAATATGTTTATATTCTTATAGATGACTTCTCTAGATATACTTAGACCTTCTTTTTAGCTCATAGAAGTGAAGCCTGCTCTTACTTTACCAAATATTCCAAGTCTGTAGAGAATCTTAGTGGAATTAAAATTAAATCATTGAGAATTTATCATGGACATGAGTTTGAAAATGAAGAGTTTTAATACTTTTTCTCACAAAATGGCTATAGTCACAATTTATCTTCCCCTAGAACACCTCAACAGAATTTATTTGTAGAAAGAAGAAGTAGAACCCTACAAGAGGCTGCTAAAAAAATGCTTAGTGAATATGACCTACCAATTTATTTTTGGGTTGAAGCTGTAAATAAAACATGCTACATAATCAATAGAGTATTTTATAGACCTATTCTTAAAAGGACTCCTTATGAGTTATGGAACCATCGAAAACCCAAAGTTAGCTACTTAAAATTTTTTGGTTGAAAAGTATATATCATCAATACTAAGGACAATCTTGACAAATTTTCATTGAAGAGTGATGAAGAAATATTTTTAGGATATTCAATTTCCAGTAAATCCTATATAGTGTTCAATAAAATAACTAAAGTGTGGAAGAATATGTCCATGTCGAATTTGATGAAACATATCCACTTCAGCGTAAAACCATTCTAGAGAACCTGGAGGATGATGTATCAAATTTGGACATTAATTCAAAACCATAAACCCATTCAATGAATGAATCTGTGAAAACTTACAGTTCTGGAAATTCCTTAGACTTAAGTCACAATGAACTTAAACCTGTTGATGAACCTAAAATCACTAGTCCTTCCTTTTCTAGAGCTATTAGAACTCTTAAGAACCATCCCTTAGATGTTGTGGTAGGAGACTTAGACAAATGAACTCAAACTAGAGCTTCTCTTAGAAATCAGGTTGAACATGAAGTCTTCTTGTCAAAAATGAACTTAACAACATTAATGATGCTATCAATGATGAATTTTGGGCGATGGATGTGAAAGATGAAATTAATCATTTTGAAAGGAACAAAGTTTGGAAACTTTTTGAAAGAACCAAGGACACATTCACCATAGGCACTAAATGGGTGTTTAGAAATAAGGTATATGAATCTAGTAACATAGTTAGAAACAAGGCTAGTTTAGTTTCACTAGGCTATAGTCAAGAAGATGGAATTGACTATGAGTATAATTTTTCACCAGTAACTAGCCTTGAAGCTATCAGAATTCGGCTTGCTTATTCTGCATATCTGAATTTCAACCTATAAAAACTGAATGTTAAGAGTGAATGCCTAAATAGTTATATTGAAGAGGATGTCTTTGTTGATAAACCTCATGGATTTACAAATCCTAATTTTAAAAATCCTATTTTTAAATTATCAAAATATTTATATGTTTTAAAACAAGATCCAAGAGCCTAGTATGATAGGCTGAGTACTTTTCTTATTTCCAAAGGTTTTACAAAAGGAATAGATAATCCTAAACTTTTTATAAAACGAATTTCCAATGATGTTTTAGTTGTTTAAATATATATAGTTGAAATTATCCTTGGATCTTCAAGAAATTCTTTATGTATTGATTTTTCTAAAATGATGAAAAACTAATTTGAAATGAGTTTAATGGGTGAATTAAATTCTTTATTAGATTTCAAATATTTCAAAATAAAGATGATATTATTTTAAATCAAAGTAAATACACTAGAGATCTTCTAAAACGTTTTGTATTGGATATCACTAAAGGTAGTGACACTCTAATGAGTACCACTTATAAGTTGGATCTTGATGAAGATAGAAAATTTGTTGATTAGTCCACTTATAGAGGAATTATTGGATTTTTACTCTAATTAAATACTAGTCAACCTAAAATTATGTTTAGTGTATGTATGTGTGCCTGTTTTCAAGAAAATCATAAATAATATCATTTAAATGATGTAAAGAGAATTTTTAAATACCTCAACCATACACCGAATCTAGGACTATTATATCCTAGAGGAAAATCATTTGAACTAGTTTGTTATTCTGATGCAAACTTCGATGGCTGTAAGTTAGATAGAAAAAGATCCTTTGGAACATGTCACTTTTTAGGAAAGTCACTAGTTTCATGGGGAAGTAAGAAACAAAATTTTGTTTCATTATCTACTGTAGAAGCTGAATACATAGTTGTTGTTATTTTTTGTGAACAAATTTTGTGGATGAAACACACATTACTAGATTATGGATATCAATTTAGGCATGTACCTATAAATTGTGACAATACAAGTGCTATTAACATCTCAAAAAATCATTTTTCACACTCTAGGACAAAACATATTTATGTAAGACATCACTTTTTGAGAGATCATTATAAAAAGGGTGATATCACTTTGGAATTCATTGGAACTGAAAATCATCTTGCTAATATATTCACCAAACCATTAAATTCTGAAATAATAGACTACATTATATATTAATTAGGTATGATAAACCTTAAGTAAATATCTGAGTATTTTATATCTCACTGTTTCATATTTTACTATCTTAAGACTTACTATTTCATGTTTACTGTCTCACCATAAACACTTGTTACTGTATCACCATAAAAACTTGTTAATATCTCATTGTAAATACTTGTTACTATCTAACCGTAAACACTTGTTACTGTATCACGATAAACACTTGTTACTATCTCACTATGGGGGTCTGTTACTATCTCACCATGAGAATGCTTTGTTATTTTATTTATAAATTAGAACCCGTATCCCAATAATTACTTATTTTACCCTTTTTTCTTTCCCGTTCTTTTGCTTTTGTGACGATTGGTATTCCTAAATGATAAAACAAAAGAAGTTTCACTCATCCTTCACTCGAGCACCCTTTTATTCTCTCAAACCATAATCTTTATTCAACCATTCAACCCTTCATTATCTAAAACCTTTGGTGAATTCCCAGGATGAAACATCCTTCATTGTCGACTCCTGAGAAACACAGTTCAAAGAAGAAGAAGATCATGCCTATGTTATCACCCGAGGGTCCTCTGAATCCAAATCTGGTGAACCGAATAGTTGTACCTGAGAAAGAGATATGCCCTAAATGGATTCTATTGAGTAAGTCTGTGGTTTTGAAAGTACTGAATGAGTAAGGTTGGTTAGATTGGGTTGAAATGGAAGATTGACCTATCTACCTGAATCTTGTTGCACAATTTTATTATAATGTACAATTTTTGTTTGATTCAAAATGTGGCTATATTGTACGAAGTTGGATAAATAGAAAGAGATTCATGTTTTATTCAAGGTTATGGCATGAATTCCTTAGGATACCTCATGAAGGTATTTGTGAATATTACCAGAGAGTTCGTCCACCTTCAAGTGAATTATTTGTTTTGGAAGATTCCTTGAAAAGTTTATCTGGAAATAGAACCAAGAGAAGAGCCATTGCTACTAAACTGGATAGAGAATCTAGACTTCTGTTTAAGTTTATTCAGAACTTGATTATAACTAGAAAAGGTGACTTATCTGTACTTAAATATCAGGATTTATATTTGATTCATCTCATGAAAAATGGACATAAGATCAATATTTGTAATTATGTTATACACCACATGTGTGAATTGATCAAGACCACATCCAAGTAAACCTCCCTATTCTATTATCAGCTTATCTCAGCCATGCTACATGCCAAAGGATTGGTTAGACCAAATGAAGAAGTTATCAAGGATTATGAGTTCTGTCACTCAAAAGTTATTATGAAGAGGATGAAAATGAATTGGAATCCTTGAAAAAAGGCATGGGTTAAAGACAATGATATTATCTATGAAAAGTTCAATCTAGTGGAACATCCCTCAAGAACAAAAGGTATTTATGATCCTGGTTTGGAACCAGATGAAGTTTTTGTGTATTATAAAGAAGAAGAAGAAGAGGAGGAGGAGGAAATTGTTCCTGCCAGAGAAACTATTCTTGAGGAGGAAGACAATACTCCTGCTCATTCAGTAGTAATTGAGAAAGAAGTCTGTGCTCTTAAACATGTTTCTAATCTAGAAGACCAACCGGAAGTTGAAAAATAATCCATTTCTAAAGAAACCGAAAAGGATGTTGTGGAAGAACATATTGAAGAAGAAATTCTTATTATGCAAGAAGCTACCATTGAGAAACTCCCAGAGGAACAAGTTGTTCTTGAAGTCATTATTTCTGCTGATGACAGAATGGAACAAGCCTTTAAATTGGCTCGAAAGGAAATGATTTAGGAAGAAATGTATGAAATTGTGGAAATAAATCAAGGTCCTATGTCTTTGACTCCTGATAAGGATGCAACTATTGAGGGGGAGCAGCTCCCCAATCCGGAATCTGTTATATTTCCAAACCCGATTGATCCAAGCTTAGTGGACACATGGTATAATATTCCCAGGTATTTTGATGTGAATGACTCACAGGAAGTCTCAGTCAAAGGCCTTGACCTTTCCACTATGTTTTAGTTGAAAATGTAATCTTCTCCTAAAGACATCTCTTCCACAGAACCTGAGCATGTCTCTGCTTCTATCTCTGAGCCTTCACCAGAACCTTCAACCTTTGTGAGTAAAGATGACCTAAATGAATTTGGAGTAATCCTTTTGGATGGGGTTGAACAACTCCTAAATACCCAACCATATCTTATAATAAATATATGTGAGATAGATACTTAACTATATTGTAAAATGTTATTTGGTAGATTCAACCCGAAATGCTTCCTGAGATTCAGGAAGTCAGAGTTTGAGAACAAATTTCTTAGTGATGAAGTAAAGACTCTAAGAGGTATGGTCGAGGAAATGCAAAATGTGATGAATTCGAGATCAGAGCTTGCTTCTCATCCTGTTGATATTGTTGTTGGTCAAAACCCATAGGATATTGCCTCTCTGATTCAACCTCATTTAGCTTCATTAGCTAAAAAGGTAGCTGAAAGACACAAAAAAGTGAAAGAGATACATGAGCTTGTTATTGGTCTTAACAAGCTAACTGATGGGTATAAGGGGTGCCTTTAGAAAGTGCTCAATCAACTAAAATCACTTACCTCAGCTGTCAATGCTTTTAACGCCTCTGGTAAATCTACTGAACCTTCCTTAGATAGTAATTTTTTTTGAACATTTGTCAAAGAGGAACATCAGGTTGTGCTTAGTGGTTTTTATAAATAATCTCTATATGAAGTTATCAAGAACAGTGAAAGATTTCTTGATTTGGTGCAAATCCATTCTATGATTTCTAATGATTCTCAGCAAGAAATTACCATGAAAGTGGACTTCTATTTCAACTGAATCCTCTCTATGACTGATATGACCAATAATTTCAAGTACCTTGTGGAAAATATGAGGATTCCTCCTGTTACTCAAGCCTTCAAGACTCAAGTTCAAAAGCTCATAGAGTCCACTCGTCTTTTGGATAAGTTTATGGAAAACAAGGATGACTTTGTAAAATCCATTCAGTATGGTGTGGAAATCATTTATGATTTTATCAAGCTTCTCAGGACCTATCTTCATGTACAGAATACTGCCATAGTTACTCTTACGACTGCCCCTCTGAGATCTGGTTTTCCTAACTTTAACTCTATCCTATCCTATACTTCCATGTTTGTCGGTCAGGCCCTGAGTCAGATCGAGCATGTAATCCTTAATCAACAGTTTCCCCAGTCTTCTACTACGCCTACATTGGCCCCTTATATCTTTGAAGGTCTTCCTTTACCTTATCTGACAACCAGTTCACTCCCTTCTTCTACCTCCACCTTTACTCCTATGGATTCTTCTTCTGATCCTGTTGCTAAAGAAAAAGAGAAGACCATCCAGTGATGAAGACCAGTGACTAATCTCTTATGATAGGACTACTATTGCATTTGTTTTTCTATCTACTGTTTGTACTGAAACTCTTTTTCTCTAATGCATTATGAACTTTTCTTCTCTTTTCCTATTCACTCTTTTTGATAATCTAAAAAGGGGGAGAAATCTATATATGTTATTTTCCCATTGGTCTATATATGTTATAATGACATTGGTAATAAATATACACTCTAAATACAGATGATTTGTGATCATCATAAATGGGGAGATTGTTGGACTCCTCATGTATTAATCATGTTTTAATGATCACAAATCCTATTCAGTCTATAAACCTTGTTAATCCCATGTAATATATCTCACATTAAATGTAATTTTTTTTAATAAATCTATCCAAAGGTCTCAAGTTCTATACATTTAGTTTTATAACTGTACACTATCTTTGAATTACTCTATAATTATTTCATTGAAAAATGATTAAGTCTAATTCATTTTATGAATATCACTGCTTATGTCTGAATACAGATTTTTGGCTAAGTCTGAGACACCATGATTCTTCCACTGGTTATGTTTTTCTAGAAAAGGGACTAGACACCATAACCAACTAGACACCATGATAATGCGACACCGTGACTATGAGACATCGTGACCAGACACTATAACTAGACACTGTGAACTAGACACCGTGAACCAGACACTGTGAACCAGACACCATGACCATGAAACATCGTGACAATGAGACACCATGACCCAACACCATGGCCAACCAGACACCGTGACCAATCCAGACACCATTTCATGGAGACACCTGTTCATAGAGAAACTATTTATAGAAAAATTGTGACACCATTTCTTAAACTGTTTTGTCGTTTTAAATTTAATCTCTAAGGGTCATATTTGAAGATTTTAATCTCCCTAACATAATTAATGTTTTTTTGTAGACATGCCACCTGATAGTATGAGGTAAGAGGTGTAGAATACAAGCAACCTGTCAGCTCTAACACATACACTCCATGATAAAAGAGTATTGTGGGCCAGAAAAAACGTGCACATGAAAGTGGAATAACATGAAGCAAGTGTGTGAGCACAAGAACGAAGAAAAAAATTAGAGCATTGTTGAAGAGAGAATTATAACATACAGATTTACACTACTGAAGAACACATGAGGCATACTCAAATTCCAGAGTGGATGAAATCTTCACCATGAAGAACAACCGCTAAAGATAACTTACGATACTTCTTTTCCATACATGGACTTGATTTTTTCATCTGCTTCATCCTAGAAGTCCAGATCTGCATAGACAACCACTCAGAGAACTTATAAACTTTATCTCATCATTTCTGCTCTATAGTGTATCATTTTATTATCTTTCGAGAAGTGTGTGTATCTTTATAACAACACACTATATCTCCTACATTAAACTAAAGGCTACAAGATATGCTTTCTCAAACATCTTTTTACACTTGTGTATACCCATAGATAAGTGTGGAAGAGTTCCCTGTATGTCCTGGAAGTTTGTACCCACGTAGAACTTTGGAAGAGGTCGTGTAACCCGGATAGTCCTATGTACTATTGTGATCCCCAATCCAGGGTGTGGATCAAGTTTATTTATATAAACTACTTGGTGGAATGTGATCACAAAGTGGAGTGGATTAGGTCTCATCATGAGAATGAACCACTTTTTTTATTTCAACTTTTCTTTTTAGATTTAGTTTTCTGTGTTTTACTCTTTAATTAAAAATTCAGTAAATTCTATTTGATAATTAATCTTGGAAGAAGTTATAATTGTGTTACCTTATTAGAAGAGATTCAAAAATAATATTAATAATAACTATTACCATTACTGAGAATTAATCAATCTTCTAAGAAGTTATTTGAACGGTCAAACTTTTGTAATAGTATAACCGTGATTAAATGGGCTGTATTTAAATTTATTGGCAAAACCTTTTAAGAATAATTTTTGAACAAAATTTTTTATTGGAATTAAATTCATTCACCCCCCCTCTTGAGTGATCTACTCCAACCAAAAACTGGAAACACCCATGATGAAACACTGGGATGGATAAAACCACTTCCCTCAAGATAATCTAACTGTACTTTTTTCTCCTTAATCATGGATTGAGGAATAAGGTACACAAATAAGGAGATCATGATCATCCCAAGTATCATATCGATAGTAAACTAAACCTATTGTTAGGTAAACTAAGCAAGATACCACGAGAGGGGGGGTGAATAAGGGTATGAAAAAATAAAAACAATTGTCCCTTTTGATCTTGTTTTGTTGTTAGAAAAAACTCTCTTCTCTCTATCCTTTCCATTCCCGAGTATGAAAGAACCTTAAACCATGAAAATGACACAAAAATCTTACTTGGTTCACCCTTACTAGGTTTTGTCCAAAGATTATACACAGACAATGATCAGATGTACTAAATCCACTGTAATTGCACTGCTGTTTACAATTTTGAAGTAGACTCACTATCCCTCCTAGTTTAGAACCACTCACAATTTGAGAACTCATTGCTTCTTTAGAATATTCACTCACAGTTTATAGACCTATAGGTATCTTAATTATCACTAATGAATGCATCCTCCACTGTATGTATATGATCTATTGAAGTCCAAAATTCATCCACTGATGAATTCCCCTTTTCCCCTGACCACTAGGAAACAACATTTTGGAAATACCTTTGAAAATAACCATACTTCACAAAGATCCCAATTTCGAGAGGCTCAAATAATCCTTCAAGAAGTCCCTACCTATTCAAGAAACACAAATCTTCATAGATCTCACTAATTCATAGAGCACACACCTTCGCAAAACTCATGCCTTTGCAAAGCTTAGGTCGTCATAGAGTTGAAGACATCGCAAAGAGACTTCCTTCACAAAGCTCACCGAGCCAATGTGGAACACACCTCTTTCGTAGAGCTAGATTATGTAACGACCCAAAGTTTCATTAATGGAAAATTCCTCTTAATCCAGTTAAATGTCTCTTTATGAAACATGTTTTTATAAGATTTCAACTTCTTTGGTTTTATGTTATGAATTTTGACCATTGTTAATATAGCCGTTGAACAGTGATCACATGATTAGTATAAATATAAGACCTTAACAAATCCAATTTACTCAGATAAAAGAAGCGATGACCTCATCCAGTAGAATTGCCCCATATGAATCCCATTTTTCGGAGCTCAGAAAAGAGGTGGCATCCTTGGGATTCGCCCTTGACCAAGCCCAAGCTGAGCTTCACCATGTCAAGCTCGAACGGGACCGTCTACGGGAAAACTGGAAGTTGATAGAGATTACCACTCGAGCGATGTTATCCGAGCCACCCCAAGAGTCTGTCACCATCACACACCTTACCCTTAGGTCTTATGCGGCTGTTTTAAGGGGTTATGTAACAAATAAGTAGTACTATGTTAATTTACATTATTTTTTTATATAATAATGAATATAATTTCTAGTTATTTTTGATAAGTTGTAAATAATTTTTAAAGTAAAAATGGTGTTTTTAGTTATTATTTAATTAAGAAATATATTTTATTAAATTAAGGGATTTTTGAATTAAATAATATTTTAATAAAATAATAATAATATTATTAAATTAATATTTTATTAAATATAAATGATCTTATAATTTTATGAATGCAATTAAAATGTTTATTAAGGTTTGATAGCCATTTTTGTCAAAACCCGTGAATTTTCGATAAATGTCAGTTTTTATATTAAAAGTGAAAATTAACATATTTAACAAATTATTTAGATAAAATAAATGTTTTTTCTGGAATCAAAACGTCGAAATTATCCAACGGTGAAGTTTTCATAATTTTCTGAGACAGTCAAATTTTTGGGTAAAAATTAAATATCGCTTAAATATATAATGTGTTTTATGACATAATAATGACCCAATGGTGATGTAATACAATACTATAATCCTTATTTTCGACTAATATATGTTTTACCATTAAAATAAAGTGATTTTGGGTTTGTTTTACTTATTTTTCAAATCATTAATGGACCCCTCAAGACTTATTCAACACTTTGCCTTTTTAAATTAATTTCCATGGGAGTGTGACTCACCTCCACATAAGAAAACTTATTATTTTAAAAAGTTTGGAATTGGTCCTTATAAAATATTTTTTTCCTCTTCCCTTTTCCAAAAACCATGGGAAAAAATCATGGGATGGTTTGTGGTCGGATTAATTTAATATAAGGGGTCCCAATCCTAAATAATAAAGAATTCCCTCACCTTTCCTATATAAACCCACCCAAGATCCCACTTCCTCCTCACTCAAATCCCTTGGAGTTCGTCCAAACTCTGCCCTACTCTCTATAGAATCCTCGCAAGGTACCCTAAGCTCCCAAGAAGCCTCTCACAAGCCTCTCTATATCCTTTGGAAGCACACTTCCAAGTAAGGGTTTTTTCTTCCTTTCACATTTTTGTCCAATTTTCTTTAAGTTGGTTTTCCCTTTTAATTTAAATTATGAATGTTGGGGTATGGTTTCGAACCTCCCTCATACTACCCTCTATATGTTTTAATGATGGGATAATCCTTTCTCTTTCATTTAATGCCTCCCATGTACACCCGTTACTATGCCGAAATTCTGAAAGGATCTTCTCCCTCCTCATTTACATTCAAGCAATACTTTTGTATCATGAACATAAATTTCATTACAATTGTTGGGACATGTATCTATATAACCTCCTTACTGTCCATTACATGTAAATGTGATGAGGAACCACTTTCTCTCTCATCATCCTTTTTTATGAATTCTTATGTCACGCCGTTACGTTGCCGAAATCGCACCGATTTTCTAAGCCAATGTTATTATGTAGTGAATACCATGCCCATTTCTCCATCAAGGGTATTCACCTTTATGCACATTAAATTATTGATTGTAAAGTTTTATGTATGAATTCTACATTACTTTATCATGGAATAAATGATTATGTTTTATGAATACATGTTTTATGATCCATGTGGCACACTTATGCATGAAATAAAATGTTTAAGAAGGGTGAGCCCTTATAGCGCTCCAATGCATTGGGTAAAGTATAGTATCATGATACGTCATGTGAAATGAGTGTTGACTCATGATAATTAATGTTCAACGAGGTTTTAATCATGCTTCATGTGAAATGAGGGTTTACTCATGCTTTATGTGCAATGAGCCTTGGCTCATGCTAATTCTATGTTAAGTGTTGTTGACACATTTCCATGTTATGATTATCATGCTCTATCATTCCTTTATGTTCATGTTTCTTTTATGCTCTATTGATATTCATATTGTCTAACATGTATTGTACTCTTCATGTTATTCCATGTGTACTCCCTTACTGGGCTTTATAGCTCACCCTTTTCTTATACATGTCCTCAGGTTATCCCATGCAATGCTAAGTACGAGGGAATGTAGTGGTCATGTAAAGGAAAATTTCAATAAAGATGTTTTATTTCATGTTTTAAGTTTTTATGTAATGATCCTAATCCCCAAAGACACTAAACCTCTCAATCTTCTTTGTTTTATCAAGTGATGTTTTAGGTAATGAATCATGTTTAAGTTGTAATAAAAAGCAGGGTTGTCATAGTTGGTATCAGAGGACAGGTTTAGTTATTTTTTGGATTAGGAAACCCTAGTAAAGCCTTATATACAAGACTAAGTATAATAAAAACATCCCTATGTTTTGGTAAATACTAAGTAAGTGGTTTATCAAACAAATACATCCCTGTCTTGATATGAACAAGTAGAGGCGGCTCTGGAATAGATGTATCCTAGGGGTAAAACCCGAAAACACCACTTTGAGATAGACTCGAACGGGAACTGGTGCACAACAACGGGCCTTGCTGCACTCTTGGTAACAAAACTTCCGGGGGATATGTTTTGATAAATTCACAATCTTATTATGAACCCTTATTAAGGGAAAAATGCCCCAAAGAATATATGTTAGAAAGTAGATCATGAAAATCCTAGATTGAAGCCTATAGACTAATGAGTTAAGGAAATAAAAGTTTATTTATGAGTCATCAACTTTTGTCTTTGTATTACCCTTTATGTGTTACCCCTAACTTTCCTTTTATTCCTGCCAATGGCTGGTAATAGGAGGACTCAGGCTAACAACCGTTGTGAAGATCAGTGTGATGACTGTATTAATGAGATGCCAAATCCAATGGGAGCGGGAATCACGAACATTGTCACGCTTCTCTCTTAGCTAACTCAAGTTTTTAATAGAAACATGGGTCAAGAGGAACGTTAAACCTCCCCTAAGAAAGAACAAGTCGCTATCGAGAACTTCATGAGACAAAGGGCTCCTACTTTTAGTGGATCATCCGATCCCACAATCACTGAACAATGGATAAAGTCCATTGAAAAGATATTCTCCATCCTCCAATGTTATGAAAAAGAGAAGGTTCTCCTGGAGGCTTATCGTATGGAGGGTGAAGCTGATCAATGGTAGAAGTTGATCAAAAAATATGAAGCCTGAGGACGAGATCGAGGCGTTGGAATCGAAGGATTTCCGAAACATGTTTTTTGACAAATATTTTCCGCGCACCCTCCGGCTTAAGATGGAAAGGGACTTCCTTTCCCTCAAGCAAAAAGATGAAGAATCTTTTGGAGCTTATGAGGAAAACTTCACAAGGCTTGCACGATATGCTTCCATCTTTGTCGTTACCCCGGAATGCAAGGTCGACTTCTTCTTTGGTGGGATGGAGCCTACCTTGCAGAAAGCATTAGCGATCCGTGAATTCGACAGCTATGAGGAAATTTTACGATGTGCCCTCAGGGTCAAGATGGAGATCGAGGAATCACAGGGGTATCATGGTGACAAGAAGCGTAAGGTGGAATTCAATGCTGGTGGCCTGATGGATAAATCCAACGGTGCTAAGAAGATCCAGCACCCCACTTTCCAAAAGTGCGGAAAGAAGCACCCTGGAAATTCCCTTAAGGGGATGAGAAAATGATTCAGTTGTGGAAGAGAAGGGCACCTAGCTGTTAACTGTCGGAAATAAGGACACACGGCTATGACAGAGGAGAGGAACACTCCGTTCGAACCTCAATGCGTTGTTCAATGCTAAAAATGAAAAGAACCGGGTCATTTTGCAAATCAGTTCCCTAATCCAAGGGTTATCGGAGGCAACCAACAACCTCCAAGACAACAAGGAAGAGATTTTTCCATCACTTCTGCTGAAGTGAACCCCGAAAACTAAGTGTTGATAGGTATGCTAGTTATTCATTCAAGAATAGCGAATGTGCTTTTTGATTCAGGTTCTACGCAGTATTTTATATCTCGAAAGTTTAGTATAACAATCCTAGCACCACCAAAAATCATGGAAGTAATGATGTCGGTGAGTATGACAAAAGGGACAATCATTGAATCCCATGAATATAAGTCCTCCCCTGTTATAATATGTGGATTGAATTTCCTGGTGAACCTCGTCATACTCCCTCTGGTGGAATTTGATGCAATTCTTGGCATGGATTGAATTTCTTTATATAGAGCCAACATAAATTGTCGGGAGATGGAAATCACACTCCATATGGAGAATCAACCCCCGATTATTTACAAGTGTCAGGAGGAAGATGAATCTCCTTTAGCTCCATTATCTCAAGCATGGATATTACTACCTTATGAGCATGCATATCTGGCTCAGATGATTGAGTTTAAGGAAGAAACCATCTTTGAAGAAATGCCTATTGTGAGGGAATTCACTGAAGTGTTTCCTGAGGAACTTCTTGGTCTTCCTCCAAGAAGAGATGTTGAGTTCTTAATTGAACTTATACCTGGGTTGCTACCAATATCCAAGACACCACATAGAATGTATTTTTTAGAGCTTGAAGAGCTGAAGAAACAACTACAGGATAATCTGGATAAAGGGTTTATACGCCCAAGTGCTTCACCATGGGGTGCACCAGTCCTCTTCGTCAAAAAGAAGGATGGGTCAATGCGACTTTTCATCGATTATCGTGAACTTAACAAAATCACAATAAAGAACATGTATCCACTCCCAAGAATCAATGACTTGTTTGATCAGCTTTGTGGAGCACAATACATCTCCAAGGTGGATTTGCGATCGGGATATTATCAAGTAAGGGTGAAGAAGGAAGATGTCCCCAAGACTACTTTTCGTACAAGATACGGGCACTATGAATTCATAGTAATGCCTTTCGGACTCACCAATGCTCCAAAAATATTCATGGAATTGATGAATAGAGTCTTTAGAGATTACCTTGACAAATTTTTGGTAGTCTTTATAGATGATATTCTAATATACTCCAAAACCAAGGAGGATCATGAGGAGCATTTAAAAATTATACTAGAGACTTTGCACAAGGAGAAGCTCTATGAAATGTACAAAAAGCGTGAGTTCTGGTTGAAGGAGGTCCCATTCTTGGGCCATATCATCACAAGAAATGGAATATATGTGGACCCCTCCAAAACAGATGCAATTGAGGGATGACCGAGGCCAACATCGGTAACGGATATCTATAGCTTCTTGGGGTTAGCTGGATATTATCGATGATTTGTGAGAAATTTCTCACTATTGTCCAAACCTCTTACCAAGCTAACTCAAAAGGGAGTAAAGTTTTCTTGGAGTGATGAATGTGAAGAAATCTTCAAGGAGTTGAAAAGGAGGCTTATCACTGCACCCATGCTCACTTTACCCACAAGTGGGGAACTTTTTGTGGTATTCAGTGATGCTTAAAAGAAGGGATTAGGTTGTGTGCTGATGCAGAATGATAAAGTGATATCCTATTCCTCAAGGCAGTTAAAAATCCATGAGTGAAATTATCCAACTCATGATCTGGAGTTGGCGACTGTGATCTTTTCCTCGAAAATCTGGCGGCCTTATCTCTATGGAGAGAAATGTGAGATATATACTGACCACAAGAGTCTTAAATATATATTCACACAGAAAGAGCTTAATATGCGCCAGAGAAGATGGATAGAGATCATCAAGGATTATGAGTTTTCAATACATTACCACCCTAGGAATGTGAACAATGTGGAAGACTCCCTAAGTAGAAAGGATCCAACAATTATATCAATGATGAGAATTGAGAAGGATCCAATCTTCTTAGACTTGATGAAGATGGACGTGGGAATCATAAAGAAGGGAACATCATCAATACTTTCACAATTGATTTCTCAACCATCTATTTTGGAAAGGTTAAAGGATGATCAAAAGGATGATGTGGGAATTCAAGAAAAAGTGGAAGCTATCAAAAAGGGGAAATCCTCGGAGTTTAATGTTAATGAAGAAGGAATTTTGCGGTTTGGGAAAAGACTATGTGTTCCATCAAGTCTGGAGCTGAAGAAGAAAATTTTAGATGATGCACATAGTTCAAATTTCTCTATTCACCCAGGGAGCACAAAGATGTATCAAGATCTCCGAGTAAACTTTTGTTGGGATAATATGAAGAAGGAGATCGCTGAATATACATCAAAGTTCCTGGTGTGGCAGCAAGTGAAGGCAGAGAGACAGAAGTCTAAGGGGATGATGAAACCATTGCCCATACCAGAATGGAAATGGGAGAACATCCCCATGGACTTTGTCACTAGACTTCCAAGGACATCCAAAGGCAACAATGCAATTTGGCTTATTGTGGATCGTCTAACAAAGACTGCACACTTCATTGCTATTCAGAAGGATTTCTCATTAGATCAACTGGCACAAATATATATCAGAGAAGTGGTAAGGTTTAATGGAGTAACACTATCTATTGTGTCTGACCGAGATCCAAGATTCACCTCTAAGTTTTGAAAGAGTCTTCAACATGCTCTGAATACTGAACTGAACTTCAGTACGACCTATCATCCTCAAACTGAGGGCCAATCCAAGCAGACTATCCAAACATTTGAGGACATGTTGAGAGCATGATCAATGGACTTTAAAATGGTATGGGATCAACATCTTCCTCTGGTTGAGTTCTCTTATAATGACAGTTTCCACTCGAGCATCCAAATGGCACCATATGAAGCCCTGTATGGGAAAAGGTGCAGAACACTAGCATGTTGGGATGAGGTCGGTGAACGTAAGCTGCATGGACCAGAAATGGTCGAAGTAATTGTGGGGAAGGTGAAAACCATTCAGCAGTATATCAAGGTAGCCCAGAGTCAACAGAAGAGTTATGCAGATAATCGTCGATGAGACCTTGAGTTTAAAGTTGGAGACATGGTGTTTCTATGCATATCTCCGTGGAAAAAGGTCATGAGGTTTGGAAAGAAAGGGAAGTTAAGTCCAAGGTACATCGGCCCCTTCGAGGTTCTTGATCGTGTTGGGGATGTGGCCTATCGACTAGAACTTCCACCTACTATGGCCAAAGTACATGATGTCTTTAATGTATCCCTCTTAACGAAGTACATACCAGACCCTTCACATGTACTCTCTTCTGAGGTGGTACAATTGGAAGACGATCTTTCTTATGAGGAGAAACCAGTGAAGATATTAGATCATAGAGAAAAAGTTATATGAAATAAGACAATGCCCCTCGTCAAGGTGTTGTGGAGAAACCACAGGTTTGAAGAAGCAACTTGGGAATCAGAGGAAATGATGAAGCTGAGTTACCCACATCTATTTTAGTGTGGGAAAAGGAAAATTTCAAGGGTGAAATTTCTTAAGGGGGAATATTGTAACGACCCAGAGTTTCATTAATGGAAATCCCTCTTGATCCAGTTAAATGTCTCTTTATGAAAAATGTTTTTATAAGATGTCAACTTCTTTGGTTTTATGTTATGAATTTTAACCGTTGTTAATATAGCCGTTAAACACTGATCACATGATTAGTATAAATATAAGACCTTACCAAATCCAATTTACTCAGACAAAAGAAGTGATGGACTCATCCAGTAGAATTTCCCCATACAAACCCCATTTGTCGGAGCTCGGAAAAGAGGTGGCATCCTTGGGCTTCGCCCTTGACCAAGCCCAAGCTGAGCATCACCATGTCAAGCTAGAACGAGACAATCTACGGGAAAAGTGGAAGTTGATAGAGATTACCACTCGAGCGATGTTATCCGAGCCACCCCAAGAGTCTGTCACCATTGCATACCTTACCCTTAGGTCTTATGCGGCTGTTTTAAGGGGTTATGTAACAAATAAGTAGTACTATGTTAATGTACAATATTTTTTTATATAATAATGAATATAATTTCTAGTTATTTTTGATACATTGTAAATAGTTTTTAAAGTACAAATGGTGGTTTTAGTTATTATTTAATTAAAAAATATATTTTATTAAATTAAGTGATTTTTGAATTAAATAATATTTTAATAAAATAATAATATTATTATTAAATTAATTTTTTATTAAATATAAATGATCTTATAATTTTATGAATGCAATTAAAATTTTTATTATGGTTTGAAAGCCATTTTTGTCAGAACCCATGAATTTTCGATAAATGTTGTTTTTTATTTTAAAAGTGAAAATTAACATATTTAGAAAATTATTTAGATAAAATAAATGTTATTTCTGTAATCAGGATGTCGAAATTATCCAACGGTGAGTTTTTCATAATTTTCTGAGACAGTCAATTTTTTGGGTAAAAACTAAATACCGTTTAAATATATAATGTGTTTTATGACATCATAATGACCCAATGGTGATGTAATAAAATACTATAATCCTTATTTTCGGCCAATATATGTTTTACCATTAAAATAAAGTTATTTTGGGTTTTTTTTGACTTATTTTTCAAAGCATTAATGGACCCCTCAAGACTTATTCAACACTTTTCCTTTTTAAATTAATTTCCATGGGAGTGTTACTCACCTCCACATAAGCAACCTTATTATTTTAAGACGTTAGGACATTGGCCTTATAAAATATTGTTTTCCTATTCCCTTTTAAAAAAACAATGGGCAAAAACAATAGGATGGTTTTTGGTTTGGACTAATTTAATATAAGGGGTCCAAAACCTAAATAATAAATAATTCCCTCACCTTTCCTATATAAACCCACCCAAGCTCCCACTTCCTCCTCACTCAAATCACTTGTAGTTCGTCCAAACTCTGCCCTACTCTCTCTATAATCCTCCCAAGGTGACCCAAGCTCCCAATAATCCTCTCACAAGACTCTCTCTAGCCTTTGGAAGCACACTTCCATGTAAGGGTTTTTTCTTCCTTTCACATTTTTGTCCAATTTTCATTAAGTTGGTTTTCCTTATTAATTTAATTTATGAATGTTGGGGAATGGTTTCTCACCTCCCTCATTCTTACCTATTTATTTTTGAATTATGGGAGACCCCTTTCTCTCTCATTTAATGCCTCCCATGTACACCCGTTAATATGCCGAAATTCCGAAAGGAACTTCTCCCTCCTCATTTACATTCAAGCAATACTTTTGTATCATGAACCTAAATTCCATTAAAATTGTTGGGACATGTATCTATATAACCCCATTACTGTCCATTACATCTAAATGTGATGAGGAACCACTTTCCCTCTCATCAACCTTTTTTATGAATTCTTATGTCACGCCGTTACGCTGCCGAAATCGCACCGATTTTCTAAGCCAATGTTATTGTGTAGTGAATACCATGCCCATTTCTCCATCAAGGGTATTAACCATTATTAACATTAACTTATTGATTATAAGGCTTCATGTATGAATCCCACATTCCTTTATCTTGGAATAAATGATTATGTTTTATGAATACATGTTTTATGATCCATGTGGCACACTTATGCATTAAATGAAATGATTAAGAAGGGTGCGCCCTTATAACGCTCCAATGCATTGGGTAAAGTATAGTATCATGATACGTCTTGTGCAATGAGTTTTGACTCATGCTAATTCAATTACAACTAGGGTTTACTCGTGATTCATGTGCAATGAGGGTTTACTCATGCTTTATGTGCAATTAGCCTTGGCTCATGCTAATTCCATGTTAAGCGTTGTTGCCACATTTCCGTGTTATGATTATCATGCTTTATCATGCCTTTATGTTCATGTTTCTTTTATTACCTATTGATATTCCTATTTTATAACATGTATTTTATTCCTCATGTTATTCCATGTGTACTCCCTTACTGGGCTTTATAGCTCACCCTTTTCTTATGCATGTCCTTAGGTTATCCCATGAAATGCTAAGTACGAGGGAATGTAATGGTCTTGTAAAAGACGTTTTAAATAAAGATGTTGTATTTCATGTTTTAAGTTTTTATGTAATGATCCTAAGCCCCAAAGAAACTAAACCTCTCCATCTTCTTTGTTGTATCAAGTAAAGTTTTGTGTAATGAATCATGTTTATGTTGTAATAAAAAGCAGGGTTGTCATAGATTAGCTGCTAAAAAGCTCTTTATATCACGAAGAAAACTACCTCCATGAACCTCCTTTGCGATTCGAGAGCTACAAAATTTTCTTGAAAAAACTATCCACTTCTCTAAAGGGGTCGAGGTCTATTTATAGGTGATTCCACTGACCCTCAAACCTTCAGCGTGAAGTCAACGCCATGTCATATCAAATCAAGAAGCTCCAAAATTTCCACCAAAATTCACTCTATCTCACGAAGCACCATGGAAAATTTTATATTGCGGAGATCGTTATAATCACAGAGCATTCCATCATTTCCATCGTGCCGCTGCTGTAAAGCTTCTCCACAATGATTTTTTCCTCCACTGTTTGCAAAGATCGTCGTAATCGTGAAGAACACTATCAACATTCTTTATGTCTTCGTGAAATTCACATCAAGAATCCCATCTTAGAAAAACTCATGCCTTTTCCATATTTTGATACAATCTTCAACGAAATGAACATTTCATGATACTCACCAAACTCTAAATTTTGGATCCCAAAAATTTGGAAAATACTAGAAAATGACGCCACCTTGTATCTTCTCTTTTTGTTATACCTACAGATCATCCATCACTTTTCCATGGTTCTTTATCAACATGGATTGTCAACAACATCTCTGGGAATAGAAAATTCTCCTTATAAACCTACATTATCAACAAACACAACCAACCCAAAAATGATGCAATATTACCTTGAGGGATTTTTTCCCAACAATCTCCCCCTTTGGGTTTTTTGACAACTCTTATCAAAAATATTTTCTGTAATTTGCTACCCCACTGAGTCTCCTTCCATCATATACCATAATTTTCCTCTTGCGATTCTGATAGAGACCATAGATTCACTCACTACATACTATAATCCAACATGAGCAATGATCGGCATGAGAAACAATAGTAGTATGAAAATTTCACCAATTAATCACTTCATTTCTAACACCAATCGTTGAGGCCATACTGATACCAATTGATGATCATTGGAAACCTTCTAACACCATTCCAATTCCACTCTTATACTTTTATCATGATCCTTAGTTGTCTTGATATGTATTCATTTATTGATCACTTCTAGCATCGTCTAATTCAGCACTCTCCCCCTATCTCATTGCTCTCCCCCTATCTCACTGCTCCACCCATCAGCTTCTCCCCATGTTTTTGACTAAGACATTTTCTCCCTTCTTTGGCCACAATTTTTCCCCCTTGGGGAGTCACTATTTATCCCCTTGGGGAGTCACTATTTATCCCCCTTTGTTAGTGAACCCAAAGGTCACTCCTCTATGGTCTGACACATTGGAAAGAACACAGATTAGCACAGTAGAGAAAAACACACCATACTTCATGGATAGAGAGGAGGGGTCCCAACAACCACACTTTCACAAGTCTAGGGAGTTTACTGGACTCCCAGAGCCAGTCGATGCCTCTCAAAATCATCCTTGGGTAAGGCCTTTATCAAAATGTCTGCAACCTGTAGCTCGGTAAGAACATACTCCAACTTCATGATTCCCTGCTCAACCTTCTCCTTGATAAAAGTATAATTTATCTCAATGTTATCTATCCTTTAGTGATGGACATGATTTTTTATGAGATTTATATCACTTGAGTTTTCACACTATATTATGATCAAATACTTCACTTCAACTCACATATCATCAAGCTGTTGCTTCATCCATAATAATTGTGTGAAAGTATGAGTGGCAACAACATAATCAGCTTCTGCAGTGTTCAATGAAATGAAATCTTGCTTCTTTATTAACCAAGAAATACACAGGCCACCAAGATAGAAATAACCTCCTAATGTTTATTTCTTTCCATTCCCTAAACAGCTCCAATCTGCATCTGTATATCCAAAAAACTCTTGCATAGATTTTTCATTATACACCATCCCAAAATCCATAGTTCTATTGATATACCAAAGTATTATTTTCACATCAATCATGTGTATTTCCTTGGGATTACTTTGATAACACACTTCTTGGTATGTAGTGAAAAAAATATCAGGTCTTGTCGCTGTCCGGTATAGTAAACTCCCAATAATCTGCCTATATTCTGTGATATTAACATCCTTGACACTATCATCTTTAGATAATCTCTTATGGGTAGCAAACAGAGTCTTCATCTCCTCATAACTTTCCATTAAAAATATTCTTAGAACCTCCTCATCATATTTGTATTGATAAATGAATGTTACATTCCTTCCTTATGTCACCTGTAAATCAAGGAAAAATGTCAGCTCACTAATCATAGACATTTCAAACATATGTGTCATGAGTTCGGAAAACCGTCTGCATTGTGCTTCATCTAATCCACCAAATATTATATCATCTACATAAACCAGAACCATAATCCTTTGATTATTATTTTTGTTGAAATAGATATTTTAATAAACTCCACCATGGTGGAAACCAAGCTTCTTAAAATACTGATCAATCCTTGAGTACCATGATCTTAGTGCTTGTTTTAGCCCATATAATGCATTATTTAGCCGAAAAAACTTTTTCTCATCCCTATGAATGAGAAAACCATCGGGTTTATTGATATATAGTTATTCCTCCAAAATACCATTCAATAATTCAGAATTAACATCCATCTGGAACACTTGGAACTTCTATTGCACTACAATGGTTAAGAATAATAAGATTTTCTCTAGCCTGCCAACCCGTGCAAATGTCTCATCAACATCTATTACCTCTATCTGGGAGTATCCTTTGAACATTAGTAGTTCTTTCTTTTGAATCATTATTCCATATTCATTCATCTTGTTGTGATAGACCCACTTAGCACAGATGACATTATAATCAACTGGCCTCAAAACAATCTCCCATGTTTGATTCTTCACAATATGATCTAGATATTCATTGTAGCCTGAACCCAGTTTTCATCTTCATCGACATCATAAAAGCATTTAGGCTTTACTTGTGATAGTAAATATGTCGACTATAATGATTTAATTCTTCTTGTCTGAACTAGAGCTGACTGATCACCAATGATATTCTTCCTATCAATTTCAGATCGCCTTTTCTTCTTCTATGCCGATACATATTTTCTGCTTCATGCTCATCATCAGCCACTTCTACTCTTCTTGTATTGCTTTCCTCCTCATCAATTTCATTAAGAAATTGTTCATTATGATGTTGAAAGCTTTCTTCATTCTCCACTATAGTGACATCATTTCTCTTAATTACTTTTCCTATCCTTTTGTTAAAGTACTTGTGTGCTTTTCCTTTTCATGAGTAGCCAAGGAATATACCCTCATCTTTACGTGACTCAAATTTGCTATGTTTTTTCTTTATTGATAATGAAGCACTTACATTAAAATTATAATTTTTTACAATAAAATTTCATTTCCATAAAATAATAGATTCAACAAGGAAAAATACATGGGTTTGAAGTATGATTTCCCCATAAATGAAGTTTGAAATAAAATTTAACATCCTAATAGAGATATAATAGATCGTTATTTAAGGATAATAGTCAAAGAGTGGTTATTATGTCTCAAGGAAGATATTTGAGTCATTAAAACCCCTTACAACTTAAGGAGAATTTAAATAAAATACTCATGAAAGGGAGAGATTAAAATTGAACTTTAATTACCATGAATAAAAGGTACCTCATTATATAATATCTCAAAAATAAAGTATATAAACCATAGAAATGGAATTATGTTCTTAATACAAAACATGTTTCAAAAAGTGAGGAATTTGAGAAAAAAACCCCTACATCTTAAGAAATATTCTAAAAAACCCATTGAAAGAGAGAAAAAAGATGAATTTGATGTAAAAATACCATGAATAAATAAATTAAAAGATATTATATATCCAATTTTCAGTATACAGACTATTTAAATGAAATTAGGTGCATAAATAAAATTACGTCTCGATGAAGGAAATTTTGAGACAAAACTCTTAACATGTTCCATATCCTTCTGTACACATGGTTAAATTATTGAATAATAATTTTTTATTATATAAATTCATAGAAACAATATTATTATATATTTAAATTAATATTTACAATTTATTATCATATTATATTCTTTATTATGTTGTTTTTTCTTACATTTTCATGAAAATTGAATTGGTGTAAGATGATTTTGGTAATTTAAGCGATCAATGATTATAATTTAAAACTAATATAAATAAATAATATAAAAATTATTGAACCAAGAAATAATAATTAATTTATTATTAACTTTTAATAGTATTAGTTATTAGGTTCCCATAGTCATCCATGGTATTTTTTTACAGAATTTATTAAACTTGGTGGTTCAACTAACCAGAACATTAACACGCTATATCTAAATAGATAAGTATGATTATGAAATTTTACAATATAATTATAACAGGATAATAATTATATTTTGTTTCTGAATAAAATATTAATTTACATTTATAAAGGAAGGAAAAAAATTAAAAATGAAAAATGTTACTCTGTGGAGGCAGTAGTCTGCACAACACATAGTTAATGTCCTTTTAATTTTCTAAGTGGATGAAAAAAAGTAAATAGTTTAATCTAAATTATTATAATGAAACTTATGTATGATAATGATACTGATTTCATTATATCAGTATGGTTTTATATAATTAGTAAGGAGTATAGTAAAACTATAAGATAATATAAAGTAATATGAATGTTGGAAGATTTAGTTTGCTCTTGGAAAACACCTTGAAGATGAAGGAATTAATAAAAAAGGGTACCATAAGATTATGGGAATGTGAGTGGTTTCTAAGAGTATAAGAGTATTATATTTTCAAGGATAAATAAGAAGGGAATTTATGTATTTATGTGGTGCAGATTCTACCTTTTATAAGTGAATAGAATGATAGTTTTGGGAGTATCCCTTACATTTTAAATAATTTAATGTTACTGTTAAAGGTTAAATGGATTGAAAATGGATAAAAAAGGATGTTAATATTGTTTTGGTTATAATATAACTTAAAACACTCATTTATGAGAAAAACATGACCATTTTTTGTTTTTTTCTTTTCTCTTTTTAACTTTTACCCATATTTACTTTTACCCTAGTAATTAATTTTTAACCATAGTGGTTAATTTTAATGAAAATATTTAAGATTGAAACTTTTAACCTATTTGATCATTTTTATTTCAATTTTTATAAAAAAATTTCTAATAATGATTCTAATGTTTTGAAAAGTAATTTTTAATATATACACACTTAATCACGTGAAAACAGTTTTTAAGAAAATGTTGTTTTTAAGATTGAAATTAATATGTAAGACATAGTTATTGAAATTATCAATAAAAATAAAAAAATGGTTTATTATAAAACATATAAATGTTTTGAGGATTTCATGAAAATAAAAAACTGAGTCTTACCTTGAAAAAACGTGATTCAATGAAGACACAAAAAAGAGTTTTTATTAAAATAACATATTAATTTTGTTTTAAAAATTTTAGTAGGATTTATAAGATAAATAAATATATTAAAATTGATTATTTTATTCCTTAAAAACAAATTTTATTACCTAATTTTTTTAAACTTATAAGTTTCTCTCAATTAATGATAAAACCATAAAAATTACTATTTTTTCAAAACCCATTTTTTGTAAAAAAAATAAATCATCTCAGAAAAACCTAAAAATTAATTCTAAATAATTTTTAATGTGATTAATTAAAATTAAAATTTTATGATATAAAATTTAAATTATAAAGTTTGAAAAAAAATTAATAGAGTAAATAAAAAAAAGAGCATGAATTTTATTAAAAATAACCCTTTTCAATATTAACTCATACAAATTATTTATCTTCTAAAGTTAATAAATTTTAATGGTTTAACATATTAGTTTTTATATAGATTTATTAATATATTTTTATAATATTTTGGGGTACATTTATGTTGGTTGTAGCATATAAATCATTTTATTGAAAAAAACACTAAATTTTTTATGGTCAAGAAATTTAGGTTGATACATTCCCCCCAATAAATAGACTACATGATTAAAATTTTAATTATTACTTACTGATGAATTTAGTGAATGATGTCTATAATATTACTCATGTTTTAATTTTTTGAATAATTTATCAATATTACTGAATTAGGGAATACTATGAAACTCACTTGTAGGTATATATTTTGGTCACATTCCCCCTGTGATTAATTTACCAAGAGAGTTCATAGTGAGCCTCGTAGTGTTAGAGCGTCATTGGATGATTTGAGATATAGAATGTGATTTCCCAATTTGGTAATTTAGTTCACTAATATATTTCATAAATCGAATAAAAATTTTCTAAATGATTAATAATACAACTTCCACTTGGCATACAATAATATAATATCTAGAAGTTTTATTCAATATCAAGACATTGGAGTGGTGATCAAATTATCTTTGAAAACTTCATTGATTTATGAGGGTTTCTAGAAATAGAATCCAATAAGACATCCACTAATATAGTGTGTAGGATATGTATTAATTTTTCATTAGATCCAAATTTCTTTTATGATATAGCTTAGTCATGGTGATTTTATAATATTTTACTTGTTCCCATGGATGATGACGTTATTGATATTGGTTATCATTATTAACCCTTGAATTAGGGAAATTCTTAGCATATTTCCCAGACTCCTTACAATTGAATCATCAGAATGATGGTTTTAAATGAATATAGGAAATACATTTATCTATTTTACTAGTTAGTCTCCTCATATATATTTGGAATTTATTTACGTTATGACCATATCTTACACGCTTGAATCACTTACTTTTTCCTTAGAGGCATGCCCCTCTATGGTTATTATAACATTTTATACATATAGAAGGATGAATTTTAATTCCTCTATGGTTTTTATCACATTAATTCCCAAATAAATAGTTTTTTATTTTCTTACCACCTTAACCATGAGAATAATGATAGTCTCCATTTTCTATTTCCACCTTATGTTTATATTGAACATCCTCTTCATTGATATCAAGGTATCTTATAAATAATTATCTATAAACACTGGTTTTAGGCCACCAAAGAAAAATTAAATCTAACACTTGAGGTTAATAATAAAACTAGAGGCATTCGTTATTAGTCGTAGGAAGGTTTATTCATTGAAATCCACTAATTAAACTTCTTTATTATTCAATTCTATCAATTCCATCTCTATTTTAATGTAAAGAGTTCAGGGAAAATATTTACTGAAAAATAACTTTTTGAATTCCACCTATTCAATAGAGTATAATTATTTTTTCTATTTCATATTATAAATGAGAGACACCACTTTTTAACCTCACATTTTAGATGATAAATAGTAAAATCAAATTTTCTTTCTGCAAGAATTAGAGAATAAAAAATAACATTTTCATCACATTGATCCATTACTCACCAATAATTTGATAATTATTTCAAATAAAGGATGTTGGAAATTTACACATGAATGAATAGACAATAATTTTTCCCTTCCATTGTGTGTTTGAGATCTCAATAAGGTTTTTGTTATTACTCATACACTAAGATAGAATTTTCAGAATGGGTTTCAATCCATTTTTCAAACCATTTGGATGATCATTTTTGTAATATTTTAAAGGTCCATCACATCCATTTTTAACTTAGTTTCACCATTCTATAGACATTTAAAAAACAAAAATACTTAATTATGAGTGTTCAATATTTAAATTATAAGGTAATTATGAAAAATGAATCTCAAAAAATGCATTACTATTTGAAGTCATCACATTAGCTTTTTTTCAACCTAAAGCACTCTTGGTTAAATATAAAATTCTTTAGGTTGGGCTCTCTCATATTTCCTAACATAATTACTTGGAATATTTAATCCTTAATAATATATTGAAAATATATTATGATTAACCAAATAACATCCTCATGGAGTATCTAACTAGGCGAGTATATAGGAATATTGTTTGTGTACTAATGAAGATTGATTTAATAACCAGAATTTTATCTGCATTGTTATTACCACTAGGTACTTACATGACATAGCTTATTTCCATTTTTAGTATACATAAATGGATGTTATTTCTATGAAATCAATAGAATATCTTTTTAACCAAAATTTCACGTTTTTACACTATTCTTACAATTATACCATACACTTATAAATAGGATTTACACTAGTGTTATCTAATGCTAATCCCCAAAAAAGGTATTATAATCTCAAAAAATAGTTAAAAATTATTTTGATATCAATTGAGACAACCCATAACCACACCTATGAGCCTATAGCTATGAAAAAATTCTTCACAGGATCTCTATATTAATAAGTGAACCAAGCTTAAATTACATAAAATATTAAAATGTTAGGTGTTAGATATCACAATAGTCTCATAATTCCCATGAATTGATTGGTTTATTTTTTTGATGATTAGTTACGTAAACATCTTAGTAAATTATCAATTTAAACATTTCATTATAATCACACCATAATATAACTTCCTCTAAACATATAATAAGATAATATCATCCTCATAACATGAGGAATGGAAACATAAAAAAATGTTCAGCTCAATTGCTCAGTAATAGAGAAATTTTAAATAAGAATATGAATTAGATCTAAATTATGTGAGTCAACATAGAAAATGGGAAAATTTATGATAAAAATATTATAGAATCATAAGATGGCATGAAACTCATTGCAGTGGACTAACAATAATATCATAGATTTGAAGAATATAAAAACAATTTTGAATCATGGAAAAATGAAAATTATTTGGAATATCGTATGAAAATGGCATAGATATAAGTATACGAAAATAAAATCAATTATTGGAACATAGACAAAAACATGATTACCATATCATAATAGGATTCTTCTATACTGGTGTACTTATATTACATTGGGAAATAACTTGTGTGAATTTTTAGGCTAAGGCTATAACATATATACCTCTTTGGTCTTGGGAATTAACTCATGTTCCTATTTTAGCTTAGACTACACCCCATATACCTCACTAGGACTGGGATATAACCCATTTTCCTTCTTGATATCATGAGATAATAAATCATTAAACAATTAATTAGAGTGAGGTATAGGAACCCACCCATTATCATCCATGTATATGAGTTCCACTTAAAAGCATATATTTCATATTATAATAAATAACCCATGAGAAGATAACAGGTTTCAAAAAATTTATGATTATCATCATATAAAAAAACAAAATAATAAGATAACAAACACATAATCTCGTAATATTAGTATTTAATAAGAGGACATACAAGTTCATTTTTTAATAATTACTCTATTAGAGTTGAATCATTTAGAAATGGAAAAGATACCACAAGAAAAATAATTCTTATTAAAAAAATTGTTTCATAATATCAACTTAAAAATGCATGATTATCAAGTCATTATCAATTTTTTTAAATAAAGACAAAAAATTAAAACATTTATTAAAAAAAATTACAATAAGGAGACCTTTAAAATAAATAAATAATATATCAAAATGTGAAGTAAAATGGAAGAATATCAATGAAAATAAAATTCTTTTAAAACATTGATAACAACATTATTAAAAAAACTCACATTGCTATTAAAATGATGAATCATTTTTTTTAAAATGAATAAATGGGATAAAAAGTATTACTAGAGATAAAAAGAAATTGAGTTTCTACTAGGTTAATGAGAACATTGGTAGGAAGTAACAACATGGATATGGAAGAAAATTCATTAAAAAAATTGGAATAATTTAAAATAAATGTTTTCTTCCATAAACAATAGATTCACCAAAGAATAAGAATATACTATTAAATATACATTACATAGAAAATTAGGTATAAGTAAAACATAAAATAATTATAGGATTGTGTAGAGACCCAAATCTTGATGTACATGGACATTACATTACTTTTTCGGAATACATAATACATAACAAAAACATACACACAAGGACTGTAATAGGTTAGTGTCTTTGGAAACTCAGAATATAATATTCTAATCATGGTGAAAGATCTTATAAATCTCCAATAAAGATCTTCCCCTTTTGTTTTCTTACTTAAAACCTTTCTTTAAATCCTTGGGAAAAAAACATATAAAGGGTGAGCTCAAATGCTCAGTAAGGGTAAGCATGGTGAAAATAAAACAAACCATAAACATTTGAACTTAAAAACATGAACGTAACGTTTAAAAATAAAAATATTGAGAAAAGACATAAACCTTGGAAGTACTTAAGGCATGTATCATAATGGAACATCAATATTAGCATGGGAATAAATCATGTAATTGTGGCAACCATTCAACACTTGTTATGATTTCCATAGTAGCCAAGGCATTGCTGCCAAGACCATTATAGTGGACAAAGTCTCTTTCTGAATCGAGTTCACTCCTCGTTCCAGTCCTATATCACTGAACCGGATTAACATACCATTCCAACCATGTCTATCTCATGAGATATAAATCTTTACCTAATGCATTGGAGGGAGATATAGGTCCCACCCATCTCATAATGAAATCATTCTTACGCATGCCACAAAATAAACATACATCATTCATAATAACCCATCAAATAAAATGGGCTTCATAAACAACATCCCATAATGACATAATCCATATAAAAAAATGGATATCATTTCATCGTAAGAATAATCAAAACATGTAAATAATAGAGACATTATACTTGAAACATAATCATACTAAATAGTGTCATCTTAGATGGAAAATAGTTTTGACAAAACACTTGAAATGAATTCTTGAGGAAAATATCCTTTCTTTTTCAAAAACATTTTATTTTAACAAAATGCCATGCAATTTTAAAAGAAAAGGTTTTTGTTGAAAATAATCATGAAATCTTGTAGAGTAAGGTTATTGAAAATAAGTCATTATGAAACTGTAAAAATTCATTCATGTCGTATAATTTAAAAAAAAATTCTTCTCGTACTTTTGTCGGAAAAGTCAAAAAGTTCCTCATGTGGTAAACAAAAGTAAGATTCCTTTCATAACATGTGGTAAAATTAAAAAATGGGTAAAAATTAATTTAAAAATACATGAAAACATTTTTAGAAAACAAGGTCATGGATGATAACAATAACTCAAGTAAATACTTACTAATAACAATCTCGGATAAGAACGAGATTGGAATAGTTATCCCATACCTTATGTCTGATATGCTTAGTATATTTCTGAACCTCCTGTATAAGGATTTAAATAATGTCATTTACTTATTAAATAATAATATTCATTGATATGATATCATATACGGTTCACTTATGACTTTATATTACCCGTTCTTTTGTAAATTCCATGTTAAAGCACCGTTTTGTGTAAAATCGTTTCATTTATCGTACGCGTTTCGACTTTTTGTTCTTGATATTATTACTTATATAATGATTTACATAATTCCAGAATGTAAATCATGATTTATATATAATATATATTCATCATATAAATATACATGATAGATCGATAAATGGAATGAAATACACCGTTCATGGAGACGGTAGGCCGTACGTACGCATGAATGCTATTTTCGTTTCCTTATTGAATTGGATGGAATTAAGTAGATGAAATACATATACATATACATAAATCCAGTATCATTATTATGTCATATATTTCATTATTATTCATTATATATAATTTATAATCATTCATGAATGGATAACATGGAGAATGAATCTCATCGCGTTGTGGAGACGGTAGTCCGTACGTACGCACGAGCGATGATATCATTCCCATGATCGTGGAATTATATTGAAGTGTTTTTATAATATTTCAGAATAAATATAAATTTACTATACTCATATATAGTTATTTATTTACACCATTATACCCATCCAAGTAAGGTGGTGGTCGAAAACAGATTACACCACGGCGTGGAGACGGTATTCCGTACGTACGCACGCGCAATGATTTCATTTTTCGTAGGATGGATAGAAGGTGAAATAGGGTTGTTTCATATTTATAATAACATATCAGTATATAAGTAATAATGATGTTATTACTTTATAATGAGACAACTAAATAAGAAGAAGTAGAATAAGAAAGAAACTTGAGAAAATCGGAAGAAGAGATTACATCTTCTTCGACGCACCTCTTTTAATTTCCTCTTAAGGAAGTAGAGTTGGTATTTTGAGAAGACCAGAACCTCTAGAATATTTCTAGGGAAGTGGAGAAGAGAAATGGACAGGGGTTGTCCGAGCTTCAAGGCTCAAAAGGGTGTGAAGAGAAGAGGGAATGGGTGCCCTTTTTATAAGGGAGGAGAGAGGCACCTTTGGAAAAACTCAAAATATCATTTTATAATAAAGTCATATTTGGTTTATAATAGCTCCAAAATGATATATTTCGAAGCTAAAGTGGGGATGGGTCTAAAACCTCTCAACAAATAGATTTTAGATAGGTTTGGGTCATTATATTAACCTTATCGTTTAGTTTTAAATCGTAGTTAATTAGATTGACATTTACCATGTCACTTTGTATTTTTTTATTATATAGTTAACAAACTTACCATATACATCCAAGTGACCCCCCAAGTGGTATATTAATGATATGGCTATCATGATATAATTATCTTGGAAGAGCCTTAGATTTTTAGGAATATAATAACCATTAATAATATAATATTTGTTTTAAAAACTATTTTATGTCAATTTTGACACTATTTGGTAATTGATTTTTGTGAAAATCATAAAAACATTACTAGTTCGATAAAAGTTAATTAAATCAATACTAACATGTAATATTAACCTAGAAAATTAGTTTAATTAATAAAAATCCTAAAATTACTTTTATTTTGGTATTTATAACATCAATTATGTTAATATTTCATTAATAAGGTAATTATTGCATCATCATTGTGTCATAAATAAATTAAATTATTTAATGTATAAAAATTATAAATAAAATACCATTATGTAGGAAATATTTTTATATTTTTAATGAATATTTATATCCTAATTTATCTTATGTATAACCCTATATTAAAAATGTTTTAGTTATTAACTATTTTAACTATTCTTTAAATAAAATAATAATAAGTGTCCTAATCTAATCCAAGTGGACCTAAATGATCATATTTTATTCATAAGGTTGTTTTCGGTCGAATTACACTTATCTAATAGAATTAGGACATGTGTTAGGGTAATAATAATATCATTTTTACCCTTAATTACCCTATTTACTTTTAACAGTGGTAAATAAAAGTAAAAAGTTACTATTTAGCAAAAATTATTTTCATCTCATTGAACCACATTTTAGTCCTTGATATTAACCGTGTCTCTTGGATTTTTGAAATTCCCTTCACAGAAGCGGTAAAATTATGTTTTATGTGAATTTTCAAATTCTCCTAGGATGTGGGTAAAAGACGGTGAAAAGTTCAATAAAATTTTTATATATCTAAAATTATTATAAAATGACTCCAATGAATTTTATTGAACTTATATAGGTATTATGTATCAATTTTGACCTAAAATAAATTTAAATAAAATAATTATTTAAATAAAAAGTTGGTTTTTAAATAGTAACCCAGTGTTTTCACTATTCATAAAAAATTGAATGTTTTTAGAAAAATACCAAAAATTCACCCTAGGCTAATTTCGATACTCTGAATCCAAAAATGAAGTCCATTTTGAAAGTTAAAATTTATGAAATTCCAAAAAGTGGGTATTACTATTCATAACAGCTCGTTTATGTAATAGTTTAATAGCATATCTTTGTTTTGTGAAACTCGATTTTGTGTACAACACACACTATCGTGGAAGGTCGCGATTGCATGTAATGTAAGCTAAGTTAGGGTTGGGTGTTGTGAAAGACTCCTTCATTGTTTTTTATAACAGAACCCAGCCATATTTCATTTATACATTGAATATATATATATATATATATACACTCAATGTTGCGTAGAATGACTACTATCAAACGAACTTCAAATTGTTTGTTACACAATCCAAGAATAGTGTTGCGTATACTTAAAGCTAATACGGTGTTGTGTATAGCGCAAGATAATCTTGGTTTAGCTTACAACAAAAGACATCAATGAAATTAAAAAGAATAATCCTTATAAAATCTCGGGTTGTTACATTCTACCCCCCTTAAAATGAATTTCGTCCTCGAAATTCGTCGGGGTTATAAATGGTTTACTACTTGAAAGTTTTTTTCATAGAAACCCATATCGTAAAAAGGAATACTAAAAATTCATTTTAAAAAGGGAATTTAGAATCATAACGGTCAACCAAAGTAACTCAACATTGGATTTCGACATAGGACAACATAGGTGAAAATATGGATATAGAAGAGAAATCTAACCATCAAGTTCTGATGGAAAGTTGTAGAGAACATGGATATGAAAAAGACATCAATCACAAAGCCATAAATTTGTGATTATTTAAGGCACCATCTAATTCATCGTATATAAGGACATTAGGATAACATTTTTGGTTTTCAAGATCATTCCGCTAAATGTGAAGAATAATTAAAATAAATACTTACTTGATTTTGGTACAATCTCACTGTTGTTTGTGCCTTGAACAATTTCCACATTATCTCTTAAAGAAATGAAGTTGAATTTGTCTTTCGTGATGTGTTATCATATCTTACGATAGAATGATGGGTCATTCCATCTGTCTCAAACAAAAGGTTAGAAAAAGTTATCAAATATACATAAGTGTATATATGGTGAGGTTAATCATATATGATTCCAAAAATAGACTTATACTTCATCTATCATACCTCTTAATATAATAAAACTAGTTTCTAATAACCAGGGAATTCCTGTTGGCCAGTGGTAGGCGATAAAGGCTTGTCGCACTTTGGTTGTGGGTTCGATTCCCACAGCCTTGTCCAACGCGACGGGTTTTCGCCCGTCCTGCAGGTTTTCCTTTTTCTAAAAATACATTATTATGACATCCCATCAATAATATCGAAAAAAGTTCTATCCTTAAACAATACAAACTTATGTCCAACATAATCTATTCCAATCTTTAGGTTTATCTAAAATACTTCTGTCCAAGCTCATAGTATAAAGAAAGCAATTACTAGAAATGTCATCTACCGAGCATGTGAATACCATCATTTATCCCCCATATATCATATGATATATCTTGTTGGTCACATTAAAAACATGTGAATACCTTAATCATGTATTCTATTGCAACATGAATTACCATAGAACCGTAGTTGAAAACATGAATACTGTCAAAAGTTGTCTCTTTCCACATTCCAAAATCCAAAAAATTCTTTATACTCAAACCATGATATCACTTTGTCCTTATATTAGTCATGAGCACATGAATACTATCAATCATATTATTTTCTCTTTATCCCTTAATTATTTGCATATCATCTGATTTCCAAAAATATTTCAATCACTTTTCATGGTTATCGATGCCATATTCTTATGGAAAATTATAATGGACCAATATATAGGTATTCCAATATACCATAAAAGTACATCAACAATATTATTCTTGAATACCAATACATAAACACTTCAAACCATCCTCTTCAATGATTTTCATGGAATAAGTCCTTCCTTGATTTAGAAGTAACCTCTTAGGTCAGGGCATTGAGTTGGGTAATGCCCATGTTCTCCACAGATAATACATTGAACTCTATAATAGTCTGTCACTCTATGACCCTTCTCTCCACACAGACAACATCTTCCCCTCCATTTGATGTATTCATCAAGGTTCTTCTTTACTTCTTTAGAAATATCAGTATTCCTTTCTCTATGCTCCTCAACATGTGAACATGCATAAAATTCCATCTTTCTTTTATTTGATGAATTGAGAATACCACTAATGTTCACCTTATTAATCATATATCGTGATGACTGATTTGGAAAAATCACAAAATATTTCTTTCTAGGCATTACGCAATTTCTTTGCTCATAGTCACCAATTTTTCCATTGTATTCAATGTTGACCTAATTCCATCTAGTTCCCTCCATTGACTAAAACCAAATACCATGGTGTAAGAAACTTTTAAAATAATGAGGAACCACGTAATCATAAAAAGTTACTTATGGGATTTCTAACTTATCACACATTCTTTAATCCATGACACCTTAGGTTCACCCTAGGTTATTTATGATCGTTTACATAATTCTAGGATTGTAACCTATAGTTATAATAAACCTTAGGGACATCCCTAGACATACCTTAGAAATATCTCTAGGGATCTCACTAAAGTTCTCGCATCCTAGTTTCCAAAGGTTGACTAAACCATTCCTCTGATACCAACTGTAGAGACCCAAAGCTTGAAGTACATGGCCATTACATTACTTTTACGGAATACTTAATACAAAACAAAAATAGACACACAAGGACCGTAATAGTTTAGTGTCTTTGGAAACTCAGAATATAATCTTCTAATCATGGTGAAAGATCTTCAACATCTCCCATAAAGATCTTCCCCTTGTGTTTTCTTACTTAAAACCGTTCTTGAAATCTTGGGGAAATGAAAGCATATAAAGGGTGAGCTCAAATGTTCATTAAGGGTAATCATGGAGAAAATAAAACAAACCATATACATTTGAACTTAAAAACTTGAACATAATGTTTAAACATTAAAATCTTGAGCAAAGACATAAATCTTGGAAGTACGTAAGGCATGTATCATAATGGAACATCAATCTTAGCATGGGAATAAATCATGTAATTGTGACAACCATTCAATACTTGTTAGGATTTCCATAGTAGCCAAGGCATTGCTGCTAAGACCATTTTAGTGGACAAAGTCCCTTTCTGAATCGAGTTCAATCCTCATTCTAGTCCTGTATCACTGAATCGGATTAACTTACCATTCCATCCATGTCTATATCATGAGATATAAATCTTTACCCAATGTATTGGACGGAGATAGAGGTCCCACCCATCTCATAATGAAATCATTCTTACGTGTTCCACAAAATAAACATACATCATTCATAATAACCCAATATATAAAATGGGATTCATAAACATCATCCCATCATTACATAATACATATAAAAAAATGGATATCATTTCATCATAAGAATAATCATTACATGTAAATAATAGAGAAATTATACTTGAAACATAATCATACTAAATAGTTTCATCTTTGATGGAAAATAGTTTTGACAAAACACTTGAAATGAATTCTTGAGGAAAATATCATTTCTTCTTCAAAATCATTTTATTTTCACAAAATTCCATGAAAATTTAAAAGAAAAGTATTTTCTTGAAAATAATAATGAAATCTTGTAGAGTAATATTCTTGAAATTTAAGGCGTTATAAAACCGTAAAAATACGTTCATGTCGTATAAGTTAAAAAAACATTCTTCTCGTACTTTTGTCAGAAAAGTCATAATGTTCCTCGCGTGTTAAACAAATGTAAGATTCCATTCATAACATGTGGTAAAATTAAAAAATGGGTAAAAAGGAATTTATACATGAAAAAAATTAGAAAACAAGGGCATGAATGATAAAAATAACCCCAGTAAATACTTACGAATAACAATCTCAGATAAGAACGAGATTGGAATAGTTATCCCTTACCTTATGTTCGATATGCTTCGTATGTTTCCGAACCTCCTGTATAATGATTTAAATAATCTGATTGACTTATTACAGAATCATATTCATTGTTATGATATCATATATGGTTCACTTATGACTTTATATTACCCGTTCTTTTGAAAATTCCATGTTAAAGCACCGTTTTGGGTAAAATCGTTTCATTTATCGTACGAGTTTAGACTTTTTGTTCTTGATATTATTACTTATATCCTGATTTACATAATTCCAAAATGTAAAAAATTATTTATATATAATATATATTCATAATATAAATATTTATGATAGATCAATAAATGGAATGAAATACACCATTCATGGAGACGGTAGGCCGTACGTACGCGTGAATGCTGTTTTCGTTTCCTTATTGAATTGAATGAAATTAAGTAGATGAAATACATATATATACATAAATCCACTATCATTATTATGTCATATATTTCATTATTAATCATTATATATACTTTATAATCATTCATGAATGGTTAACATGGAGAATGAATCTCATCGCGTCGTGGAGACGGTAGTCTGTACGTACACACGAGCGATGATATCATTCCCATGATCGTGGAATTGTATTGAAGTGTATGTATAATATTTTAGAATCAATATCACTTTACAATAATCATATATAGTTATTTATTTACACCATTATATCCATCCAAGTAAGGTGGTGGTCGAAAGAAGATTACACCATGGCGTGGAGACGGTATTCCGTACGTACGCACGCACGGTGATTTTGTTTTCTGTAGGATGGATAGAAGGTGAAATAGGGTTGTTTAATATTTATAATTACATATCACTATATAATTAATACTGATGTTATTACTTTATAATGAGACAACTAAATAAGAAGAATCAAAAGAAGAAAGAAACTTGAGAAAATTGGAAGAAGAGATTACCTCTTCTTCGACGCACCTCCTTTAAGATTCCTCTTAAGGAAGTAGAGTTGGTATTTTGAGAAGACAAGAACCTCCAGAATATTTCTAGGGAAGTGGAGAAGAGAAATTTTCAGGGGTTGGCCGAGCTTCAAGGCTTAAAATGGTTTGAAGAGAAAAGGGATGAGGTGCCCTTTTTATAAGGGAGGAGAGGGGCACCTTTGGAAAAACTCAAAATATTATTTTATAATAAAGTCATATTTGGTTTATACTAGATCCAAATTGATTTATTTAGATGATAAAGTGGGTATAGGTAGAAATAATCTCAAACAATAGATTTTATACAGTTTTGGGTCATTATATTAACCTTATCTTTTAGTTTTAACTCTTAGTTAATTAGATTGACATTTACCATGTCACGTTGTATTTTTATATTATGTAGTTAATAAGCTTACCATATACATCCAACCGACCCCCAAGTGGTCCATTAATGATACACCTATCATGATATAAGTATCTTGGTAGAACCTTAGATTTTTAGGAAGATAATAACAATTAATAATATAATATTTGTTTTAAAAACTATTTTATGTCAATTTTGAGACTATTTGGTAATTGATTTCTGTGAAAATCATAACTGCATGACTAGTTCGATAAAAGTTAATTAAAAAAATACTAAAATGTCATATTAAACTATAAAATTAGTGAAATTCATAAAAAGTCTCAAATTACATTTATTTGGGTATTTATAACATCAATTATGTTAATATTACATTAATAAGGTAATTGCTGCATCATCATTGTGTCATAAATAAATTAAATTATTTAATGTATAAAAATTATAAATAAAATACCATTATGAGGGAAATACTTTTA
Organism: Viscum album; assembly: GCA_963277665.1. Lineage (NCBI taxonomy): Eukaryota > Viridiplantae > Streptophyta > Magnoliopsida > Santalales > Viscaceae > Viscum > Viscum album. The sequence goes on from OY728123.1 coordinate 871,111,617, forward strand.
GTTTTATAATTAATATTTATATTCAAATTCATCTTATGTATGACCCTATATTAAAAATTTTTAGCTATTAAACATTGATTTTAACTATTTTAACTATTCTTTAAATAAAATAATAATATGTGTCCTAATCTAATACAAGTGGACCTAAATGGTCATATTTTATTCCTAACGTTTTTTTGGTCGAATTAAACTTATCCAATAGAATTAGGACATGTGTTAGGGTCATAATAATATCATTTTTACCCTTCATTACCCTATTTACTTTTAACCACGTTAAATAAAAGTAAAAAGTTACTATTCACCAAAAATTATTTTCATCACATTGAACCACATTTTAGTCCTAGATATTAACCGTGTCTCTAGGATTTTCGAAATTACCCTCACAGAAGCTGTAAAATTATGTTTTACATGAATTTCCAAATTCTCCTAGGAGGTGGGTAAAAGATGGTGAAAAGTTCAATAATATTTCTATACATCTAAAATTATTATAAAATGACTCCAATAAATTTAATTGAACTTATATAGGTATGATGTATCAATTTTGACCTAAAATAAATTTAAATAAAATAATTATTTAAATAAAAAGTCGGTTTTTAAATAGTAACCAGTGTTTTCACTATTCATCAAAAATTGAATGTTTTCAGAAAAATACCAAAAATTCACCCTAGGCTAATTTCGATATTCCGAATGCAAAAATGAAGTCCATTTTGAACGATAAAAATTATAAAATTCTAAAAAGTGGGTAGTACTATTCATAACGACTAGTTTATATAATATTTTAATAGCATATCTGTGTTTAGTGAAACTCAGTATTGCCTACAGCACACACTATTGTGGAAGGTTGCGATTGCGTGTCATGTAAGCTAACTCAGGGTTACGTGTTGTGAAAGCCTCCATCATTGTTTTGTATAACAAAATCAAACCATATTTCATTTATACATTGAATATATATATATATACACTCAATGTTGCGTAGAATGACTACTATCAAAGGAACGTGAAATTGTGTGTTACACAATCCAAGAATAGTGTTGCGTATACTGAAAGATAATATGGTGTTGCTTAAAACACAAGACATCAATGAAATTAAAATGAATAATCCTCATAAAATCTCGGGTTGTTATAGATTGAATGTATCATTCGTGAAAGATCATAATCAAAGAGGAGTGATTATGATTCAAGGAAATGATTTGAGTCCTGAAAACCGCTTACAAAATTAGGAGCATTTAAATAAAATCATTATGAAAGAGAGGGTTTAAAATTGAACATCAATTATCATTAATAAAATTTATCTCATTATATAATTTCTTAAATATTCATTAAATATTCTATATAAATGGAATTAAGTTTATAATAAAATACATTTCTCAAAGATATGAATTTCAGATGAAAACACTTGCGGCTTAAGAAGCATTCTAATAAAATCCCCTCAAAAGAGTAATATATTGAATTTGAAGTTCAAAGGACATGGATAAATATTTTACATGATATTATATATACAATTTGAATTATATAAAAATAATTATATGAAATTTGATGTATAAAATAAAATGTTTCTAAAAAAGGACATTTTTAAACAAAACCTATACTTTGTTAAAGATTAATAAGGCACACATTCTGAAATTCTAGAATAATCATATTAATTTTATTAGATAAATTTTTATTAAGCTCATTATTGGATATTTAAAATATTGTTTTCCATTTATTATCATATAATATATATTTATTGTATTGTTTCAACTTATGTTTATGTGAAAATTGAATCGGTATTGGATTATTTTGGTAATTTTACTAATCAATGATATAATTTTATCAATAAGTTAAATACATTTTATAACCATTATATATCCAAAAAAATTAACTATTTATTAAATTATAATTATATTATTATTTATGGTCCCTTATTCATCCATGATAGTGTTTTATACCATTAATTCATGTCGGTGGTTAAACCAACTAAAACATGATCACCCTATATCTCGATACATGAGTAGGGTTAAGGAACTGTATACCATACTTATAATGGAAAAATAATGATATTATTTGAATTTTTAGGCCTTTTAATCATATTTTATGTGTTTTTATAGAAATAAAAACCAGATGAAAAATGAAAAACATTACCTTGTGGAGGAAAAAGTCCCCACAATGCACAATTATCATTCATTTTTTTCTAACTAGATGGAATAGAGTTAATAATTATTGTTAAATTAATATAATTAAATTCTAGTATACTAATCTCAATGAAATAATTCTATTAATAAGGTTAGATAAGATTAGTATAAAGTTGAGTAAATGAAAAGACTAAGAGAAAGTAGTACTCATGTTTGAACCATGGGTTTTATCTTGGAAAACTCCTTGGAAATGACGGCCTTATGAAAACTAAGTGGGGACAAAATATTATATAATTGGGATAGGATTCTAGGAGTATAACATTGGTAGAGTTTCATGGATATATTCTAAGGTAAGGCTAATCTTGATGTGGTGAGGATGTTACACTTTTTTAAGTGAATAGAAGGGTAGTTTTGGGAGTAACTATTACATTTATAAAAATGTAAAGATAATATTAAAGTTTAAATATAAAATATAGACATCATAGGTAGGTATAGTGGGTGTGGGTAGAAAATATCCTCGTCCACTCATTTATGAGAAAAACACGTCTGTTTTAGGTCTTTTTATTTTAACAACTAACTTTTACCCAAATTCAATTTTTACTTAGTAATTAATTTTAAACCTTAGTAGCTAATTTTAATGAAATTTTTTAAGATTAAAACATTTATATAATTGAATCCTTATGATTTTATATCTGAAAATAATATTTATCAAATAAATTTTCTAATTGTTTGAAAATTTAATTTTGAAATAATCACACTTTGTCTTTTAGAAACAATTTTTAATAAAACTATACTTCTATGAATAGAATTCATGTGTAAGACATAATTATTAAAATTATAAAATACCCTCAAATAAATTTTATTATTACAAATAAATTAAAATTTATTAGGCTTTCATTGAAATATGAAAACCAAATCTTTCCTTGAAAATACTTGAATCTATGAAAAGACAAAAACTATATTTATTAAACTAATATTTTTATTTATTAATAAAAATGATGGGAATAGAATGTATAAGATAAAATAATATGTTAAAATAAATAATTTAATTCCTTAAGTACTCATTTTATCAATTCAAATATTTTTTATACTTCTTTAATATTCTTACATAATGATTAAATAAAAAAATTGTATTTAAAAAAATTGTATTTTTTGACTAAAAATAATCATTTCAAAAGAAATATCAAAAATAAATATTAGGTAAATTTAGATGTTAATAATTAATAAATGAATTTCATTTTATCAAATTTTTAATCTAAAATAAGAAAAAAAATTCTTCGAAGTAAATAAATAATACAATAAAAATAGATTTTATTAAAAATAGGATTTTTCAATATTAACTAAAATTGATTATTTATCTTCTTAAGGTAATTAAATTTTAATGGATCTCCATATAATATTTTAGTATATCTTTATAAATAAAATTAATAAAATATGTTGCATTTCATTAAAATTGAGTATATCTTGAAACACTTGTTATAGAACACAACATCAATTTTATTTGGTCTGGAATTTCAGGTTGTGACATCCCCCAAAAATAAATCATGTATTTTCAATTTTAATTCTTACTTACTAACAAAGTTAGATATGGGTGTCTATAATATTACTTTATATTTGTGTTTCTGAATAATGTATCAATCTTATTAATTTAGGGAAGACTAGGAAACTCACTTATAGGTATAAAATTTGGGTATATAGCCCTCATGATTAATTTTCATAGTGTGCCTCATACTAGAGATGATCATAGGTTGATTTGAGATATAAAATGTGATCCCCCCTTTTCGTAATTTAAATAGCTAATAAATTTACAAAATAACATCAAATTTATCTAATAGATGAATAATTAAACTTCCACTTAGGATAGAATAATATTATTTCTAGAAGTTTTCATTATTATCAAGCCATTAGTGTAGTGATCAGATGTTATTTGAAAACATCCTTGATTTACTAGAGTTTCTTGGACAAAAATAAAATATAAAAATGCTAATTTGTATCAAATAATAATTATTCTAGAATCATGATGATCCAAACTAATTCAATTACCTAGTTTAGTTGTAGTGACTGCATAAGATTTTCCTTCTTCCATTATCTTATGAGGTTGCGGATGTGGGTTGTCATCATCAATCCTCAGTTTTGTATACTGTTTTCCTTAATGTACACACTCCTTAAAATTAATGAATTAGGATGATGATTTTATGTTAATTAGGGAAATCCCATTATATTTTTCATTATTTGGTCTCTTAATATCTATTAAGCATTCTTGTAATCGATTAACTTCTCTAACACGCTTAAAGAGAGTGTTCCTTCATGATAGTCCCCCCCAATTCTTATTCAAACATTTTAAACATGTGTAAGGATGAATTTTCATCCCCATATGATTTTTATCTTATGACATCCAAAAGAAAATGATTTTCATTGATCATATCACCAAACCCCTAACAGTAATAACTATCTCCTATTTCCATTTCCGCATTAAGTGCACATATAACAACTTATTCATATTTATCATAGTCACATATAGTTGATTCCTTATAATTACTTGATTTTAGGCCACCAAATAACCATTACAGCTTACACTCAATGCAAAAAGATGGTCATTCCTTGTGAGTCCCACTATGTGTGACATCTTGGACCCCGATTCCATTTAACGGGTGCCCCGAGCATAGTGGGCCACATGGCCTCAAGTGCATCTCCCCAAATTCCAGAGGCTACTGACTAGTAGCGAGGGCCTAGGGTGTGTCCATGGGGAGACTATTCCCTCATTAGAAGAGTGTAGCACAGTGTAAGGAATATAAATGAATAGTGAACAACATAAGCAATGTAATTAAATAGCATAATCAAAATGATGAAATAGATAAATGAGAATAATAATAACCGTATCAACTGGAACAATGATTATGTAATGTTATGTCATTTGAAAATTGGAAAACATGGATACAACACAATAGGCGTAACATGTTCCACAAAGTAAAAGAAAACAAAGGCTAATCTTAGCATCCCAAGATCCAACTCCATCATGTCCTATAAAGATCCATCATAACAAAAATCAATCAAGTGTTTGAATTCATATGCTTCCCTTTGTCAACACATGCAACCATGTAATCTACTCATGGTACTAAACAGTTCATGAAAAGGGTGTGATATAAATCTCAGTGGGCCACCACCAACAATGTCCATAATCTCTGGAATGTGTAATGGAATATAGCAGTGTGCGTGCTTGAATATATAAAGTAGAGAATGCAGTACAATAAAACTAAATACCCAAGTACCTAATTCAACCCTTGGCTAGTGTCTGAACATGTAACCTGTCCATTTATTAAGTAATTACCATTTAATTTTAATATGTCACATGAGGTATAGGCAACACTGACATCACCTAGTGATAGTATATATAGTTAAGGTCCCAAGACAAAACAAGACAACCTGAAAATTATATCCAGTGAGGGAGTTATAGGATAAAGAACAAGGTAACATATATCTCATGGAATGCTAACTCAATAGTATCTAAGTATATATAAGGGGTAAGAGTGTAATCCAAGGAGCGTAATCCAAGGCATTCCACAATTAGGTTCCTACCAATTCCAAGGTGATCGACCAAGGTAAAACAGGGATAAGAAAGGACATTGACTTATGGGATTTCACCATGGAACCTAATAGTCAATGCTAGATCCAAGGTTTGTATCAATGGTATCAGGTAATAATATAAAAAACCCTATGGTTTTATACTGGGCATCCGAGAAATAGAAAAAAACCAGAGTCTAGGTGGGTATCCACCTAAGAATACTGCATCCTTGAATCGGAATGGGGTTCCTGAGACCCAAGGTATTCTCCCCTCAGAATCCAAGGCGATATCGAGTCAGTATATTCCTATTTTATATTGTAATCATGTAATCATTCATTAGGATCAAGCCTTGTCTTACATTAGTGTGGATATGTCAAGTAGGATTGAAACCATTTAATCAAGTCCTAATTACCCATTAAGGTATATTCAATTATTGAGGTTCACTCCACTACCTTACATCAATATAGAAAGAGGTGATATAAACATGTAATCTTTATTCAATCTTATTTGTTAAGGCCAAGTTATATAGTTAGTATAGTTTCCATTTCACATTTCACATTTAATAATAAACTGAATCAATTACCTTATGCGGGTCAAGTGGTGAGCATACATGGTACATGCCATTATTCAATTATCATTAATAACAATCCATTTATTATATGAAGGCTAACCTTTAAGAAGGCCAAGAAAAGGCACACCTGAATGGTGGGTCAAACGTGACAAAACACTAACACCCAATTATGGAATAACCTTTAATATGGGGCAGATTGAGTTGTGGGTATAACCGCTAACAACTAATCACATATTTAGAAAGAGCATAACCATATGATTATAACAAGTATAATCATGGAATTTCAATTTAATAAATGATTTCTGATGAAATTGGTGTTCCCCACATGAATATTCCAAAATCACCTAACATTAGTGATGAGTTATAGGCCACCCCCATTAGGCTTGTATGACTCTACTCCTCCAGTTTTGGCCCTTGATTTGCCTCAGATCAGAGTAGATCTAAGAAAAGGTGAAAAATTCTCACATGAAGATCTCTAGGTCGAGAGAAAGAGAGAATAATAATGACTAAGGAGGACTTGAGTACTTACCATTTGACATCCAACGTGATAAACAGAAGCTTGATCGGATAATAGACAAATGAGAAATCTTGATCCCTAGATTTGGCCATCAAAAAGCTCCAAAATGAGAGGAAACGGGATTAATTCCACTGGTTCTCAGATTAGGGAGGAGGGGGGGGGGGGATAAATAGATCATTAAGGGAATTTTACATAGAATTTTAGCATACCCACAGTTTTTCCGCACAGTTTGTCAAGCGGTGCAAAAATCGTGCGAGATAGTTGTCCTGAAATAACATCCTGTGCACATTTTAACCAAACCATGTGCAAAACATGCATGAGTACCTAGAAAAGGGGCATTGAAATGGTTAGGACGCATAAACGTGTTCCAACCATGTGAAGTGGATCTGTCCAGAAAAACACAAACCACATGGTTTTCCAAACCATGCAGAATTCCTTCCCGGATTACTCTAAACCATGCTCCAAGACAATTTTCCACAAAAAGATGGGTTCTGGGATCTGAAAAAGACCTGAAAACCTTGTAACCTTTACTAACTCATTATTCATCCATATTAGGTCAAAAGTAAATATTTAGACTAAAAATTAAAGGATCCATACCTGAGTGAAAAATAGGGTTCTTACAGAATTCCCCTCTTAAAAGAACTCGCCCCCCGAGTTTTATTTCAAAGGGGAAAGAAACAATGTCTGTGAACAACTCCAGTCATTGGGTATGTACATCGGCCTCCCAATCCCAAATATCATCGTGTACCTGGTTTTGTTTCCATAACACCAGTATGAGATTAACAGACTTGCCTCAGAGAGCCTTCATGCTTCAGTTAATGATGCAAACTGGATATTCCCCAAAGGTAGCATCAGCATCTAACTGAACATTCTTAGGATCAAAGGGACGATATGGGTTGGCATGATATTGGGAATTATATGAGACATGAAATACATCATGCATGGAACCGTACCTCTAAGGTAGTAGTAACCGATAGGCTACCATCCCAACTCTCTCTAATATCTCCAACTGCCTGATGTAACATGGAAACAACATTCCCTGCTTCCTTAAGAATCTATGACATAGCCTGGGTGATACATGAATAAAAACATGATCCCCGTCCTCTTACTCAAGATGTTGTTGATAGAGATTGGTATAAGATTTCTATCTATACTGAACAATAGTCATATGCTTTCCGATCAGCTGAACCTTTTTTGAAGTATCCTGAACAAAATGAGGACCTAGTAGGCCTGCCTCACCTGCCTCTAGCTAGAACAAGGGTGAATGGAATTGCCTAAAATATAAGGCCTCAAAAGGATCCATCTGAATCATCTCATGAGGAATGAAATGATCATAGAAGGCAGTCTGGAAATAAACTCATGACATGTCCGGAGGATGACCGGCCTGGGTAACCACATCCCAACAACGCTTGGATGAATCCCGAATCATTTATGTAGAAGGATTGACTCTCCACTCTGGAGGTGTTTTAAAATTCTCAAAGAAAGATATCATTGCCTCTATCCATGACTCATCAGCCTAAGAGTCGTGATCCCCTAAAAACATAGGAGGATGCTATTTCTAAAACTCATGGGTCAGTTCATCCATCATAGGTGCAACCCATGGATCACTAATCATGGACTGCATCAGACGTAGGAAACTATCATTGATTTGGGCATCAGAACCCGGATCAGGTATAGAAGGCAGTGCCTTATGTGGCACTCCTGGAGGTAATATTGGTGGCTTAAGACCCACCATATCTGAATTCTGGTCTTCACCACCCTCTTGGCGAATGACATGATGACTTTGTGGCAGAATTGGCCTAAAAATTCCAAGGAAACACCTTAGAACAAGCTTATAAGCATAATATAGCATCACTAGTAGAATCTAAAAGTAAATAAACTCACTACCCAAGGTATAATACCCCAAATTAACTGCTTATATGGTCAGGTATCGATAAGTTCTCAAGTATAAGTTTCATGTCATTTCACAATTAAGTTATAGGTTCACTCCTTTACCATTCATATACACGAGAAGGCATGATAAGGATCTAAAACCAATTCATTTTATATTTCAAGATTCAATTTATAATGGATATCCATTTCTGATGAATCAGTGCCCATACACCTATCATCAAAAATGACACCCACTTACTTATAGCATAATGGATCGACTCGGAAAATTACTCATCCCAACCCATGAGGGCCCATACACCTCATGAATTGAGATCTGACATCGCTCAATCATATCCAAATTAATAAAAGTACAAGTAAACTATCACAACATCACTCAACAATCACAATAGTAACATGAAATGAAAAGAAATTAAAATCACCTATATGGAATTGAAATATGCACGATATGTGAGCTCTATGTTCCCATAATGATGCATGTAACAGTGATCCTTGCCCTCATTTTATCAGGCTAAGGATGAAATAAATTCTCAAACAGTGTAATTATAAAAAACACCATAAAATAAGTGAGTCATCAAATGGTGAAATAATATTATCTATAATAGGAAAAATCAAAAAAACAATTATAATTTAGGAAACTTGGTTTTTACCCCAAACATGGGTTCACGAAACCGAAGAACTACTTCTAAACAAGTCCCAAGAGTTCTAATTATCCAATATATTATCTCCAAATAGTAAAACAAGAAAAGAAACAACTAATGATACTACTTTTTAACATCCTAGACCCGAATGCCACTTAACGGGTGCCCCAAGATGGGTTACATGGCCTCAAGAACAACTCCCTAAATGATAAAGGATACTGAATAACTGTGAGGGACTAGGGTGTGTCTGTGGGGAGACTATTCCATCACTAGAAGAGTGTAGCAGAGTGGAAGGAATATAAATGAATAGAGAACAACAGAAGAAGTGTAATTAAATAGTGGAAGAAAACTGATGCAATATATAAACGAGAATAGTAATAACTGTATCAACTGGAACAATAACGATGTAATGTAATGTCATGTCACTAGAAAACTGGAAAAAATGGACACAAGATAATTGGCATAACATGTTCCACAAATTAAAATAAAACAAAGGCTACTCCAATCTCTTGAGATTCAAATTGGTCATTTACTATCAAGATCCATCCTAACAGAAAGCAATCAAGTGTTTGAAGCTATATGCTTCCCTTTTTCAACACCTGCAACCATGTAATCTACTCTAGGCACCAAATGGCACCCAGAGAGGGTGTGACATAAATCTTAGTGGGCCACCACCAATGGTGTATACAATGTCCAGCCTGTGTAATGGAATAAAAAAGTGTACATGCATGCATATATAATGTAAAGAAAGCATTACAATATAACTAAATACCCAAGTAACTACATTACCCCTTATCCATTAAAACATAAATAAATACCCAAGTACATGATTTATCCCTTAGCTGGTGTGAAAACATGTAACTAGTTCATTAATTAAGTAATTACCATTTAATGTTAATAGGTTAAGTGAGGCATAGCCATCACTGACATCCCCTCATGATAGTATATGTAGTGATGGTCCCAAGACATAACAAGCCAACCTAAAAATTATATCTAGTGAGGGTGTTCTAGGGTAAAGAATAAGGTAACATATATCTCATGGAATGGTAACTCAGTAGTATCTGAGTTTATCTAAGGGGAAAGAGTGTTATCCAAGGAGCATAATCCAAGGCATTCCCCAATAAGGTGCCTACCGAGTCTATGATGATCGACCAAGGTAAAACAGGGCTAATAAACGATAGGGACCTATGGGCTTTCACCATGGCACATATTAGTCAATGTTGGATCCAAGGAGTGTATCTGAGGTATCATTTAATAATGTAAAGGACCCTACAATAGTATAATGGAAATCCAAGAAATAGACAAGAACTTGAGTCAAGGTGGTTATCAACCTAAGAAAACATCATCCTTGAATTAGAATGGGGTTCTCGAGACTGAAGGTATTCTCCTCTCAGAATCCAAGGAGATATCGAGTCAGTCCATTCATATTTGATATTTTAATAATGTAACCATTCATTAGGTTTAAGACTTGTCTTCTATTAGCATGGATAGGTAAAAAAGTTCTGCAACCATTTAATCAAGTCTTAATTAACCATTAAGGTATATTCAATTATTGAGGTTCACTATGATACATTCCATCAATATAGAAAGGGGTTATACGAACATGTATCTTTTATTCAATCTTATTTGTTAAGGACAAGTTATATACTCAGTATACTTTCCATTTGACATTTCACATTTAATAACAAATTGAACCACTTACCATAGGCGGGTCAGGTGGGGAGAATACATGGTATATGCTATTATGTAATTCTCATCAATAACAAGAACATTATTATAAGAAGGGTCACCATTAGGAAGGTTATGTAAAGGAACACCTGAACGGTGGCTCAAAAATGCCGAAACACTAGAACCAAATCAGGGAATAACCTTTGACAAAGGGAGGATTGATTTGTGGGTGTAACTGCTATAAAAAAAATTACATATTTGGAAAGATCATAACCATATTATTATAACATGAATAATCAGGGAATTTTAATTTTAGAAACAACATCTGATGAGATTGGTGGGCTCCACACGAATATTCCAAAATAAACAAACATTAGGGATGAGTTATAGGCCACCCACCTTAGGCTTGTATGACTCTCCTCCTTTGGTATCGACCACTGATTTTCCTTGGATCAAAGTAGATTTGAGAAACGGTGAAAAACACTCACATAAAGATATCTAGGTCAAGAGAAAGAGAGAAGAATAATTAATAAAAAATATTTGATGACTTACCGTTGCATATAAAATGTGATGAAAAGATGCTCAATCAGATGTCAGATGAAGGAGATCTCTTGATCCCTAGTTTTGGCCTTAAAAAATCTCCAAAATGAGAGGAAAATGTCTTAATCCCACTGGTTCTTGGATTAGGGAGGAAGTGGGGTGTAAATAGATTATCAAGGTAATTTTGGACATTTAACCCAGAATTTTAGCCTACAAATTGTTTGTCCACATGGTTTTTCAAACTGGGCACAAACCGTGCAAGACGGTTCTGCCCAAAATAACATCCTCTACATGGTTTGATCAAACCATGAGAAATCCATGCATGAGTATCTAGGAAAAAGGGGTGTTCTCATGGTTTGGTCGCACAACCTTGTGCCAACTGTGCAAGGTGCCTTTTTTAGAAAAAACAATCTGAATTTTTTTCCAAACCATGCAGAATTCCTACACATTTTACTCCAAACCATGCGCCAAGACAGTTTTCCCCAAAAAGATGGGTTTCGGGCTCTGAACAATATTCAGACACCCTCCGAACCTTTACTAACTCATTAAGAATCTTTATTAAGTCGAAAGTAAAGATGTAGACTGAAAATTAAAGGATCTATACCTGAGTGAAAAACCGAGTTCTTACACTATGCTTTCTTCACATATACTCAATATTTTATCCTCCATTTTGTTCCAACTCTTGGGATTCTCTCTTAATTTTCATGAGAAGATATTAGGTATGATGTTTAATTAAGAATATCTTTTTTCTATTTCTGACTTTACATAGTGTAAAATTATTCCTTCTTTGCCATATTATTAATGAAATTCTACTAGTTCTCAACCCCACCTTCAAGTAATAAATATCTAAAATGAACATATCATGCTATGAGAGTTGAATGACAAAAAATATCTTATATATAACATTGATCCATTTCTCTAAAAGTAGATATGAAGAGCCACTAAATGATGGTGAACTTTGTCACATGAAAGATCTAATAGAACGTTTTCCCTTTATTAGTGAATTTGGGAGATCAACAGGGTTCGTGTTATTTCTCATAAACTAAGATAACATTGTTAGAAAGTGTTGTGATAAATTTTTCATTCCATTTGGTTTCTCATCATGGTAATAATTATGTTTTCCATAAAATCCATTTTTAACTTGTTTTCTACATTCTCCTATCATTTTTGAAAATAAAAGAGTTAATCATGAGTGATTAATACTGACAGCAAAAGGTAATTATAAAAAAAATCAACCTCAAAATGTGTTTCTATTTGAAACCATTTAATTATCTTTTATTTCAACCAAAATATCTCTAGGATCTATCTTCAATTATTTAGTTTGGGTTCTATAATATTTTATTACCTAATTCTTTACCATAAAAAATCCTTCATAATGGATTGAAATGAGATTCTGACTAACTAAAGCATATCCTTTGGGTTTTTCGAACCAAGTGTGCAGTTGGGACATAATTTAATACACCTAGTAATTATTGATTTATTATTCAACATCCCCTTTTTAGGGTTATTACACCTAGGTACATTTATTACAGATAATGTATCCACTTATAGTATCTATACAAGAATGTTATTCCTAGAAAAAAATACTCAATATGTTATTTTCAAAATTTCTAGGATGTTATAAAATGATTTTACTCATCCCATAGACTTATACCTATGGTTTTCACTAATATTATCTTATCATAATCCACAAAAATAGATAATATAATAACAAAAAATCACTAAACCTTCTTCTTATACCAACTAAGACGACATGGACCCACAATCCTAAGCCTGAACCTAGGAATAAATTATTTAAATATATTATTTATTATAATGTGAGATCAACCAAGCTAAAATTTAATAAAATACAAAAAAATTTAGTGTTACATCTCATAATAGTCACACCATTACCATGAACTAAATCGTTTGTAATATTTGGATCTTAGATATGTTAATATCTAATTTAAAAATACTTATAAAATTTTCATCATAATTTCATAATTATAAACCTTATTTCAAATGTACCATAAGCTAATATCATCCTCATGACATAGGGAATTGAAAAATAATAAAGTTGTGAGCTCAAATTCTCAGAAAGGGGAACATTTCAATGATGAATAAGGGCTAAAACTTAAGAATACGAGACAACATGGATGAGGAGAGAAATATCTAATAAAAATATCATAGGAGTATAAGACCATTGTAAGGTCATAGAAGAGAGATAAAAATAATATCATAGATTTGAAGAATATAAAACCCATATTGAATCATATAAACATGAAATTTAATTGAAATATCTGAAAAAAATGGAACAAATGTAAGCATATGAAAATAAAATCACTTAGTAGAGTAGGAATAAAATCATGATTCTCATATTATAGTGGAATTTATCCATAACCAATGTAAATATTTTGGATCAGGAAACTAACATGTACCTCTTTAGGATTTATGTAAAACCCTTATACCTATTTAGGATTTGTAAAAAAAACCCATGTACCAATTTAGGCTTGGGCTATAACCCGTGTACCTCTTTAAGTTTGGGATAAAACATATAACACTATAAGATATCATGATATATTAGACATTAACCAATGAATTGTGGGGAGATATGGAACCCCACCAATCATCAACCATATGTTTCAGTGCATCTTGTAATTATATATTTCACCTTATAATAAATAACCCATGAGAATATAATGGGTTACAAAATATTCCACAATGGTATCACATAAAAAAAGATAATTAGAAACCAAAAAAATAACATAAAAAAATTATTGAAGAATAAAATATATTGGTTTATTTATTAACCATTAATCTATTGTATAATCCTTTGAAAATGGAAGAGAAATAAAAAATGGATTTTTAATAAATAAATTCTTTCACAATATCATCTAAAAAAGATGTGATTTAAAGTGACTTTCCAAAACCTTTTTTTGAAAATAAAAAGATTAAATATTGAAACATTTATTTAATAAAATTTAAAATAATTATTCCTTGAAAATAAATAAATCAGTGTAAAAATGTGAAGTAGAAGATAAAAATATCACTAAAAAGAAAATCCATTGATGTAATTGAAAAAATATTTATTGAAAACCCACACCATTAAATTAATGACGAATCCTTTGTTTCAAAATAAATAAATTGAAAAAGGGATTATTTTAGATAAACAAAATTTTAATTACTTACAGGGAAAGGATAATATTATCATGAAGTAGAACCATGTATACAGTGGAAAAGTCCAATATAAATTGGAATTATTCTTAACAAAAATTCCATTTCAATAAAATAATAGATTAATCAAGGATGAAGGCTTCAGTGTGTAACAGGATTTCACAATAAAGTAATTTTTAAATAAAATATAACAACATCATAAGTTATAATATATTATTTTTGAATGATAATAATCAAAAAGGATTTATTATGACTCGAGGAAACCATTTGATTCACAAAAACTTGTTGCAACTTGGGAAGAATTTAAATAAAATTCTCATAAAAGACATATATTCAAATAAAAAATGAATTTACATACATAAAATTAAAATCATGATAAAATATCAAAAATAGGAAGTATATAAACCACATAAACGGAATTTGGTTCATAATAGAAAACATGTCTCAAAGATTGGAATAAGAGACTGAAAAACTTATGGTCTAAGAAATATTCTAATAAAATTATATAGGAATAGTTATAGCTTAAATTGAAGTTAATATTTAATGAATAAATATAATAGTTGATATTATATATCTAATAGTTAGTATAAGCTCCATTTAAATGAAATTATGTTCATAAAATAAAATATGCCTCAAAGAAGGAAATTTTGAGAAAACCCCTTACCTTGTTCCATATTTGTTTTGCACACACGCTTAACTTCTAGAATAATAAAATTAAGTTTTTAAAATACCATTTTTATCATTATTGTTATATATTTATTTTAATATAGACCTTTTGTTATAATATATTTTTTAGTAATTATATTAATTTTTTTATGTTTATATGAAAATTGTAACAGTGTCATCTTATTCTGGTAATTTTAGGGATCAATGATGATATTTGAATAAAAAGTTAAATAATTAATATAAAAATTATAGAACCAAAAATAAATCATAAATTTCTTATCAACTTATAATATTTTTTTGTATTTATGTCCCCAAAGTCATACATGATATAGTTTTATAGTATTTATTTTAGTATGTGTCTAAAACAACCCAAACATCGACACACTATATCTTGATGGGTGTGTACGGTTAAAGAAGTGCATAATATAACTATAATATAATATAAATGATAATATTTATATTTTTTTGATAATTTTAATCATATTTTAAGTGGTTTGAATAGTGAAAGAAAAAATTCATGTAAAACCAAAAACTCTACTTGAAATTCAAACTGCCGTAAATTTTGATTCCGGTGTCCGTTTGGGCTCTACCTCAAATCAAATTGAAGCCTCCCAAGAGATATATGCCTTGGCAATCCAACGAAACCATGATCACATTTGTTAAGGCCAAAAGGACCAAAAGGCCTCCAAACCTATGTTTTTAGTTCCTATATCATGTTTTTTTAACATTCGATAAGATTTTATCTCTATTTAAAAGTGTCTTCATTTTTTTAGGATATCTTGGATTTTATTCCACTAATTTACATTCATATTGATTTCATGGTGTTGTAGTTATTTCGGTTTTCCCTCTTTTGATCATTTATTAATTTATTATTATTTTATCATGTATTTATTATTTATTATTTAATTATAATATACTATTATTTATTATTTATTATTTATTATGTATTTATCATTAATTAATTAATTAATCAATATTAATTATTAATTATTATGTATTTATTATCATTTATTCATTATTTATTTTTATTATTCTTTGATCATTTTTTATTTATTTAATTTTTAATTTTTATTCATTAATAATGTATTTTTTATTTATTTAATATTAAATATTTTTTATTTTTTATTTATTATTTATTTATTATTTGTTATTCATTTGTTATTCATTCTTCATTCTTCATTTATTATTTATTAATATTTACTGTTTACTATTTTTTTGTTATTTACCGTCTATTATCTATTATCTATTAATTAGTTACTAATTATCTATTACTAAATTATTATTATTTATTATCATTTATTATTATTATTTATTATTTATTTTTATTTATTATTTAATATCATTTAATATTTATTTTTATTATTATCCACAGTCTATTTATTTATTATTTATTTAATATTTAATTATTGTTTAATTATTATTAACTTATTTAGTATTTATTACTGATTTTTTTATTATTTATTATATATTATTTTTTTTTTAATAATTATCATTTATTATTATTTATTATTCATTTATTGTTGATTTATTTTATTATTTATTGGTTACTTATTTATTTATTTAATATTTATTTATTTATTATTTATTTACTAAATATTTAATTGCTATTTAATTATTACATATTTATTATTTATCATTTATTGTTTATTTATTATATATTTTTCATTTTTTAATATTTAATATTTAATATTTCTATATTATTTATTTATGATTTATTATATCATTATTTATGACTTATTATTATTTTTTATCATTTATTATTTATCATTATTTATTATCATTTATTTATTGATTATATGTTTATTTATTATTTACATAATATTTAAGTATTATTTATTTATTTGCCCCGAGGGCTTAGCTTGATGCAAAGAGCCTTGTGGGGTGTCGGGGACATCTTAGGTTTGAGTTTTACTGACTTACACCAAGTGTGTATTTGCATGTTTATTTGTAGTTATGTAGATCCCCTTCCCCGGCCGTTTGTAATAAATTATTATTTATTTATTACATATTTATTTTTTAATAATTATTTATAATCTATTTATTATTCATCTATTATTTATTATTTATTAATTTATTATTCATTTATTAATTATTTTTCATATATTCATTATTTATTATTATTTAATATCATTATTTGTTCATTTTCTGTATATGTATAAGTATATTATATATTGTTTATTCACCATATGAAGAGCTTTCTGGAGTAGTAAAGTATTTATAATATATCCAAGTGGTAAGGGGTCAAATCTCTCCTAACATATATATATATATGCTAGATTTACGCATGACATACATGTAGTGCATGAAATATACATGCATGGTAGGATACATACAAAAGTAAGTAATAATAAAAAAATAATAAGTAAATAAATTATAAATAACAACAACTAAATAATAAATAAGTACAAATAAAAAATAAATAAGAATACATAAATAATAAATACGAACAAATAAATAATAAATAAAAATAATAAGTAATAATAATAAATAATAATAAGTAGTAATAAATAATAATAATAATAATAATAATAATTAATTAATTAATTAATTAATTAATTAATTAAGTATATAAAAAATTTAAAAAAACAAAAAAAAAACAATCACCAAATGAAACACTGTGAAATAAAAAGACCCTTCCCAAAAATCACAGTGAAATGATTCCAAACCAAAAAATATGTGGTGCTTTTAGAAATTATGTGCATCATTTAGCGGTGGTTTAAAACACCGCTAAATGCCAAAAAAACAGATTGGAAATGTTATTTTTTGTATTGTGGAAAGCTCATAGGAGACAATTTCCTTAAAAACTTAGTGTGACCTGAACCTTATTGAAGTGGGAGAGGGATCTATAAGGATAAAAGTTTTATAGTTTCAATGAGAAATTAAAAGGGACGGTAAGTCTTCATTAGTGAGGATATTACTTATTTATAAGTGAAGAGAAGGTTAATTTTGGTAGTAACCCTTACATTTTAAATAATGTAAACATATCATTCAAGGTTCAATGGAAAAAGTGGAAAAATGTGTTTGGTAAAGTCATTTTTGGTAAAAACTAACTTCAACCACTCATTTACAAGACAAAAATTATTTTTTAGGGCTTTTCCTTAATTATGTTTGACTTTTAATGTCATTTACTTTTACCATGGTAAATGATTTATAATCTAATAAAAACATTTAATGAAATTTTTTAAAATTAATTATTTTACTTAATTTGATCCTTTATATATTATATTTAAAACTAATTTTAACAAATAATGTTTCAAAATGCTTCAAAAGTTTATTTTCAAATAAAAACACTTAATCACGTAATTTTTTTTTAAAATTATCAATTATCATGAGATATATTGGTTTATAATAAAATAAATAAAATAAATGATACTTTCATGGAAATCCAAAAATTACACTTACCTTGAAAATATTATATTAAATTAAAGACCTAAAATATATTTTATTAAACTAACTTTATTATTTAGTTTTAAAAATATTTAACACATGATTTATAATATTAATAAATATATTAAATTGCATGATGTTATTCCTTAAATACATATTTTATTACTTAAATGGTTTTGTTAATGATAAAATCATAAAAATTATAATTGTCACCAAATATGTATTTTTCCATTAAAATATATTCATTTTAGAAATAAACTCCAAATATCATACTCATTAAATTTTTATGAGAAAAATTAAGAAACAAATTTTATTTTATCATATTTAGAAACTAAAATGTGTAAATTTAGATTTTAAAAGAAAATTCACAATATAATGAAAATGGGTTTTATTGAAAATAATCATTTTAAATATTAACTCATTTTAATTATTTATCTTCTAAAGGTAACTAATTTTAATGGTTTAATATATTAGTTTGTATTATAGATTTATTAATATTTTTATACAAATATGTTTTGGTTTATTTACATAGCAGATAATTCATGTTATTGAAAATAACATTAGTTTTATGTTGTCTTTAATTTTGGGTCTTTACACTTACAACTATTTTAATGAATAGAAACCATGGTGTTACTCCTTATTATAAAAATTTTAGGTATTTTTTCTGTTGTGTCAATTAGTTATTTAAAAATTGAATTTAATATTTATATATATATATATATTACTTGAAAATAAATTTTTATATTCATTACCATTGTATAAGATCATGTAGAATAGGTATAATAACACATTAGAATATTTTTTATAGAGTTTTAAAAGAGAATTATGAATCATTATACTTTAAAATAAAGTATTTTATGGGTTCATGGTTTATAATTAATAGTTCTGAGTTAAATAGAATAGTTGGATAAATTTATATCGCAATATAGTATCTTGTAACAGTTATCATTCGCGATTAAATAGTCATATAGCCAAACCATGTATCTTATATATGTTTTGTTGTTGAATTAGTTTCACTCCCACCTTATTAGAGATGGATTGTGGGATATTATGGGAATTTTAGATATCATATAAGTGACTTATATTGAACTTGGAAATTGATATACCATTAGAGAAGATATATTCGTATTTTAATATTGGGTATGAGATTTATACACTGAGTGATATTTTAGAAACCCTAGGTTGGATAGTCTATTTTGTTAACTTCAAGGTAGGAAGGGTGTCCCTTTTTGAAGTGTACATGGTAGGATAAAAAAATAGATTTTATTGGATTTGGATGGGTAGTTCATGGTGTATGGTGTGTTTACCCCTGATTTTAGAGTGTATTAGCTATAGTTATTATATTAAGTGAGTTATTCCTTATTATGGTTAGTGGATTATATATTTTTGATTTTATGGGAAGGTTTCTAGGGTAAAAAAAGAAAGACTTATCATTTATTTATATTGAATATTTTCTAATATAGTATTGGATGATTCCTTTAAAGCTTTAATCCATATATTTCGTTATTTATATGATACTTAATATATTTATGAGTTAGATCCAACTCATAATGTTTAAATACTATAACATATCATTTTATCTATATCCCATAATTGATATGGGTTCTAAATGTTTATATCACTCTATATATTGGTATATAAATGAATAATAAGTGTGTGGTCTATATATTTTTTATACTAATGTTTAACAATCCATGTTTTGGTAGCCCCTATATCAGATAATGGCTAAATGGATATACCACCTTGAGTGTTGATAACTCCATATATGAGGTGGGGGTCATGATGGGATTTTCTATTACTATAAAGTGATGAATTTATTTGAGTGTCGATAATTCTCACAACGATTCCTTACTTTAGTGAAACGAGTTATAACTTTACTAGTCTATCCTTGAGTATGATTATATGAATTTTAGTCAAATAATACATTGGGTAGGTGGAATCTTCTATTAGTCTACCATATATATGGGGCTTAGAAATTATTTTTTCCCCTTAAGTTAAATTGGAAGATCTTATTTTAATGATGTTTTGTGGGAGGTGGAATTAGAAGTATTTAATTTAGTTGAATTAGAAAATTCCAAAGTAATTTTTAGTAATGCATGATTTACCCCTTGGATGAAATTGTTGTTTTTTATTGGGTACGAACCAATTATCTTATTTATTACATATTATGATTATTATTATTTTGGTTTTGGTTTACTTTCATAATGAAAAAATTTAACATGTAACGAAGTTTATAACACTCACTCAGGGGAGTTGAGGATATATGTAAATTCAAAATAATATTTTTTTAATCAAACCTTACTCATGTAATGGAATATCATGTCCCACTACTATTAGGAATCCACCTAAGTTGATACTGAGTTAGAGTATGACAACTAAATCATTCCTTCAATATGCCACATGTTTCTAACAAGCACCAAAGGTATATCATCACACATATTTAAAAGGAATTAACTTTTTTAAAATGAAAAATTCAAATCATTATGAATAATACAATGAATTTACCAAAAACATACTTCAATAATTTATAAAAATTCACATCATATCATGGAATTCCATGCCACAAAGGTAATACAAGAACAAGCCTATCATCTCCAACAAACCTCATGCATGGGATAATTTAATAGTGTCTACCAATAAATCTTCAATGTCCATAGTCAATGTCTCATGGAACCTCCACCCACTATATATATATAATATAAAAAATTGGTTATGTAAATAAGGAGTGTCCATATGGATATACTAAGTAGGTTCATCTCTAGAACACTAGTTTTTCTATGTGAATAAAGAATAAAAATGAACTCTGTTGTGAAATAAATGAAAAATAATAAATAAATAAAAATATCCCAAAGGTCAACTATCATAACACTTCCATTCCATACTAAATCATTATAAATTATAATCCACATCATAAAATATTGAAAAAAATCATATAACCATAGATATTTCAACAAAAACCACCAATAAATGTTCAAGATGTTTTTCTATAATAAACCTGATGTAACTATCCCATAAATACATGATTTCTAGAATATTTTATATTAAATAAATTCCAACAACCAATTATGTTTATATTTTTTTATAAGTTTGACAGAACATTAAATAATGTAGCTCATGTAATTCTGAACTAATAGATATTTTCCCCATTATTATCGGAGTGAAAAATTCCATTATAGATCATTAATGTCCCCAATAAATTTTCCACCCAGGATAACCTTATGTATATATCATACATATTACATTCATTCATAACTAAGGAAATGAAAATATAAAATTTGGTAAGATGAAATGTTCAGTAAGGGGATAATCTTAGTAAATTCAGATGGTGAGTCATCATATATAAGTTTAGAGGCATAACATTATATCATAAATAAAATTGAACATGGTATATGGAAATAAAATCATAAGATACCTAAATCATAAATATGTGGAAACAACATATGTAATGACATCATAATCATAAGTTGAGGATCAATGCTAGGAAACTATAACATAATGTGCTAGGATAAATGTCTATGCACTATACCTGGTATCTCATTTGATGAAAACATTACGCAATTCATCATAGGGATATATAATTTTCAACCCATCCATCAAATAATGAAAATAATATATATATATATATATATATATATGTACAACCTAATTTCAATTATTATATTATAATAACTCATGTAATGAAAATGGTTTCATATGGTTTTCAAATGACATGCCATAAAAACATTTTTTTAAAATCATCCATAATCATAACATAATATGTTGCATAAATTAAATGGTTGTCCCATCATATTGGGTAACTATCTTGGTAAATACACATAAATTGAGATAATAAATAATTTAAAATTTACACCATATGGATGAATGAAATTTGGTTAATTCAAAAATTTATCCAATCAATCGATATATGGGTATCTATTTGAACACCCCTCGAACAAATAAATGAGGTATATGGCATTATCAATGTATAATAATTGAATGAAAAATCATTTCTATAAATAGTGGATGATTACAAAAGATAAAATCAATAATATAATAATTATCTTATAAATATTCCTCAGTGTGTATATGTATGAACATGAATAAACAATTTAAGGCTAGTTGAATAATAATTTTATAAGAACATGAAGAAATAACTTTGAAACACATGAGGAATTAACCCCTTTGTTTTGGTAACATTAAAAAAGAAACTTTACTAAATAATATGATAATATTTTATTTCATTAAATCATGAAATATTATATTTTAATCCCTATTAAATGTGAAAGTAAAAGATAGAGAAAAATTAGTTCATGAACATTTTTCAAAAAGAATGTTTTACATCATTTTTATAGAGAATGTTAAATTTATGAAGTCACAAGTTTCATTATAAAATAATATTTAAATAAATGTAATGAGTTTTTTATGAATTTTTTTCAAAGAAAGAGAAACTAACAAATTCATATTTAAAATACAATGAATTTGAATTTTGATGTGGAATATAAAATATAAATATGTAAAATATCATTTCAATACTTTTAAAAGAATATATTTATCGAATCCCTCATCATAGTAAAGAGTAATATATTTTCTTTTTTGAAAAGAAGTAAATATAAGTATTAAAATTAAAATAGAAATAATTTATGGGGGTTTCCATAAATAAATTGAGGAAATGTACATTAAATAAAATTATAGTTATAGTGGGAAAA
This sequence comes from Viscum album, assembly GCA_963277665.1. NCBI lineage: Eukaryota > Viridiplantae > Streptophyta > Magnoliopsida > Santalales > Viscaceae > Viscum > Viscum album. The sequence goes on from OY728123.1 coordinate 871,135,008, forward strand.
AAATCCATTGGAAAGGATGAATATTATTCTTAAAATTTTCAAATTTATAAAGATTAAAAATATTCCAAAAATAATATTTTAATGTAATGAAGTAATATTATAAAATTAAAATGAAAATAAAATTTATAGTATTGAAGTTATGTAATAAATACAACTTAAAATTGTATATCCAGATAAACGGTTTTATAAACTAATGAAAAAAATTGAGTCAAACCAAAACCCTTAGGGATTTAGAGACTCTTATTTCAAAAGAATATGAGGGAGGTATATATTTATAGACATATAAATCAATTAAAAGAACCATTAATAATAATAATATAATCCCATAGGGAAGTAAGTGCACTGTGTGCATGAATATTTTGTACGCCATATAAAACATGTCGTAAGGAGTGGAAATTGAGACAAAGAACCCTTACATATTTAACAATATTTGAATACAAAAATAAACTAAAATAAATAACATGAAATAAATACTTAAATTCCATTAAATACATGAGAAATATGATAGAACTACATCCATTTAATTTTATACAACACAAAAAATTAAACTTTTGATGAATATTGCAAAAGTATCAACGATAAAAAGTAGAGGCAAGAAACCCCTTAACTCAGGTCCGGATTCAGTTTGTGTGTGTTCTTAAATTTATAAAAAATTAAATTAATTTTAGTAATTAAAAAATTATTTATTTTTTATGTATATTAAATTTTATAGGGTTTATTTATTATCACATGTTATTCATTTATTAAATAGTTTTCACATATCTTGGTTACTTAAGGTGGGTCAATCAATTTATCTTAAAATTACTCAGAATATTGACTATGGTTAAATGAGTTGAAAAATAGATTATTAATTTATAAATTTATAGAGTTTTAAGTATTTTATTATTCCATTAGTACAAAATATATAATGTTTCATAGGTTTTACCAAAAAATAGTCATGTTAAGAAAGGTTCCATGATATGTTCATTTAAGGAAGATAAATTTATTATGATTATTTCTTGTTAATATAACTTATATAATTTATAATATTTTAATTCCATAATATTAAAAGTGTTATTAATATCAAATTTATAACTTAAATATATTTTTAATTTCATCCATGTTAGGTGGTGATGAAAAATAAAATATTTTATTTATGTGGAGGTTGTTGTTCACACATACACACAAGAAGAAACTTTCATTTTACATTGATTAGAGGGGTAGAAAATGAAATAATTTATCATTTCATATAAATAATAACGTTATAGATATCATATTGTTGTATCTAAATAACCCTTTTGAACCAATCATGTAAATCTGGGTTGAAAAAAAGATTATTTCATTCATTAAGATGGTAGTCTGCATATACGCAAGACAATATCATTATTTTTAAAATTGTTTTCATAGGAAGGTATAAAATGGTTTTTAAATTAGTATAATAAAATTTCAGTGTATTAATAATACATATGTAATCATACATTCAGTGATAAAATACTCTTTATGGGTTAATATAAGAAATGTATTAAGAGAGCCTTTTTTAGAACATTGAATATCCCTTTGGAAGTTATCCCTTTGGGAAACACCTTAAGGATCCTTAACAAGGTATTTTGGAAATTATAAGGCTTTTAGGATTTTTAGATACAATTTAAGAGAGTCTCAGGTAGTTTTTTTCAATATAATTCTTTATAATCACTACAGAAATAGGGTGGCTAATTATGAAATTTATAAGTGATATGTGTGGCAATTTTGTAATAATATAAAGGAAAAGTCACTATTTATGGGTCAAAGTTATCCAAAAATGAGAAATAATGAATAATGGATGATATAAGGCTTAGAAAAATCTCATTGAGTCAATTTAAGACATTTTTTAACATGTATTATGTTTCTTACCAATGGTTAAACCCTTTGTACAGTAATTTACCATTATTAAAGAAACTATTATTTACCGAAGTAATTAATTTTTTATTCATAAAAATAAAATGGAATTTATTAAAAAAATTACTTTATTATTCCAAATGAAAACTAAATATTTCAGAATTAAATTTCTACAGGTTATAAATAGTTATTTAAATAATATCTCAGATAACACATAAAGCCTTTTTTTTTTGAAAAAGTGTATTTTTAACCATAAAAATAATGTTTAGGATAAAATCATAATTGGTGTTGATTTGAATGAAATTTATTATTTTATTATTAACCACATAATATTCATATGGATTATAGAGAATAAAAAATAGAATTATATCATTTCAAAAAATAAAAAATAAAAAAAATAAAAATTAGTTGTTTATTCAAATAAAAGATTACTTAAGATAAAAAATGTAAAACATGGGTTTTAAAACATTTACATATTATTTTTAAACGAATAATTTAAATTATTAAATATTTATTGGTCATGAAAACAATTATTTATATGTTATAAATTCAAACTTATTTTTTGATAATTTTATAAAAGCTTTTAAATTGGTGAAAACTATATTTTCCATATTCATATAAAAATAAATATTTCAAGATAAATACAAAAAAAAATAATCCAAAGATGTTTTTGACATTTTAAATCCAAAAATAGAGTCCCTTTTATCAAATTAAATTTAAAAAAGTGATTGAATCTAATTTCAATATTATTCCCATAAATAAAAATATATTTATAAGAAAAAATAGTTCTTGTATTAATATGTATGATTTATTTTCATTGAAAATTAACCTTTAAAAAAATCCTTATGATAAGAAATTAGAATAAGTGTTCTCGAATCACTTGGTGGAAATAGATTATGGATTTCACACTCAAATATAAAATTTTAAAAATCGTTGAAAAAAATATCATCCAAATTTGGACCACTTAGTCTGACCCACTCCTACTCTATTCTATCCTACAAATAAAATTTATAAAATGAATTTAAATGTAATAAAGAAAGGAAAAATTCGGTTTTATGTAGTTTGAACTGATATTCCTATCTCCATTGGATAAATGTTACAACTTTTCATTTATATAGAAATAAAAACACTACAACTTAGAAACATAAGAGTCACTTTGGATTACTAGAAATAGCTAATCAATATTAGTTACATCATAAACACATCATATAGACACCACCATTCTTATATAGAGTGTAACATCTTATCATCCAATTACACCAGTCTACGAGAAGTGAAGCATTCGATTTAGCTCACTATTTTCACCACTGATCTCCAAAATCAATCTCTAGCATGATCTCTACCTCCTGTAAACCCAAAATAGTAGAAATTGAACTTCACCATGTTATATAAGTACAAAATAAAACATTGAAAATTACATAACATAAACTGAGCACATCAAAAGGGACTATTTTAAACAACTTCTTTCCGGAATAGTGGTGAAATCCCATTTTTTATACCACAAAATCATTGTACTGAAGAACTTTCAAAAGATTACCCTCTTGTATTCTCTTTTAGATCAACTTATGTAGGCTTAAAAAATTCCCAAACATGTCCTAATTTATGAATGATCCAAAAAAAATATTATAAAATCACTTTCAACTTCCAAAAACATCCCTCATATTCTACTATACACAATATTTATCCAACCCCTTATATTCATCCAAGGAAAACAAAGGATTTATTTTTCCTTAGTATTCCTGAAAAAAAAATTTGGTAAACATATCTACAAAATTCTGTTTCCTAGAATCCGAAGGTCACTCCAATTCACCATATTCTAGTATTATCTAGATGTTATGATATCTTAGATCAATATGTCTTATTCTTGAATGAAATAATGGATTATTAAAAAAATTAATTACACTTTTAATATCATAGAATAACAACCCTTTCCCCTAGTTGCATCCTAGTTCTTAAATTAAGTTCCTTAACCATACCATATCCCTAATTGATTCCATTAAAACCACATACTCTGCTTTCATTTTTTAAGGTGAAATAACTGGTTGTAGACCAGACCTCTAACTAACTGTGGTTCATATGAATGGCTAAAAAATACATTTTTTATCTTGTAAGAAATGGAATCTACAAAAATGTTTGTATATATAATTTTTTTAATGGATCATTATCTCCACAATAATGATTTTTACCTTATATTCTATTGAGATACCAAATAATCAATTTAGAAACATCCTAATATACATTCCCTATATTTTCCCTAAACTATCTGACCACTACTACTACATGATAAATTTTCAGACATGTACACACTATATAATACATTAAACATTCAATTGTTAAGCCATATGTATCCTTAGACATTTACTTCTTCTTTTCTTCTTTCTGTGGTTCCAAATCCTTTGATTGTTTAAAGTGACAAGTAAATGCAGTTGTAATTATTTTACATTCACTCATTATGAAACTTTCAATGATCTTATATATATAATTCTTTTTTGATAAAACCATTATATGGTTTTCCAATCATGTTCAATCCTCATTCCCAAGATCTTCAATTAATTTCCAATATCTTCAATTTAAAATATTTTATATACCCCCTTAAAATTATGAATTAGATGAATATTTAGACCTACCAATAGTATATCATCAACATGCCAAAGTAAGATTATGAACTCATTTCCACTGTACTCCTTCAAATATCGGTATTGATCACAATTACTACATATAAAAAATTTATCTACCATGAAGGAATCAAACTTCTGGTTTCAATAAATGGGTTCTTATTTCAAATCACAAGGAATTATTCTTAGTTTCCACCCTAACCCTTGATTCCAAATAATCATGGAGACCATAGGTTGCATTATATAAATTTCTTCCTCCAAATCCTCAGTCATCTTAACATCCATTTTTTCAGGGTATACATTTTATGAAACAAACAAACATAGAATAGTTTGGATGGTAGTATGTTTTACTATGATATAATTTCTTAGAGAATTCACTACCATCCTTTTACTAAAATCGTTTAACAACCTATAATTATTTTTATCTATTCAGCCCCCACCACTTCTTTCAATGAGAATACCCATTTTTTCTCAAATTAATTCTTCCCAAGAAGTAGTTATGTTAACTCCCATATATTTTTCATTAGAAATGAATCTAACTCTTCCTACATTGTTTGTTCCATCCTTCTAAAATCAGTCAAATTATCTACTTCTTCCAGACTCTATAGTTATCTTGCTTCAATTAAAATTTATAAACTTAGAACAACTCTATACATCAATATAAGTCCTTTTATCCTTGAATATTTTCACAAATTATCCTATGATTTTTCTACTCTGATAACTGTAACTTATGGAATGTCTCTTTATGGAAATCATAACTAATGTTGTAATGATCTGGTCTGGGCCGTCTATTTGAAGGACACCCAACCTGGCATCTCACTTGCCTTAAGGGATTTCTTGATCCCCATAATGTTGAAAATAGTTCCTTGGAATCATAGGAACACACATGGGAATAGTTATGTAAAATAATCAAAGTAAATTAATTAATAGAAATATAACTAAAATCAAGCGTGATATGTGCATATGTTAGAATTATGCACCAAAAAAAAATAAGTAGAAAAGAATAAAAAATCAATAAAATATAAAATCTATAAAAAACATGCACACCAAAAAATTTCCCTCATACCCCAGTATCCCTCTCCTAGAGAAATCCCTCTAGTGCTTATCATCTACAATTGTAATATCACTGCCCCTCCAACCATATAAATTAGAAAAATATTAATTGGTTAAATCAAATTATTTAAATGGAATCTTATAGGGTATTTTAAGAATATAAAGGTAGGTCATACTAAAATTGAGTAATATTTATAGATGACTCGATGAAATAAAATAAAACTGATCTTAAAAGTTTAATTCTCTTAATATTTGTTAAGAAATAGAACTAGCAACCCATATCTGAGATAATATAGGTATGAAATCATAAGTACTCAGTAGATCACCACTATACCAACAAAATCTATGGAAATACCTTAGTAATATGGTTTATAAATTTCTAGTTTGAACATATAATATAGAGTATGTTTTCATATGATTTATAAAAACAATCTGCACAAAAACTTTTAAACATCTAATAATTAATAAAATAAAAATATGAGTATTTATACATTTCAAATGAATCCTTTAAAAAAATCCAATTAAATTTTCCTTGTTTTTAACCACTCATGAAAATCTCATTTTTATAAACAATTTAATGGAAAACCTATTTATTTAAACTCATAAATAAATACCCAATCCATTTTTATTTTCCCAAACAATACTATCAAACCATTATAAAACGAATCAATTAAAATTAACCCAAAACCACACAATGTGATTTCATACAAGTCAAAAGGTGCAATAATACTATCATAAGGAAAACCAAATAATGTCAGAACTCAATTATAATAGAACCAACATATCAAAACATGCATTACATAACAAATAATTGAATTGAATTCTCAATATACAATAAATATGATATTATATACCCTACATATCACGAGGTGAAACTTGGGGGTCAATGGGGAATGTATAAGACACACAAATGTGGACCAACTAATTTCAGGTTAACAACCACACATCCCATCAACTGAATCACTCAATAAAAAGTCTCATCAGTTACCTTCCCACTACCCACCAATATATACAACTAGGTATGACTATACATCACATAATCTATCCTAGAAACGTCCCATAACTTCCCAATTAGTATTGTAGGATTCCTCATTGTATTATTAATAGAGGTGTACCATGATTAAAACAAATGTAAAACCCTGATAATAACAAATAACAAACATTAGAAAAAAAACACACACCCTTCCAACCTCACACACTTCTCATTGAAATAGCATGAACCCATATGCACATCATGAATCAATATTTAAACATCCATCACATGGATATATTTAAACATCATCAATAATTAAAATGGGACTTGATAAGGGAATTAAAAATAAATAAATCATCACTTCACAAAGTTCATACCAAACCTTTTTCTCATCATTTATAAAATATATATATAGATTGAAAATCCCATTACTAAACAAATTTTCAACCAAACATAAATATAAGGTAAATCCCAATCAACACCAAACATGACCCAAATAACTCAAATAAATATGCATTTAATTTCATAAAAGGGAACCCCCACACTTTTATAAAATAAGATTTAAAAATTGATCTCACCCCATTTGAAAGAAAGGATGAATTTAAATTGGTTGTACGAAAAGTTAAAATCCCTTTAGAATTGACAAAAAGTAATTTAAAGGGCACTTGGCATGAAATATAAATCCATGCCAGTCCTTCATTTATTTTAAAACTAATGAAAAATTAATTTGGATATACTTATCACACATACTTCCATACAAAACATTTAAAAGCAATTTGATCAATTTATAATGGAAATTCGGTCAATTTTTAAAACACTTGGCATGGGACCTAAGCCTTTTCCATGTGAAAAGTTCAGTTCTAAAAGGAAAAAAGACTACTATCGAATATTAAAAGAATCAATTTTTTTGAGAAATCCTTTAAAATTCACAAGAAATTTATAACATGAATTATAATGGGGTTATATTAAGACACCTACCTCAAAATAGGGTAGGGAAAGCTAAAATGTCTCGAAACTCTTCAACTTCAGTGGAATATGCTAGAATACCTAAGAATGTGACCTAAAAGACCCATAACATAACGTAATAATAAATAAATCCAAAAATTTTGGTCAAACCCATTAACATAGGGTTTTTTTATAAATGAACAGGGTGATGGGGAGAAGAGAAAATGATATAAATAGGATGAAGAAAAAAGGGTATACCTAACCATGTTGATTCAAAAAAAAATCTAGAAGAAATATAATGGAATATTGTGGAGAAAAGTAGGATAATAGGAGAAATATATGCCTATGGGGGGGGGGGGTCAGATAGGGATGGTCATGTTAGGGAGAGAGGGAAACAGACATGGAGTGTTTTTAATTAGGGACTTTAATTAAAAACAATGAAAATTAAGACAAAAATTCTAAAATTTTTAAAAACCTATCAAATCGCGTGGTCTACATAACCGTTATGCAACTATTCACATGACTCTACCTAGCTAAAAACAAACTACAAAGTTTATCCAAGGTGCCACATGGTTAGAAAAACCATTCTCTAACTATGATAAACAATATTATTCTATTGATAGAACCCCATATATGGTTTATGCATGGTTACTCATAACTATGTGTAACCAACATCGAGTAAAAAATGCTGAATATTTTTTAAAACATAATCTTAGGTCTTTAGTAAAATTTAATTAAGCCAGATTATATTGAAACAATATAAAATAAACACAAAATTTACACAGTGGGTGTTAAAAACTCCATACCATGCCAGTTTCTATCCCCATAAATTCTCATGTTAAAGTAGTTGTTTAAGGGGAAGGAATTCGAAGAAAACCCTCATGAAAATGAAATTGCTTAAGAATTAAAGTCAATAATCAAGAAAAACCAATCAATAACCTGGTTCAACAAAATATATAAATAAATAGAGATTAAAAATTTGTATCCTCAATATTTAGAATTAATCTAAATGTTAGGAAAAAATCTATCATGATGGTGCTTTTGGGTTGATTGTGTTTTTTTACAAGGTTCAAGGACATTTACAAAGACTGGTTATCAAAGAAGTAATGAAGAGTAAGCATGAATATTTATGTGATATCACACAAGCACTCATAGTTGTCATTGTAACTAATGATGGATCACACAAAGCATTGGAAGATATCAACACTGATGATATAAAGACTTTTTCTGATATCGTGATGGAATCTTCTGAAGTGCATGGTTGTCATTGAGTCTCATGGTGGGATCTCATGAAATAATCATGATTTTATTTGTATCTTGCAGAGGGATCTCACCTATCTCTCATGATTTAATTTTTATCTCATGGAGGTATCTCACATAGAACTCATGATTGTCTCTAGAGCTCATGACCAAATCTTGTGCAAATCATGAATATGATTTTCACTTGAGAATTGAAAAATATCATGACGATAATGATAAAATAAGTAAATAATAGAGGATATCTCAGTTGTTGAAGATCTTAGGAAGTGAATGATTTTATTTGGTACTTACACTTAGATCTTACGTAAAGCGCTAATGTGGAATCTCACCAAGGACTCACAAAAAGTGAGAATGATGAACAAGGACTCACACAAAGAGAGAATGTTGAAATAGAACTCGTTCCTGGATCTCACACAAAGCATAAGACAATATTCCACTCATATCTCATGGAGTGCATGGAGCTGATGAGGTGGACTGTTTTCCATGATTAGTGGAGTGGTTTGTGGAGTTAAGATGGTGGTTTTGTGCCTATAAATACACTATAATCCATCCTTAAACATTGAAGAACCATCATGGTGTTTTTTTAAATAATTTTTTTTTATTTATTAACAACCAACCTTTCTTGTTGAATAATGTTTTTGATATACAAGAAGATAATGTTTTTGGTTGTTTGATGTTTATCTTTATCGTAATAAGAGAAAGAAAGAATTTTATGAGTTTGAAAGATGTTACTGAATGAAGAATCCCTTTTATTGCTGAAGAGTATTGAAAGAGGATGTTATTGAAGAATGAAAAGTTAGAAGTTAGAAAGCTTCTCAAACTTCATAAACTAAATCATATGATTCTTTTCTGATCAATAAGTTTTAAAACATCATGAGAACTTTCATGATAAAATACATTTATGATATGGTGGAGAAGTATGAAGAAATAAGAGTCAATTTTCTGAGCATGTTTTTTTGAAAAATCATACCATGTATTCTAAAAAAAATCGAAAACTATTTCCTAATAAAATCAGAGTCACTTTTCTAGGCATGTTTCTAGCAAAAATCAGAACCTATTTCTTGGGAAAATTAGAACCTAAATTCTTAGAAAATCGTAACATGAATTTTGAGAAAATTGGAACCTAAATTCTGAGAAAATCGGAACCTAAATTATGAGAAAATCAGAACCTGAATTCAGAGAAAAGAACCTTAATTATAATTAATTTGGATCCTGAATTCTATGAAAACTGGAACCAGAATTCTATGAAAATCAGATCCTCAATTCTTAGTGAAACAGAACTTGAATTCTGAGAAAATTAGAACCAGAATTCTTAGAAAATCAGAACCTATATTCTAGGCAAATTGAAACATGAATTCTGAGAAAATTAGAACCTGAATTCTGAGTAAATCATAACCTAAATTTTGAGAAAATTGTAACCTAAATTATGGTAAAATTGGAACCCATTTTATGAACAAATCATATTATTGTTCAAAATAAAATAGAACCACTTTTCTGAGCATGTTTCTGAGAAAAAAAAACCACATTTATGAGCATGTTTATAATAAAATATGAACCAATTTTCAAATCATGTTTCTAAGAAAAGAAGAAAAAAAAATTTTATCTTGTTTTTGAGAAAATATGAACTACATTTCGGAGAATGATTCTAAAAAATCAGAACCAAGATTCAACATTTTCATACTAAGTGAATATTTCAAGAATTAAAAACTAAATTTCTATTTTTAATAAATCTTAATGAAATTTAAGGTGGATTGATAAAGTCAAATTTGTAGTATTAATGTGAGATATTTTTGGAGTTTTTGAGATTTGTGGAAGTGGGAATTTTTTTCAAGATTCCCACCTTTGTTTATTGAGTTTCCTATAAGTACATTCCTAGATCATTTGATTACTTACAACTTTCACACATGCAAAAAAGGTGTATCTCTGTAAAATGAAATGTGAAAAGTTCCCACCAGATGGAAGAAGGCTTCTTTGAGTGTTTGAGAAGGTAAAATTGGAATCATATTTACTGTACTAAGAAGTTTATACTTAGCCATATCAGATTAAGGAATCAGACATATAATTTCTGGATAAGATTAAAATTTTATTTATTATTTTATTTTTCATAATTGTTCTATATGAAAATATTGTAAACATATGTGTGGCAGTATAATCTTTCTTATCGAGATATAGAAGTTTTCTAATGGGTGTTGGCCCAAGTTGTATTCACTTCTTCATTATAGAGTATTTCCAGAGACCCACAGGAGTGACTATAGAAAATACGTAGGTTCTCACATTGAGGTTGAACCTTGTAAAATATGTGTGCCTTAGTTTCTTTACAATTCTTGCATGAGTAAGTATTTATTAAAGGTTGATAAGGGAATAAATCATAACAGGTTTAAGGGATTAAGTTTCTTAATGTTTTGAAACTTATAAAAAGTGAACAACTGATTCACCCCCCCTTCTCAGTTTCTATTAAGTCCATGGAAGTTCAATGACTATCAGTGGGAGGATCCCTTATTAAATAATTATCTTAGATAATAACAATTCCTTCTATAGTAGAGGAATTCCTACATTAGAAAGAAAGAATTATTATGGATAAAAAATAGGGTGTTTCCTTATCTCCTATCTCTTGGACTTGAAGTTTTTGTTGCTACTACTATTGTTTTTCCACTAATTTAGAATGATGCTCCCATGAAATTTTCTAATAAAAGAAACATAGAAGTTTATGGAAATGAAAGAAATTAAATCCTTATGTCCTTATCGGAGAATGTTTATTAGAAGTTAATGGGTATATGAACTTTAAAAAGTACATGGGAAAAGTTGGAAAGTGTTTTCGAAAGGAATAATAATGTCAAGGATGCAAAGATAAAAATATGTTGTAGTAGGTATGAAGACACCGGAATGAGGGATGAAGAAAAAATTGATAAATACTTCAGTGGAGTACATGAGTTTTTTTGCAACATCAGAGGAATCAAAGATGTCTTGGAAGATTATACTATTGTGAAAAAACTTATGTGAAACTTTCTAGACAGGTTTGATTCTAAAATTTATGCTTTAGAAGATAAGGATGATTTATTTCTAGATAAATTGCATAACATTATTATTTCATATGAAATGAGGAAATACCCAATGTTTAAAATGAAAATGAAAAATGAAATTGTATTTGAAGCTATGAAAAAGATGAAAATAAAAGCTATTGAAGAAGCATATCCTTGTGAGTCTGAATATAAAGAGGATGACGAGATGAATCACAAAAATCATGTATCTCATATCTAAGAACAATCTATGGGAAAGAGGAATGTATATAAGAAAAATTCCTATAAATTTTTTGAGTGTGGTGGAATCAGGCACTTTTCTATGTATTTCCCCAAGAAAAAAGTTGGAGAATATCGAGATGATTCTGATGAAAGTCCTTGATTAAAGAAGTGTAACATAAATGATAAAGAAGAGAAGTCTTCCAAAAAAATTCAAGGTTAATTGTTTTTGAAAGAAAATAATTTTGATGTGTAAGAAGGTTGAGTCAGACTCAACTGACAGTGATTCATCTGAAGATAAAAGTTCATAAAAATTCAGAACCTTCATTGCAAATGTTGAGAAAACAAAATACTACTCAGAGAGTGAAGAAGGCAATGAGGAATCTTATAGAGAGTATCTGCTTAGAACTGAACTTCTTGCATGCATCTAATAAAACAAACCTCTCAATAAAGAAATTAGAGTAAAGAGGAAATATCATGAATAAATTTTTGGTGTAAGAAAAGATGTCATAAAGAAAGAGTATTAATACATTCAGGATCCTTTATGTTATAAATGTAGAATTGATGAACATGGAATGATGATTGAAGATCATAGAAAGAAGCTGGTAGATAGGGAAGAAGAGTTCAAAAATTTTCAATAAAAACTTATTGAGTCCAAAAATACCCTAAGAAAGTTGAATGTAAACTTAAAAAAATCCATATAATTAAAATATGAGACTTCCAAAATTGATGAGAAGGCTCATTTTTAGAATCAGGTGAAATCCTCTCTTGCAAACAATATTGTTTCATTTGACTATTCTAACATTTTAGGTGCTGGAAAAACTAATGGTAAAGATTTTGTGGAGAAATGATGTGAAGAACCTATAAAATCTAAAAAAGTGTAAAAATCTCTTAAAAGAAAATATAGTCCAAATAATGTGTATGTTAGAGATGAATGAAGTTACAATCTCAAAAACGATTCTATAGATAAAGATCATTCTTGAATAGAAAATCAAGATTTTAAGGTTATTTCTGGTGTTGTAGAATTTATGGGCATAGATCTTATAATTTTTGACATAATTTATCTCTATCTAGAAGAAGTTTTGATAAAAGTAGAAGAAATAGTGAAAGAAGAATGAGTAACTTTTGTTACTCATATAAATTTGAAAAGGTGATTTCTCAAGATGTTAGAAAAATTACAGCAATGAATTAATTTGAAAGTCTGGAAGATTTTTCTGGAAGATTTGATCTTTCTGGTCACCAGGTCAAAAGATGTATGACACTCCTTAAAGAACATGTTTCTTATGATGGGAAATAAAAGAAAGCTGAAAATAATAAGGTTGAGGAAAGATATTTTGTTATTGAGACAACTTTGAAAGTAAGAAAAATGAAAAAACCATAGATACTTGATAGTGGTCGTTCTTCACATATGAACAGTGACATAAAACTTTTGAAGCATGTTGAAAGTCATGACAGTGGAGTAGTTACTTTTGGAAACGATGGTTCCTTAAAAATCATAGGAATCAGAATGGTAGATATTGAAGTTGAAAAATTAAAATCAAAGGAAGTTGTACGTGTTGATGGGTTAAAACAAAACTTACATAATTGAAGTCAAATATGTGATGATGGAAAAGAAGTACTCTTTAAAAAGGATTCTTGTATCATCAAATGTGTGAATGGTGGAAAAGTTATTACAAAAGGAGAAAGAACAAGTGATAATCTCATCCAAATTGGAGAACTCAATAACTCATATTACTTGAGTACGGAAGATGAAAAAAAATTGTGGAATCGAAGACTTGGGAAACTTGGTTAGAAAAGAATGAACAAACATTCCAAATTTGAAGTCGTTCGTAACCTTCCAAAGAAAAAGGAAGTCATGGAGATGTTTTCATTACTTGTTATAAAGGAAATATAAGTAATAAAAGTCATAAAATAATTGATATTCAATCTATCAAACCACTTTATCATATTCATTCCAATCTTTTTGGACTGATGAGACATCAATCAACAAAAGGGGATTTGTAATTTATCATTTTTATTGATGATTTAACTCAAATTAAAAACATCATGTTCATGAATCATAAGTTAGAGTCTTCTGAAATGTTCAAATTCTTTAGAAAATATGTTGATAAATAATTGGGAGTTTCCATAAATAAGGTGAGAATAGATAATGGCACCGAATTCACAAAGAAGGCTTTTGAATCCTACAAGAGAAAACATAGTATCAGACACCAATATAGTGCTCCCTATACTCCACAAAAAAATGTAGTAACATAAAGGAATAATTGAATCTTTGTGGAAATGAGAATAAGTATTTTAGAAGAATATAAACTTTCAAGATTATTTTGGAGAGAAGCTGTTAGTACTGTTGTACATGTTCAAAATATATGCCTGTAGAGACCAAAAACCAACATGAGACCTTATGAAATATGGTATAACAAAAAACCATCATTGAAATAATTCAATGTTTTTAGAAGTCCATGTTTTCTCAAAATAAAAAATCTGGATATGGGAATGTTTGATAAGAAGTATGAGGAATGAAGTTTCATGGGTCATTCTTCAAATGGAAGAAGTTACAAATGCTGGAACAAATGTGTACAAAAGTTGGTGGACTCAAATGATGTACATGTAATTTAAAACCCATGTTCTATCACAAAATTTGTTGAGAATACTGAGGAGGATAAATTAAATAATCCTCACAAAAGTGAATGTAACTCAGATGAGTCACATGGTGAATAAAGTCATGTTGGAAAAGAAACCATGTGATTTCCTACCTTTTGAAATCATGTTTCGTCTAACTACATTTTTGGGAATCATAAGGCTTTAGTTCAGACAAGAAGGAAGTTGAGATTAGAAAACTAGACTTCACTTATCTCAAAAGTCGAACCAGAATTAGTTTCATTTGATATTTAACATAATGAATGGGTCAATGATATGAATAAAGAGTTGGATCAGATTGAAAAGAATGAAACATGGGAAATTGTTCAGAGGATCACAAATAAAAATATTATAAAAACCAAGTGGGTATACATAAATAAATTGAATGATCTTATAGAAATTTCAAGAAACAAAGAACGACTTGTTTGTAAAGAATATTCACAAGTGTAAGGTGTGGATTTTGATAAATCATTTGTCCTTTTTTCTAGGCTTGAAACTATTCATATGTTTCTTGTAGTGGTTGCTCACCGTAATTACAAAGTTTATGATATGGATGTAAAGTCTTCTTTCTTAAAAGGATATATTGAGTAAGAAGTTTAAATTGAACAAACTTGTTGTCTTTTACTTGAAGATGATGAAAAAAAAGTTTTTAAATTGAAAAAATCTTTGTATGAGCTGAAACAAGCTCCATGTTCTTGATATTAAAAGCTCGAAAATTGTTTTAGACTGATAAAATTTTCTAAAGGAAAAGTTGATAGAAAATTTTATTTGAAATATTTTGACTTTAAAACATTAATTATAATTGTTTATGTGGATGATATAGTTTTTACTAGGGATGAAGAAAAGGTTTGTGAAGAGTTTTCTGAGGATATGAAGAAGAAATTTGAAATGTCAATGTTGGGAGAATTAACTTTCTTTCATGTCTTACAACTTCAACAAAAATAAAAAAAATATATTCTTATCTCATGAAACGTTTTCTATGGAATTGTTAAATTTTTTTGAGATAGATGAATCCAAAGAAGTTTCAACTTCTATTTCAGTGAGCACAAAGTTGAGTGAAGAAGAATCTAGAATAAGTGTGACTCAGAAAGACTTTTTGGATGTTTATAGGAAGTCTTATTTAACTTACTACTTAAAGTCCTGATGTTGTTTATGCTATGAATTTTTTTTCCAGGTAACAAAGTAATCTGAAAGAATCACATATGTTGGCTATAAAGAGGATTTGGAGATATGTCAAAGGAATTAATTCACATTGGTTGTTATACAAAAGAAACAATGAGATGAATATTCTTGGTTATACTGATAATGATTGGGATGGAGATTGTAATGATATAAATTCAACCTCATGGGGAACGTTTTTTCTGGGTGAATTATATGTGAGTTGGCATATTAAGAAATAAATGTTAGCAACTTTAATCACAGATGAATCCAAATAGGTTGCAGCCACCTAGGGTTGTACTCAAATGTGGTGGATGAAAGTTCAATTGGAAGACTTGAAAGTAAAATTTTCTAAAACATTTTTGATAATTTTTGATAATCAGTGTGTAATTGATATTTCTAAAAATCCTATCTAACATTCAAGATAAAAAAAATTAATATAAAGTTTCAATTTATAAAATACAATGTCTCTAATGGAGATGCTTCTCTAGAATACATTTCAACAAAGTATCAGATTTATGGTATCTTTACAAAATCAATGTCAAAGTATAATTTTGTTGAATAGAGGGTGAAACTTTGTGTTCATCCTCCTCCCATGTCTTCGAAAACCTCATAAATATTCCCCCACCATACCTTGGATTATGTTGAAAAATGGGGATAGAAAGTAACAAATTTATTATTTGAAATAAGTTTTAATTATATTCATTTTTCTAATCCGAAGCTGTGATTATCATATAATGGGGGGGGGAGAAAAAAAATAAAAATGAGAAAGGAAAAGATCAGATTGAGAGAAGAATAAAAGAGTGGGGAATTTATCTTTTCATGGCCAAAAAATTAACTTTCCTCCTAGGGATAAAATTCCTTAAAAGATATTACATTATCCTGAAGTGTGGTGTCATGACACTCTCTTTTGAGAAAGTATACATATTGATAAAAGTGAAAAAACTTGATTTTCTTTTAAAATATGATTTGTTAAAAAATCCGAGAGTTGGAAATGTTATTAACAAGGGTTTTCAGCAAATCCCAATGGTGATATTGAAGATAATTTGTGGTGTTTTGTTTTAACAATGTTTATTTATATATTAAAAACTAACCTTTATTATTGAAGAATGTTTTTGATATATAGGTAGATTATGTTTTTGGTTGCTATAATTTTATCATTATCATAATAAGAGAAAGAAATAAGTTTTGACTTTAAAAGATGTTTCTAAATGAATAAGTCCTTTTATTGATCAAGATTTTTGAAAGAGGATGTTGTTGAAGAGTGAAATGTTAGAAGTTAAGATGTTTTTCAAACTTTATAAAAAAAATTAGCCAATTATTTACAGATCAAGAAGTTCTAAGAGATCAAGAAAACTTTCATCATAAAATATTTCATGAAATTGTGGAGAAGTATAAAGAAATTGGAATTACTTTTTTGAGCATGCTTCGCATGAAAATAAGAACCTGCATTCTTCCCAAATTGGAACCTGATTTTTTAAGAAATAAGATTAAATTTTCTGAGGATGTTTCATTCACAAATCATAAACTACTTCCAAAGAAAATTAGAACATGAATTCTGAGAAAATTGGAACATAAATTTTGAGAAAGTCGGAACCTGAATTCAGAAAAAACCGGTACCTGAATTCTGAGAAAAATAGAACCTGAATTATAATAAAATAGAAACCTAAATCTTGAGAAAATAAAAACCTAAATTCTGAGAAAATTGGAACATGAATTCTGAGAAAATCAGAACTTATTTTCTGAACCAATCAGATCATATTTTTTTAAGAAAACTAAACCACTTTTGTAAGCATGTTTCTGAGAAAAACTGAACCACATTTATAATCATGTTTCTCATAAAATACGAACCAATTTTCTGATCATTTTTTTGAGAAAACCTAAACCAAAGTTCTGTGCATGTTTCTGAGAAAATATAAATCACATTTCTGAGCATGTTTCTGGAAAAATAAAAACCAAGATTCATCATTTTTGTACAGAGTGAAGAGTTTAAGAAGTCAAACCTGAATTTCAATTTTGTATAAATCTCAGAAAAATTTAAGGAGGTTTGATGAAGTAAAATTTGAAGTTTTAATGTGATTTATTTTCAATGTTTTTGAGATTTTAGGAATAGGAAATGTTTTTCAAGATTCTAGCCTTTATTTTACAAGTTTCCTATAAATAATTTCTCAGATTATTTATTCACTTGAAACTTTTGGATACACAAAAAAGGTGGAGCTCTGGAGAACTCAAAGATAAAAGTTACACCGTATTAAAGAAGGTTTGTTTTAGCCTTTGAGAAGGGAAAAATTGGAATCGTATTTACTGTATAGAGAATATCAGACTTACCCAAATTGGACTAAGGATTCAGATTGAGCATTTGTGGAGAATATTCAATAATTTTTTTATTCTTTTATTTGGAACAATTTTCCTATAATAAATAATTGTAAACTGGCAGGAGTTCATATAATATTTCTTATTAGGAGATAGAATATGTATAATGGGATATGGCACAAGATTTATTCACTTCTTCATTATAGTGGATTTCCAAAGACCCACAATAGTGGATATGGAAAGGAAGCAGGTTCTCAGATTGAGGATGAACCTTGTACATCGTGTGTACCTTCATTTCATTACTATTCTTATATACATAAGTATTTTCTAATGGTTGATAAAGAAATAAATCTTAACATATTGCAGGGTTTAAGTTTCATAATTTTTAAAAACTTATAAAAAGTGAAAAAATGATTCAACCCCTGCCCCTTCTCAATTGTTATTTGATCCTTGGAACTTCAAAAATTGAAAAAGTTTTTATTAAAATAAGGATCTAAAGCTAGTCTGAAGAATAGAATCACAAAAAGATCTCAATAAAGTGGTTTATAGAGAAAGAGTATACTCAGTTGATATCACTTAAGTTTTTTACTTGATCCGAAAAAGTTCTCACACAAAGAGGACTCACTCCAGGGTGCTGCACATGATCTGAACAGGGTCTTTCACAAAGATTAAAAGTGGTATCGCACCAGGAACTCATGCTTAGTGTGAAAGTAGACTCATGGAAGTAGAATTCCAGAAGGGACTCATTAAACTAGAAAAATAGAGGGGTCTTACATAAGGGGTTATACACCAGGATATCATGAAATAGGATACACTCCAGGGTCTTGTACAAGGGTATCACTCAATAATAATGAACAAGGAGGTACACATATACATTTTCCTATGAATAGTATCATTATCACATTTGAATTCTAAAGTAGAAAAAAAAAGATAGAGGATATTCAAATTTGACAATAATCATAGTAGGAGGATATTCAATACTACATTCCAAGAATTGAAAATAATACTCAGCATCACTTGAAGATCTTGAAAACGTGGAGGTAAATTCTATTTTTATAGTAAAGGGTAGTTTGTTCCAGTTGTCTGGAATGTGGAAGTGTTACTTCTATGTGTTTTCATAGAAGTTTAGTAGAAAACCAAAAATAAATTCAATAGGGCATCTATTTATATTTGAGGATTCATTCATTAGTGATAATGAATAGGCCTACATGTACATAAAATGTGTGTGGATCCTTTAATGTTAAATAACCCAAGGAAGAGGAAGCATGTGATCTTTTCCACCAGCAATGAGCGAGAGAAAGAGACTTAGGGAGTGGCCTTTGGAAAATTAGTGACCTAAACCTAAATATTGTAAATGTAGCAAGCCTATATATAGAAGTGATCTAGCCCATACCTTGTAATTTGGTAGAAAGACTTATTTGACTTGTTATATTAGTACATCACTATTGTATTATCTTTGGATGTAGCCCAGTGTGGGTGAACCAAGTAAAATTGTTATTTCCTATGCATGATTTCAATTCTGTTTATATATTTCTGTGGGAAAGGGAGAGAAGATTAGTTTTTAGAAAATGAATCAATATCAAAAGGGGTAGTTGTTTTAATATTTCACACCCTGATTTACCCCCTTATCAGTGCATTTAACCATGTTAGGATAACAATTGATATTAGTGATAAAGGTTATAAGCCATTCGTTCTTTCTCATTAGAATAAATGGATGTCATCAATCCTAAAGGGATTGTAATCTTTGATGGAAGTAATTTTCAATTATGGAAGAATCAGATGAAACACTACTTCTGATATTTAGGAAGGGATGTCTTTACAGTAGCGATTTATGCTATATTAGCCAGTATTGATAGTGGTGTTTTATTATAAGCTGAACGAATTGAATTTGATACTGACACTAAAGGAAACACTTCATTAGGGGGATCCCTATCCCATGAAATATATATGAAGGTTATGTCACTTAAAACATAACATGATATGTGGTAAAGGTGTCTAAATATTTATAAGGGTGACCCGAAGACATAGAAACAAAGCAGAGGGTACTATGGAATAAGTATGAGGATCTCAGAATGCACCAAAATATGTTTTTTGATGCATTATTTGACCAGGTGAATGTTATTTTTGATGAAATTCATGTTGTTGGAGGAATTATAGAAGATGTAAATATTTTTAAGTGCATTTTGAGAATAATTCCACCTCAGTTCAATCTAAAAGTTTCTATATTTGAAGATAACGATCTAAAGGAACTAACATTTGATAGCTTGCACATTACCCTTATTGTATACGAGATGAGAAATGATGAAAATTAGTCATTAAAAAATGGTAAATCTAATTAAGTATCATTCAAGGACATGAAAAAGAACACTATTGAATATGGGAAGGAATAAGAAGATATAGATGAAGTCATGTCATTCCTTTCATCAAACTAACAAAGTAGAAAAGGAATGTTTAAAGGGAAACTCCAACTTTTTGTTCTATGTGGAACACTTGTACATATTACAACATGGTGTCCTAAAAAGTTTCAATATGATGATGGGGAAAAATTTGAAATTCTTAGGAAGAAGTATTTATCCTACATGAAAGTTCATAAAATTTTTAAGAAACATTTCTTTAAAAATAATAATCCTTTTTCAATATAAGATGCTAGTTCAAAATAAACTGATGCTGAAGAGTTATAGGAATACAAGTATCATGAAGGATATGCTATGTTTTCGGTTTTCAGTAGCTCCCAAAAAAGAGATGAAAGTGATAATGATGAAGGGAATTTTGAAGGAAGGGATGGAATTCAGGTTGAATTAGAAGATTCACTTGGGGAAATAGATGTTTGGAGAGCCAAAATGAAGAAATCCAACAAAGTTGTTCTTGATTCAAGACTTTTTAGGAACAAGTAGAAAGAGTATAATTCTTATATCAATGAATAAATTGAAAAACTAAAATCTTTAGTGATAGAGAACTCAAAAAAGTTTGTCGAGTACAAACTCAAAATTTTATAACAGAAAAGAGAGATCGATAGTTTGATTAATACCGGAAAAGGTCAAATCAGACATATTAAAGTACATGATGATGAATTTTTCATTATGAGAAGGAAAGAGAAATATTAATAGAAACTCTTGATTAAATAAAACATGACAAATGAGTTCCATGAAAGGAAAATGATTGAACAAAATGATACAGCTGGTATGGGGATTGATCACAAAAAAGCAGTAATTATTGAATCTATACCAGAAACTACCATTCCGAGGATGAAGATTGATTTGGGTAAAAATCAGAAACATAAAATTTAGAGAACCCAAGAGAGAACTATTAGTTCTATACTTCAACATAGGAATTCACCCTACATTAGATGTTATTGATGTGAAAAAATGGGACACTCACCAAATGTATGTTCCATAGGCAAGAGGTACCAAAGGGAACAAGAACAACAGAGGTATCTGTTTCGGTGCGGATGTGCGTCGGGTTACGCTGTTCCGCCAGGACGCGTTCGCGCGTGCACCCGTCAACCCGAGGGGATGGGCGCGCGGCTTGTGGTCCCGCAGTCCCGCTTTCCAAAGGCGGACGGCATCCGTCCCTTATTCAGGGGCGTCTGCTCCTTGATCGAAACCGGGATGATGGGATGTCGGCTCCTCCTTCCTTGGACGTCTCCTCAGAACTTGTCGCCTAGTCCGGGTCTCCCTCATAGATTTAAGACATGCTCGTGAATCTCGTTCCCGGCGCCATATCTTCATGGACACCGGTTAATTACGCTGCTTCCGCCCGGACGCTCCAAGGAGTCTGGTCGGGGCAGCAACCTGCGGTGAGAAGGCCGGGTGGCTCTGGGTGCTGGGGGCGTGTCGTAACACTGCGGCTCTGCACGTCTGTCTTCCGTCCCTAATAGGGCTTCTCGAAGGCATGATGGCCTGAGGCATCCCGCACTGGGTGCGGGGAACTGTGTCACCTGAGGTTTTCCTCAGCTTTCCATGTTTAACACGGGGTATGCCGCGAGTTTAACGTCCAGCGGGGACGGCATCAGACTGATCAACACGAAAAGTGGATCAGATGACAGAACCCCTTGCGGGGAACCTCTGACGCTGGGGCCAGCACATGGGCGGCTTCCCAAGTGATATGGAGTGGAGTGAAGTGGCATGACCCCACCGGGATGTGGCGGCCCGGGTAAGGATCAGGATGGATGATGGAGTGAAGAGCTTGGACCCCGTAGGGGCTTCCTACGTACCGTGCGTTAGCACGGATCAAAGTCAGCGTAGTTCGGGTATACAGTTTAACGTCATGCTGGACGTCGGCAAGCCGACTCACGAAGAGGTCGAGGCCGTCGGGCGGAGGATTGAACCGAACCACCTCGCACAGAGGGGGATGGAACGGCCGGGTGGATCACAGTTTCACGTCATGCTGGACGATGAAAGGAGAAATGGAAAAAAGGGGTTGTGGGGAGGCACAGTGGAGATACACACGGGCAGTCTCCCACAGGGGCGGATTCATAGGTGAATCGACGCAAGCGTGAACCCTGGAGGGGTCCACTGATGGACGAACCGATGTAAATACGACCGGGACGACCAGGTGGTGGGCTTGGACCTCAGGGAGGCTTCCTACGTACCCTGTTTAGAAGACAGGGATCAAAGTCCACGTAGTTCATTCTGTCAGGACTTACGCACTTGAGGCAGCCCGGATGCGGAAAAACTCAGTTGGAAGGGACTTGGACCGAAAGCAGAAGACACCTCGATCCCAGTCACACCCTCTACTGGCTTCGGCAGTGGGGAGGCGCAATGGAGATACACATGTGCAGCCTCCCACGAGAAACTAGGGGTTTGTAATACCCTGCCCCCGTAGGGAAAAGCCACTCCCATTAAATCGTCCCAAAAGGGGGACAATCCCGACATCCCTGCAGAGACGAGCGGGTGGGGGCCACATCCAAACCGGGGGAGACCCTGCGTGCGGGGCACGGGATCGAATGATGCAGACGGTTTAGCGTCTTGCCAGACGAAGTACAGTTTAACGTCGTGTGTTGAGGACGAAGCGGACGGTTTAACGTCTTGCCGGACGAAGTACAGTTTAACGTCGTGTGTTGAGGACGAAGGTGCTTGGTAGTTTAACGTCTTACAGCGCGGACGTGGTATAGTTTAACGTCATGTCGGACAAATGTGCAGTTTAACGTCATGCAGGACGAATATGCAGTTTAACGTCATGCTGGACGAATGATTGCCGCCGATGGGTCCGTGTCACTTCGCACGAGCCTGGAAGGCTGCACGGGAAGACAGCGCACGGTGCGGGCACCCAGGATGAGGATCATCGAGCGCCACGCAGGCGGGTACCCGCAGGGGGTCAAGGGGGGCGACCCTGGCGGATTGCGCGCAAAAGAGGAGCTTTGCGCGCAAAACCGCGGGTCGGCGCGCAAAATGGCGGGCTGGCGCGCAATTGGGCCAGCACTTCGCGCGCAGATGATTGGGATTGCGTGCACCGGGCTTCGGACAGCTCGCGGGGGCAATGGCTCATTCTCTAACGAATGGCCACTTTGAAGATGGGGGGTGCGCGCAATCGGGTTGGATTGCGCGCACCCGTGGCAATTGCGCGCAAGAGGCTTCTTTTGCGCGCAAAGGCCTTCGGGTTGAAATTTATTCAAAGGAAAGGAGCCAAGGGGATTGCGCGCGAAGGCGGACCCCAAGGCTCTATTGCGCGAAAGAAAGGAGGTTACCTGAAGATCGGCATTGCGCGCGGAAGGGGTTGGATTGCGCGAACGAGCGACGCTTCGGATTCTGGCAACCTTCAAAACGTCGGGGGTCGCCTTATATTTATAGGCAACCCCGGGCGCGGAATCCGGTCTCGGGCGCGGAATTCCCTTCGCGGGCGCGAAATCCGGTCCCGGCGCGCAAGGGAGTCGCGGGATCTCGGGCCGCGCAAAATTGCGCGCCGGCCCTGCCGATTGCGCTCATCCCGGAAGGATTGCGTGCCGTGACTCAACTTTGCGCGCGGGGCTCTGAAATTTCGCGCAAGTCCTCCGGGCCCTCCGGAACGTGCCTCTGACTCCAAATATCACTTCGCTTTCCGCATCCGGAGCTTCGTTTGGGAACAACGGACTTTTCCGGCGTCTACAAAAGCCCCCCCTCGGAATCTGATCGGCGAGAGGTCGCAACGATCGGGTTCCGAGGGAGACGCCGGAATGCCGAAATCCTGGGCTGCGCGAGACTTAGGCGCGCAAAAAGGGGCGTCGGGCGCGAAATTCGCCGCTGCGTCGCGCAAAGCGCTTTCCGCGCAGCGCGGACCCCGGCCTCGCCTATAAATAGGGGCCCTGGGTCCCGCGTTCCGTACTCAGGCCTTTCGCGCGATAAGCTCCAAAGCTCTCGTGCGCGAAATTGCATTTTACGGCGCGAAATTCGCCCGATCGGCGCGCAAAACCGTCCGGATTTCGCCTGTCTTTGCGCGAAAACCCGGAACTTTGCGCGACAGTCTTCCCAATTGCGCGCCGTCCACTTGGATTGCGCGCCAACCTTCAAACTTCTCTACCAACCTCGTCCAATCCCGCACGCTTCATCCCTTAACCCGCACGACTCCCGAAACTTCTGAGATGGCCGCGCACAGAGGAAATGAGGGGGATGCCGCCACCCGCAGAGCTGAGATGGCGACAAACAAGGAGGTTTACGGAGCCAAGGAGATTGTTTCCAACAATCAATCCTTGTTCGACTTACTGACGCCGGCCCAGAAGACGTATCCGCTGTCGGACAACCTGCCGCTCTGGAACTTCGGCATCCTAGATGAGGTTCCGGTGCCAGGGTTCGAGATTGATGCGCCGCGGACCTGGGTGACCCGGGAGGACGAGCTTCTCCGCTATAACATCACCAACAATGGGCATCCTGCCAGGGAGACCAGGCACTTGGACGTCTATGTCCTGAACCCGAGGACGCGAACCATTGACGGGGGTGAGCCTACTGCGGAGAATTCTCCAGCCCTCTACTCGAGCATATATCGCCAGAGCGTCACGGACGACACCAAGGGCTGGCTGAAGGACTGGGACTTGCGGTCTGGGGGAAATTTTACCAGCGAGTGGGCCTGGGCGTTCTGGGTACGCCACACTTGCGATCACTTCGCAGAGGAGCTGCGGTACATCGGCCTGTTTGAGGCGGTGTGGACGTCGCAGTTCCACTTCTACCAGCAGTCCGAGCTCGGGCCGGAGCTGTTCACCCGATGGTCTCCGGATACCAACACCTTCCATCTTCACCATGGGGAGGTCGGCATCGGTCTCTGGGACATCCACTGCATCGGAGGTATCCCGCTGGAGGGCTACCAATACGATGAGTTCCTGCCACCGAAGAACACCTGGGAGGACAGGTCACGGACTCCCATCCTGACCTGGCATCTGCTTGACCTGGCTACGCAGCGGCTCGGGATCAAGGACTTCTAGAAGGACATATCCTACAAGGAGTGGTTCGGCCAGTTCTTGGAGCATGACCCGGCGGTCAAGATGCCAGGCAGGGGGAAGCGGTGCCCGACCGCAGCTCAGAGGAGCCAGAACGGGTCGTACTGGCGGGTCCTGGAGACGGGCGACTACCGCTCATGGGGGTACCGCGTCATCGAGGCCCGGGACCCAAACGTCCGGTACGCGGCGTTCCTGGCCGCCTTTCTGAGTGGGTGGCTCCTGCCAGTGCGGGACGCGAGAATGGGCGTTCGCCCGGCGACACTGGCGGTGGCAGGCGCTATGGCCGCCAACAAAAGATACAACCTCGGGGTCCCAGTGCTGGCGAGGCTGTATGCCATCCTGGGACGCATCTCACGAGGGGGGTCGCCACGAAGGATTTGTGGGCCCTTCCAGTTATTCCACGGCTGGGTGGCTGCTCACCTCGGTGGGTACACGTTTCCGAACGCCATCATTCCTCCGGGCAACGGCCTGCGACCCTCCCTGCTGAACATCGCGGGGGTCGCTCCGATGACCCTAAGTGAGGAGGGCGTAAGGATTCGGATTGGAAATCATGCCAATTTCAACTTCAGTCCGTTCCCCACTCCCGTTGGACAAATGATCGACAACGGGCAGGGTCCGCTGGAGCAGCATGAATACTTCCTGAACATGCGGGGCGGGGTGCTCGTGGCTCGGATCGACGGGAAGGTGATCTGCGAGCCTTACGTGCCAGCCCGTTTCGCCAGGCAGTTCGGGTGCCTTCAGCGGATGCCGAAGAGGGTATTCACTGCCGTTCGGGAGGAGACGAACCCTTGCGTCCTTCGCCAGATGTGGCTGATGTTTGCCGCTTTCGGCTCTGGCGACGTCATCACTCTCCCTCCTACCGGGGTTGACGCAGGCTTGGCAACCGAGTATGCCGAACACTGGGACATCGCGTACCCCGAGGGGATTCTACGGAAGCCAGTTCGGCGGCTCGAGGTTACCCGTGCGGAGACCGGGCGTCAAGGAAGGAGGCGAGGCGCCGCCACACGGGGGAGAACGGAGGCGCGCCAAGCAGCGGAGCCGGCGCGGGCAGGGACTTCGGCGGCGGGCACATCGCGAGCTGCCGCTACGACCTCGGCGCCCAGAGAGGGGGCACGCGTGGTGGTCGAAGAGCGGCCCGGGAAGCAGGTGAGACGTCTGCTCGAACCCTCCCACGATGCAGTCTTCCCGGCGCTGTGGTCGGCCTGGATGACCCTGCGGCAGTCACTGGGGACCGACGCCATCTGGCGAAAGATTCTCAGAGAAGGAATCCATCTGCCAGAGGTCGGGCGCCTCCACATTGCCGACAGGGTGGACTTCAACCAGCAGTATGCGTATCTGACGGCCATGGACGATTACGCGCGCCAACGTGGTCAGCGCGCGGAGCCATCCCTTCTGGTGAAGGTGATGCTCGGTCTAGAGCCCGCTCCAGAACAGATGCCGCCGGAAGAAGATGACAGTAACAACGACTCCGAGGAAGAGGAGGAAATGGGGGAGGATGAAGGCTCTGAGGGAAGATCCCATCTGGGGAGTCCGCGGGAGAGCGGCGAGGTGGCCGGCTCTGACGACGTTGATGTCACTGAGCTCCTCGAGGTCCGCTTCTATCCCTACTCAATCTGCTTCATCCATTCTCTTATACAGCTTCTAACCCATTTCTCCATCTTTCTCAGGAGCACACGGATGTTGGTCAGGCGTCCTCAGCGGGAGTAGGAGAGGCGCCAGCAGGACAAGGCGGGGGCCAGACACCCATCATTGAACTGACAAGCGCTAAGGGGTCCCCTGCTGCAATTGTTCCTGCGGCGACCGGGATAGCGGAAGATGACGCTCCGAACTCCCGTAAGTCTCCCTACTTTACTGCTGGTGCTTGCCGTTGACGATCCGTGACTAACCATGGCATGCCCTGCGCAGTGATCTCAACACTGGAGGCTCATCGGGTTGCCGAACCCGGGCCATCCACGAGTGGACCGGTGGCAGACATGCCGCCTGCTCCGGAACAGACTTCCCAAACCGAGCCGGCCCCACCAACTGCTGATCAGGGGGCTGCGGACGTCGGCGGTGCTGACATCGGAGAGAGGTTGGGGGCTGACGAGGGTGTCAGCGCCGCTGGGGAGAGAGAAGAAGGTCGCCCGGATGTTGGGGAACCTATCCCTCGTGAGGACCTCCCAGGGGCGGACCCTGCAGCAGACCTGCTGGCTGCCTTCCCTGCCTACCAGCCTGCCGATCCCGAGGAGATGGACGACTCAGACACGGAGGCGGTCGAGGAGAGCCGGATAACGCGCCGCAGGGGGTGGAAGTGCATCCAGCGCTTCCTCAAGCGAGACCCATCGGAGTGGCTGGGGCGCATGGGATCACTTCAAACCTGGCTGCGCTTCCTGTGTGCCGGGGGAGCTGATGCTCAACGCCTCCGTCTGACGGTCCGTGATTTCATGGCCGAAAAGATGCGCGAGAGCTGCCGGCGTGCCGACGTCACACAAAGTCGGGACATGTCGGAGAGCACGCGGGCGCTCCTCGCGGCGGAGCAGGAAGTCCGGCGTCTCGAAGGGCAGGCGGTAGAGAAGGAGGCCTTCGTCGCGACGTGTACCGAGCTTGTGGAGCAACTAGCAGCTCAGCTGGTTGACGCCCAGGTACAGCTGACGGAGGCGGGCCAACAGATGGTCACAATTCAGGTCGAGCGGGAGCGTGCACAGGCCAGAATCGACGAACTGCGTGCTGCGACCGCCGACGAAGAGAGGGCACGCAGAGAGCGAGAAGCAGCTCTGGAGGCCACCAGCCAAAGGGTAGCGGCATTAGAAAGACTCATTCAGCACGCTAATCCCTAAGGGCTTTGTTTTGCCATTCCCAAAACATTTGCTTCCGCTACTTTGATCCATCTGTATGAATCAATATATTTATCTGCATCTTTTGGTTTAACATGCTCAACCACAATTCGTTGTCTTGCGGGAGTGTTAACCAAGCATCAGGCATCCATAATCGGGCCTGGATTGCTGGAGAAAAGAGGGAGGTCGTTCCTAGGGAAGGAGACCTCAAGCCTAATCAGTGTATTATCCCCCCAACTTGTTCCAACACACGAGCGGGACAACGCTAGGGGCGTTGAGATTTTATCCGAACATAGGGAAATGAGAAAGGGTGAATCGCATGTCCCGAATCCAGACATCCACAACGGTTGGCCTTCCAGGAAATGCCCAAGACGGTAGGCGGACAGTGGATCGACCATAACAACTGCAATAGACGGACCGAAGGTCATCATTCATATTGCAGGAGGCGGACCACATGTCATCATGAATACCGCTTTGGCGTTCCTTCAGACACAAGGGTGGAAATCCAGATCAACAGGGCATGCGAAGCGTGGGGCGAAGTGACGATTTGTTCGGACAGAATCCAACGCTCTCAAAATTGCGCCACCGTGGGGAAAGCGTATTAGGCGGATGCACTAATCTGGCCGTGAATCACCCCAATTCTCAGACAGCACCTCTTTGACGAGGAAACCATCGCTTCCCACCATTGCAGTGGGGCATCCCGAGCTGAATCGGGGGGAATATCACAACTGCACCACTCTACCAGAAGCCAGGCCAGACGGCCGGCGACGAGGAGGGGCGGGACTTAACGATCCCTGAGGCTGGACCCGAGTTGAGATGCCCGGGCGTTCCTACGTACTCCATCAGGCTGGAGATCAAGCCACACGTAGTTCTGAGAGTGCAGTTTAACGTCATGCAGGACGTAGAATCCCGTTTGGGGGAGATCTTAGTTTAAGGTCTTAGAGCTCGGACCATAAGGGCAGATCTTAGTTTAAGGTCTTAGAGCTCGGACCATAAGAAGAGATCTTAGTTTAAGGTCTTAGAGCTCGGACCATAAGGGCAGATCTTAGTTTAAGGTCTTAGAGCTCGGACCATAAGAAGAGATCTTAGTTTAAGGTCTTAGAGCTCGGACCATAAGGGGAGATCTTAGTTTAAGGTCTTAGAGCTCGGACCATAAGGGGAGATCTTAGTTTAAGGTCTTAGAGCTCGGACCATAAGATCCTCAAAGTACGTCGCATCGTGGTCCCATCCCCCGGGTATGCGAAGATGCACTGAGGGATAGTGTCAAGAGTGTCGAGATTTCGCCTGGTCAGAATGGGAGGTGGGAAATGTGAATCATGCGGCCATTCACTCAAGGACTGGGGGCACCGGAGTGACGATATGGGAGTACTGCCGACCGTGGCGGAAAAGCAGCATCAATATCTCACTAACCGTTGGTGGAATGAGGCAGCAAACGAGCATCGACCGCTCAATCGCAGGATTCATATCGATTTGCTGCCCAAGGCCATTGGGGGTACCAGCCCGAGTCGGTGGGAGAGCACTGAGGCATTGTGTCCGAACCGTTCACGGGGGCTCCACCCAGGGCGTAGACAATGGGTCCGAATGAAAGGGAGCATGAAGCCTGAAAATGGAAGGAACCTGACCAAGCTGTACCTGACCCTCCTGGCAATAAACCAGAGTACTCTTGACACCAGTGGACCACTGCAAGGGGTCGAGGGACACGCCTTGAGGGTGACCTGAAGGCGGCGGATTCCCCAGAGAAGGGGGAATCTCTAAGAGGTGGGGGGGCTGGACCCGAAGTTTCAAACATTCGGGCGTTCCTACGTATCCCATAAGGATGGGAATCAAGCCACACGTAGTTCTTGAAGCGCGGCGCAACACAATCGGGCACCAGCGCGGGGAAGAGTGCGGGTCTGACCCTCACACACAGAAGGAGCGGCATTTGATATTTCTTGTTTGTCCTTAAAGATGAATGGTTTTTCTTTGTGCGGCGACATGCCTGTGATTGAGAAATCTCTGGCGTCGCCACAATAATCAAGCCACGGAAGGCATTGATGAATGGCGTGGTTATTAACCAGCGCCCAACATGAGTGCCCCCTGAGGGGAACATCACGATGCAGTGCCGTTTCTCGTCGGGCGGCCAAGACGATCACAGTTTACGGTCGTGTGGTAGGACCGGACAACACAGTTTAAGGTCGTGTGGTTCGGACCATGGAGGAATCCGCTTATCGCGGTACGGCGGACACGGCGGAGGTGGGAGCATACCCAGCCTTGCGGTCACGCACGATCCCAGGAGAAGAGTCTTGGGATAGGGGCCTGCGTATGTCCATCACCCGAGGGGCAGAGATGCTAGCCTCCAGATATACTGGGCCCAGAACGCGATTGTTCGGGTGACTCCTTCCTCCTTATGGGGATGAGGGTCCAGCTACGCACGGCCCTTAGGGAGGATATCCGCATATATCCTTGGCGCTCAGATCATGGGAGCCTCGAACGACATCATTACCTTGGTTGGTCTGCCTAACGTGTAGAGGTGTACTGAAGGTCAGTATGAAAAGAGTGTCAAGATTCCACTACAATGCACAAAGGCGGAGTGTGATGAGGACTGCGCAACCAATGTTCAGAGCCTGAAAGAGCTGACATAGCGATCAAGGATGTTGCTGACGCATTCGCAACACAACATCCGATCGCGTCAGCCTAAGACGGGGCAAGAAAACGAGCATCGACCGCTCAATCGCAGGATTCATATCGATTTGCGGCCCAAGACCCGCCAGTAAATCAACCCGGAGCGGTGAGAGAGCACTGAGGCATCGTACCCAAACCGCTAACGAGGATCCCTTTGGGTGAAGGCTCGAACAAGAGGAAGCGCGAGGCCTGACAAGCAACACAGGACTTGTCGGGGTTGGATCTGACACTACGAGTCATAGACCGAAGTACCCAAAACATGTTAACAGATCACCGGAAAGGGTCGGAGGACTCACCCTGAGAGCAACCAAAAGAGGGCAGATCCCCGTGATCGACCAAGGGACGGGGCTGGACCTGAAACATAAGCGTCCAGGCGGTCTTACGTATCCCATAAGGATGGGAATCAATCCATACGTAGTTCTGGAGAGGCAGTTTAACGTCATGCAGGACGATGAGGGGTGTGAGGTAGTCCCACACACGGGGGAGGCGTACGGCGCGGCCAGTAGACCGACGTGAATGAGGACATAATCCCCCGCTCACGCGATACGCCTCGCACAAAAAGAAGGGGAACTTGGGCCAGAGGCCCAATGCGGGATAGAGATTCCCGGGAAATGGGGCTGGGCCTGAAACATGAATGTCCAGGCGGTCCTACGTATCCCATAAGGATGGGAATCAAGCCATACGTAGTTCTTTGAGAGGCAGTTTAACGTCATGCAGGACGATGAGGGAAAAAGAATGGGGGAGCAGAAGGCATCCCCAAACGTGGGGGGCGTACAGCGTGGCGAGAAAACCGACGTAAATGAGGACATAATCCCCCGCGCACGCGATACGCCACATACCCAGAGGCAACTGGACCAAGGGCCCGAGATGGGATGGAAATTCCCAAAGGATGGGGCTGGGCCTGAAACATGAATGTTCAGGCGGTCCTACGTATCCCATAAGGATGGGAATCAAGCCGCACGTAGTTCTTGAGGGGCAGTTTTACGTCATGCAGGATGAATGCTGAACATTTTAACGTCTTGTAGCTCGGACGTAGTGCAGTTTAGCGTCATGCAGGACGAAGCACTTGGCAGTTTAACGTCTTGCAGCGCGGACGAATGCTGAACAGTTTAACGTCTTGTAGCCTGGACGAATGCAGTTTAACGTCGTGCAGGACGTAGCACTTGGCAGTTTAACGTCTTGCAGCGCGGACGAATGCTGAACAGTTTAATGTCTTGTAGCCTGGACGAATGCAGTTTAACGCCGTGCAGGACGTGGGCACACTCAGACAAAGTACTGCTTGAGGAACCTAGCGTTGGTGGGAGGAGTGACACGCTCACCATCCATAGTCGCTAGGGAGTACGCGCCATTGGGATAGACCTTGTGGACAACAAACGGTCCCTCCCACTTGGGCTCCAACTTGGGCGGCTTCCGGCCGGGGATCATCGGTGCTCTTAGGGCTAGCACTAGATCGCCCTGCAGGAAGGAGCGGAGGCGAACCTTCTTATTGAAAGCTCGAGCCATTCTGCTTTGATGCCTCTCCAAGTTGTGCAAAGCGCGAAGTCTATTCTCATCCAGTGCTTCCAACTCGACTAGACGGGCTTCAGCAACTCTGTCCGGCGCTTGCTGGTTGTAGACCGCAGTGCGCAAGGACGGCAACTGGATCTCGATGGGCAGGACGGCCTCACCTCCATACACCAGGGAATAAGGGGTCATCTGGGTGGAATTGCGAGTCGTCGTCCGATAAGCCCAGAGGGCGTTGGGGAGCTTGTCCGGCCAACTCTTCTTGTTCTGACCAACCATCTTTTGCAGAATGTTAGAGAGGGTTTTGTTAAACGCCTCGATCTGTCCATTCGCCTGCGCATGATAGCGAGATGTATGGTTCGAGCGAATGTTATACTTGGCGTACAACTTCTTCAACTCGGCTGCTCGGAAATTGGTTCCGTTATCCGTGAGGATAGCGTGAGGCACTCCAAATCGATAGATGATGTTGGAGGTCACGAAGTCAGCGATCAAACAGGATTTGACCTCTCTGAGCGGAATCGCCTATGCCCATTTGGAGAAGAAGTCCGTGGCGGTCAGAATGAACCGGCACTGGCGAGCTGTCGCCGGCGGGTAAGGTCCCACAACGTCCAGTCCCCAGACTACAAAGGGCCAGGAATACCTTGTGGTATGGAGAGGCTCCGGCGGCCGATGCACAAAGTTCGCATGAACCTGGCACGCATGGCACCTCCTGGCATACTCGATGCAGTCATGGATCATAGAGGGCCAGAAGTATCCCAACCTCCAAATCTGGTGGGACAGCTTCGGCCCAGTCTGGTGGGCGCCGCATGAACCAGCATGGACCTCTTGCATGACTCGTGGGATCTCAACTCCCTGAAGGCAACGGAGGAGAACACCATCAAATCCGCGTTTGTAGAGGATCTGCTCCAGGCCGGGACTGCTCTGGAGGACGAACTGCGATGCGCGGCGTCGAACTCGCTCGCGCTCGGCCCGATCCGATGGAAGAATGCCATGTTGGAGGTACTCAACCAAAGGCGTCCTCCAATCAGGGGCTGATCCGACTGTCATATCTGGGGTACTCGGGGCTCCGGGCATAGGGGCAACCGTGGTGAGGTTACTTACCAACGGGCCGCGATCTTCTTCCGGGATAACGGGAGCGATGAGCCTGCGGCGCGTCACGCGGATGATCAGGTTGTCCTGTTCAGGCTCCGCAAGTGACGCAGCGAGGCTGGCCAAAGCATCTGCTCGACCGTTCTGCGACCGGGGAACATGGACAATTTCCGGCCGAGAAGGGAACCGGGCCATCAGAAGGAGGGTGCACTCCAACAATGGCACAAGTTCCGGCTTCCTGACAACGTAGTCGCCATTGATCTGCTTAACAACCAGCTCGGAGTCCCCTTTCACGCACAGGCGGGGCACGTCGATCTCGAGAGCCAACTCGAGGCCGGTGATGAGGGCATGGTATTCCGCCTCATTGTTGGTACAACCCTCTGACAACAGGAACGAGTATGGCAGCACGGCTCGCTCCGGGGTAATGAAGACGATGCCCAAGCCCACTCTGTTGAGCTTAGGATTATCGAGTCTTTTACCGGTGGGGCTCCGGGATGCACCGTCAAAGTGCATCTGCCAGCATGGATCGGCTCGATCAACCGAGAGAATGGTCTCATCAGGAAAGCCTAGATCCAGCGGCTGATCCGCGGAGGTCGGGTGAGCTGCCAGAAAGTCTGCCAATGCTTGCCCTTTGATGGCCTTCTGAGACACATACCTGATGTCGAACTGCTGGAGAATCATAGCCCACCGCGCTAGGCGGCCAGTCAACATAGGCCGGATCAGGATATATTTCAACGGGTCTACCCGAGAAACCAACTGTACCTCATGGTGCTGCAAGTAGTGCCGTAATTTCTGTACGGCAAATACGAGCGCCAGGCAGCTCTTCTCGATGGGGGAATACCTAACTTCCGCATCGAGGAGCATGCGACTGAGGTAATAGAGGCTATTCTCTGTTCCCTCGTTGTTCTTCTGGGCGAGAAGGGCACCCAGGGACCGTTCCAGGGCGGTCACATAAAGGACCAGCGGCTTTCCGGATACGGGCGGCATCAGGACCGGAGGTTGAAGCAGGTACTGCTTGATTTCCTCGAAAGCGGTCTGACACTCTTTATCCCATACATAGGTGGCACCTTTCTTCATGAGCCGAGAAAAGGGCTTACACTTTCCGGCCAGATTCGCGATGAATCGGCGTATATAGGCTAAGTGGCCTTGGAACCCTTGCAGTTCCCGGACAGTACCTGGGGGAGGCATCTGGCTAATCGCCCTGAATTTCTCTGGGTCGATCTCAATACCCCGGTATCTTACCACAAATCCAAGGAACTTTCCGGAGGTGACCCCAAAGGCACACTTCAACGGGTTCATCTTCAGGCAGCGAGACCGGAGGAAGCTGAACACTTTCTCAAGATCTTTGAGATGGTCCTGACGCTGGCGCGATTTGACAACCAAGTCGTCGACGTAGCATTCCACCAGTGTGCCGAGGATTGGCTTGAATATGCGGTGCATCGCCCGTTGATAGGTGGCACCTGCATTCTTCAGGCCGAAGGGCATGACCCGGTAGCAAAAGGTACCGTGGGGGGCCCTGAAGGCAGTGAACTCCTCATCCTCAGGGGCCATCCGAATTTGGTTGTATCCGGAGTATCCATCCATGAAGGAGAGGGCTTGGAACCCTGCCGTGGCATCAATCAACAGCTCTGTCACTGGAAGGGGAAAATCATCCTTCGGACAGTGGCGGTTGAGATCGCGGAAGTCGATGCAGACTCTAATCTGCCCGTTCTTCTTCCTGACCGGCACAATGTTGGCCAACCATTTGGGGTACTGAACTTCCCTCACGAAGTTGGCTTTGATAAGCTTGTCAACTTCGGCCTCAACCATGGCACCGTGGGACGGGTGCATCTTCCTGGGAGGCTGCTTGAACCCGCGATGGTTCGCCGGGAGACCAAGGCGGTGGACGGCTACCTGAGGATCTAGCCCCGACATCTCATCATAGCTCCAAGCGAACACATCACGATGCTGCCTGAGAAAGTCCACGTACTGCTGCCGCTCCTCAGAGGGCATGGCGGCACTAACCAATGTGGGTCTTGGATCGGCCTCGGTTCCAAGGTTCACCTGTATTAACTCATCGACCGTGGAGGGGACGCCCTCCTCAAAGGCTGGGGGTGCGTCTTCCATATCCTCTCCGCTCGGGGAGGGATCGTGCACGGGAGAGACTGCGTTGGAAACTGCATCGGGGCTACCAGATCCTGCTGGGCCACTGGTGCTGGCACGGGCGGTCGCGGCCATCTCATCAGGAGACTCGCGGACCGTCAAGACCATCGCGACGTCCAACCGGTGAATCGGGAGGACGTAAGCGTCATCCAGACTTGCCCAGGGATCGCTTGCAACAGCGACAGGCTCAACCTCACCTGCCAGGATCTGCTTATCCTTGCTCTTGTAATAGTCCGCGTCCAGATAGCGGGCTTCACACGAGGCAAAAGGAGAGGCATCTCCTTGAATCACGCCTACTCGAACATTAAGGGAGTATTTGAGGCATTGGTGGTATGACAAGGGAACCGCCGCGTGAAGATGGAGCCATGGCCTGCCCATCAATGCGTTATACGCTGTGTCCTGAGAGACTACCATGAATTCAGTGTTGGCAACCAAGTCACCGAACTGGGTCTTCAAGCGTATCTTGCCGACCGGGGTTTGCTCAGTGCGGTCATACCCCTGGATCCTGAGGTCGGAGGGAATCAAGTCATCCTCAGACAACCCCAATCTCCGGAGCGTCCGAGTTGGAATCAGGTTAATCCCGGACCCCGTGTCGACAAGACAGCGCCGGACTTCAAGGCCATTGAACTGGCCAGTGACATACAGCGGACGAATGTGTCCCTGTATAGGAGGGTCTTCATCCTTACCAGAGAACGAGATAACTGCCTGACATTCGGCGTCCTCAATCGTTTCGGCGTGAAAGGCCTCTGCAGTCGCAACCTCTGTCTCAAACTGGAGGGGGCTTTTCAGGGCTTCAGCGAGTGCCTCGCGCATCTCAGATGACATGCGCAGAGCCTCAAGGATGGAGAGCCTTGCTGGGATGTCGGCCAAGTGCTTCAGGACATCATACTTTTTGGCCAAGCGCGAGCCCCTGGTTGCAGGAGGTTGCTCTGCGGTTGGAAGCATGACGGGCCTTGCCGGTTGGATCGGCGGCCGACTGGTACTTGGCGCATCTCGCCGTTCACTGGCTGCAGTCCGGGAAATGGTCACCGTACTGGAGTCAGGAGGTCGGGATGGACTCGTGGCAGGGCGGAGCTGGTCGCGACGCGGCTGAGGCGGTTCTGCCTGGTCCCACACCACAAACAGTGGCGGAGGCGAATCCGTCATCCCCGGATGGGGGGGCTGCGCGCGCTGAGCTCGGTTTTGAGCCTGCTGCCTAGTCTCGGTGGCGTGCACGGCCTGGCTGGAGGCACCAGCGGCTGTGCCCCGGCGACTCCTGCTGCTGCGGTTCTTCCGACGGTGGCGACGACCGGGGACACTAGGGAGGTCCACCTGGTGTTCTTCAACGTCGGGAACCGAAAAGGGATTTACCAGCTCGACGGTGTTAACCGAAGCGTACCCAATACCATCATCGGACGAATCATCCATCACCGGGCGGATCCGAGAAGGGACCCCCATCTCCGGGGGCATGAAATCGCCGAGAGTGCGGGATAGTGGCAGAACCGGCAGGGCGCGCTCTTCCTTCTTGCGCTGCCGCCGTTTTCTCCTCTTGGAAGAGGCAGGCTGGGACGACGACGCCGAAGCAGCACCCGCAGATTCTGGGGGCTCAGGCTGATTCAAGCGCGCACGGATGATTCCATGGGCGCGAATGGTCGTCTTGCGGGCCATCCAGTTATTATACTTCTGGGATCCGCGGTTGGAGACCAGCTGCCATTCGTCCTCGCTGCCACTATCGTCATCTGATCCCACGAACACGCCCGCCACTTGTGCTGGAGCCGGGCCCAACCTGATTACATTGTTGTTAATCTGGTCTTGGATCCAATCCGTAAACACATAGCACCGCTGGATGGTGTGCCCCAGGGCCCGATGGTAGGGGCAGTAGCGGGGGTTATTCGTAAGATGTGCCTCCTCTGGCCTCCAACACTCAGGCAGTCGCACAATTCTCTGCTCCAGGGCGCTCCGGAAATAACCGGGGACCTGATCCTCGTGGAATGAGTAAGTCAGGTGTCGCGGGCCCCTGGGAGCGTGGTCTTGACGAGGGGCTGGAGGGGCCGGCCGAGGAGGTGGACCCTGATTATCTCGCCTGGGTTGCGGCGGTACATTACGCGGAGGGGCCGGCCGGTTCTGAGGCTGCCGCTGCTGGGCCGGGAACTGAGCCCGTGGAGGCGGATTCCTGTGAGGCTGTGGAGCTGGCCTCACCGGCAGCAGCTCCAACGGCCTGGGGGCCTCTATCTGGGCAACAGCAGCGGGCTCAGCCCTGCTGACTCTCCTTGCAGGAATCATAGGAGGCAGCGGGTGTGCCTGGCTGGCCTGTTGCAGGGCTTCCTCAAGACGTTGAGCTTTGTCTGAGAAGTCCCTGAACCCTCCGGGGTAATTCTGAGTAATCAGGGAAGGGAACAGCTCGGTCTTGACGTTCTCGACACACATTTTCATCAACTGCTCCTGAGTCAATGGCATGTTAAGGGAATACGTGAGACCCTTCCATCAGGCGACGAAGTCCGCGACTCGCTCATCAGGCCTCTGCTTGCACTTGAAGAGTTCTACGATACTTGTCTTCCGGGTCGTGGAACTGAACTGGTAGAGGAACTGTCTACGGAGGTCCTCCCAGCTGGTTACCGACCCGACGGGGAGCTGGCTGTACCACACAAATGCTGGCCCTTCCAGTGTCTGAACAAAGCAGCGAAGCTTAGCGGCCTCCTGCTGCGCCGGAGTCCCCAACATAGGCCCGCACCTCGAGTTGAAGTGGGCTAAATGTTGTGGCGGATCTCCAGTCCCGTTGAAGGGGGAAAAAGTGGGATTCCCGAATCCCGGAGGCACCAGCATGTCATCCACCCATGCTGGGTAGGGCTTGCCGTCCGGTGGGATCGCCACCTGCCGAGTCTCCAAGGCCTCCAAGCGGGCAATGAGTGCCGCCATCGGATCGTCTGGACATGGGTTCCAGTCCTGGCGAGGATCTCTAACCACGAGCGCATTGCATGGCCCTTCAATCGGGTCGTCGACCGGGTCGTCGAACTCGGCAGCTCGTGGGATGGCGGGCGGAGCGGCCCTTGGGGCAGCGGGAGGAATCCGAGCGGGGTCTCTCAGGAAGTCACGCCGCTCGGGAGGGTGCGGCGAAACATACCGCGCCCTCTTGCCGTAGGCAATGGCCTCTCTCCTGTCGGCGAACACGGCGTAATCACGGTTGCCCGGGAGAGTCTCATCGAGGAGCGGTTGTTCCGGTCCCTGCTGTCCTGGCCTGGGATCACCATAGTCAGGCCGCTGTTCTGCAGCGCGCTCGGCGAGGAGCTGGTCAACCAGCTTCTTCTGTTCGGCGAGCTGCTGACGTAGCGTAGCCTTCTTGGGATCCTCCTCTGCCCTCTGCATGGAGGCAGATGGGCCGGCGGGCCTTATAGCCTCGCTGTGCTCCTTTCCTTTGCTGACGTTTCGGCTCAACGTCAGTGCTTCAGTGGGCGCGGGGAGCCCCAGGAGGTTCCTCTGATGACGAGTAACTCTCACCGATGGATCTGACGACGGCTTGTCTTCGGGGGGGAAGCCCCCGTCGAGAAGTTCCAAGTCGTTCCCCTCTCCCGACAGGTCAGCCATATTGACCGTTCCTGTCCCTGGGGATATACCCGCAGGGCCACCCAGCGAATCGGGCTGTCGGCGGATCACACTGAAGCGTAGGGCAGCGTACTGCCCCCATCCACGGATATACACGTGGGGAGTGGCTTCCTCGATAACTTTGCGGAGTACTTGGAAACACTCAACGCATCGTTGTTGGAGGGCCTCGTGGTGCTCAAATGACCCGGGGTGCCGAACCGCGGGGAGCATGGCCAGGTCAATTTGACGGCACTGCTCACCAATATCCTCCAGGTGCGCTTGACTCCCGGGGTATGGCATTTGTAGGCAGTGAAGACAGGAGCGAGTCTCCCGGAGAGTTCGGCGGAAGCATTCGAACTCATCCGGGGTGAGCGATTCGGGTGCATCAAAGCCCGGTCCTGCGACTGGCCAAAACTTCTCAGGGAAGTGGCCCTCTGCAAGGACGGTCCAGAAGCTCCACGACTCAAACTCGGGACCCAGATCTCCTTGGTCCTCTTCAATGGCTAGGAACGGACGGGGAACTGGTAGTGGTGCCGAGGCGGGCCGCCGGGCCGACGGGCTGGCCGGCGGTGAATACGGCGAACAGGCCGATTGGCCTCCATATCCCGGGCCGCCCTCTGAGGGTGGCGGTGCCCTGGCTACCACATCACGATAGGACAGGCCGGCGAGCGAACATCCTGCCGTAGCATCGGTGCTCGCCGAGGGTGCACCAGATCGTGGTTCGACCGTCGGTCCCCAGAAAAAGTCTCCGGCTTCTCCGACCGAGACGGAAGGCACTTCCGGAGGGGCCGGTACCACCCTCAAGCTTGATCCTTGGGGGTCTACCAGGCCCTCGTTACTCCGGATATACCTTCGGAGAGAAGCGGGGATCACGTCGATCTCGCTCTCGGGGAGCACGAGGCTGACGTGCCGCATTCCTACCCCTGCCCTTGACTGGCGGGATTGGGGAAGGGGCTCTGTCACCGAATCGTACTCCGCCTCTGAGTCAGAGAAGCAAACCGGTCGGATCTCTGTCCGGAATTCCGTAACATTCTTCCCTCGGCGTCGACGCCTTGCCTTCCTGCCCCTGGGTGGTTCTTCGGGGCAGGGCTGATCTCTGTCCTGGCGTCCTCCGGCCGCACTGGTGTTGGGGCCAAGAGGACTGGGAACCGGGGTGCGAGGGGCACCGGGACAGATATCAAAGGGGACGCGGGGAGAGATGATTCCGGGCAGGCCTCCGGGCCGGGATCGGAAGGTGGGATGACCCATGCCTCCTGGATCGGCCACACAGAGTAGATCCTGCCGGTGAATAGCACTACCGCGAGGTAGTCCGCGGTGGCTACTGCCAGTGCCAGCAACCGGGAGAGTCGACCCAACCTGCCTTTGGGGCGGTCGGGGCCTCGATCCAGGTTGGGCACAGAAGTTCCCCTGCTCAAGATGCGCAGGGGCCTGGCGACTGGAGCCAACAATGGCTTGGGCCAATGCGGCCGCTGTTGCTAGGGCCCCAAGGTGGGCATCCTCCTCCGCTCGTGCCCGACGTTGGCGTCGGGACAAACGAGTCGGGATGAGCGGCGCGGGCAGGTGGAGAGTCCGCTCTTCGACTTGAGAGGCCTGGCGGCGGTGTCGCCGTGGCCTGGCGGGAGCCTTTACCGTAGATCCCTGGAGCGAATCCCGGATAGGGTGATCCCGGACATCTTCCACCTCATCCGCATAGGGAAGGGAACTGTCAGAGCGCTCCGGGGATAAGCTCCCGAAGCGGTTGGATGTTGAGGTGGGCAGCGGTGCCTCCCTGCGCGGCCTTTGGGGGCGGCGGTGGTGGCGAGGTGCAGCCTCCTCAAGGTCTAGGCGAGCCATGTCCCGGGTGGGGATGACTCCCTCTTCCTCATATCTCCGCACCAGGGTGTTGATCACCCTTCTCTGGATGACCTCCGAGGGGGAGAGAGGGCGTGGTCGTCCCGCAATTGCGGCTGCTGGGACGGCTGTGGAACGGGCGGGACCGCGCGGAGTAGCCACGTCGGTGTTTCCCCTACCTCTGCGCCAGTGGGCGGGTGGCGATCGGGCACTGGATCGGGCAACCTGATTTCTGAAAGCAGGGAGAAGAACCCATTAACACTGACAGGAAAAAGGAATCGACAACCAACCATTAGCGCCACGACGCCTTCCGTGGGGGGAACCCAGGCCCTCGACGTTGCGAGACGGAGTGCCTGATTTCACTTCCCCAGCCCCTGGCGGGTAAGACTGAATGCTTGGCTGGGCAACATGCCGGTCTTCCAACACCTCTGAAATCCATCGGTCTTCGTATCGAGGAGAAGAGTTTCACGTCGGGTTCACCATTTTTCTGTTTCGGTGCGGATGTGCGTCGGGTTACGCTGTTCCGCCAGGACACGTTCGCGCGTGCACCCGTCAACCCGAGGGGATGGGCGCGCGGCTTGTGGTCCCGCAGTCCCGCTTTCCAAAGGCGGGCGGCATCCGTCCCTTATTCAGGGGCGTCTGCTCCTTGATCGAAACCGGGATGATGGGATATCGGCTCCTCCTTCCTTGGACGTCTCCTCGGAACTTGTCGCCTAGTCCGGGTCTCCCTCATAGATTTAAGACATGCTCGTGAATCTCGTTCCCGGTGCCATATCTTCATGGACACCGGTTAATTACGCTGCTTCCGCCCGAACGCTCCAAGGAGTCTGGTTGGGGCAGCAACCTGCGGTGAGAAGGCCGGGTGGCTCTGGGTGCTGGGGGCGTGTCGTAACACTGCAGCTCTGCACGTCTGTCTTCCGTCCCTAATAGGGCTTCTCGAAGGCATGATGGCCTGAGGCATCCCGCACTGGGTGCGGGGAACTGTGTCACCTGAGGTTTTCCTCAGCTTCCCATGTTTAACACGGGGTATGCCGCGAGTTTAACGTCCAGCGGGGACGGCATCGGACTGATCAACACGAAAAGTGGATCAGATGACAGAACCCCTTGCGGGGAACCTCCGACGCTGGGGCCAGCGCATGGGCGGCTTCCCAAGTGATATGGAGTGGAGTGAAGTGGCATGACCCCACCGGGATGTGGCGGCCCGGGTAAGGATCAGGATGGATGATGGAGTGAAGAGCTTGGACCCCGTAGGGGCTTCCTACGTACCGTGCGTTAGCACGGATCAAAGTCATCGTAGTTCGGGTATACAGTTTAACGTCATGCTGGTCGTCGGCAAGCCGACTCACGAAGAGGTCGAGGCCGCCGGGCGGAGGATTGAACCGAACCACCTCGCACAGAGGGGGATGGAACGGCCGGGTGGATCACAGTTTCATGTCATGCTGGACGATGAAAGGAGAAATGGAAAAAAGGGGCTGTGGGGAGGCACAGTGGAGATACACACGGGCAGTCTCCCACAGGGGCAGATTCATAGGTGAATCAACGCAAGCGTGAACCTTGGAGGGGTCCACTGATGGACGAACCGACGTAAATACGACCGGGACGACCAGGTGGTGGGCTTGGACCTCAGGGAGGCTTCCTACGTACCCTGTTTAGAAGACAGGGATCAAAGTCCACGTAGTTCATTCTGTCAGGACTTACGCACTTGAGG
This sequence comes from Viscum album, assembly GCA_963277665.1. NCBI lineage: Eukaryota > Viridiplantae > Streptophyta > Magnoliopsida > Santalales > Viscaceae > Viscum > Viscum album. The sequence goes on from OY728123.1 coordinate 871,177,761, forward strand.
CAGCCCGGATGCGGCAAAACTCAGTTGGAAGGGACTTGGACCGAAAGCAGAAGACACCTCGATCCCAGTCACACCCTCTACTGGCTTCGGCAGTGGGGAGGCGCAATGGAGATACACATGTGCAGCCTCCCACGAGAAACTAGGGGTTTGTAATACCCTGCCCCCGTAGGGAAAAGCCACTCCCATTAAATCGTCCCAAAAGGGGGACAATCCCGACATCCCTGCAGAGACGAGCGGGTGGGGGCCACATCCAAACCGGGGGAGACCCTGCGTGCGGGGCACGGGATCGAATGATGCGGACGGTTTAGCATCTTGCCAGACGAAGTACAGTTTAACGTCGTGTGTTGAGGACGAAGCGGACGGTTTAACGTCTTACCGGACGAAGTACAGTTTAACGTCGTGTGTTGAGGACGAAGGTGCTTGGTAGTTTAACGTCTTACAGCGCGGACGTGGTACAGTTTAACGTCATGTCGGACAAATGTGCAGTTTAACGTCATGCAGGACGAATATGCAGTTTAACGTCATGCTGGACGAATGATTGCCGCCGATGGGTCCGTGTCACTTCGCACGAGCCTGGAAGGCTGCACGGGAAGACAGCGCACGGTGCGGGCACCCAGGATGAGGATCATCGAGCGCCACGCAGGCGGGTACCCGCAGGGGGTCAAGGGGGGCGACCCTGGCGGACTGCGCGCAAAAGAGGAGCTTTGAGCGCAAAACCGCGGGTCGGCGCGCAAAATGGAGGGTTGGCGCGCAATTGGGCCAGCGCTTCGCGCGCAGATGATTGGGATTGCGCGCACCGGGCTTCGGACAGCTCGCGGGGGCAACGGCTCATTCTCTAACAAATGGCCACTTTGAAGATGGGGGGTGCGCGCAATCGGGTTGGATTGCGCGCACCCGGGGCAATTGCGCGCAAGAGGCTTCTTTTGCGCGCAAAGGCCTTCGGGTTGAAATTTATTCAAAGGAAAGGAGCCAAGGGGATTGCGCGCGAAGGCGGACCCCAATGCTCTATTGCGCGAAAGAAAGGAGGTTACCTGAAGATCGGCATTGCGCGCGGAAGGGGTTGGATTGCGCGAACGAGCGACGCTTCGGATTCTGGCAACCTTCAAAACGTCGGGGGTCGCCTTATATTTATAGGCAACCCCGGGCGCGGAATCCGGTCTCGGGCGCGGAATTCCCTTCGCGGGCGCGAAATCCGGTCCCGGCGCGCAAGGGAGTCGCGGGATCTCGGGCCGCGCAAAATTGCGCGCCGGCCCTGCCGATTGCGCTCATCCCGGAAGGATTGCGCGCTGTGACTCAACTTTGCGTGCGGGGCTCTGAAATTTCGCGCAAGTCCTCCGGGCCCTCCGGAATGTGCCTCTGACTCCAAATATCACTTCGCTTTCCGCATCCGGAGCTTCGTTTGGGAACAACGGACTTTTCCGGCGTCTACAGTATCCATACAGAGTTCAACATTCTAGGTCATCATTTGATTGTCACTATTTCAGGTGTGGAGGATTTGATCACATTAAAAGATAATGTGCATAAAAAATTAATATAAATGTTCCGAAGTAGAGTGAGTGTGGTCATAAGTAGTAATTTAGTGTTTCATAAAATGAGATGAACATGATAAATTGGTTTTCAACATTACAAGATGAAGTTGGTTCATCATTATTTGGGTAAGATCATGATTATTAATATGTACTGGGTATGAAGTAAATATAATGGACCAAAAAGAAGAGAGATAGACATGTAGTTGTTGCAGAAATTGATTTCAAAGCATTATATCACACTAGAGTATGGATCATTAATAGTGTATTTACCTCACATATTATAGGAAATAAAGAACTAATGATAGGAATCAGATATGGTAAGAAAGGTATTATGATATTTGGTAATGATGAAGTCTTGTAAATAATTAGCTCAGGAAAAGAAAAGTTTTGGGGAAAAGGCATGAGGATGCATATGTCTTAGTTGTTGAAGGTCTCAGTCACAACTTACTAAGTGTCATTCAAATATGTGATTGAGCATATTCAATAATATTTTCTATGAAATTATGTATCATCAAGGAAAAATATGGTGCATTTTTTATGGGAAATCATACAAAAGGGAATCTCTACCTTTTGAGTGGAGAAGGAGATATTTATTTTCTATCCAAAGAAGAAAAAAACAATTCATGGATTAAACTTCATGGAAACTTGAGAAAAACATCCTTAGAAGATCTGGTGAAATATAATACTACTTAATAACTTTAGTTCATCATGTGATCTTCCTCATAAATGCGATGCTTATCAACAAGGGAAGATGATTCGAAATACATATAATGAAAATGATAAAAGGAAAAAAAATGGCTTGAGTTGGTGCATATTGATGTGTAAAGAACTATTTCACCATGATATATTTATGGGAGGAGATATTATGTTATCTTTATTGATGATTTTAGTATAATGGCATGGGTTTCATTCGTCATCCAAAAATATGAGGTGTTCAATTTTATAATTTTTCATCTATGGGAAGTTAGAAAGGTGATCGTTCAACGAATCTAGAAGATCCAAACATATTATGGAATAGAGTTCAAAAATAGACAAGTAGAGGATTATCTAGATAAACATAGAATAAGGCACCATGTGTCAGTAGTAAAAACTCCATGACAAAATGGAATAATTAAGAGAATAAATTTAATTATCAACAACATGGCTATAAAAATACTCATTGAGAAAGATCTTATAGAGAGGTTTTGGAAAGAAGTAGTTATGAAATAAGTCTACACATCAAATAGAGCATTATTATGACCAAAATAAGAGAAGTATCCATATAAGCTATGGTATGGTAAGAATCTAAATTTGAAGTACATTATAGTCTTCAGAAGTAATCATTCAATTCTCAATAAAAAGAAATATAGTAAATTTGAATCACATGGAGATGAGGGGATATTTCTTGGCTACTCAAAGTAAAGAAAATTATATAAATAATTCAATAAGATGTTGAGAAAGCTAGATGAAATCCATGATGTAACTATAGTATAGAATAAGAAAAATTATTAGAAATTAAATGATCAACCTTAGGTGGATAGTGATGAAGAGATACGAAAATTAGGGAATATTCAAATTACAGAGGTTGATTTGAAAGAATATTTGGATAACAAGAAGGATGGGAAAAACCAATAACTTCAAAAAGATTGAATAGAAGTTATGAAATTGACATAAAAAATATTATTTGCGTTCATACATCATAAGTGAGGAAAATAAGGATGAAGAATCTTAAATAAGAATCATTATTATAACTGGTGGAGTCTAAATGTTTTTAAGAAGTATCTGAAGATAAAAAATGGGTCCAGGATATGAATGAATAACTTGATCAAATTGAAAAGAATCAGACATGGGAGATTGTTTCAATGCCAAAAAATAATAATGTCATTTGGACCAAATGGGTATTTTGCAACAAGATGAATGAATATGACACAATAATTTGAAACAAAGAATTATTGGTTTGAAAAGGGTGCTCCTAGATAAAGGGTATCAATGTTGATAAAAAATTTCCCCCCTTTTCAAGGCTAGAGAGAATCAGATTACTCTTGGACATATCTGTACAAATAAAGTTAAAAGTTTTCTAGATGGATGTCAAGTCTGCATTTCTGAATGGGGTTCTAGAAGAAGAAGTTTATTTTATGAATCTATACTATTTTATTATTCATGAAGATGAGAACAATGTTTTTAGCCAAAGAAGGTGTTATATGGGTTAAATAAATCACTATGACCATTGTATTCAAGACTAGATTAGTTTTTGAAGATGATCATTTTTCAGTTTGGTGGAATTGATTATAATTTATATTTCAATAATGAAACTAATAAAAGGATGATGGTGTTGGTATTTGTTGATGACATAATATTTAGCAAATCAGATAATTATAAGTGTAATTAGTTAGAATTATTCAAGAAAAGCGGGTTTGAAATGTCAATGATTGGTAAACATATATTTTTCATTGGTTTACAGGCAATACAAGGAAAGAATGACACATTAATTTCTAAATATAAACATGCCAAAGATGTTTTTAGAGGATTTTTAATGGATAATTACAAAGTGATCACAACTCCAATGGATTCCTAGATGAATCTATCATGGGATTATGAAAGAAAAGTGGTTAGTTTCACCGAATAGAGGCAGATCATTAGAAGATTGTTCTGCTTTAGAGTTACACGACCAGATATAGTTTTTTCCACATTTCAAGTAGCCCGATATCAAAGTAATCCCATGGAATGTAAATTTATTATAGTAAGAATAATAATTTGTATATAAAGGGAATGATGGATTTTAGTTTTTTGTACAATGAAAAATCTCATCAAGATTTATTGGGATATACGAATGAAAATTGGTTCGGGTCAAAAGATGCCAGAATATCAATTTTAGGTGGGGAATTCTATCTTGGTAGTTTGAGTATTTATTAGAAAATAAAAAAACAAGATTACATTTTTTTGAGAAGTGAAGAAGCTGAATAAATTACGACCAGTCAGGAATGTACATAATTATTGTGGATGAAGCATCATCTTGATGAAATAGAAGTTGAAGTGAAGTCTATAATCAAAATACATTGTGATAATTCAAGTGTTATAAATCATATAAAAAACTGAGTCCCTCATTTTAGGAAAAAAACATTGAAATCAAATATCATTTTATCAAGGAGAAGGTGGATCAAGGGCTTGTGAAATTAGAGTATGTGCCTATAGAACTATAGGTTGTAGACATTATAAAAAAGGCCTTACCTAAAGAAGATTTAAAATGGAATAAAATGGATCTTGGAGTCTATTAGACTCCCCACACAATACAAATTATGAATGTGGGACCCCTCTCTTGAAGGTATAATGTGTTTTTTCTTGATATGTTGATTTTTTTTCATTACCCGGTTGCAAACACCAAAGAAGTAACTTTCGGTTTCATTTATAAAGTGGGAGAAATTGTTTCTATAAAAAGGGAGAAAATGTATTAAACAATATAGGGGGAGAATCTGATTGGGGTAGTAGTGAAGTAGGGGGAGCTTTAAATCTTATGATGATAGAGATTACCGATCAAATGTTATATATCATGATGGATGAGGTTTGTGATAAAAGAAGTTGAGTGATTTTGGAATGAAGTGATTCATTAATGGAAGTTTCATGCCACTCTTGTTTCTCATGCTGAACATGGATCATTTGGGATAAATTGAGTGTTGAGTAAATGAATAATTGATATTGGAATCGTAAGAAGTGAATTTTTTTAAGAAGGTGGAATAAGATTTAATGTGGTATCAAAATATGAAGTGTTTTCAAAAAACCAAAGGGTGATATTGTTAGGTAAAAATACCTCATGATGGTACTTTTGGTTTTATTGTGTTTGCTGATAAGGTATGATGTTTTTATGAATCCTAGTTGTCAATGATGGTATGAAGAGTATGCATGAATGCTGATGTGAACTCGAGAAAGCACTCATAATTGTATTTGGAACTCACAATGGATCACACAAATACTAGGGAGATATCGACACTAAAAATCAGAATATTGAATTTTTATATCATAATGGAATCTCATGAAACATGGGATTTTCTTGGAGTCTCACGATGGGATCTCACATAGCGCTGATTATTGTCTTTGGATCTAATGGAGGGATCTCAGTCAATTTGCATGATTGTCTTTGGATCTTATGGCGGGATCTCACGCATTACTCATGATTGTCTCTGGAGTTCGCTCAAAGATATTTCTCAAAATGGAAATATGACTCATGCTTAGGAATAAAAAAAGCTCATAAAGATAACGGAAAAACATGGAAATGAAGGAGGATATTTTGGTTGTTGAATATCTCATGAATTTCATGATTGTCTTTGGTAGTCATGCTCAGATCTCGTGCAAATCATGAATATGGACTCGAGCGAGGGACTTGTGAAATGCGTGAGTGATGACTGAGGACTCGTGCAAAGTGTGAATGTTGAAAGAGTACTTTCTTCCAAATCTCACGCCATGCACGAGCATATCCCTCACTTAGATCTTTTGGAGCATGTGATACCGATGAGGTGGATGGTTGTCCATGATTTTTGGAGTGGTTTGTAGAGTTAAGTTGGTCCGATTGTTCCTATAAATACCCCATAACCCATCCTTAAAAATTGAAGAATTTTTTTATTAAAAGTAATGATCTGAATCTCATTTGGAGAAGAGGATCATGGAGAGATCGCATGATAGAGGTTCATGGATAATGAGTATAAATGATTGATATCATGTAAGTGTTGTGATTGATATAAACAAGGTCTTGCGCAATTTGGACTTGCCCCAAGGTGTTGCACCTGATCTGAATAGGGGCTTTCGCAAAGAGTGAAAGCAGTCTCACACCAAGAATTCACACTCAATGTAAAAGCAGACTCATAATAGGGACTCATAGAAGCAGACCTGTAGAAGGGACTCGTGAAAGAAAACTCACATAAGTGACTCGTGGAAGGGTCTTATGCAATGGGTTATGTGACAAGATCTCATGAAAGAGGATACATTTCAAGATATCACACAAGTGAATACACACAAGTGTATCACACATGTGTATCACTCAAGAATATTGCACAAGGAGATACACACTTACAACTCCTTGTGAATAGTATCATTTCCACAACTAAATTCTAAAGGAGAAGTAGAATATATATGATATGCACAGTTCAAAAATATGCAAAGAAGGAGGTTATTCACTACTACATTAAAAGTAGTGAAAGAAATATTTATCATCACATTAAGATCTTTCTAAAGTGGATGTAATTTTCATTTCAACAGTAAAGAGAATTATATTCTTGTTATCTATAAAGTGGAAAAGTTTCATGTAAGTTTTTTCACAGAATTAAAGGAGAAACTCAAAAGATATTCAATAGAGCATCTATCTACATATGAGGATGCATTAATTAGCAATAATGAAGGTACCTAAATTTTCATAAATTGTGTGTTGATCTTTTCAAGAGGAGAAAGAAAAGGAATATGAATAAGGGGATCTTTTCCACTAGAAGTGAGCTAGAGAAAGAGACATAGGGAGTGACCCTTGAGAATGTAGTGAGTTGACCCTAAATATTGTAAAGTCAGTGAGCCTAGGCATACAAGTGATCTATCCCGAACTAAGTAATTTGGAAGTGAGCCTTAGTGGATTTGGTAAATCATCACATCACTATTTTATGCTCCTCATACATAGCCTAGTGATGGTGAACCAAGTAAAATCACTTTGTCTCATGTATGATTTTAAATCTATTTATACATTACTATAAGAAAGGGGGAGAATGTTGGTTTTTTAAAGATGAAACAAGATTACAAGGGTCTATTGTTTCAATATTTCATACCCCAATTCACCACCCCTTTCATGGTATTTTACATAGTTGGGCTAAAACTAAAATAGTGTAAAAACTGAAAAACTCTTTCTATGAAACATGTGGATGTTACCAAGTAGCTTTATTCCCAAAATCTCTAAATGGAATCAAAAAAATTCCTCATATAAATGATAACTAATCCCAAAACAATAATTGGAAAACTTATACAAAATAATATCAAGGTATAAAAAAATTCGATCACGAAAAATCAAGGGTAAAAAACTATGAAGAATTGTAATAGGATACATGACTGGTTAAAATAATAACAATAGTTATCTTACCTGATGGTCACAACCAGTATATAAGGGTGTCCAGACCCCCCTTCTCTAAAAACCATACGATAGTAATTTAAATAGAAATCCCAACATTGTGACATCCCCAAACCACCTAGAAATAAAAATATATCCCATGATTTCATACATGAACCCCAGGTCCATTTAATGTATAGAATATAAAACAAAAAATATCCAATAGTATGTATAGTACATGGTTAACAAGAAACATCATGTAACAAAGAAAGAACAATTACCAAAAAGAACACTGCTGCAACCAAAGGACCCAAGAAAAACTGGGTTAAGGCCTCCTCATCCCCAAAGTATTGTAAACTCCATGACAATAAATCCAAAAAATTTCCATCATCAAAAAGAGATGAAACCAAACACCTAAAGGATACATCAAAAAATTCCCACTCACCCCTCAAAAATTAATCATCTTTAAAATGACATGAACAAGAATCAAAAAATAGATCCCATACAAGAGATTCCAACAGAAAACTATTCATCATTGATCCATCCATTAAATAAAATTCATGGGTCTAAAAAACTAAACCCAACAATCTATAAAGGAACAATATATTAGATGAATACAAATAATGGAACTATGAGAAGGATCCTACAGCTTCCACTACAATTAGATATAGGATTATTTTGAATAAAAGGAGGAAGTGATCCTAAAATAAATACTTGGCATTAACACAAGACCTTTATGGGATGGGACACATAAAACAACATGAGGCATCTACCCTCATGTAGTCATATCCCCAAAATCAAAGAAAAATATCCCAAAACACACAAGGGAAAAAACACAATCTTTATTAAAACAATAAAGGCACTTTTGTTTTACCAAAATCAAATTTCTAAACCCAGGAAACCATTAAAATTGGGATTTATTTATTTCAAAAATTAAAAAAAATCATTTTAAAATTCAATCCTCAATCACTTACTTGACATGGTAATTTTGATACATTTTCAAAACCAAATTCAAAACAAAAACTACTTATTTTAAATCCAAAACACAATTTCATGTTTCCAAATAAATAAAATACTTTCCATTTAATTTTTTTAAATCAATTATCCTTTTAAAATAAACACATCAATTCTAATGTAAAGTTTGGAATAAATTTGTTTCCCTTAAAATTGGATACCCATCTTTAATTTTTTTTTGTAATTCTGAATTAAAAAAACTATTTCGAAACATTTTATATAACAAAATTTATTTCTTGAACAAGCCCTATGGATTTTATTTAAAATGGAATTTTTTTCTCATCAATACCATTTTTCACATACACAAAATGAATTCCATATCACAAGGAAAAACTACATTAAAAAATTATAACACAAGAATCAATCAAAAAATCCATCAAAACATTCAAACATATGTCAAGACTCACCATGATCATTATCTCATTTCCCAAAAATACAATAGTAAGTCCAACAACCATGTGGTTTAAATAAAAAAACAACAGGGTTGTAAAACCATGCCTAACCTAGACACATGGTTGCTGACCACATTCCAATCATGTAAGGGTTCCTAGAAAATTTATTGAATCAAGTGTTTATTTGTCATATAGTTTTTCAGAAGCTATGATCCAAACTCCCATCTTGAATTCCTTATTTATTTTTATCCCAAAATCCAACCCAACCCAAATAAAACTCAAACATCCCAATGAGGATCATTACATAATCAATGATAAATTTGACAAAATTTGAGTTCAAAATTTAAAAACACTTCTAATGGAAACATGAGGTAAAATTTAGGAAAAATCTAGCTAAAATCTCCCTCCACCTACCTCTCAAGTTCTAATGAGGAACTCTAACTCAATATTACCATGAAATCCAATATAAAAAAAGGTAAATACAAAGGATTAGGCATATATGGAAATAGAAAACCTAAAATCTAATACCATTTGTAATAAACTACTATGGTATGTCTATCTGAAGGAAACCCAAACATTCTTTCCACTAGAAAGAAAGGAGTTCTTGATCTCAATGAGCTGTAAACCAGTGCATCGACATCACAAGAACAAAATTGGGAATGATTTCACACAATAATAAGAGTAAATGATACAATAGGAATATAAGAAAAATACATCATGACCATTCCATATGTTGTACACCCACACCAAAAAATAGGCAGAAAGGAATAAATATTTAATAGAACATAAGAGAAGTAAAGGGAATGGGCACCAAAAACCTCCCTCACACCCCGATCTCCCTATCATGAAAAATTTTCCCCAGTCACTATCGTCACACACTGTAATATAAATACAATTCCAATAATAGAGATCATTAAAACCATAATCAGACAAATCAAATCATTTAATGGAATATTGATAGGAATTCATGGAAAATATAGTCAGGTCCTACTAAAATTATGTAATAGGAACAACTGGCTGAATGTTACAGAATAAAGCTGACCTCAAAAGTATAAACTCTATCAAGAGTGGATATGAAACTTATTCATGAACTTGGAACTGATATAATATAAGCATGAGCACATATTCACATAGTAAACCACTATTTCCTATTGAATCTATAGAAATCCAATAGTAATAATGTTTATAAATTTTAAGTTTGAACATAAAATTTAAGGGGGGTTTCGAATGAATTATAAAACCAAACCACAAACACAAATTAAAAAAAAAATATATTTTTTAAAATATAAATGTTAAAACTTATAAATTTGAAATAAAAATTTTTAAATGTGGTTAAATAAAAAAACAACTTTCCCCCTTTATGAATCTCTCATGAAAAATATAATTTTCACAGACATTTTCAGGGTAAAACCATTACATTAATCTCTTAATGAAATGTATAAAATATTTTCCTTCTTCAAAATCATAATTTCAAACAATTATAAAAAAATAATTTTAAATTAATCCAAAACCACATAGGGTGATGTCATACAAGTCATAAGGAGTGAAAATACCATCACTAGTAAAACTACATAATGGAAAATAAAAATCATAAAAAGAACCAAAATTTCAATACATTAATAACATAAAAATTAAGAGACTCGCATTCTCAATATATAATAAATAAGGAACAGAAATCCTTATAGATCATGAGGTAACACTTGAAGGACTAATGGGACAAGTATAAGACCCACAAAGGTGGACTAACTACCGATAGGTGAATGATCACATATCCCATTAAACGAATCACTCTATAATTATTCTCATCAATGAATCTACCACTAGGCATGAATACATAAAAATAAGGGTTACTAGCTGAAATGCAATCTCAATTTTCCTAGAAATGTCCAATAACTTCCCACTTAGTATCCTAGTTTTCCTCATGGGATTTTTAAAGGTAGTGGTCCATGATATAAAAATTTGATTCCATGAAAATAAAAAATACCAATGGCTAAAATCATAATCACATCCTTCCCACCTCACACAATTTACGTACAATGATCCCCAACACACAGGAACATCATGAATTAGAATTCAATAATCCATCACAAGGATATACATAAACATCATCAACAATAACAATTTTTTGGTCAAGTGAACATAAAAATCAATCATCACTTCACAAAGTTTCAACCAGGACATTCACTCATCGATTAATATATATATATATATATATATATATATCTTTGAAATAAATTAATAAAACTATTTTGAAACTAAAAATATATCCATGGGAAATCCAAATTGAAACTAAAAACGACCAAAACAACTCATATAAATATCAATTTTATTACATAAAAAAGAAACCGTCCGTTTTTTAAAATAATCCATTAAAATTAATTTCACCATTTTAAAATGGAAGAACGAATTGAAATATGTTAGTAAAAATATTAAAACCCCATTTTAAAATAAAAATGTGAATTTATAGATCACTTGTCATAAAACATAAATTCACACTATATACATAGTTTATTTTAATTCTAATGAAAACTTAACTCTGATATTATAATCCCACACAATTCCATACAAATAATTTCACTATTATTTTGTAAATTTAAATGTGTAAATTGGAAAATTTTAAAAATAATTGGCATTTTCCATAATCCCATTCAAAACAAAAAGGCTAGTTGTAAATGAAAAAAGAATATTACAATATATAAAAGGCTTCTAAAATTTTGATAAATCCTTTAAAATGAACAATTAATTTATAACATGAATTATATGGGGTTTCCTAGATATTCTTACCTAAAAATGGTGGAATATGACCCAAAATGGTCTGAAATTTTCTCCATCAGGAATGGATGCCGAAATTCACAAGTAGGCCTCTAAAAACCATCACACACACTAATAATGAAGGAATCTTGACAATCAGGTCAAAACCATTAACTTAGGTTCTAACCGATTGAGTGGGATGACAATGGTATCATAAATATATTATAAAGATAAATAATAAGAAATTAAATACCACACCTTGGCTATTCATACAAGAATAAGGTATAAATATATTATAATCGTGCGAAGGAAAGAGGGCGCAAGGAGGGAGAGTCACATCTGCTGGGGGGTTTGGATGGGGTTAGTTTCATAAGGGAGAGAGGGTAAGGGGTATGTGAGTGTTTTAATTTAGGGGTTTTAATTAAAAATAATTAAAGTTAAATCCAAAATTCAAAATTTTAAAAATATAGAAAAACCACACAGTTATGCCATATGGTTTACCTAACTGCAAACAAGGAACTACCTAGCCGTAACCACTATGCATTTTTCTCCTAGTCACCTCTCAGTTGGAGAAACTATACTCCAATCATTCAAAATGATATTTTTGTTTTGATACACCCCACACATATCTTCCACACTATTACTCATAAATATATGAAACCTATATATAGTATAGAATACGTAAATCTTTTAATAACATAAGATCTAGACTTTAGAAAGTTTTAATTTTCTCAAATTAAATTTAAATAATTTATAATAAAAACAAAAGTGACATGGTTGTTTTCACAAATAGTGTAATAACCCTATAAAAGTGATAAATAAAATAACAAATTTTACTACCCATGTCAACAGGGTCATCATTGTTTTTGGTGCCTTACTAATTAGAACTTTATAGTTAATCATTCTTGGAATGGATTTGTATTAAATATGGGTGACCTCTTGGGATGTTTAGTAGGGTGTGTGAGTGAGGAAAAATAACATTGGAAGAAAATGTGTTGTCTTTGGGGAAATTCATTCATCAGATAAGTGGCTCCGATGGTAATATCATGTGGCATTCTTGGAAAGAAACCAAGTTATCATAAGAGAACAGTTGGGTGAGATGGCTAGTTTTAAATCCCATGGATTTTGGGTTATGAAAATTTTTATCATAGATAATACTCAACCTAATGTACACTAGAACTTCCTAGGATTGAGGTTTGGGATTCCCAATGAGGTCATTGTTCATTAAATTGGCGATATCATAATACCCCTTAAAAAGAGAGACAAAAAATACTTAATGTTACTACCCATTTAAATAAGTTGAGCCTTTAGTTTTTGGTATCATTCATGATTATAACTTAATAGTTAATCATGATTATCCTAGAGTAGTGATTAAAATGGGTGACCTACTGGGAAGTTTCTCATTATGTGTGTGAGTGAGGACAATGATCATAGGAAGAACATGTGTTTCCTAGTGGAAAGAGTCATTAGTTTGATAAGTGACCCCATTGGTAATATCTGGTGGTGTTCATGGAAATAATACAAGGTGTTATAGGAGATACATTGGGTAAGATGACTAAATTCACGACCCAGTGAGGTTAGGTCAGGACATATATTCCTCAACTTATAATCTTTCAGATATATCTTCTAATGGATAAACAACCAAATCTTCTTCAATGAGCTATGGACATTATTACAGTATATGATTTCTCCAATTAGATTCAGATACATAGAATCATTATTGAACCTTTGATCCTTTAGAAACACCATTTTCATCAACATAAAATAACATTTAATCATTAACCTCATCCTCATTCTCTATCCTATTTTAAATTTTCTACCATTTATACTCATTGAAGAGAGCATTATGAATTCTAAAAACCATATTCTTTTCATCATCCCAATTTTAAAAAACAATTTCATCATATTAATAGACTAAGAAGAAACATTCTCAATATTTAACATCAATATTATTTCTTTATATTCAATCTACATGCATATAGTAGAAACTTCCAAAAACTCTGAGTTGAGAAACTTTTGAAACATTTCAAAACCAATGTTCTTCCAGTAATTTATGTCTAACTAGTTCTACACGACTTTGGATGATTATTTAAGATAACTTTCAAACATATTCTACCAAAAAATCATTATATATTATAGAATGTAACAGTATAATTATTTCCATCTACATAAACATGTGATTAATTCTATTGGAAACACCATTTTTTAGAGGTTCCAAGAACATACTTGTTATACATGATTCATTTTTTTCTTATATTAATTCTGGAAACTCCTTCCAATAATCTTACCAAAATTTTATAATATTGAATATTTTATCATTCATTTTTATTATTACTCCACAATATTCTTATATTGATCAATTATTCAAATCACTACACTTTTATGTTTTATAAAGTAAACCAATTCTTTTCTTTTGGAATAATCAGTGAAGGTGACAGAGTGACTTTATTTTCATAAGAACGAATAGGGTAAATTATCCAAAAAATATTTATAAATCAAATATATATTCTAAAATTTAGATGTTCTTATAGAAATGTTAAAATAAACTTATCATTTATTTCTAATTATTCAACTCTCACCTCTTCCAAAGTTTGATCGATCTAGTTTCAAAATGCCTCTACATGATAGAATATGTATACATTTCTCACTAAGGTTTCCAAAATGATTATTCCAATGTTATTAGAATCTTGAAGTTGTCATTTTAGTGAATTAAGATCTTAATTTTCATCCATTCAGATATAGTGAACCATCTTTTAAACCTCTATATATGAAAAAGAAACCCCAAGAAATCTTCCATACTACTTATGAAAAAGATTATTCTGAAACCTCCTTCATCTAGAAAACCCTTAGAAATTAGGTTCTCTCAAAATCCTACAAAATGATAAACTTCCTTAGATATAATAAATATTTCATTATCTAATATGACATTCACTTCTCCCTTCACCACAATTTTAATAGCTTGATCATTAGCAAGATTCACTCTACAAAAATTTATAGATACATAATTTTTATGCACCCCTTTTCACCAATAAAATGTAATAATGCTTTGGAATCAATGATCCATGATTAAACTTATGTAAAAGAATTAACAAGTTGATTCAATTACAAAAAAGAGGAATGGTTATTGAAAACATCCATATGCTCTTCTCCCTTGATTTCCTCTCTAATTGCTTCGGAATCATTCGATGAGGTGATCATACCATTTATTCAATATTTAATACTACACAAGAAGATGTTACTCGAATCATATTATGAACATCAAGGAATACCAAGTTATTATTTCCAATCAAACTCCTCACAATTGTATATGTGAAATTTCAATATTTATGTAGAGATTCAAAAAATAATCCCTGAAAATAATATGTAATTTTATCCTACACTAACTCCAGATGAATCAATATTAATTTGAAATCATTCAAATAACTTGATATTGATCTTCCACTTGATAACATAATACTGAATAACCTCTACATCAACAAACATTGTTTTTTTTGTTGTAGGTTTATCAAACATATTAAAAGGGTATCCCATAAAATCATCATTATTTTTACTTCCCCAAAATTTTTAAATCCATGTTATGTATTAATGAAATTCATATCATACCAAGTTCCATTTGATCTATATTTTCCATTTCTTCCTCTCCCTTTTCTTATGGATTAGAACCTTTCATCAGAATCTCTAAATCCTTATGAATGAGATAATATTAAATCTATATTTTAAATATACTGAAATCTATTAAATAAAATTTATTGATCATAAACTTTTCTTCTCCAGACACAATCCTTCCAAAAAATGACTCCCACTAAAATTTAAAAAACAAATAGGCAATTGAATGTTACCTAAAAAACCGTGTGAATTTCTATGACTCATAAGAACCAAAATCTTAGATTCCACATGTTTAAAATTTCTTTTTCACACCAACCTTAGGATAGAAAATCAGAATAATTCATTATAGAATCACATGGAGTAAATATGTTCTAGATAGACATCTAATATTAGATGTTCCAAAACATCGTAGAAACAAATTTTACCCAAATTACCAGCACTAAGTCAAACCAACTAGACCCCTAATCATGATAATAAAAAATAATAAAATTAAGGTGAATGTGAGAAACTAAAGAGTATTTTTATATATATATTTCACATACATAGTCTTACATCTATGGGAGAAACATTACAACTTTTAATTTCTCTGAAAATAAAAACATTAGAACTTGTATAATTATGTGTCACATCAAATTACTATAAATAAGTAATCAAAATCCAATATATCATACACACATCACATTAACACCACATTCATAAATAGAGTAACATTGGGTCCTATAGTTGCACTGACATTTGAAAAGTGAGGGATCCCATTCATTTCACTATTTCCCCTAATAATCTCAAGTAACAATCCTTAATGAGACAAAATCCTATAATAAACTAGAAATATGAAACAAAAAATATAACTTACACATTATTGGAAACAATAATTATAATTTAGAAAATATAGTTTTGATATATTTTTCCTTTGAACATTTCTATGTATATATTTTTTTTATCCATGGAGTTGGTGTAGTGTTTGGGTATCTTGAGACCCTAGAATTAAAATATTTAAAATATTACTGTATTTTTATTGCATTCCCACACATCATTTCATATTAAATAGTTTTATTATAGTTTGGGACCTATGACAGGAAATAAAATACAACAACTAATTCCAAAATGTGGGGTTTACCCTAAACATGACCTAAGGACGATTAAAATTATATGTTTTAAGGTACGTGGCCGTCTGTAGGTGAATTTAATTAAATTGAATAATAAAATAATTTATTTTATTTTAAATTATTTGATTCTCTATTTGAATATCATTTTATGTAAAATATACATGGTTAGACACATAACCATGGGTGTATATGAGAGATGGATCATTCTCCATTGGTGGATCAAAATCAAAGAATGAATGATGATCAGATCGAGGTGGATTGATGGGTAGAAAACACAATAGGTCTTCTTCATCACTGGAAAAGGAATTATTCACCAATGATCAATACATAATCAAGGTATGGATCATTATTTATTGATTTATTACCTTTCTAATTTATTAATCTTGTATTTGTAATTAAAATCTTAATTGATCTATTATTTATGATTTTTTTCATGATCCCATCCACTTTTATTTGATATAACTGACCTGGTAAAGCTTTATTTCACCTTGATATCACCCCTAGATAACCTAATATTTTTTTATCATTTTTCTATATCACTTAGTAGATGATGGATTAAATTTGTTCGTTGAATTTATATCAAATAATATTTTGGTTTTTCAATTCCCCCCTCCCCCCGAGGTTTTGGTTTGACATTGTTGGGATGGATTCAAGTATGATCAATCCCCCAGATTCCTGATGGTTGCATGAATGATGAATGAGGTATTGTTTTTAGGATGGTTTGGAATGGTTTATGGATTATGGGAGAAGCGTTCTTGGATATACGATATATAGAAGAAACATATGTGCTGTAGTATAATGGATGGATTTAATCATAGTTTGGGTGGATAGAATCTATACACCAACGATGGATCGGTAAAGGACAACCCTAGATCTAGAATGCCTAGTGTGAATCATAGAAAAAATGGTGGAAAAAACATAACAAGATGAATGAATCATTACTGGGTTTATATTAAAAACCCAACTATATGGCATGTATTCCATGAACACACACCATGTAGTCCCCTTGATGTGGTGGACAAGGTTTTAGGGAAGCTAAGGATCACACACCATAAGGATACCTCCCCACACCATGTGACCTTGTGAAAGTATGTCGACATGTACTACAATAGTACATAGTCATGGAAACGAACAGGAACATATGAACAAAAAGGTGTGCATAAGAACAACCTGGTACTCGGACATGGAAAGGTACACAAGCACGACTAGAAGTACATTGGAACGAACAAATGTATATGGGCATGAGCTGATGTACATGGGAATGACCATGGGACCATGGGTAGGCCTTGGATGGAAGGGACATAACATGTACTACCATTACACATAATTTAGTATTACATGGACTAAAAATAAATGTGTAGATGAGGACATGAACATGTGGTCAAGTGAGGTCTCATGCCATGTGACCCCTGGTGCACACCATGTATGTTTCTTGGGAATTTATGACCAACATATCTTCTTCTTGTGGAATTAGATTTTGTCCAATGAGAATCCCATCCTAAATGGTTTTCTGTGTATAATGTGATGGTCGACATAATAGGGATTTTGAGATATGAAATGAGGTATTGTAAACATGACACTTCTTTAGGATATGTTTGTCAGTTAGAGGTGATCAGGTGTGATCATAAAAGGGATGATAGGTTTGGAAACCTCCTTGTTTTATAGGGGTGAAATTCCCCCATATTCTAATATATATTATGTGGTACCCCTAGACACACAAGGGAACAATTCCTCTATCTACTAGGTTATACCCTTGACACATCAGGGTGTGAGTCATCTATCTACTGATTGGTAACCCTTAACAGAATACAGGAATAGGTTCTCTAATTGTTAAGTTCACCCCAAATTTTTATTAGGATGTGGGTCACCTATTGGAGATTAGGCCTCCTATGGATATGGTGCAGTGTTGAGGTTCAGGTTCTTCATACATATTTCATTGGTAGACATGTGCGATACTAAGAATCTCTGATGGACCTTTAATTCTAATGTTAGAATCAACATCCTTTACTGGGTTGTGGAGATAAAGATCCATTTTATCTCACATCTGGGATTCTTTATGAGTATATATATGTATTTTATTTTTGTTTCCCTCTTGATATGGGTGTTTTGGCCTCTATTACATCTTTTTATTACTCCCTTTTTATTTTCAGGGCATCCTATTGGGTATGTATATACACACGCTTATATTGGATTTTCCCACACATGAAATGTCCTACGAAAATGATAGATAGTTCAGTGATTGCATCAATGGAGCATAGTTATTCTTGGGTGCATAGACTACATTTGGTGGTTGGACTTGGAGATTAAGAGACAAACTATCTCAATTTCCCTCTTTTTGTAATTTTTGTTAGGTTGGGACTTTATTTTTGGATGGGAATGTATTGTTTCCTTTTTTACATATTGGTTTATATATTCATACTATAATGTATTCCCTATAGATTATTTAATTCATGTTTGTTCACTATATTTTGTTATATTTTATTATTCTACTATACGTTTTCATGGACTCTGTTGGGTGCATGATTACAGGTTTCATAGAAAAGGCCTCATATTTTATTTATTCTTTCTCAATTCTTGTCATATACCCTATTGTATTGAAACTAGTATGGGGGTTATCACACCTGGACTTCCCCTAGTCAGGGAGGCCCCAAAGGGTTGGGTTATTAAATTGTTTTAACAAAGTAGTCCATTCCTTAGGATGGTGTATGGGGTTATCCTATTTCTGAGGAATGGTTGAGAGTTAAAGTTATGGTGTCAAATTTTCTTGAGTGTGGAACTCATGCCAGGGAACCTAGTGTTGGTGTAGAAGATGATGTATACATTGACTATGAATCTAATTACCTTATTTTTGACTTAGAATATTGAGAAATTTGTTGGAGGTAACAACGGTACATGTATCATATAGGATTGATTCCATTTACTATTGTTTTTGAGTCATCTCCCCATATATATGATTTTCCAACCATGTTAGGTCTTCATCAATTTTAGGATACCAATATGAGGACATCCATCCAGGTTACTGATATAGGATAATTATGAAGATCCATCGAATGATGAAACCTCATTTTAAGAGACATATCATAAGGTGGTTTCTCTAGATGGACAAGAAGCAGTACTCCTACTTTTCGAGAAGCAGTTATTTCCATCAAGGTAGGATGATGATGTGAATAGGCATAATGTTCTATGTGAGTTTTAATACAAGAGACCACTCTTGTTATGCGGTGATCTAGATCCCCAAGTAGTGGAGGATTGTATTAAGTCAATGATACATGTATTCATGACAGTAACAACCCCGATAAATCAGATGGTTGGGAAGAAAGACGATGTTTTACACTGATTAGTATGGTGTTGGGGGAGGCTAATGATACAGACCCATGATGATATTATTTTCTCATGGTTATAATTCTATAAACAATTTCATTATGAGTACTACCCTATATTCTTGTGATCTATGCAGATTTAGAAGATTCTTTTATTATAGTAGGGTGATATGATGGTAGTTGAGTAGGTCGTGAGGTTCACTGACTTCACACATTACTCCATCAATATACTGTTTGGTGGTTTCTTATAGGAATGGATGTTCGATAAGGGTATCTAAAGATACATTAATGCTAGTGAAATATACCTATGCATAACTAATTATACTAGAGTACTAGATAAAGATATGGTTAGATAAAGATTCTTTGTTGAGGGATTCTGAGTGGCTGGTGCCAGCAATTGTCATTAAGTGGTTGATTCCATTGTAGTAGCTAGAAGACTTATGAAATTGTGATCTTGGTGGAGGATTCATTCACATTATCTAATATAGATGCATGGATCTATACTATAGGTTATGGACATAGGATTGTTCCATCCAAGATAAGGGTAGTTCTTTTCTTTTAATGGGTGAGGTCCCATGGAATGTCATTTCTAGACATGATGTGTCAAGCTGGGTAAATAGGTGGCGGATAGAAAACCATAGTAGAAGAAATACCATGATCAAGGATATCCAAGTTGTTGCTAGGGTATCCCACTGGGAGGTAGTGGTGTAGTAGGTGGATTAATAGAAGGATGAGCTTCTGGAAGAGAGTAATGCTACAATATACTTTCACCTGCACCACCTGATGGCCCATAACAGTTTCATGGAGCTAGCGGTTGGGGATATTAGAAACTACATGCTATAGAGGGCTATTAAAATGTTATTAACAAGATGATTCATGGCATGATCTATGTATTTTATAATCTTTCCAGATAATAATAGGGAATTGGTGTGATTCATCCCTTCATCACGTTATCCCTTGTGTGATATCTAGAGATTTAATTTGATACGTATCCTAGAAATTTTAACTATAGTTTACTATAGAGAGAAATTATTCAATAACACATATCAGTCAATAGTTCAAGTAGGAAGTTGGTGGAGAGATTTTATCATGGGACCTATTGCTCATCATAATTAAACCTTATGACATCATCTTGGGGGTATGGAATGGTTTTCCTTGGTTCATGTCCACATTAACAATTATTGCATAGTGTCCATATGACTATATATAGATTGGAAGATATTATCCTTTATAGTTGAGAGAGGTCTCAAAGTGGAGCAAGCAGGCCTTTCAGGTAGGAAGCTGCAACCCATCACCGATAATTTGTTGAGTTTATGTCATGGTGTAGCTGAACCATTATCCATATATATTCCTTTAGTAGTGGAGGACTATATGGATGTTTTACTTGAGGATGTTCAGGGACTACCTTCGTGGTGGGAGATATACTTCTACATTGACCTACACCATGAGACCACATTGATATTTTTTTGGAATATTAGATAGTACCTACCTAGATCTAGGATCTGAGGGTGTAGTTGGAGGAGATTTGAGAGGAGGGTTTCATCCGACCCAATGTGTTCCCCTGGGTAGCTCTAGTGTTGTTCACGAAAAATTTGGAAGGTTGGTTGAGGCTATATGTTGATTATCATTTCCTGAAATAAGATATGCGAAAGAAAAAGTACCCCTTTCCAAGTATTGATGACCTCTTCATCCTATTGAGAGGTGTGATTGGGTTCCCAATGATTAATCTTAGGTCCATTTACCACCAATCGAGGGTTCATGAGAATGGTATTCCTAATACAATATTACAATGTCACTAAGAGAATTATTTGTACACTATGATGCCTTTTGGTTTAATGAATGACCCTAATATGTTTATAACTCTTGTGGACTAAATATTTAATCCACTGATTGACCATTTTGTTGTTGTCTTCAATGATGGAATACTCATTTACTCTATGTTAGTGTAGGAGCATGCATATCATTTGAGTATGGTTCTAGACAAATTTTGTGAGTATAAGCTCAATGTTACTCTATCTAAGTTATAGTTTTAGATCCATGATGGAAAACGCCCAATTTCAAGTACGTAGCCCTTAATTTATGTATCTTAGGTATATAAAGTGTTTTGGTGAAGTTTGGGTGGCATTGAAATAATTTTTGAATGTTTTTAGGGATTTTATACAGGTGCACTGTTTAAGAACGTTTTGGGAAAACCATGTAACTCCTAAAAGAAACCATACATAGCGAGACAGAGGCTAATGGGATGGTGCACGAGTAGGAGCATGATTTTTCCAAATAGTGCGACTACATAGGAGAAACCATGAAATGTGGGATAGTGTGTTTTTCATATTTGGTGCACATTTTGTCTAACATTTCAGGACAAACATGTGTGGTACTCCATGAGGCAGAGGCTAGTGAATGGTTAGTGAATGATTTTCTTAACCTCATGAATAACCATAAATGGTTCTAAAATTAAATCCTTTTAAAGTTTAACTAACATATTTTTACCTCTAATATACTTATTTTTTCTCCAAATTGCCCTTAACTTGACATTCCTTCCTCGAAGAAGGCTATGGAATCTTTCCCCGTAGATCCAAAGCTAATACGAAGGATTTTCATGGCATGTTAAAGACTAATTCCCTTGGTAAGTATTTCATTTTGGTAAATTTTCATGGTTTTTGTTAGATCAACATTCTTTCCTCTCTCAGTTTCTTAGATATAGTTCAATACAGATAGATATAAGGTTGTTTATGCCAATAATGGTTAGATCTAGATTTTTTGATAATAATGGAAGAGATCTATGGTAGGTTTTTTGGATATTCAACCTAGATTTTTTTGGAAAATTATTCCGTTCAAAATTTTTACCATAATTCCCAAGGAATGTTACTTCACTCATGATTCCTCTTATTATAACTTGAATTTTAAGCACATAATTAGTCAAATTTATTGAAATTTATTTTGAAATTGGTATAAAAATCATTGTAGAAACATTATTTAGATATGGTTTTGTGGATTTGTAAAAATTGGTTGTGCAATGTTCTTGGTTTCCATGATTTTAAATATAGATTTTTTATATTTATAAAAATGGTTTGTTTAAAAGGGTTTTAAAAAAATAATGTTTTTATTGAAATGGTTTGAATTATTTGGTTTGAAATGGTTTTTGAATACTTGGGTTGTGTGAGTTCATGCTTTCAACGTGACCCTAAACAAATGGTGTGCACCAATGGGGTACAAAGGGATGCGACCCTAAATAAGGGTGATGAATCATTGGGAAAACATGAGATTGACCACACTGTAAAGACTTAGGGTATGGATGAGAGACCTGCCATTAGTATGGAACTATCAGTGAAGCATGAATTTGTAGGTGTGTGGTGAACCATGGAAGGTGTATTCCAAAAATGAATTTGAAATGGTTTAAATTATTGTTCGATTCATTTTAATCGGAAACTATTTTGGTGTTAAACTTCTTAGCTTTAAAATAAAATATTTTCAACTATTTTATAGAAATTGTTTACATGAATGTTCCATCCTAGTGGTGTGAGTAAGGAATTAATTTGGGGAAATCCTACTAAGTTCCATTACTCATCCATTATTTTTCACTTTGGGGATTTTGTAGATATCATTTATTAGGATGTAGGAAAAGGTAAGGTTTCACAATTCTTTAGTGGTACATCGAGATACTTGGGATGTATTGTGCAGTAAGAGCATAGAGTATAGTTGGATCTATGGATTTATGTCTTTGGAGTTCTTGGGTTTTGTTTTGTTTTTCTTCCTCTTGTTACTCTGATTTTAGTTATCTTCCACCATGGTAATATATTATAGTTTGGTTTTGATATCGATTGTATTAGTTTGGGTTTTTTTAAATTGTTACCAGGCATCGTGTAATAGTATTTTGTTATGGAATGTTTGGTTGGGTTGATTTATTTGTCCAAGAGAAAATCATCCACCAATTGTATTGAGTCCCTTGACATTGTATTTACAGCCTTTTGAGTCTTAGGGACTTAACATAATGATAAGTATCAATTCCACCACAACTAAATTGGATGAGGATAGGAGGGATGTTACATGTGGTATCATCTTGTTTGGTCCTTGACTTGCAAGTTCTATTAGTCCTCGTCGGTCTTTGACTCGATTATTTTTTCTTTGGAGTTGAAATTCATTCTATTATATTACTTATGTTAGGTTGGTAGAAAAGAGTAAGATTTTTATGACATGAAATATAGAGAATAATAAGACAAAGATAAATTTTTTATATTGAACTTCATGTTAAAAGGGATTCAGGTACATAAGTGTTTTGGAGACACATATAGTATTGGTAATATCATTTTCATGTATTTAACCAATAAGTCGAGAATGGCATGCATTATATAAATGAATTCTCACTAGTATTACATATTTAATTTTGAGTAGTGATATATGATTTGGTGAAAAGGTATTGATTTTTGGAAAAAATAATGTTTTCTTCAAATGTGATATTTTGAAAAAGAATGAAATGGTTATTTAGAAAATGGTGTGATTTTCAAAAGCATGGGGAATTTACAAAAATGGTTGAATGTAGAAAATGTGGAATTTTGTAAAGAAAGTTGTGATACATGTGATGTGGTATAATTTGAAAATGTTATTCCTTATGTTTCGAGATAGTGAGACTTATTGTGTTTATTGTCTATATAAAAAATGGTTCCCAATAGGCATTGTAGAAGCCAATCATAGGAATATACTGAGAACATGGTTGTACCTGAGCCACATGTGAGCCAATAGCTGGTTTAAAGTATAGTTAAATCATTTTATGTTATGGATTGAGGTAATAGAAGGGATTAACCAAATAAAGTGTATCATTCTATCCAGTTCTTGAAACATAATACACCCATATTTCAGGGTGATTTAGAACCAGAGAAAGTAGAGTTGTGGCTGATCATGGTGAATTGAATCTTTTATTTCCTTGGTACAACAGCAGAGTTTAATTTCATGTTGGTGACATATATGATTGATGATATTGCACACCAACAGTGGGATTTAGAAGTTCAAGATAAATTTTCCAAGGCCGTCCATAGGAGAATTTTGAAGAACTGTTCAACAAGAAATTATATCCTCATATGTTCAAGATTTCATGAATGGTAGACTTCTTCAACATGAAATAACAGAGCCTCACTATGATTGAGTATGTGGATAAATTCAGGAATTTAGTTCATTGTGCACCAAAATTTACTACTAGTGCATCATTAAAGGAAATCATTTTTGAATTGGGGTTGAGATAGTTTATTTTCTTGATATTGATGTACTTTTCCTAATAGAATATATAGATATTGTTAATAGAGACACTTTGGAATAAAGGGACATCTCAGGAGATATATGTAGAAGATGTGTGTTAATACTTATGGGAAATTTTGGAAACACTAATTCTAGGAGAAAGCTAAATAAAGACACTTATTTCTAAAGTATGTGGATGAATTATAATCAAACAGCTGGATTTTTAAATCTTCCTCCAAGACCTAAGAGTAATGTAGGATTATTCTAATGTGGTTTATTAGACTATTTGAATTGAGAGTGTATGGAACCACCTAGATCATTCAACCATTAAAATATTATATGACATATTTAGTGCTATCACAATGCTATGAGGTCAAGTGTTCAAGAAACCTATCATGTGTCATATATTTCATATGCTTCTAAAGGAAGTGGGAAGAAGAAAAATCCCCATCAGAAAGAGTGATCTTTCCATGGTGATTATAGAAATACGATGACTCCTTAGACAATGCAATACCAATGGGGAAATGAAGAACAAAGTTTTGCGATCAAGAAATTATATGGAGCTAAACAAGTTATTATGGATGATAATTCTAGACCATCAATGGTGTGAGGTAAAATTATTTTGAATTATACCCATATGAATGTGTTGTTTGATATAGGTTCATCCCATTCCTTTATTGTTTCTTGAGTAGTTTATTTTCTAAACATAATTGTTGAGATGATGCATTATATGTTGAAACCGAAAACTCTTCTTGGTCAAAGAAAATGTCAAAAATTTATGTGTATATAATGTTCTATATCTACTGATAAAGATGTGATGATATGGGATTTATCAATGATTGAGATAAATGTCTATGATATAATCATGGGTATGGATTTTTTGACAATGTTCAAAGCTCACATTGACTTTTATACCCAAAAAGTTAGTTTTATGACTGATGATGGCATCGAGCATCTCTTTAGAGAGGACCAAGAAGTAAATAAAGGTAAAATTATTATGTAGAAACCTGTAGTTGGAATGATATCATACCAGTTTGCAACATTGACTTTGGAATTGATAGAAAATATTGAGAATACCAATTTTCTGTGGTTATTGGTTAGTTTCTAGAAGCTTTTCTGGATATTTTCTCCGGGTTTCCACTAAAATGAGAAGTAGAGTTTATGATTGATATCCTCCCTTAAACCAGTCCAATTTCCCATCCATATTACCATATAAAACCAATACAATTAAAGGAACTAAATGTGTAGTTAGAATAGCTGGAAGGAAAGGGGTTTATTCGGCCTATAATGTATCTATGGGAAGCACCATTCTTTTTTTTCAAAAATGAAAATGAAACTATTTAACTATATGTGGTTTTTCATAAGATTATTCAATCTATGATAAATAATAAACATCCACTTACATTCATTGATGACTTATTCGATCAATTAAGGGAATCTTAGTGGTACTTCAAGATTGACTTACAATCAGGATATCACTAATTGCATGTTCATAAGTGGATATTCTGAAGACAAATTTCAAAACTAAATATGAACATTGTGAATATGTGGTAATTAATTTCAGTCTTAAAAATGCACAAAAATAATTTATATAATTGATGAATCAGATATGACAAAGGTATTTGGATTCTTTTGTTGTGGTGTTTGTGGATGACATATTTGTGTATTCAAGGGAATGTCATAAGCATGAGAAACACTTGGTGACAATGTTATAAATTACGTGGGATGATTTTTTTTATAATAAATTATGAAAGTGTGAGTTTTGGATAAAATAGGTATGTTTCCTTGGCAATTTAATCTTTAAAAAATTCATTTCTACATATCCATAAAAGATAGAGGCTATTATCTCTTAGCAACTGCCAAATAATTTCTTCGAGCTACGTAGTTTCCTTAGTCTATCTGGTTATTACAGATGCTTTTATCATGATTATTCATGACTAGAATAACCTATGATGCTCTGAAAAGGATGAATGTTTCATTCCAATGGGACAAGGAATGTCATGATTCTTTTCAAGTGCTTAAAGTTTGACTTACGTCAGCACAAATCTAGATTTTTCTAGAATCAAGACAAGGGTATGTGGTATATTGTGATGCTTTAGGATCTAGTTTGGGATTTTTTCTCATGGAGGGAGATCTTATTGTTGCTTATGACTCAATATAGTTATGGTTTCCTGATAATAACTACTTAATGACTGATTTGGAGTTATCTATTATAGTTCATGATTTAAAGACATGGTGTCATTACCTATTAGGTAAGAAATGTATTATGTTTATAGACAATAATAGGTTGCAAAATATTTTATCACAAATGGATTTGAACATGAGACAAAGAATATTGAAGGTTTATCTCAAAATGTTTAACTTTTACTTGATTTATACACCAGGTAAAGGAAATATAGTGGCATATACAATGAAAATAAAGTTGTATGCGCAGTTGGAAAAGGAGGCTTCAGATTAGTGGCAGTTGATGTCAGTGATAGTAAGAATTGAACATGGAATGTGAAGACTGAGGCGATTTTATGGTTTTCTTTCTAGATTCATTAATTAAAAATTTGGTTGAGATAGTTAAGGAGGTACAAATGTATGATTCTGAATGTGTTACAATGAGGTAAAAACTCAATGGTCGGGAGAACATTGAGGTATAGAGGGTGGATGGGAGTTTAGTTTTTTGGTTTTGAAATTGGATGGTCATACCTGTGGATTTTTAAGAACAACTTATTCCTAATAACCACCATTCCAAATGGGATTTTTTTTCTGGGAATATAGAATATGTATACGACATTGAAAGAAATTTTTTGGTCAATTAGTATGAAAAAGGAGGGTGGTTGATTTGGTTTAAATATGATTAACATAACATTAGTTTAAGGAATAGAATCAGTGACTAGTAGGTATGTTTTAGTATTTACCTATTCATGTTTGGATGTGTGAGAATATAGCCATGGATTTTGTAATAGGTCTCCTAAGAACAGTTCATAAATGTGATTCTATGGGGGTGGTAGTGGATCAGCTCACAAAGCCAGTCCATTTTATCCCTATTCATGAATCCCATATGGTGGATGACCTATGAAAAATCTATATCTGTAAAGTGGTAAAGGGTCATGTAATACCAGTTTTGATAATATCAGATAGAGATATGATGTTCACATCTTGTTTCTAGAAATATATATAGAAATCCCTTCGGAATCTATTGACTATGAGTACATCACATAACCATTTTATGGATGGTAAATCCTAAAGGATGATAAAAATAGTGGAATACCTTCTACAAGATTGTGTAAGGGACTTTGGCGGCTTATGGGAAGAGCCCATATCACTATTGAAGTTATTATATAACAATAGTTATCATGCCACAATATATATGGATCCTTTTAAATCATTTTATGGGAGTCCTTTTCATTCTCCACTTTGTTGGGTAGAAAAAGGTAAGACTTCACTAGTTGGGCCAAGACTTATAAAAGAGACAATGGAGAAGATTCATTTGATTAGGAAATGGATAGAGATTGCTTAGAGTCCTCAGAAATTATATATAGATCATATTTGATAACTATTTTCATTCAAGGTGAGTTTCCAAGTGTTCTTGAGGATCTATCCAAGGATTGAGAATCATCATTATGGAATGTAGGGAAAGTTATCTCCTATATACAAAAGACCTTTTGAGATACTTGAAGAGGTTGGTGAGGTGGCATATTAGTTGACTTTTCCATGATGGTTCAGTGCGGTGCATAACGTGTTTCATGTATCTCAACTGAAAAAGTATTAGCCTGATCTTAACTATGTGATTTCATGGGATCACATTGACCTAGATCCAAATGATTCATTGGTACATGTATTGATATGGATAGTGGATAGGAAAGAGAATGTCTAGCATAGGAAAAGTATCAGTTTAGTGTTGGATTTGTGGAATCATGGTTGTATTTTGGAAGAGAATTGGGAATGTGAGAAGGTAGTAGTTGAGTAAGAACCCCAAATCTTTAGGGAAATAAGTGGTTTTCTACTTTCTAAGGATATAATTTCCAATTGTGGGGAGAATTTATCACCCCTAGTTTAATGTATGTAACCCTTCATTTATGAGTTTTATGTATATGATGTTTTTGGGGTGAAGTTTGGGAGGGTTTATAAGACTTTTGGAATGTTTTTTGGGGATTTTTTAACGGATCATGATTTGATCAGGGTTTTTTAAAACCATGAAACAACTATAAGAAACCATGAAACTGATACAGTAAAACATGCATAGTTAAACTAAGGCTAAGGGGAAGGCACATAGTTAGGTGCACAGTTTTTACAAATCGTGCGGCCACTAAGGATAAACCATGAAAATTGGGGATAATGTGATTTTTCATGGTTGGCGCAAGGTTTTTTTAATGGTGTGGGCCAACCATGAGAGGTGATCCTTTAGGAAGAGGCTATCTCAAAGTTCGCACATGGTTTTCCTAATCATGTGACTAACCATGAACTGTTTAGAAATTAAATCCTTAAAAAGTGGATCTAACATGTTTTCACCTCTAATATGCTCATTTTTTCTCTAAATTTCCCCTAATGTGATATTTCGTCTTCCAAAAATATTTTTAATCTTTCCATATCGATCTAGAGCCGATATGAAGGCTTTTCATTGCGCATTGATGCCCAATTTAGATATAAAGTCTTTATCTATGGTATTTTTTCATGGTTTTTCATTGATATACTTTCTTCCCTCTCTAGATTTCTTATATCTAGTCCATTGTAAATAGATATAAGGTTTTTGATACCAATCAAGGTTATATTTGGATTTATTGATGATAGGGGAAGAGATCTAAGGTTGGTTTTGGCAGTTAAACCTTGTTTTTGTTGGAAAATCATTTCGTTCTTTGATTTATCCATAATTCATGAGGTAGTGGATTCAATCTTGACTCCTATTATTATAACATGAAGTATTAGTTTCAAATTGGATAAATTGATTGAAATTGATTGTGAAATTGGTATGAAAATCATGGTATGAACCTTCTTTAGTGATGATTTTATGGATTTATGGATTTTTGGAAATTGGTTATGCTAAGTGCTTGGTTTCCATGATTTTAAAATGTTATTTTAAAAAATGGATATTATAAATTTTTTAAAATGGATTTTTAAATGGTTATCAAAAAAATAATGGTATTATTTAAATAGTTTTAATTGGTTAGTTTGAAATGGGTTTGGCATACGTGGGTTGTGTGAGTTTATGATTTTTATGTGACCCTAAATAAGGGGTGTGTACCATTAGGGTAAAAAGGGACGTGGCCCTGAATATGGGGAATTCTTTATTGGGATAGAAGGATATTTTACACTCTATGATGTCTTAGTGGATGAAGAGAGACCAATCATGAGTATGAAACAATCAGCAAGCCTATATTCATGGGTGTGTGGTAAATCATGGAATGGGTATTCCAAAATGTAATGAGAAAGTATTTAATGTATTGTTTGGTTTCTTTTCCTTGGAAACAGTTTTGGTTTTAAACTAGTTGGATTTGAAATAAAACATTTTCAAGAATTTTATATAAATTTTCTAACATTTTCTATCCTAGTTTCATGAGTAGGGGAGTCATTTGGGGAAATCCTACAATGTTTCATTACACATCCATTCTTTTTCAATTGGGTGATTTTGAAGATATCATCTATCTAGAAATAAGAAACTGTAATGTATCACATTTATTCAGTTGGGAATCATGATACTCAGGTTTTATTATATATTTGGATCATGGATCATGGTAGGAGCTACGAATTTATGTCTTTAGAGTCCTTGTTTTTGGTTGGTTTTTTCTTCTGATTGTTACTTTGGTTTTATTTTTCTTCCACTATGGTACTCTATTTTTTTTGGATTTGATATCAATGGTATTAATTAGGGTTGTTTTAAATTTTTATCATGTATCATGTAGTATTATTTTGTTATGTCTTGTTTTGTTGAGTTGTTTTATTTCTCAAAGGTCAAATCATTCCCCAATTGTATTGAGGCCCTTAGAATTTATTGTCATCCTTTGGTGTTTTGGAGATGTCACTTTAGGCCAATTATAAATACTGTATAAAATAAAGCCAATGAGGAGGGGAGATATGCTAATCATGAGGTTTAGTGAATATAATCTATGAGCATTGTATTGATGGACCCGGTGAAGATTGATATAGTGATTTCATGGGATCCATCCAAGAGGGTGTTGGAGGTGTAGTGTTTCCTTGGATTTTTGGGGTACTATGTGTTGTTTTTGGAATACTTATATAAAGTAATTAATGGCCTTTCACAACTATAACATTGAATGGGAGTCCATTTATCTGGACTGATAAATGTTAGAGATCCTTTATATATTTGGGGATAAGGTTGAATAGTTCTCCTGTGTTGAGACTATGAGTGGAAGGTGCGGTGTACATAGTTTTTTTATGAAAATATAGATAGAATTAGAATTTATTGATGCATAAGTAGGTTGTTATTTCATATATAATGAGGTAATTGAGACTCCATGAGTAGAACTATGTGACTTAGGACCTGAAGTATGATTTTTTGGTCTTTGTTTTGATGATACTCCAACACTATCTTATGAGAGTGCACTTTGATGTATTCTCAAACCACCAAAGCCTAAGATATGTCTTTAGTCAGATAGATTTGAACATAATACAGAGGCTCTAGTGTTACTATAATAAAATGGCTTAAATATAGTCTATTGTATTGGGAATGGAAAGGTGGTGGTAGATTCCCTTAGTAGGAACTCCTATTCTCACTTAACCGAGGAGGAGTCAGAGTAGTTGTCTTCATTGTAGCTAACCCTAATGGAGGAGAGGGGTGATTTTTATCTTTAGTAAATGGTGTTGAATCATATACATCTTTAGCATTAGATAAAGGCCTGGTTTTTAGACAATAATATGATGTTCTCTGTGACCAAATATCCTCATAAGATATAATAGATAGATTTTCTAAAATATGGGAGCAAATAAACATTTTTTACAGATGGATGGTGGTTCCAATAATGTTTTATAAGGAGGTTGTGGGGGAGTTTCACACTAAATCTTTGAATTTAAATCATTGTGTGGAAAAGATGTATAGGGACATTCAATGACAATTTTGGTGGGATTGCATGAGGCAAAGTGTAGCCGGGTTTATCTCTCAGTGCCTCAATTATCATCAAGTGAACATTGAGCACAAAATTCTGAAAGGATTGACATAGAATATTGATATCCTATAGAGTAAATGGGATGAAATTTCCACAGTAATTGTGATGGGGCATCAATGGAATTTCAGAGGCCACGATTCTATCTGGGGGATTGTTGA
The DNA here is from genome assembly GCA_963277665.1 of Viscum album. NCBI lineage: Eukaryota > Viridiplantae > Streptophyta > Magnoliopsida > Santalales > Viscaceae > Viscum > Viscum album. The sequence continues at coordinate 871,210,024 of OY728123.1, forward strand.
GCGACCCACAAAGTCAGCTCACTGCCATGTTATTAGAGAGCAATGTTAGATAGAGAGACTATGACATACATGTTTATGGGATATCTTCTAGATTCATGGGGTATCCTCAAAGATTATCTCTAGCCCAGATACCAAGTTCATTTCATTGTTGTAGAGAGGCCTGAAGGTGGTTTTGGGAACCAGTTGTGCATGAGTATATAATTTTACCCCTAGATGGACGAGTAGACAAATTAGACAATCCAAGTGTTAGAGGATATGTTTGGAGCCTTCATGATGAACATTTCAAGCATATATGATGATCATTTTCCATTTGTAGAGTTTTTATTATAATAACAAATATCACTCTACAATAAGTATGGCACATTTTGAGGCCCTTTATGGGAGACCATTTAGGTCACCCTTATGCTGGAATGAGATTGGAGAGACATCATTTGTTGGGATATAAGTAGTGAAGGGATTGATAGGGAAGGTTAAAGTGATCCGTGGCCATATGAAGACATCCCATAATAGATATAAATATTACACAAGTTGACATTATAGACCTTTGGAGTTTTAGTATGGAGACCATATTTTCCTAAGAGTCTCCCCATGATGAAGATTGAAGAGGTTTTTCTAGGGAGGCATGCTATGACTGAGGTTAATTAGGCCATTCAAGATCGTATGGATTGTTTGTGAGGTTTCATACCACCTATCCTTTCCATCACCATTGGATTAAGTGCTTGACATATTCCATGTGATGTAGTTGAGGAGATACATTCATGACCCTACTCATGTTACTGAATGTGGAGAGTTAAACAACAAGGATGTCTCCACATTCATGGAATACCTAGTGGATATTGAGGATCATCATGAGACTATCCATTAATAAGGGACCATTACATTAGTTTACATGCTATGGCTATACATGATCATGTAGGAGAGATATTAGGAGAGAGAGAGAGAGAGTAATATGCGGACTCAGTACCCCCAACCATTTGAGTATTATGTTATTTTCAGTAAAAAAATTAGAATTAGGGGAGAATATATCAACTCTAGTCTTGATGGATTTTTACTTTACATAATTCTATGCATATATATTTATTTATCCATAGAGTTGGTGTGGTTTTTGGGTGTCTTGAGACCTCAGAATTTAAATTTTCAAAATATTAATATATCTTATTTAACATGTGTGAATTGATTTTCTCTAAAATATTTCCCTATTGTTGGGGACCTCAGATTTGAAATCCAACACCATGGATAATTCTAGAATACCAGTTTTACCCTATGCCTGAGATAATCATAGTATGTTTTGAACATTATAAGGGAGGTTTCCGTTGGTGGGTGTGTTTAAGAAAAATAAATAGTTTATTTATTTATTTTATTTTAAATAATATAATTCATTCATTATATACCATTTTATGGAAAATATACATGGTTATAGATATAACGCTATGAGGATTTTAGATGAGGATCATTTTTCATTGGAAGATTGCGATTGGAGAATAAATGATCATCTGATCGAGGTCGATTGAGAGGTCACAAATGCAATAATTTTATTTATCATTGGTCAACACATTATTCACTAAATATCCATCCATAATCGAGGTAGGGTGCTGTTTTTGTGGATTTGCAACCTTCCTAATTTCTTAAGAATGTATTTTTAATTATATGTTTAACTGATCTGTGATTTACGATTTGTCACGTGAGCCCTATCACTATTCATTGATATTATTGATCTAATAAATAATTGTTTTGATTTTCTATCGCCCAAGTATACCCCTATTTTTGGATGGTTTTCCAAGATCATTAGTGCAAGCCCATATTCAATTTGTTAATGTAAATTTACCCCACCATTCTTTCCATTATTCTTCATTGGACCACGAGGTCATGATTTTACATTTATGAGGTTGGTTCAAGCATGATCATGAAAATAGATTCATACTAGTTGTGCAAATGATCAATGGGTTGGAGTTTTCTGGATGGTTTAGGATGGTTTTTTGGATTTTGGGAGATACCTCCATTTATTTGGGATATATAAAAAAACTTTTAGTGGTTCAATGTGATATCTAGAGCCGAGTGGGATTCCGGTAGCTAAAATCTACCCACTGGTTAAGGATCAAGCATGGAAATCCCTAGATATAAAACCCTGAGTGCAAATCACAATTTAATCGGGGCAGTGAAACTATGAGCTATTTGAATTATTCCTAGGATTATACAAAAAACTCGAATACATGAATTGTAGTCTATAAACACATGTCGTGTCATCCCCTTTCAAGGGGGTTTAGGGAAGATTGGGATCACACACTATTTGGACCCCATCACATGTTGTGTAACCCTATGATGGTTCCTCGATGTCTAATCTAGGAGTAAAAAATTATGGGCATGGCTAGACACACGGGAATAGATATTAGTACCAAGGAATTTCCCCATACTTGGAAATGGAAAGGTACACAAGCACATCTCAATGTACATAGGCACAACCAGATATACATGGGAATAGGACTATGTACACATGCATGGATAGGAGCACATGGGTAGGTCCCATGTGGTAGATACACACCATGTATTACCATTACATTCAATATAGTACTACATGGATGGCCAATCAATGTGTAGGCGAGGACATGGCTAGGTGTTCATATGACATAACACGCCATGTTACCCCAAGTGCACGCAATGTAAATTTCTTGGGATCTTCCACATTTCATATATTATACTTATAGACTTGTATTTTGAACCATGAGAAACCTATCCTATGTATTTTTATATGTATAACATGATTTTATCCTTCATAGTGGGGGTTGAGATATAGTTTGATGTTTTTTAAGAGTGATTATTCTTCAAAAGATGCTTGATTATTATCCCCGATTACATGGTATCATTTGAGAGATACTGAGGATAGAAACTCCTTGTCTCACCAAGGGGGATTTCCCTCATATTTCTCTATCTATAGAGTGGAACCCCCCAAATTCCCATGGGAATGTGTACTCTATCTACTGATTGGTACCCCACCAATGAACTATGTTGAGAGTAATCTCTCTACTTAGTGGTACTCCTTGATTCCCTAGGGACCAATTCCTCTATTAAATGAGTAAAACACCACTTTTTTACTAGGGTTTGGTGCCTCTATATAAGATTTTTCCAGCTCAGTATGTGGAGCACTGAAGAGGTGTGGGTCCTCCATATGGATTTCTAAAATAGATATGAGAGATTTTGTTCATTAGAGATAGACCTTGGAATATGAATGTAGGCTCATAATTCTTGTAGGGGATTTGGAGATGTATATCCCCTTTATCACTTTTCTGGGTTTCTTTATGAGAAAATATATGAATTCAGTTTTGATTTCCCTATTTACATGGATTGAACTAAACATTATTGTATATTTTTATTACTATAATTTCATATTTGGGGCTCTCTACCAGGTGTGTATATACTCATCCTTTAATGGGATTTGACACACTTGTCATATCTTATGTACATAAGAAGAATTTTGGCAGTGAAATTGGTGGATTATAGAGATTATTGTGTGCATCGACTGTTATTGGGGGTTGGATATGGAGATTAGGAGTTGGGCTCTATTAGTTATCCTATTTTCCTTTTTTTCAGCTTGGGGCTTCATTTCTAGTTGGATGGGTATTTTTACCCATTTTAAACTTTTTCTTATACTGTCGTACTATGATATATTCCCTAGATATTATTTCATGCATGGTTTTTCTCTAGATTTAATTGTATTTTATTATTCCTAAGTACTTTTTCATAGATATGGTTGGGTATATAAATAATGGTACATTAAGAAAAGGTCACAAATTTTAGTTATGAATTATTTTATCTTTTCATCATCCATTATCATATTGTAAGTTGTATTAGGGTTATTACAACCAGATTTCCGCCATCCAGGCAGGCTGTGGTGTGTCATGTTGTGACATTGAACCTTACAGAATGACATCACATGAACTGAGTATATAGAGAGAAACCATTTTGAACCACCACCTTTTGAAAAAACCTCCTTCAAGAATTCTAATGGGAAACTAATATAAATAGAAATAACACAATTAAATGAAGAATATACTTAACCACTACTTCTAGTAATCTCATTTTAATCAAATGATGTAGGTTTCAAAAATTCCCAAAACATTTATATTCCAATAAATGTAAATATAAATTATACAATTTATTAATAATTATATTTTTATATAATCCTAATTTTTATTTACATGTCCCCTCAAGATCTTCATGGAAGACCTATGCATAAGATAAGCTTTGGTGGTTATTATAGGTGGTGATTCCACTAGCATAGATCTCATAGAAATTTTCATAAGTTTAAAATTATATCACATATAATTTATATTATTCTTAAATTGTTAAAAAATTTCATGGGATTTATATAGGAAAGTCCCTAGTGAATCAACCTATTTTCCATGTAAGAACAAACAAGATTAATTATAAATAATTCTAATACTCGATTCCATTTAACTTAAATTTAATTATATGATTGCTTCTATTTATACTATCTTACTCAATTGATTCATTATAACATTCAAGTATAATTTTTCTAATAAATTATATCGTGGTTTTATATAGTTCTCTATTTCATGCATTAGAAGAAAAAAACACATTATATTTTAAAGGAATATATTTAATTTTAAATATTTTGTGTTACATTCTCCCCAGTTAAATAAATTATGTCTCCAAAATTTTAAGTATCACTTAATAATAAAAGTTATTCAAGGATATATAAATCATATAAATCACCAAATATATAATTTAAAATAAGTTGAATACCTTGATATACAAGGTATAAATAGGAAACAAAAAATTTATCTTCCTTTTATTAACGAATTGATCCATATTTCATTTTAAATTTATTGAACTATGAAATTTTTTTCCACAGATGAATCATATTCCAATTCTATTGATACAATCCCATATTTTTTTATTCCCACATTTTTGATATGTATTAAATTTAGGATTCTTTTATTCATCATCTTATTAACCAAAACTCCATGAGACTCCATCACTCTATTATTTGGTTTGTTAAGGAATTCAGCTATCTTTAGGTTATTAATCATAATTTATGATAAAAGGTTTGAAATAATAACAAGATTTATCACTCTTGTTATTATCCTCTTAGGATATTCCATAAGAAAATAACCTCATTGTCAATTATTTCCATTGCTTCTCGGGTTCCTCTAACATTCATCCATTACATGAATCATTTAATGTTTAGGGGTGAGAATACATAAATTCATAAATTCATAGAAAGTAAAAATAAATTAAATAACATATAAATGATGTTCAGGCCCTAACTTATGAGTCTACATGTTTAAATATTGGTTGTCTATGTTTAATTAACAATTAATTTCTCTATAAATTATATTTATGTCATTCCTAATTGTTGGTATGATATATGGGAATCATCAAAATCATATCACCTAGAAGTTTTTGTAAGGGTTTGAAATCTCATGACCACTCAAAATGCACTATGTGAAGATTGAGTTGATACCCAATCATTCTTTTTAGTGTGATAATTATAACACCCTAAAAATTAATTCTAAAATAATATTAGTCTTGATAGATTTATTAACATAGAACACTACGATTTCAATCAATTGATTTATATTATAAAAATAACGTTGTTTTAATTTGATCATTATAAAATATTCATTGAAAACATCAATAAAAAATTATTCATGACTGATCAGGAAATAAAGAGTCATTTTTAGTGAAGTCCATTTATGCTTCAAAAATGAATTTTCTTCAAAAACTATTTTTATTTTATTTTTTAAGTAGAAATTAAAATTATTTTCTATATATTTTAGGGATATTATTTTATAAGATTAAAATAATTTTTTAAATCAGAATATAATAATTTACTAAAAGTGAAATTTTTAGATTTTTCTTAAATGATTTATTTTTCTGTGAAAAGTAAAAAATACTAATTTTTCAAACACTCTCCATTTGTTTCAGTAAATAATATAATTTAAAAGTACCATTATATATTTGAATTTTCCATAAAGTAAAATATGAAATATTTTATTGATAATAATATAATTAATTCCATTTTAATCAATAATATTCATAATTTTTATATAAGTTATTTGTTATGCTTAAAAATGAATTTTCCTAAAATTGGGTTTTCTTTGCATTCTATCCATTTATATTAAAATTGATTTATTCCACTTATAGAGATTTAAAATAAAAAATAGATACCATATTTGGAATTATTATATTCAAATATAGTTAATATTTCCCTTTTATTTTTTTGTTATGAATAAAAAGTTTGGTAAACATTTGCTACATTAATAAGGGTAAAATGGATAAAACATAGTTGAAACCCTAATATAATGTATAAAAATCAACCCAAAATTTATATTTATTTTATTTTATTGGTTTAATTCAACTATATATATTATATCATGGAAAATATGTCATTTTTATTATAATTTTCCCTTGATTGTTAAATTTATATTATTTTAACTAAACAAAATTCCAAAATTTCACTCTCTAGACATTAATATCACCAAAAGAATATCTTGAGGAAAAATAGAGGAAATGATGGGTTATCAATGTTAATATAAACTATTCAATAATTTTTTACCACGTTGATTTTTTTAAATTTTTATTGAGGAAACAAATTACCGTAAATTCATGCACAACACCGATACAGTTCTCGTGGAAGACGTAGAACAATCATAAAAATGATTTTAAAAATTGTAAAAGTTATATGTTTTGCATGAATTATAGTTCACCATAAATATTATTGATTCATATAATAAATTAGGGATTTTTTTGAAATTTTTATATTAAAAATATATTTCTATCTTGATGCCTTTATATTCCAATATAATGATTAGTGATAAAAATGAAATTATTGAAAATTTATGAAAAATAGTTTTTTATTTAAATTATTTAAAAATCATAAAAAATTAAAATTAACAAATCATAATCGTAAATTGTCAAAAAATTTATATTTTATAAATTATTGTTCAATTTTTTATCTTATATGTAAAATTATAATACTTTAAGACTGTCGAAGTTGTAACCACAAATTAAGGTTGAAATAGGTTAATTAAAGTGTTAAACCAAATGATATGGTTTTCAATGACACTAAAACCTCTATAATTTTCAATTTTGATGATATTTCAACTATATACTCTTTTTATTCAAATTAATGTATATATTTTAGAATTAAACATAAGAAATAATTTAATTATATTTTAATGTTTTATGTAATTCCAAGTGTGTCTTTTCTCACCCTTATAAAAGGACACCCTTCTTTCTTTTTATCACATAACTTTATTCCATATAACTTCCCAAACTCTAACCAATTATAGTTTAAACTTATTTATCCATGAAGTAGTGGTTTTTTATTCTAAAAATATCATTCCAATAGTCCTAGAGATGGAATCATAATGAGGCATACTGAAGAAAGGATAATTTTTCTACTCAACCTCTTTCAAATATTTTGTTCTCCTACCTACTATAGATCTATGATACACATTATAAAATAATAAATTATGTATCCTAAATTTATTTAAATGTTATTATGATTATTTAACAATAATTATCCACCCTCTCTTCTGTCAAATTGGATGTTAAAGTATCAATAATGCTTATATATGGCCCACTGCATCTATATAGAGATACAATTATTTTTCCATCACCATATTTCGTGGATAGTTATTAGGATGATTTTAAAGTTTATATGTGATATTTGTGAAATAATTATTCTTATTTAATCACAATATCATATCTACCTTCTTATATTACCATCTTTTAGAAAATGATAAATTCACTAGTGCACATGTGTGTACTATCACCTCCGTGAAGCAACATGATTAATTTAACATTTATTTTTTTACTTAGACATAATAAATAGAGAGTTAATGAATATATATGATATATATTATATAATATTAAATTTTTAAATGATAATTATTATTTACCTTTTTTCCATCCATCAAAAATTTAAAACATTTTCATGCGTATAAACAGTTTACCATCTCCATGAACGGTGTAATCCATTTTTCTGTCTCTATGCTTTATGGATGGATATATATATATATATATATATATTTAATATATATGATATTTATATCATTATTAAAACTATATATATTAGGTAATTTTGATCATTGCACAAGCTCCTGAACTACCGAATCGAATGAAACATGAAACAATTAACACCCCGAAATGACCATTTTAATAAGTAATTAATTATAAATGAGTTTTAAAATGGTATAAGTGTATCATATATGATATTATACGTATGTAAATGAATATTTTATACAATAATAATAATCTAATATTTATTATAAATGGGTTTAGATTGATTTTAAAGAAATGTGAACCTATGGATGGTGTTTTATGTTAAAATCTCATTATTTATGAGGATTATTTATGATTAGGTTCCAATGATAAATTTTCATGAACTAAATCTCATGAAACTAATGAATTTATTTTAATATTGTTACTTATAGAGATTATGTGTATCCTTTAATTTCCCTCTCATTATGTAATCATGATACTAGAAGAATATTTTTTATGTAAAACTGAATTTATGGATTTCTTCGATAAAAAATTATTTCTCTTCCATTTCCTCAATTTCTAATACCATTTGAATGAATTATTTTAATATTATCATATGGTTCTTTTTAAAGTCACATTTAACCATTATTTTCTTTTTAAAAAATGGTTAAAAATGAATATTCTTTTCATTTTCTAAAAAAGGTAATCATCAAATTTTTTGTAAAAGTGTGAACGGAATGTTTTATTTTAACTTATATGTAATAAGTTGAATTTAACACCATCATGAAAAACTAATTATTTGGATCTTAATTTAATATTTTCAAGGGTATTTTAAAATACTTTTTTCCCATAATTTTTTGGATATTTTTATATTTTATATAATTAATTTCAATTAAAAAGGGTCTTTTTCTCAATAATTATTCTAGTGATTGTTAAAGTCACTTTTAATCTATGATAGAATCATTTGATTAAAATTATGAATTAATGAGGATATATACCAATGATACTATGTGAATCCATTATTTGGATTTCTTGTGAATATGATCACTTAAGTATGATTTTTTGAAACATATTTCCTTCAAATGAGTTTATTAAATTATGATGAAACCTTTATAAAACTTATCTCATTTACAGGGGTTGTGCTATAATAAAGTAATTAAATGTTTATAAAATTGATTTCCTTAAAATGGTTTATGCTATGAGGAATTTTTTATGATCATGTGGAACACATATTTATGATTTTCGTTATTTGATGGGATGTCTTGGAATTATATATCCCTCCAATGCATTGGGTAATGATGTATATATCATGAGATAATAAGGCCTAAAATAAGGAATAAATCCATTTTAGTAAGGGACTCTATCCACTGTTATATTATTTAGAGTGACCCTTGAATAATGATATAATCAAATGTGGTGTAAACACAATCCACTATAATTGTCTTGATAGTGAACAATGACTAAGGATATGATATGAGGAGTGAACCCAATCCATTAGGATTGTCTTGGAAATAACCCTTGATGATGGAAAATATTTTTTATGCTTATGTGTATGCTACAATTTTGTTTTCTTCTACCAATGTTATGGTTATTATTCATTGATTCCATTATGATTTACTACTTATAAAGTACCAAAATTAATGTCATGATTATATATAATTATATATGTTATTTGGATATGGGTTTCAAATGTTAGGTTCTTTTACCCATACACTTATCATCATTTTATGTTTATATGGTCATTGATAACTCCTTTTTAACCCTTAATGAGAATATGATCTCTCCCTATCTTCTTTTCCTCTACCAAAGTTATGTAAAAAGATTTTAAGTTGGTTATATATAAGAAGAGTACTTTTTGTGAAGATATTTTTGGGACATGTTGATGATATATTATGAAATAAGAATATTGTATATCAAGTCTTTAAAGAAACTAATATTTTATGGTCCTCTGGAAAATATCTGTAAAATATATTTAATATTAATCCATTACGATATTATATATTTGTATGAAATGTATAGGTTGTTATCATTGGTATTAGAGGAGAGTTTAGTAAATCATTGGATATTAGGTTTAATTCATTTTTAAAACCATATAAATAAGTCTAATTATAGTATAACTTCCAAATGTTTTTTATGTATGAGATTATGAGGTTTTCATAAGAATACATCTCTATCTTAATACTACTAGTAGAAAAGTTTTTGGCAGAAATTAATCTAAGGGTAATAACCTCAAAATAGTTGGTCTATTATATCTCATACTTTATTTTGGTGAAAAGTGAGTGTTCCTTACTTTACACCGGGTTTGTAACTCTCAGGGGATATGATTGGGTTAATTCACATTTTCTTTGTACATAATTATAAATGACTTTAATAGATTTTGATCATGGGTGTACTAGGTTAAACCTACAATTTCATATATAGATATTAATATGTCATGATTTAGAATTATTTTTATGATTATATTATTTACCACTATGATTATTATTTCCAATACTAAGTGTTTTTTCTTCGGTCAGTGGATAGAACAAGAGGGAACTGTGTTAATGTCGAATATACTAGACAATGTGATGATTATGAGAAAACAAATAGGATAATGACTAGAGTGAAAGATATTTTTATTTATAATAATATTTTATATTGATATATGATTAACCACATGAACCTCAACCAAATATTAGACCCATAAATTAAGATAATAAAAGAGTTTTCTAAGATCTTGGGTGGTGGTGACCATGGACGTTACAAGTCTCAATTATCATCACGAAAGAAATGCATAATGAAAAACCTCTAAGAATATCCAAAATGAATGGGAATACGGTTTATGTGTTGAAATTATGGGAATAGAAAATGTAATTTCTAAATAAAAATAAATTTTTTGGTGGAGGGATATAAAGTTCATCCAAAGTTACTATTTATAGATTCATTTCTTATGTTTGGGGAATATTGGAATTATCTGAGTTAATTCACTAATCCAAGGTTTAACTCATAGATCAAGGAAGGACCTATAATATATCAATTATTAATGTGGAATGATTAAAGTTTTTATGTATCAGAATTTTTTTAATTTTGTTCTAGAAGAATTTTATCAATGAAATTCTTGTTATAAGAAACCAGAAACAATTAAGGATTGTTCTAAAATGTGTCACATTAAGGATTTGTAGAAATACATTTAATTCTAACAACAAACTAGAAACTTTATTTAATAGTTGTGTGATATTTTATTAAAAACACATGATTGAGGGAATAATATACTTAATATCAGCCCTATATTTAGATAATAATTTTTATTTGAGATAAAGGGATTATTTATATAGATAATGAAAATATGATAGCATTAGTGATCTTGGAATTGGTTATTTTCTTAACTTGAAGGTGGTTTATGTTATCTTTGATTAAATTAATTACATTTTTTTTTATTTGTGTAATATATTTGATAATCAATGGTTATATTTTTAGAATAAGGAGAGAGTTATCTTTTGGAAGTATATTTGATTTTATTGAGGTTTTTTGGTGATTTGGGTTATTACTAAGTGTTAGAAAAATATATGATCATGCTATTATCATATTTGATATGTGACATTAAGAGATACTATATTTTTGGAGGAGGATTAATGTTAAGATGATTTTTGAAATTTAGTCATATTTATATATAAGATTTTTGATTTGGAATTTTTGCAGACAAATTTTGGAATATTTCTATGTTTAAAAAATCAAGTAATGCTTTATGTTGGACTGTAGCTGTTATTATTAAGGATATAGAGCTTAATGTATGACATATACATGTTGGATAACCTATTATTATAATTTTGGATTCAGTAAATATATATAGAAATGAGGAATCGATTTTCATTCTTTTATAAATATTATGATATATTAAAATTTAATTTTAGTGTGTCCAGAACAAATATTTAATATTTAATATTCATTTAATAGAGTAAGAGATGTTGAGGAAATTGATCGAAGAACAACCAAATTATGAAATTATATTTATTAAATAAAAATAAATCAAGTGTATTTTCTTAGGTTCCCTATGAAGTTATTAAATTAATCCCTAAACATTTGGAGAAGTATCTTAAAATAAAATGTTTTTACTTATACCTTTATTTCTAAATGAATAGATGTTCTTTTCACACATCATTGATTTATCGATTTTTGGTAATTAACTTTTTCATAACCATGTTTTTTTCACACTCTATTAGTCCATGGATGCAATATTTCACCTCCATGTCTATATTTTAACTTCTCACTATTCTTATCCTTATATAAGAACCTGATTATGTTTTATTTGAAGCCACCATTATATTTCCAACATTCTCTTTTTAACAATATTTTCATTATACCTTTGCATTATATGGGTTTCAATAAAGGTAAATACAAATATTGAACCATTTGTGACTAAAATAATATTTAAAGTGTGTGATTATTTTAAGGGTGGTAATATAACACCCCCAAAATTTATTTTAAAAGAATAATAAGCTCAGAAACTTTCTTAACACAGAACACCAAGATTTAAATGAATTGAGTTATATTATGAAAATATTATTATTTAAATGTGAATGTTATGACCTAGACATGGAATTGAATGGTTTTATTAGATGTAAGATAATAGTGAAATAAATGACTAATGGTCATACTAAATACAAAATTATTGATCAATTATTAGGAAATAAGCACTCATTTTTTAGTGATGTTGTTCTATGCATTAAAAATTCATTTTCTTCAAAAATAATTACAAATTACTTTTGAATGTGAAAATTATAATTAATTCATGTATCAATAATAAATTTTATTTTAAAAATTGAATATATATTTTTGAAATAATCATATAAGAATTAGCTTAATGTGATATTTTAGCATTTTTCCAAAATAATATATTTTTCAATCAATAATGAAAAATACAGAATTTTCAAACACTCATTTATTTTTATTAAATAATATATGTCAAAATTAAAATTATATTCTATATTTTTTATAAATTGAAATCCGATTCATATTACTTATACTATTCAAATTAGTTATATTTAATAATAAATATTCATGCTTTTGATATAAGTTTTTATGCTTAAAAATACATTTTCTTAAAAACTATTTTTTATTGTGTTTTCTGTATTTATATTAAAATTTATTTATTCCACTTGTAGAGATTGGATCATGAAAAATTGAAACAATATAGGATGTTAAAATTTGGTAAATAATACATTTTTAATATTGGTCATTATTAATAGTAATTGTGGTAATCAATTTTCACCTCGGTAAGGGTAAAATAGGTAAAACATGGTTAAACCATTATATAAGGTCTCAAAATCAACCCAAAAATTTATAATATATAATTTTAGGTAATTAATTGGACCATATAAAACATAAATTTTAATATATTTTGTTTTGTGTCACATTCCTTTGATAATTACTTTTGTTTTTATTATTTTAAGTAAATAAAATTAAACAAATGTTACTCTCTTGACTTTAATATCAATAACATTTTTAAATAAGGGAAAAAGTTTATATTTTTTTAAAAATGTTTATTTTAAATAAAAATACATTTTTTATCATGGTAGGTTATTTTTACTTTTTTCAGAATGAAATAATGACCTGATGTTCTGAAATAACACCAACACAATGCTTGTTGAAGTAGTAGAAAAATCATATAAATGATTTTAAAAACATTAAAAGTGATATTTTTTGGGTAAATTATAGTTCCATGTGAATTTTATAGATTAATATTACATATTACAGATGATATAACTGTTTATATTAGAATTAAATTTCTTCTTTATGCCTTTAATGTCATATTAAATTAATAGTGTCGAAAATGACAATAACAATATTATATGAAAAATAATATTTTAATAATTATTTAAAAATCATAATAATATTTTAGGAGGAAAATTATGTTTATAAATGAATACAATATCATAAATTGGAAATTTATGAGGAAATTATTACATTATAAGTAAAATTATAACTCTTTAGGATTGAAAAAGTCGTTATGGAAGCTAATGTTAAAATTGGTCAATGAAGGTGTTAAATGAAAAGGTAAGGTTTAAATTAACTTATAAACTGGAATAAATTTACTTTTATTATGATAATTATATCATATAACCTTTTATATTTTATTTATTTATATTTCCAATAATTTTAAATGATAAATACTTCAATTATATATAAATATTTATAGAAATTCCAAGCATGTCATTTGCCTCCCTTATAAAAGGACACCTCATCTCAAATTTATTTACAGCAATTTAAACCATATCACTTTAAAAAACCCTCAAAAATTATCTTCTAAACTTCCCTATACATGATCTATTGGTTATGGTCTTCTTAATAGACCATTATTAGGATCCCCAAGAAGGGATCTAAATTATGCCTACCAAGGAACTGGTAATCTTCCCACTAAACCTCATTAAATTTATTTCTTATTCTACATCCTATAAATTTGTTTCATTCATAATAAAATAATAACTTTATTATCTTAAATATATATTAATTTTATTATTATTATGTAGAAAACATTATCCATAACCAATTCCAATAAATGAGAGGTGAAAGTATTTCTTATGCGTACGTGTGGACTACCATCTCCACATAGCGATACAATTCATTTTTTATAACAATATATCATGGATGGAAATTATGTGGGATTTAATTTTTATATATTATATTTATAATAAAATTATGATTCTATAATTATAATAATATTTCTACTTTCTTACCTTCCCATCGGTTGTAAAACGATAATGTCACACGTGCATACATATAAACTACTACCTCTGTGAAGATATGTGTTTCATTTTTCATATACTCTTTACATGGATGGTAATGAGGAGAAATTTAATGAATATAAATTATATATTTGGAATAATAATAATTTTTAAATTGTTTATTATACTTTAACTTTCATTCCTTATATCTGTCAAAATGTAAAAATAGCTTTCAAGCATACGTACGACCTTCCATCTCCATCAACAATGTAATTCATTTTTCTATCTATAAAATTTATGGACGACTCTAAATAAATAAATATATATATATATATAAGTATTATATATTAAATTAATATTTTGATTAATATTTTTTAAATGATCTAAACATAATTAACGAAAAATCACTGAGTCTATTAAACAAAAATCCTTAAAAAAATGAAGTTGTTAGCACCTAAAAATGACCATTCAAATAGAGAATTGTTAATAAATGGGTGTTAAATTTTTTTAAGTGGGTCATATATGTTATCATAAGTATTTAAATTTATATATTATTGAATTGAAATAATTTTTAATTTATTATATATGGGTTTAGAGATCTTTAAAATCAATTTAAACTCGAGGTAAGGGTTTTAAGCTACATTCTCATTGTTTGTGGGGATCATTTATTATTCAGTTTATGATGATGAAATTTTATAATGTAATAATAAAAAACCCATAAATTTTCTTATACTATAATTATTTATAGATATTATATATTTTTAAATCTTTTTCATCTATTAAAGTATAAAATAGACCAAAGGAATATTTTTAAGGAAAACCAACTTTATTTATCTCTTTGGTCAAAAATTATTTTTCTTCAATATCCATGCTTTCTAAAAATGTTTTCATGAATGTATTTAATATTTTAATAGGATTTATTTAAAGTTTTTACAATTTATTTAATTTTTTAAAATTGTTTTAAATGTATTATTTTTTTCTTTTTCCAAATGAGGCTCTTTTTCATTTTTTTACAAATATATTAATGTAATATTTTCTTTTATTTATATTGTATGGATATAATTTCTAATAATAATGACCAATATATTCTTCTAAGAGTCATTTTAATATTTTAAAATTTATTTTCAATGAATATTATTTACTTAATATTTTGGAAAATTTTAAATTTTAAAAAAATTATTTCATAGTGAAATGGGTATTTTCCTCAAAAAAGGATCATGAGATATTTTAAAAGAATATTTCATCTATTAAAAATCCATTAATTTTACTTATTATTTAATATAGATATAATATAATTATACCATCCACTTTAATTCTTGGGATAACATATGAGGATGATGACTTAAGGATGATTGTATGAAACTCATTTCTTTCCCATGACTTTATTTAGTTATGATGAAACCTTTATGAAACATGTTTTATTTCCATGGGTTCTGAAATGTTGAAATTATAAAATGTTTATAAAAATTGATTCCTTTACATGTGTTATTCTATTATGAATATTTTCTGATCTCGTGGTACACATATTGTTTTTTGATTTTAATTATGTTATGGGAGGTACTATAATTATATAGCTCTCTAATGAATTGGGTATTGATAAATATTTCATGAGATAATAAACATGTGAATGGGATGTGAAATTAGTATTTTAAGGGACTATTTATTCTACTATAGAGTGAACCCGGAATAAGTATTCAATAGAATGCGAATTTAACCAAATACACAATGATAGTCTTGGGAGTGAACCTTGAATAAGGATACAATCAAATGTAGATTGAACTCAATCCCCTATGATAGTCTTGGAAATGATAATTTACTATTGAAATTATTTTCTATGATTTTATGTATTCCACAAACTTTTGTTTTATGCCAATGTCATACTCTCATGGACTAGGTTCTTTGATTTGTTTTTGATTCATTTCTTATAAACATAAATGATTAATTCACAATTCAATATTATGATCTAGGATATATTAGGAACGGTTTTCAAATTCTATGTTGAAGTTCCTATACCATTGTGATTTTTTATGTTTAAGTGATCATAGATATATCCCTTATTTACCATTTCTGAGAAACCGAGCTCACCATTTATTTTTTTTCGTTTCCTCAAGTTATATAGAAAGATTGTATGTATGGTATGTATAAGAAGAGTACTATATGGGAAGATACTTTTGGGATATGATGAAGATATTTCATGAAATAATAATATTTTGTATCTATAATTGTAAAAATGAACTTTTATAGTAATCAGGCATATATTGGTAAAATATGTTGAAAATTCGTCTATTAATATTTAATATTTATCTATAAAAATTATGGGTCGCTATAATTACCCCAATATGTATTTGTTCCATTATCGTATCCACTTACCTGAATCCAATCTAGGATTTAATTTCTACAAGACCTTACACTCCATAATATTCCAAAATTTATGATGTTTTTCTATATATAGACTTATCCTTATTTTTTTAACTTTATATAATAATTCCCAAAAAAAATAAAATATTCAATATTATCTCAACTAACCTAAATGGTTTTATATACCTTTTGAAGTTATGATCAAACATAACTTATTAACCCTTTGATGAAATTTATAACTCTTAAATTATCCTCAATTGATAACATATAAACCTATAGAGTTATCTAAAACCTACTTTGATACCAACTATAAAAGATTATATATAATTACTAATAATTACATGATATATAACAAATATTAAAATAAATATATTCACACAACCTTTTAGTATTATATTTTTTGTGAAATAGGAAACACTACTAACTGATATTTCTCATGTTTTTCTCAACCATTGGGAATTTTTCCAATATTATAGGATCACTTGATTCACAATTGATCATCAATATCGACAATAAATTTTTCATACATTATAATATACTCAAAATATCATACATATTTTCTTAATTTATAACCTAATTAAATGGATAGATAATAGGAGGTGAGAATAGTTGATCAATAAAGGATTAATCATAGTAATGAATGATATTGGGTTAACACATATAGGTTAGGAGGCAAAAAAATATGTCATACAAATAATGGAACATGGTCTAGGAAAATTATATCATAAGATCATTGAATCATAATTTTTTTTAAAAAAATCATGAAATCATATGAATAATTCAAGGATCACCACTAAGAAAATATAAAATAGTTTATTAGGATAAATTACCATGAACTATATATGATGTCATTTTAGATTATAACATTACCTAATGCATTATAGGGCTACATAATTTTAGGCCCACCAATAACATAATGAAAATAATACATATGTGTGAACCTTATTTCAATCAGAATATCATTAAAACCCAAGAAATGAAAATTGTCTTCTAATCCTTTTAAAATAATATCAAAAAAGGAAATATTTATAAAATAATCCATAACCAATACATGATATCCCATTTAAAATAAACAGGCACCCTATGATATTGGGTAAATTTCTTGGTAAATATTGTTCAGTTGAAATAATAATGTATATGGTATTTACATGATATAGATAATTATTAAATGGACAAGTTAATAATTTTTTCAATCAATCAATGTATAGGGATCTAGTTGAACACACATTTATTGAAGAAATGAGATATTGGAATTCATAAAGTAAATTCATTAAAATAATAACCATGTTTTTAAATGGTTGATGTATAGAAAAGAAAAATTTAGTAATGGAATAAATATATTATATAGATTAATATATATTCATATATAATAACAAGGATAAATAATAAAATGGTAGATGAATAATAATTTCTGAAGAACATAAGGATCTAAATTTGAAACATAAGAAAAAATGACCCATTATTTTTTAACTTTTAAAAGGAATCTTCATCAAATAATGGGAGAATAATTTACTTTCCCAAATAATGAAATCACATATTTGAAGAATTATTAAAAAATAAAATTCTTGATGGTTGAAATATGTTCTTGAATAATACTTCAAAAATAAAGTTTCACTTCATTTTGTTATAAAGAATGACAAATTTATTAAATTACATGTTTCTTTCAAATCAATCCAAAAAATGTTGAGAAAAAAATATAAAAAATTATTTTAAAGAAGTTATTCAATAAATGAATCATTATAAAGGCATAGAAGTTGGAATGTGGGATGGATGTTTAAATATAAAATCACAAAAATCCTTTTCAATATTATTATAATAATAGATTAATTGAAAACCACTTTGTAATAACATGTAATATAATTTCCTTATAAAATTATATAAAGAGTTTAATGAATATCACATAAGAAGAAACATATTAGGGTTTCTATATATGAAAATATATCATTTTAGTTTTCAAAAAATAAGGATATGGAGGAAAAAAACTATTGGAAATAATGAGAATTATTTTTAACAATTTCAATTTTTTAAAGAGAATGAAATCCACCAAAGAATATATTTTTTTGATTTAAAGAAGCAATTTACCTATGTAAAAATAATAACATCATTTTAGATTATAGAAATGGTGGAATTAGGAAAACTTAATAGAGTATGGAAAAATAAGATGGTTTTTGAACCAATGAAAAGAAATTGACTTGACCAAAATTGCTGACAGTTTTGGTTACTCATGTGTCAAAATAATATAAAGGATGGTTCATTATACAAACTTTTAAATCCAATAGAATATTTTTTAGTGATAATATAATCTAATATTTATGTAATTGAACCTTTTGAATGATTTTTTTTTGTAAAATATGAAACATGTCTCAATAAGTGGAAATTGAGGTAATGAACTGTTATGGTTTTCGTAATCATTGAATCAAATAAAAATGAAAGAATTATCTTAAAATAGATATTTAAATACCTTTAAATAAATTATTAAAATGATAGAAATACATCCATGGAAATTTATACCCCACAAAAATGAAAATATTGGTGAATATGTTATAAGACTCAATGAAATAATGCTGAGATAAAAAAACCCCTCACACTAGGTCCTGATTCCCTATTCATGTGCACCAAAATTCATAACTAATTAAATAATGTTTATTAAAATTTTTATTAATATTATTTTTTATCTAAATTTATTTTTCTTAGCTATATATATTATTACATGTTATTTATTTATTAACTAGTTTTCAATTATATCTGTTACATGAAGTGGTTCGGTCAATTTTTCTACAACTACCTTGTTATAATGATTGTGGTCAAATGTGTTGTAAAATAGTTTCATAATTACTATAATTATAGTGATTTATTTATTTTATTACTTTATTATCATAAAAATAATATTGTTTACTAGGTTTTACCAAAATTGGATCATGTTATTAAAGTTCCTTGATATGGTCATTTAAACTTGTTAAATTATCGATGATTATTTATCATTAATATCACTTATATAATTTCCAATATTATCTATAAATAATTTTAATAATTTAATAAATATAATTTTTATAACAGAAATATATTTTTATATTAATCTATGTAATATGGTGATGGAAAATGAAATATGATGTTTACATGTAGAAGGTGGTCTCCATGTACACACATACAGTACTTTCATTTTCAAAATAATATGATTAGGGGAAAAATAAATAATATATAATTTAACAATGATAATAATGCTATAAATATAAGTTTTTTTATTTAAATAATAATTATTAATGATACAGTTAAGGTGGTGATAAAAAATAAATAATTCTATTCATGGATGTTGTAGTCTGTACGTACACATGACGATGTATTCATTTTCCAAATAGTTTTGGAGGAAGAAAGTAAATATATGTTCTATTCAAATAATAAAATTTTAGAATATAAATAATATTTATTTTTATCCTAATTTAATTTATATAGTATTTTTTAATGGTACCAGAAGAATCAAATTAAGAGATCTCAGTTGAGAACATTACCTGTCCCTTTAGATGTTCTCCCTTGGGTAACACCATAAGACTCCTTCACTTAGTATTTTGAAAATACCAAGGATTCTAGGATATGGGGATATATTTTACGAGAGTATTGGAAATATTATTATTTTTATAGATAATTCATTATTATGATTAGATAAAAGTGGTGGTTAAGGGTGGTATTTATAATTGAGAGGAGTTGAATTTTGTAATAATATAAAGGAAAAGTCACTATTCAAGGGTGAAATGGATCCAATAAAGCTAAATAATATAGAGTAAATGACTTAAGGTCCATTAAAATCATACTAAATCATTTTGAGACTTCTTTTTTAACATGTAATTAGTTTCTTGACGTTTTTTAAACACTTAACTTAATTTTTCATTACAATGGTAACAATTTTTTACCTAAGTAATTCATTTAATACGCATAAAAATAAAATGGATCATATTAGAAAAATTTTACCGACTAATTAAAAATATGAAATATATTTTTTGAAATAAAATTTATAATGTTGATAAAAATTAATTTTAATATTAGCGCACATAACGCATAAAACCAGATTTTTAGAAAAATGTATTTTTAAGCCTAAAATTTTTATATATTATAAAATTATTATTATTTTTTATTTACATGAAATTAATTTATTTATTAATAAAGAATATATAAAATTTTATTTAAAATAATTCAATAATATAATTATGTCTTTTGTGAACAAAATCATAAGAAATACATGAAAAATAGTTTTTTATTAGAATAAAAGATTAATAACATTACAAAATGTTAAACATATATTTTATAAATTCAATATATTATTTTTAAATGAATAAATTTACTCATTAATATTGGTAATGAAAAATGTCTTATCTATTTTAAATTCATTCTTATGTTATGATAATTTCATAAAATCAATGGTGTTTGTGAAGACTGTATTTTTTCACCATTCACCTAAAAATCAATAATTCTAGAAAAATCATAAAAAATATACTAAAATAATTTATTCATATTTAATCAAGAAATTGAGTTCATTATATAAAATTAAATTTCCAAAGTTGATTAAAATAAATTTTAATATAAAATATTTTAATAGTAAATGTTTATTTTAGGTTTAAATTATTGTTGTATTAATATATATGTATATAAATTATTTTATCATCTAGTAAAAGAAAATATAAAATAGAAAATATATTAATAATTAAAATTTTATTTCTTACTAATATATAATTAGATAAAAACACATGATATCAGAATAAGACCTAATCATAAGATAATATTTGATGGAAGTCTCAGGTGAGGATTCTTCTAGCATGGATCTTGTAAAAATTTATACCAGCATGAATTTGTCTCCCATGTGATTTATCTCATGCCATAATTATCAAATCTTCAATTGGGATTGGTCTAGAGAAACCACTATTAAATATATTAACTTTGAATTCTTGAAAACAAATTCTCTATAAGAAATAATTATATTAAAATACTCAATTTCTATTAGATTTAATTATGTTGTTATATCTGTTTATAATGACTTACTTAAATGATTTTTTATAATTAATAAATTTAATTTTTTTACTAAAATGTATCATGGTGTTTTTTTTTATTTTTATGTTTCAAGTATATAAATATATCAAATAAATTATATTTTAAATTAAACTATATAATTCAAAATATTAGGGGGTTACTTGGAAACCCCCTATGAAATCACTGTAATACTATCATTTTTTTCACCAATGGGGACTTAATTATAATGTTTTCACCACTAAGTTTATATCCCCCAATAGATAAATCAATAAGAATTCACATCCATTGGTTTCATTTATGTCTATCTGTAGTGACTCTCACTGGTTTTCTTACAGTCCAACCTCAAGTAATCTCTTAACCACAACATACATCATCATTACAATATCAGCACAACCCTATTGTATCTCAATGGTTGGGGGGCTATCCACCCACCATGACTCTCAATATTATTATAAATCCACGTACACGAAACCTCTCCACCTCAACATATCTTTAAATAATCACAATGGTTTGGTATCTCCCTAATATCTAATACAATATATGTATTACTAGGTGTCTAACCTTTAGGAATCTTCTCTCCTCAAACATTATCAACAACACTTTACATAAAATATCAAAATGTATTTTTAAATAATCATCACTATTATCCTTAATATCATTAACTATTGTCATATAACTAATAACAACTTATATATCACAATCATATTTTATAAAATAATTCATACCCCCAATATCAATTTATTATCCCATGAAGGAAAACAATATAAAAAGGTACTAGGGATTATATTAACACCAAATACATATATATGATCCCATAAAATTCCACCACAACTTTATCTAAGGGATTATAATCACACCCTATCACCAAAATTATTCATACCCTATTTAAATACAATACCTACAACATATTATCTAGTTATGTAGCATTAAGAATTCACCAAAAAAAATTTCTCTATATATAAAAACCTTATACATACAGAAAAATAACTTTTCATAAGAAATATTCTTGAATTAATATATTTTCACTACCTCAATGTGGATATGGAACAACAACTGTGTATGTTACTTCCCATCTTATGATATATTATTATCTATAAAAAAATCCAAAATTTGGCATGGCCCCTTGTCTTTTTGACACAACTCCCATTCCAAATTGGTTACAAACCATTTATGATATTTTTTTTAAGTATCAGTAGTGTTTTGGTATAAAGATATTGAAAGTAGAATGCCAACATGCCAATATAGAACCCCATAATAAATTTTTGAAAATACACCCTCTTTAATTTTTTATATTTTCTACTAATATATCATTTTTATATTCTCAAAATCATCCCAAAATATCATAAATATTATATCAATAAATCAATCAAGGTATCTTCATCATAATAAAATTACATCATATTTTCAATTTTTATAAATATTTCTCTAGAAATTCACAAAAAAATACCAACACTAGTTTCAATTAATTTATAAAAATATCAATAATTCATCATTTTTAATCTATACCATTTCATATTCTATAATCATAGAATTATAACTAAAAAATATCAGAATATTAACTTTCAATATTTATCAATTTAAAAAATAATCCAATATTTCATAATCGATCTCATTTCAATTATTCAAAAATAATATTTATTCTACAAATTCCATAATCATTATTCTTTTCTAATTTTACTTTGTATAATATTTATTATTATATATTATTATAAATAATATATATAATAAATAATATCATATGAAAGGTACAATTATAATTATTTTAAAAGTGATTATAATTTGAGTCTCCTACCATGATTCCATGATGAATTATTTTCTTTGATTCTTTGATGATAACCACCAATAATTTATCCAAAATACCAATCCTCATTCTTATTTTTTTAATTATCTGGCACACATTATTCTCAATAAGAATTTTTTTAAAATGATAATATGGAGGAAAATATATTTAATGGATAGAAATTAATTCCTTAGAATCATTTCTAGGAACTCCTCCACTATTCCATAAATAAGCTCACACTAATTCATATGTTACGTTCTATTAAAACATCTCATTTACTTCCCCTCCTAATATTTATAACAATTCTTTAAACCCACATTATAATATATTTGTCCATAATATCCTAAAATATATACATATATTCCCCAATAAATTATATTATTCCATAATATTTAATTAATAAAATAATAATTTAAGATAAACTAAAATAAATAAATAATAATAATTATCATCCAAAGACACCTGAAAATTATGTGTAAATCCAATCACCTATAAAAAATACTAGATTTTTATACTAGGGTAAACATTATATCTTGAATTAAAATAAACATTAGAAAATAATTTTTAGAACAAAAAAATTATTATTTTAAACTTATTTCCAAAAATTAATAAAATGATGTAATATCCCAAAATTTAAAATTTTAGGTGTCTATATCACAGAACCCTTTAAAACATTTCATCCTAAAAAAGCATCAACCATAATCATTATAAGGGTAATAAAACCACATAAATACTTTCATTCAATATTTAACATCATTAAATAATTATTCATTCCAAAAAACTAAAAAACTAAAAATAATTTAAGAAATTAAACTACCATATTGATCTTCTAAGTGATCTTTTATAAACAATTATACCCCCAAATAAACTCACACAAAACTAATAATTAAACCATTCAAATGTTTATTTCTATAATCCTATATTTTTAATATATATTCTAGAATATTTATATGATCTCAAATATATACATAGATCAAATCAATCACATGAAATATATCCTGATAATAATACAAAGATTGAGATGTATAAAGGTAGAACATGAAGATAGAACTAACCAAGAATCCACCCATCTAACTCACTCCAACACTTGAAGAAGACTAATAAACCTTGATGAAAATTTTCTTATATTACCAAAAAATTTATCCCCATTACAAGAATAAACTCATAAGAACACATGATCTCAAAAATCTAAAATACAGATTCCCAAAATATTTTCCAATTTATGAATCATTTGATCAATTTAAAAGTTTTTTTTCAAGTGCAATGAATTGTTAAGGAACAATTATGTTATAATAGAAAACAAAAATCATTACCATATTCATGATTTAAACCAATCATCTAAATCAAATAAAATAATCAGTGGAACTACACGAAGATTCTCCACCTTCGACACATTAATCAAGATAAATTTTCCACTAATCCAGATTTATTAATCAATATAAAATGAGTTTATATTATAAATCTATCCATGATAACACAAATGAAATCAATCTATTTAATGGTACAATCCAAACTCATAGTTAATTCCATAGAAAAACACTCCCACATCCTCTACGTAATTTCTAAAATATGTAACAATTCCAAAAAAACTAGATATTTCGATTTTACCCACTAACATACAAGACATTGTAAATAAACTCAGCTACCACCATCTTTACGTCAAGACACAAAAACTACCTCAAAAAAGTGTGAATAACATTGAAAAACTCAGGTGTAATAAACAAGTAGATATATGGAATTAATGTATAACATTATTTAGAATACTCTAAAGAAACAAAATATTCAACAAAATAATACCTGAAGCTCCTCAACCTTAGACCAACCATCCCACATTTCACTATTCACAATCTGATGACACCATACTTACACCTCAATCACTCTCAACTATAACCCCTCTACGGATCACATAAAAGATTACTTTATTAATATATAATAAATTCAAGGTACCCTAACACTATTCTTATAACTAAGTTAATGATATGGAAAAAAATCCATCACTTTCCATTTCTCTCTTGTCCACTCAACATCCTCAACATGAGATTTCAAAATCAATGTTCAACCACCATAATAACCTTCCAAGTATTATATATGATATAAATATCATAATATTATTAAACTTTATCCCAAATTTTCGATGAAACATTAAAATACTTCAAAGAAAACATATCCAAATCCCTGATGGGTTGCATCATAATATGCAATATAAGAAACACTAATTTATTTTAAATAATTAGTTATAGGAATCATTAAAATTTTATTCAATATTTAAAAATAATATCTCCACTCCTTCATATAAGAAATGTAATTATCTTTCTTAATCAAAGATGATAACAGAGTCCAAATCAGGGAAAAATCCGGTATGAACCTCCTATAATAAACAATTAATCCTTAAATATTCCTAATATCAAAAAAAATGTAGTCGATTCTACACAAAAAACTTCCTCAAAATTCACTAGGTTCTTTGATAGACCATACTCCAAAATAAAATTATTTAGAAAAATTAACATCATTTTTCCAAAACATACTCTCGGACATCCTTATATAAAACTAATTCTCCCTAATAAACTCTAAAAAAATCTCGATATGTTGAAAAAAATATTTTATTACATATTTTAGGAAAAATATGAAATTTAAGAGAAACACAAATTTATCATGGTAAAGTGAAAATACCATGTGCATAAGACCCAAAAGAATAGTTGGTTGAATATAAATCCAATAACCATTACCATAAAATCAAAAGTTCCAAGATCACACTAAAAAGATGTATTATAGATGTCTTCATCAATAACCCACATCTAGTTATAAACACATCAAAAATAAAGTAAATAAAAATAAATTTAACCTTAAAAATAATCAAACAACTGATCAATACTAATAAGAGAATATAAAAGATTTACTTTCACTTGATTTAATCAATCATAATCTACAATGAACATCAAGATTATACCTTCCTTCTTAGAAGAATATACTGTATTAAACAAGGGATACACACTTTGATGAATTAAAACTTGATGAAACAATTAATAAATCTAATTACATAACACTATAAATATAAAATGGTGTTGTTACATTAGATTTCAAATAATTAATAGAAATTATTAGGTAAAACCCAATCCGAAATCCAATCCCTAAGATAAACTCATAACCCCTTACGTAAAAATATAATCATAATACAAAACACATTGGGAAACTTCTCCCTCTCCAAAATGAATGAAAAAAGAATCATTATTTATTATTGAGATTTAATATTTTAGAGTTAAATCCTTATGTATCCCAAGATGAAATCATGTTCTCTAATGAACACAATATAATTACCATCCAATTAGAGAAAAACATTATCTATTGATAATAATTGATATAATTTTTTCAAGAATACAACCAACCCATTCAAAGGATAACATCGTAGGGATGAATTGATAATAAGAGTACGTTCTAATAAAATTTATATCTCTACAAAACCATCTCAGAACTATACACCACATCCAGTAATATATAACCCCTATTTGATTAATTAACTCTAAATTCCTATAAAACCTTTCTAGTATAATTTATAACCCAAAATTGGGAATGGGTGAATAAAATTATGAATAGTGAATAAAAATAAAAATAGAAACTAGATAAGAGATAATTAAAATCATACCTTAAACCACCTATGATCCCACTAATTATTAAACATGAATATTATAAACATTATCCATGCTAACTTCTCATCCCCATAATCCTAGTTTCATACATATAGTTTTTCCCTAGTCATCTCACTGCTAAGTTGCACCATGATTTCCCCTTCTAACACCACTATATATGGTTATCCCTAATTTTAACAACTCAGGTAATTTCAATATGAAAATTATTATTTTCAACATATATGTGTGATATATTTCTGTCTAATGTATAATATTAATCAAACAAACCATATAATAAAATAAAACACTCATTTATTTCATCATAACACAACTCTACATTATATGGATAAATGTATTCTATACAATTAAAAAAGTGCAACTAGACAACAAAATAAGTAAAAAACATAACTAGAATTTTAAAATTCATATGGCCATGGTCTCAAAGAAATATCACAAATTAAAAAATATCATAAATAAAATAATTAAATATTATAAAGTGATTGTAAATTTTAAAATATAAAGAAAACATTGATATACAACTAATAAAATGATTAATAAATGAAATAAAAGGTATTTATCAGAAGTGCAAAGACAATATGTTGTTCAATATGTGTTGAAACTTGGAGTTTTATTATTGGATTTATTGATAATACATAGGGGTTTGATTTATTGACAATAAATATATGTTATATTAGTTTATATATGAAATATTATTGAATATATAATAGTTCTTAAAAAAGTTAAATATATTTCCCTTATACAAAAACCTTACTCAGTATAGGATGCACAAAATTGATATGTATCTACCCAAATTTAAATTTTTTATTAAGATAAGTCCATTTTTAGGGAAAATGGCATTCAAGGATCAAATCCATACACCTCTATGTGCTAAAAAATCTCACAAAACCATTAAACACCAAACTAAGATTACATGACTCGGCTAATAGATATAGTTACCAGTGTAGTGAACTAACCTAGGTGTGAGGATCCTTGTTAATAAGCTCTTCCTGGTGAGAGATCCTTTGTTCTAATTTCTAAATAAATTCCTCTGTGTTGATTTTATTCTCATTGAACCTCTGGCCACAATACAGACTTGTTTATCTTGCCACATTATTTACTCCACATTGGTCTCCACTTGTATCATCCTTTCATCAATTCTACTAAGAACCTCTTATGAGAATTTTGGTCATACCTGTTTTTCAAGCATTTCTTCCTTGCAGTGCAAGATAAGCCTCAAGCACTCCCCATCCTTTCTATCGCTATCTCCAGTAGTCTTCCTTGCAGTACAAGATAAGCCTCAATTATATTTCATTTCATTAAAGAGTTCCTTGAGTTCTTGACACTTTAAAATATTTTTTTACTTATGTAATGAAGTCTATGGAATCTATTTGGATTTTATTAAAGGTTTTTTAGGATTGGGTGAGTTATTTGTTTAGAAAAAATGGGTATAATTCATTGTTCAGTGTCACATTATCTTCAAATGGTATCATATGACTTTTAACTATCTGATAAAATTCAATTTTCGGTTTTCTTTAAGAGAAATGATATTTTGTGATGTTTTGGGCTGATTTTTATTTTAAAAGTGAGATTTTCTATGTTTTAAAGGCTTAGTATGTTTTAATGTTAGGTTTTTCTTGTAAAAATCATTTTCCTTATTTTAAAAATGTTATTTGTTGATTTATGAGATGATTTAGTGATTTACTTGAATTGATTAAGACCATTATTTAGTATTGTTGTTTATTCACTTGGATTTAATTTCTTTTAAATAGTTGTTTTTAAAAATGATTTTAAAAGGTACAGTTATTTATTTCATGATAATGGCCTATTTGGTATATTTTGAGGAAGATATATTTTATAAATTGATTTTTTCACCCACATTAAGCCCTATTATTACTTATTTTATAGTCTTGTGAGAATGTGTTAATCATTAAAATAATTTTGATTCATGTTATAGGGTTTGGGTTGGGGCTCATTGCTGATGGGGGGGGGGTATTGGAGGGGGATGTATATGATTGTTGTTTTTTTTATTTCCTTTAGGATATATTATTTTCATGGGAATGTATTGTCTTGATAGTGGATACATATATTATCTATGACATGAGGTACCCTTGGTGAATAAGTTGAAATTCAAGGGATGTTGGTTATAATAATTGAGACTTAACCACAATATAGTATACCTTAGTTGAATGTTATGACTTGTCTAGGGGATATGTTATTGATGAGACTAATTGAGAGTAATTTGGGTAATGATTTGTGTTCCTATTAACCTTCCTGTAGTTGGTTCCACCTATACACATAGAGTAATTTTCTCATTATCCCCTAAGGTGTTTTATCATGATAAGTATCTTATGTTAGACTCTTTTTTTTACCTTCACATCAGATTATTATCTGTTTTTAAGCACACATTGTTGTGTTGGTTATTTATAGTAAACAATTATTGTTCTATTTCTTAAATTACAGTGTTATGGTTATTAATTTATGAATTTCCATGGTTTAATATTCTATTATGGTTCCCCATTTCCCCTTCACTCATGCTTGATGACTGTGTGTAAATATTTTAAAGTAAAAAAATTAGTAGATATTTTTAAATCACTAGGATTTATTAAAAGTCCTCTTAAGTGATTCAAAACCAAGAGATGGTTTGTTTTCAAAAGTGATATTTGAAATTTTAAAAATATGGATTAACTTTCTAGTTTTAAATTTGGGGTGTTTTAAAGGTAAATGATTATTATTTGAAATTACTTTATCATGTTAAGACCAATTTAAGTCATGTTTTATAAATGGTGGGTTTTAATAAAAGGGTTTTAGGTATTATTTATTTATTTACATATTGTTTTCAGGGAAAATAAAATATTATTTTCCTATTACATTAAAACTAGGGGACTTGGATTCTCAATAAAAGGAATATAATGGACTCATAGTGGTAACTTTCTAGAAATTGGATGACAGAATACATAATCACATTGGTGGGTCAGTAGTCTCCATATTTTCTATACGTTTAAAGATTACTGATTATAATTTTTTTTTCACCACTCTTAATTTGTAAATAAGTGTTGTTGGGTTAGTGGTGGAGTGTTGAGTGGCACATATTGATGGTGGAGTATTCTACTGGATTTTTTTCTAGTCATGTCACGTGGTGTAGCTGCCTCTCTAGCCTCCTACATTTGTTTTAGCATTTTTATTATTATTTTAGTTTGTAAAATATTTTTTTCTAAATGGTATCCTTTATAAATGTTTTTTTCAAAAATATTTTTGATAACTTTATTATTATTAGATGATTCAATATTATTTTATTACTACTTAATTATTTTGACATGGTTTTCCAATTCATGGATACCTCATACCGAGTTCCCAATTATAAATAATTACCCATCTGGGTTTTTGTGATGGTGAAATTATTCTCATACATTCACTTATGTTACCCTGAAACTAGTTTTAATCCCAAAGAAATTGGTATTGTGCCTAATGCACTATAATGGACTAACCTATGTGACATGTCAAGTTTTCATAGAATGATCCATTAAAAAATGGTATGAGGAGTTATCCTTTGAGTTTTGGATTTATAGTTATTTATTGTTAAGATATTTTGATGAGAATTTATACTACTTAGTAGGAAACCAATATAAATATCATGAAATACCATGTTTCAAAGTAGAATTAGGGGAAATACAGAGGCACATGGTAAATTTTCATGGTCTATCAAACCATGTGTAGTTTATGTAGACCATTCTGGAGAACTTGTAATGGCACTCGCATGGTTAGAAAAACTAAATAGCCAAACCATGCACATTGGTTAATGTTTGGATTTTTTTTCTTTTCAATAAATGTTTAAAACCCTATAATAATTGATTATTGTTTTTTATGAGTGATTAATTTCATAATTTGGGATTTTGATGTGGTCTGATTATATTAAAAAGTAATTTATTATGTCTTGGGTATTTAAAATTTATTTTGTGAAATGATTTTGAATTTATCATGAATAATTTGACTAATTAAAATGAATTTAAGGATGTAATTGTTTTATTGGAAATAATTTAAGGTTTTCTATGTATAGTGGAACCATTAAAATGGTGTTTTGGTTGTGATAATTTTAGAGAAATAATTTTTTTATAAAAGTTTAAAAGATTTTGGTGTGTGTGGTATGATAGGGGAACTAGTTTTAAAAAAGTGTATTCTTAATTATTTTTTGGAATTAAATGCTTTAGGGTTTCTGAAATGGAATTTTGAATATGTTTTTTATAAACTTATATTGGGTTTTAAAATGTAAAGAATACCTCATTATTCACTTTTGAAATAATATTGTAAGAACTTTTTATAATCTTGTTTCATTTGAATTATTCTTTTGTATCTCTTCTATTGGGGGTTAGCCGTGGTTTAATTAATTGTTATATTTTTTACGATTTTTTAGAATGTGATCACTAAACATAATCGACACATCAAGAGGGTAATCTATTGAGTAGTCATTCACATAATCCAAATGTTTTATTTCCATTTTCCCTCAACCAAGACTCTTAATGGTGGGGAAGAGAAATGTTATTCCTTGATAATGTATCTTGTTTAAAAGTTTCTAAATCATAATATTCTAGTGTTTAGTGGTGATAAAGAATCATATAATGTAAAATAGTGTCTATATTAGGTCAATGAGATATTTTAGTGACTAGGAACACTAGGAATTTCTCGGTGAGGTGAACCAATCCTTTAGTTATGAGAATTGGGCTTGGATTTGTGGAATCAAAATATCCATGCTAAATTATTTGAGGAATTGTATTGGGGATATTTCAAGTCCACCTCCATCCAACATTTTTATCTCTAAGAAGTGATAATTTTAATTGTGATGGAATTCATGAATTTTAATTAGGGAGATTAGTAAGGTAAGGACTATGTTTAACATTTCAATAAACTAGTCATCTTCTCCCTTAAGTTCAATACTGATGATTCAAAGAAGGATTCATTTAATTCAATAGGAAATCATCTAGATCATAGTTTACTGATGTTTTAATCTATCAAGACTACCTTTTTGAAGTTATGTATAAGGTCTTCATCAATATAGATTTTCCAGTAGGGAAACTAATAACTAGTGATGCTTTTACCTCATTTTTTATCAATAAAGATGATCTGACTAATGGAAAATGAATACTAGTAGTGTGATTCTAGTGTTTATATTACAAGAATGTTATCCCTCTTATATGAAAGTTTAATGGACCTATAATTGGTGTGTTTTTATTAACTATATTTAGATATTTCATATCCTAATGGATGTTATAATAATTCTCATATCAAACCTTGATCCGAGTAGTATTTTTTGGAATTTATAATACAGGAGATTCAAAAGATGTTTTGTGGTTTTAAGTGTTCTCACTTTTGGTTGCATCATTTTTTTGGACATTTTTTTATTAATTTTTAAACACTTTGTCTTTTTATGCAATGAATGAAAGAGATTGGGATTTTTAGTTACATATTTTATGATTTTCTTTCCCCATTTATTTGTGATGCCTATTGTTGTTGAAAATGGTATTGTACATGTTTTATTGTTTTTTTGTGATAAAATTTTTATGTAATAGGTTCAGGAAGGGATAACTAGGTTAAGATTGTGGTTTCTATTTGGATCCTGATATTCACTAGGTTGATATTTTCTTTCAATATCAACATAATTTTATTTTCAATAAATTTAGCCTTAAGTTACCCTTCATGTAGTTTTTTAACCCAAATTCAATACCATGTTATTCCATGTTAAGTTGTGTTTGTGGTTGGATTTTTTTACTATTTTTTGGATTTTATTTTTAATTTTTTTCTTCTGGTGATCTTTTTTGTTTCTTGATAATGCGATCTCTCGTGTCTATTTTGATTGTAGTAATTTTTTTGGATGTAATTGTCTATTGTTTCACCAATTCGTGTTCATTATAAATTGTGTGGAGAAAATTAGTATCTCTCATGTGTTTAATTATTCTTAAAGGAGTTATCTTTTAGGCTTATTTTTGGGATATATTTTTCTTTTATTTCTTATTACCTCAGATATTCAAAAGAGTTTGGTGATGTATTATTCTTTGAACTGATTTGGATTTCAAGAAAACGGACCATTGGTTATGTTATTTATTTTAGTGAGTTAATATTGATATTTTCCTTTGATCCCAGTTTTTGAAAACTTTTTGGTTATAGATAGTGGTATAATGAGTAGAATTACGACATCATGAAACTCTATATTCTTATTTATATTTATGTCGTTAATTTCTCACTTGAGTTTAGGGATTATAATGGTAAAATTATATAATTTTTTAAACATTTATAAGGCCATTTGGGTTTGTTCATGTTTTGGTTAAACATGTTGTATAAACTATGTGAACATGGTATTTTTGGATAGTGGTGATCACATTGTAACTACACGATTTGATAAAACATGCAACCTACTTGATTTTGGTAATTTTTTATTTCGAGTTAATTTTATTTAGGAGCACATACTTTGGATATAGTATTTAATTTCCCCTAACCTAGGAACCACTAAAGTTATTATCTTTCTCTTCATAGAACCATCATGGTGGTATTTTAGTGACTTCATGGTGGCTTCCCATGTAGATTGAAATGTTAGGTCTCTTCCTTCCTTCTCCACCCTCCATTCTTCTCTAATCCTAGTGTCCATAGTTGGATGATTTTGATGTCTAGGGTTGTTATAAATTGTATTTTTTATTTATAAAGGTTTTGGTCTATCTTATATGACTTAATTTGATAGTTTTCATTTAAGGAGACATGGTTTCATATCTTGAGTCTGGTTATTCTATTTTATTTCCTTTTATTAATGAGTTACATAAATTATTGATCCATTAAAGGTGTTTTAAAATATACGTAATAATTTATATTATATCTATTATGTATTTAATTTTTTATACTAATTGGGTGTGTTTTTAATTTCAAAAAAATGTTTTTATTTCATAATTCAACATCATTTTTCCCCAAATGGTTGTTTATACATTCCAAATGCTAGATAAAATTCTACTGGTAGTTCTAATGAATAAAAATCATTGTGTATTATGTTTTAGGCCATCATTTATTTTTTATGTTTTATGTTTTGTGGTTTATAGGTTTTTTATGTTCTAAAGTAGGTATTTGCCTTATTTAAAGACTTATCCTTTTTTCAAAATGGAATTTATTAATTTATGATATGGTTAAGTAATTTCCATGCATAAATTTAGATTATTATTTAGTATTTCTATTTGTTAACATAGTCTTAGACATTATTTTCAAAAAATGTTTCAGAAAGGTATTTTCAAAGTTGGGGTTCTTGATTTCACAATAAAGGAATTCTTTTCATCTTTTATAAATGATGTATTTTATTCATTGATGTTTACATCCTATTTGATCTATATTAATAACATTTTTTTCACTTGTGTGCATTTTTTAATAGTTAAATGAATTACTTTTCATGCTATGCAGTTTGGGATGGTGGATCATTGCTAAAGAGGGTATTATAGGTGTGATGTATATGATTTTTGTGTTTTATTAACTTTGGTATATGAATCTGTATAGTGATTTATATTGGATTGATAGTAGAATTATTTTAGTAGCTCTGACATATGGATCCCAAGTATATTAATTAAGAAATTAAGGGATGTTTTCTATACTTGTTGTGAGATATGAATGGGATAAAAACCCTTAATTGAATGTTATGATCTATATTGGGGATATTTCACCTATGAGACTAATTGAGAGTGATTAAAGTGATGATTTATAAAACAATTAACTCATTCTCATTAGCTTCAACCTATGTGTGTCCAGTACTTGTCCCATTTTTCCTTAAAGTGTTTCATCATGATATTTATGTAATGTTACGAATCTTTATGTTTATTGGAATGTGATATTATTATCGTTTTTATCCTACTTTGATTTTTTAGTTATTTAGGATTGAGAATTATTATTTTATAGATTTACTTACTGTGAATTTTTTTTTATTTTATGAATTATCATGGTTTAATATTCTATTATGTGGTTTAATATTCTATAATGATTTCCCTTTCCCCATTAACTCATGTTTGGTGAGCGTGTGAATTTTTTTTAAGAGAAAGAGAGGGTATATGATTTTAAATTTCTAATCTTTATTAAAATCCCATTTATGTGATAATAAACCACGAGATAGTTTGTTTTGAAAAGTGACATTTCAAATGGGACTAGAAGGTTTAATATGGCTATTTTAAATATGGGATGCCTTAAAAGTAATTTTTTTCTTTTTGAAAGGACTTTACCTAAAAAACTATTTGAGATTTTTTTATAAATGATTCCTTTTAATAAATCAATGTGAGTTAATTTTTATTTATTTTCATATTTCATAATGGAAAAAGAAAATATATATTTTTATTACTTTAAAAAATGCTGACATGTTTTATTTATAAAAGGAATATAATAGATTCATGGTGTTTTCTTACTGAACATTTCCTAACATCCTACATAGTCATGATTATGGGTATGTAGTCTCCTAGTTTTCTCCAGGTTTCCAGTTTATGACTTATAGGCTGTTGTTCCAAATCCATTCATTAGAAATTTGAAATTTTTGGGTTCATGGTGGGGGCTTAAGAGTCACATGGTGAGGGTTGAGTTGTCTCTTAAGTTTGTTCGACCAATTGGGTCATGTGGTGTACCATACTATCTATGCTCATGCTTTTTCTTTAGTTTTGTTTCTTTATTTTAGATAATAAAATATTTCTATAAAAAAATCATATATAAAAAAATTTAGTTTAAAAATATTTTAGTTTTCATTGTTATTATGTGAGGATTTGATGTTCTTGTTTTTGAACTGATTAATTTTTTTTCATCATTATCGAATGCATGGATACCTTCTGATTGGTTTTCTATTGGAACACATTATTGATCCTCATATTTCCTACAGGTGAAAATTTTACCATGTTTTCACTCATGATACCTTATCATAATCTTCTATCTCAGGGTGATTAGTAACATACCTTTGGACCTGTGAAAGACTGACCCGAGTAACGTGTTAGGTTCGCTCAAGATGCATTTTTACATATTTCATGACTAACTTGGAGATTAAATAGTTTATATATATATATAATTTTATAAATAGAAGATAAATTTATTTATTTGGGTTCCTCAATAAGTTGTTTAATATTAACTCAGGAAGTCTGAGTAGTGAGTCAGATTAAATACAAATTTTCAAAATCCATGTAAGTATAAGGTAAAGTTTCTAAATACTATAAAGGATTAAAATAATTCAATGTATGACTAATCATTAGTTCTGGTTGGATGGTTTCACCATAAAGAAATAGTTCACAATAAAAATACCTTATATATAAATGGTAAAATAGGAATTTTAATAATGTCATGCAATAGTGGAAGTTTATATGAAATTATAAAGAGATATAGAATTGTAAATATTATTTTGGGAGTTATAGAGGTGTTTTGGATTTCACAGTAATTAATGGATGAACTAAAATAAGGATTTGATTTTTTGAAATGGTCATATAGGAAATCCAAGTGTGTTATAGTTTTTTTATATGAATCATGGAGGACTGTAATGGGTGTTTTGTAATATGAGGAGGTTTATATATATGATTAACTATAATATAGTGGAATTATAGTATTCTATATTGAAAGGAATTTAAATAATCAATTTTTTGTAAGTATTGGAAATGGGTTGAAAAATTTGTAAGATTTCATTTCATAAGAATTTTTATATAGAATTGGGCTATGTCATAATCAAGAAATGTTTATTTCATGGTTTATAATGATAAGTTAAAATTAAAATCATGAAAGTTATGAGATTATTGATTGATAGAGATGACCGTGATGTTTCATTTGAAAGTCAACTTTTTTTATAGTTAAAAATTGGAATTACAAGTAGTGTATATATCATCATAAACATGTACATTTTATAGTGAATGTTAATCTACAAAATTAAATTATATTTGATGGAATTCAAAACTAGGAGAATTAAAGAAATATTTTTAGGTTTAACTTAATATTTATAAAAAAATATTACTAAACAAATTCATGTGGGACACTCATAAAGATGTTGTAACATGATATGGATGATTTTTTATTAAAAACATCAATTGAAGGGTTGGAATCTTTGAAGCCATTATATAAACTACTATTATAGTTTCTAGAATATTTTATGATTAAGGGATATATTTGGATTTTTATAGAAATAGATATAGGTGGGAAAATGGTTTATATTTGGTTTAGATAATGGAGGAATAATAGGGAATGATTTATTGATCTATATTTGAGTTATGAAATTATAATTGAATTGAAAACATCATTGATAATTCAAATTCTTAATGTACAAGGAAGATAAAAAATAATAATTCATGGGTAGAATTATTCTTCATCTAATGGTATTATTGTTGTTGTGATTTTATGAAGGACATCAATCTAGATCACTCATTGAGGATTAGGTCTCATCTATATTTAGATATGTAGAAGTACAATGTAGTGGTGTTCAATATCTTATCATATCTAGAATTGATGTTACAAGATATTTCAATTGTATATATTTAACATGAATAGATCATAACATATTAAAAAATTATTAATCCTTCTTTGAAATTTTGTAATGAATTGTTATAAGGTAAAGTGATCCTTGGGAGTGTAGTGAGAAAGGCATAATGTTTTTAAATATAAGGATAATGTTTTTGGAGTTACCATGGCTGAATTTCTATCCCCCAAATAGTGAGTTATAATGGATTTTGCTACATTGAAATATAAATGTGTGTATGATACATATATGAAGCCTAATTTGGGTGAAATAAGTAAATATCTCTATATATTGTCTTCCTTAATTTAATTATTTGTGATTTTATTCGATACACCGTGATAATGGAGAAATAGATTGAAAAATGTTTCATCTTATGAGGGAATATGATTCATAATAGTGGGGGTTTCAAAAAGAAAATTTTAAATTTCATAGAACCATAATCCACCCTCTTAAGGTTCATTAGGATAATCATCATAACCTTATGGTCTCAACATAATAGTAGCATAATCGTTAGAATAATAATCTATCCATTAAAATAGTAAAATTACCATTAGAAAAGTGACATAGTTTTTTTGAATAATAAAATGACTTATAAATAATATTTTCCATGAAGAAAATAACTAAATAAAATTATTAATATATTATATTATTTATATTTAGATTGGGGTACTCAAAGAAAGTGAAAGTATATCATTATTAAAAAGTCTATTTAAAATAATTTTTTAAAAACAATAATTTTTATTTATATATTTAAATATTAAACATATATAAGTTTGAAATTTATTTTGATAAAATTAATTTAATTTATTATATCTTTATGTTGAAATTTTACAATAATGATTCTTTATATGTTTTTTTAAAAAACTATAAAATTTAATGTGAATAGTAAAACTACAAATTCTCAAATACAATACTTTTTATCTTATTATATTAATGTAATAAATCCAATATAATTATAAATGGTTTATTAAACTCAAAATTTGTGAAATAATATGAATAATTTATTTAAAAAAAACATTTTTGAAACCTAAAAAGGTTATATTTCGAGACTAAAAATGTAAAGTATTCCATTACAATACCATATTTCATTTTTTATATTCTCTATTTCTTATAAACTAATTAATTTTGTGGTTTAATAATTTAGATGTTATAAAAATTCTATTTTTAATTAAATATTAATCATACTCCCAAATAATACCACTATTTCATGTTTTTGTCATAGAATAGTATTTTATTCTCACTTTTAACTAAAAATACACCCCCTTTATGAATAAATAACCCCTATCACCCCCTTGTAATGTCACATCACAAATAAATTCCATTTATTAGTCATTTCCCAATTCTCACCCCTTAATACACCTAGAATATTTATAGATATGCTGGTCTCACGCCACTACATTCCCTTAAGGCCATAGTGTCATAGAAAATGATTAAGGGTTAAATAAGTGGTGAATCTTGTATCATCTTCATTTCATTTTTCTCTTTTTATATTCTTATTATATATTCATTTTTGAACATTAATAAACTAAATAATTATTAATTATATAGTAGAATAATTTTTTTATAACATATTTTAATTATTATAGACTTTATTATATATATATATATATATTCTCTCTTGTCTTTAACAAATCACATTTATTGAAAGTTTACTCTTTATGAGGATGTTGTCAATTTTTTATTTATCACTCCCTTAATAGACAAATAAGGTAACATATATAGAATATATATATGTAATTTTATTGAATAATATTCTTTTATATGTAATTTTTCTAATTAATAAATGAAAAGTATTAAAACTGTAATAATTAAAAAAATGGAGTAATTATAATAAATATATCATTAAGGAACTTTATAATTAATGAAAAAAATATAAATAAATCCTAATGGCCTTAAATGATCAACAATAACATTAATTAATGAAATAAAATTCAAGATTAATATTTTAATAAGCATAATTTGGTTATATGAGAGATTAAATAGGACAAAAAATGGGACCTAAGGTAAGGGGACTCCCAAATTCAATCCTTTTATTTTGGGTTTATCCTAAAATTCTCTCTCTTATCCCTATTCTTCTTTTGAATTATCACTAAATCCCTTAAAATTCATTTTATTTCATTTTAATTATTTCTTATAGGGATGTGAATATTTGTTTTGTTCGAAATGAATTCTGGGTCACCTCTAAAGATGTTGATAAAGTCATTATATTATAAATCTCTCATTGATCCTTACTATATTGTTTATTATTCTCTCCAAGTCATATACTTATTCATTATACCAATTAATTTATAAAATAAAGTTTCCTCTTTTTCATTTGGGATCCTCCAAATTTTTTCATTATCATATGATTTTCAAAATTATTATGAAATTCATTCTTTTCTCATGGTTTTATTTCATGTTTCTGATTGATGTATATTTATATTCATTATGGTATGCATGATTATGTACATAATATGTTGGTACATGAGCTCATATAATTATATATATCATGACCAGTATTTCATAAAAAAATACGACATATTAATATAAAACATATATGTTACATATTAATATGATCCATTATAGAATAAAAATGGTTTATTTTCTTTGGAAACATAGATACATAAACAACTAGTACATAAATGATCTACATCATTTCTCATTTATTTATTCATCACTAGTGAACTTAATAGATAAAACATCCATACAACATTAATATAAAACCTATAAAATGGAATTATAAGAAAGAGTGAGCTCAGATTCTTA
The DNA here is from genome assembly GCA_963277665.1 of Viscum album. Lineage (NCBI taxonomy): Eukaryota > Viridiplantae > Streptophyta > Magnoliopsida > Santalales > Viscaceae > Viscum > Viscum album. The sequence goes on from OY728123.1 coordinate 871,250,734, forward strand.
GTACAGATAAACATAAGAGAAATCAATTAATTATCATATGTGAACATAAGAGAAGCATAAGGGCATAATAACATAAGGAAAACCTTATAAAATCAAACCCATAAATTTATATATCATAATCATAATACATGGTATAATATATTATTAATTTAAATATATAATACATAAGATTGGGGACTCATAAATGATCAATCATGAGAAATAAATTCCTATTATAAGAATAATACATAAGTTTATTGAATGCACATAAGAATCAAAAATAATTTTCATAGTCAAGGATCACTACCAATACTATCACAAAGGATTGGGTTCACTCCCCATCAATCATTTACTTAGTCATGGTTTAATCCCAAGACTACCTTATGGGTCAAAGTCCCTAACTAAACTAGGTTCATTGCTAATTTTAGTCAATATTATCTCATGAGATATCCTTATTTACTAAATGAATCAAAGGGGTATATGATTACATACCCACCCATAACATAATGAAACCATATATATGTATTCCACAAGATAATGAAATATTCATCAAATCATCAAATCATAAATTGTTGAAAGGATACATGCTTGATAATAATTTTATCATCATAATCATAAATAATCCATGGATATAATAATAATGGTAATGTTGGATCATACCTCAAGTAAATCCTAATAAACCTCAAATGATGTTGTTATAGATAAAAATCATTTTAAAATTTCACTAGAATATTTATTTATAAAAATACCCTTCATATTTTAAATCACATATTTATAATCTAAAAGTATCTAAAATATTATGGGAAACATTTTATTTCTCGGGGAAAAAATAAAATTTATAAAGGAAGATTAAAAAAATGAGTATTTATAGTGGTGAGGGAATCCATTCATGTGGTGTATGTTAAAAAAAATTCCTTTCACTTTTTTAGAAAAATCTCAAAAGTAACATGTTTGGAAAATGATATGAATGATTCATCTGATCCTTATTAAATAAAGAAAAATACATTAAAAATGAATTGAAATAGTAAATGGATTATTGTAAAAATAATCTTGAAAAAGGATTAAATAAAAATATAGACAATGATCAAATTATACCCAACTAAATGGATTAAAAAATTTTGTTTTCTTTAAAAACAATCTTTTGGTATTTTGAGTACTTATATAGATGAAATTGAAATAAAACCTGAAATTTCCTAAAATAGCACGAGGAGAGTAAAATCAATCAGATTTGGTAGAGATAGATCATAAAATTTAATCAATATAAAATATAAGCATATTAAATCCTAGTATAAATGAGATTCTTATATTAAAATATTACCTCACTCTTATCTTTTTTTGTAAGATCTCTAGAGTCCTCTTCTTTGAGAGACCATATTTGGAATACACCTTAATGCCAAAAGGATTGGTCTTAGGAGAAACCTGAATCTATATGATAAATGGAATTATTATAGTTTTTTTGGGAGTATGTATTTTATGATCCATAAGGATTAGGAGGTGTGAATAAGAGAGTGGAAGTGGTTCCCTTTTATAAGTGACTAGAGGGACACATATGGAATTTCTTAAAATATTTTAATGATATAAGGTAAATTTCTTTAGAAAGTTTATCCAAATAGATAGGGATTAAAATATAGGAAAATATTAGGTTGAAATATCTGCAAAAAATAATAATTTGATATTATTTTATGTAAATACTACCCTTATATCTTGGTTTAACCTCCACCTCACCCCTTGGTGAATCCATTTTAATCTTAACTGTGGTAACAAAATTTTATTGTTTTTACTATTCACTAGGGTTAAAAATTATGTTCACCATATTACATTATATTAATTATAATAATTCCAATTATAGAATAAATTTTAATAGATAATTTTTAAATAATTTCAAGAATTTAATTTTAAATAAGTGTGCAACTCGTAATGGAAACCCATTTTAGAATAATGCATTATTAATCCAAAGAAAAAATTTACTTACATTTATTTCATTGTGAAGACAATAAAACTAATATTAAAATATATTATTGAATATATAATATAAATATTTAATTAAAACAATTAATAAATTTATTTTAATTTAATTTATTAAAATAATAACACATTTCACATATAAGAATTATTTTTTTGAAGTGTTTTTAAGAAAAAATGATCTTATATCAAAATAAATTATAATGATTACTCTTAAGTAATTTACTATATTTAATTTAATTAAATTATACTTATTTTTATTTAATTTAAAATTCAAAACATAATTATATTTTTAATTTAAAATAAATTATAGTTATTAGAAAAAAATATGGTTTTACCTATTGACTGAAAATTAAATTTAAAAAAAATAAAAATTTTCCACTATGATAATATTGACATGATGAATTAAAAAATGATATTTATTTACTAAAATAAAATTCCCAAAAAATTTAAAACTAATTATAATTCTCTCATGTAATATGCGATAAACTTCATTTTTTAAGAAAACATATTTTTTAAGAGTAGTTTTTTTAATACAAATTGAGTAAATATTTATTGTGAATTAAAAAAATAATTTTCATTATTTAAAAAATTACCCAAATTTTTTAAAATGTTGTTATTTTTATTAATACCTAGGAATTTAACATCTAGGTTATAATGGTTTACTATATCATGCTTCATTTAGATTGGGGGCAGTGTGTAACGAAAACTATCAAATACATATTGTTTGATACATATAAAATATTGTGGTGTTACATCCTATCGCCATTAAAATTATTTTTTCCACAAAATATCATTCACATTATAAATAATAAATGAGTATATTTCTAATTCATCACATTTTTAGGTTCCCAAATAGCTACATTAAATATCTTATTTATCCAAAAACATTAACTTCTTGAGTAGTTTTTTTATGTAGAAATTTATCACTATGATCCAATAGTTCTACTTGTTGCTTTTTATAGTAATGATCCTAATCTAGATATATAACCTATTATTTTTCTACCTATTAATGATCAGGCATGTACTTCCTCAGGATAGATACATGGAACATATCATTAACATTAGAGAGGTTTTGGGGAGTGCCAAGTGATAAGGTACAATCCCTACTAAACCAAGAATCTCAATGGGAATAATATAACATGGCCCTAATTTACTTTCTTTCAAAATATAAATACCCTCTTAAATTCTTAAATTCATAGTAAAACCATCTCACTAACTTTGAATTCTAGTTCTCACTAAAAATATTCACCATAACCCTTCTGTCAACTTTGAGATGCCTCGATGTGCTGCTAAATTGTTCTAACCCTCTCTACTATTTCCTCATCTAGAATAAGTCCTAAAATAGTTATTCACCAAAATTCATCCTATCATATTTGAGTTCATCATTTCTTTCCATATAGGTCTTTAATATAATCCATTAGGATTCTCATGCGAAAGTTATTGTTTGAAGAAATATTGACTAGAGTAAATGTTAATCCCAACCACCATTGAAATTTTGAGAACATAACATCAACGTTTACTCTATAGTTTGGATGGTCCCCTAAGAAGGACCATCTATATGAGCATGATAATATGTACTAAAACAAAACTCCTTATATAGAGAGTATTGAGGACTTCTTTAGAACTTCAAGGAAAACCTTGGATCCCTATTAGATACAATAAAATGTAGTAGCCCATGTAACCTTACCACATAATTAATGCATGTCTATTAAATTTAATAAAGAGAGAAATATTATATGATAAAAATTAAGTGAAATAAATTTATAATGTAATTTACTAAAACCCAAATAAAATTATAACTTTTATATGTTTTTGGGAGTTTGATAATGAAATCCATGCTGATGTTTTCCCATTACCATTCTAGTATGGGTAATGGATGTAAAAATACCTTGTAATTCTCTCTCTTAGTCTAAACATGATAAAAGACCATAAAATAAGATATATAAATTAACATATTCCTTTTTAGGTTGCCGCACCGGAAAAACTCTTTCAGATCTCTTTTAATATTTTTACATCTAAGATGAAATGAGAATGATGAGTTATGAGACTCTTAAAATTAATCATTTTTCAGTTATGTCATTGACAATATATATACTAATTTATTGAACCTTATAATTAAATTGAAATCATGTTTTTAATCAATAAAATTAGTCACCATATATTTTAGCTATACATCCTCCTTCTACGCCACATTAATCATTATATGTACTGATGGTTGAACACACATTTGATCCAGATAATATTTTACTTGTTCCGTAAACATTTCAAGGTACATACATTGAAAGTCCATATATAATGGATTTTTTTGATATTTTTTATATATAATCTAGCATTATCATTTTGAATGAATGAAATAGGCACCTTTTTCACTTTCATTGTGTGGTAATGTATTGAGAAATTGTAATCTTTAGTCAACTCCTACCACCATCTTTCAAAAAGGATCAACTCTTTTTGGGTGAATATATAAATTAATGTTTTATGATCCATATATATGTCACATCATTCCCCATAGAGATAATTCCTTCATATATTTAATTCAATTATTACCATTATTAACTCCAAACCATGAGTCAGGTAATTTTTTTCATGAATATCCAATTATTTTGTGGTATAAGTTATCATCATATAATTTGGCATAAGAAAACTCCACAACTGATTTCTCAATTAATCACTATAAATAAAAAAACCTTCTCCACTTTTGGGTAGTATAAGAACAGATGCACTGACCAACTTTATCTTCAGTTCCTTGATACTTTATTCACATTCATAAATCCATAGTAACTTAACACCCTTCTGAGTTAACATGTTAATTGTTTTTTATAGTCATGTTAAATACTCTACAAAGCATTTATAATTTCAAACAAATACATTAAAACTATATTTATCATTCACTATGGTTGGTATAGTCCAATTTTCAATATCTTTAGTGTTTGGAAGATCCATTAGTATACCCTCACCTGAGATTAAAGGATAAAAAATTGAATATTTTTGTAGAAAAAAATCATATGTGGGAAATTTTGTATGCATACTCCCCTTCATTATGGTCTTTAGTACAATCTTCAAGTGATATTCATGATCTGACATTCTCTTATAATATATAATAATATCATTAATATATACAACCACCAACTAATCAAGGTAATCTCTAAAGACCCTATTTCTTAAATGTATGAAGACACTGAGGGATTTAGTAAGACCAAATCACATAACTATAAATTCATAGTGTCTATACATCGATCAAAAGGATGTCTTAGGTATGTCTTCAAACTTGGAACTTAATTAATTGTATCCAAATTTAAGATCAATCATAGGAAAATTTTAATCTCTTCATAATTTATTGAAAAAGTCATCAATATAGGGAAGAGGGTTTTTATTAACAATAATTATCTTTTCATCTTCTAGATAATCAGTATATTGTTTTATTGATCGAGATTTCTTCTTAAAAAAGAACATATGAACCTTATGGATATGAAATTGTACAAGTAAATTATTTATCAAAAATCTTCTAGAGTTTCTTATTCAACAATAATAACTTAATCTGGGTCACTGTATATAAAGTTTTTAAAATATTGGTTTCACTAGGTATGATTTCTATTGAAAATTTTAATTCAAAATTCATAAGATGACTAGGTAAATCTTTAAGAAATGCATAAAAATAATCTTATACAATAATAATATATTATATGTTAATCTTATACCCAACCATTTGAGATAAATACCCCATTTTAATAGGAATCAATACCCATTTGATGGATGTAATTTCCATTGTAAGTTCTTATTAATCCTCACACTGATTGAAAATCATAGTTTAGTTCAGAATATCATTTTTTTACTTCCCTTTCATGGAAATTGATGTGATATTCATATAAATTAATTCAATATATACCCAAAATCACATGAATTATTCTAAAAGTAAGAGTTACGAGATTTATAGGGAGCGCATTCCAACACAATTTAATTTATGTAGATTTATAGACTTGATATGAGTTAGTCATACCATTAAGTTTTTTACTACTATTTTAACATTTATTTATTATGGTGGTAATGTGATAACCTTAAAATATTCTTTAGATATAGTAGGGCGGTTAGAATTGGAATAAAATAAAACATTGGAAGTTATAGAGTGGATGATAAGTGTACCTTTCCAAACATTATCCTCACACCCTACATCAGTAATAGTGATGACATGATATTTCCCTTTCTCTCTATGATTAAGATTTTTTAGATATCAATAATAACCATTATCCCTTGGTTTTGAGAACAGGTTAGCATATTTTCTATACTCTTATCAATTATAGCATTGGAGTATGGGAGTTTCATTCTACAGAGGTTTATCTCTATTTTAATCCTTTGATAACATATTTACATTGAATTAGAATTCTATTTACCAATGGAATTATTTTTCAAAAATAAAACATTTATGATTTCCCTGAAGATAATTCCCTCTAGGACTCTTTCCACCCTTCTGACATAAAGGAAAAATATTCTTCCTTCTTCTATAGTTTTGGTTATTATAATTTTCATTTTAATTACATCATTATTTTCATATAAAAACCTTGATATTTATTTGTGACTCTCTTATAAATTTCCACCTTGATAGGATATAAAATGATTTCATCATAACTATTGTTGTTATTTATGGATTATTCCTTTTAGAGACTTGGTTTTAAAGCATTGAATAATTGATCAATATTATTTTCTGGTTCAATAATAATACCATAATTTTACATGCAATCCTTGCAAATTTTCATCATAGATGCCAATGGATTCATTTTACTTCTTCTTAGTATCAATGGATTCATACTCCATCTTCGTATTAAGAAATAGGTGAAAATAGTTATTGTAAAATAAACTATTAAACCCATACCACTACATAGAGTCCATTTATTCTTATTGAAACATAATCCTGATAAGAGTACACCATTGATTTACTTCAAATTTCAAATGAAACAAATAAGACAAACTTTTATTATTCTATGAACTAGAAAATATAAAATATCTTTTTCAGTGGTACTAATACATTTCTCAGTACTTAGTGGATCATAAGACCCACAAAAATATGGTGCATGATCCCTTGTAATAGATGGAATAGTATGTCATTCCTTCTTTTTCTCATTTGGAATCTCAACATGATTCAGGGATTGAGAAAGATTCATAAGATTAGTAACATACATTTCATTCCATCTAACATGAAATCCATTTTATAGGGGTATAATCAATTCATTATCCATAACATTTTTTGCTTAACATGATTCCTTATATTTCCTTACATTAGATAAAACCAAAAATCATAGTAGGAGCAATAATAATAATAGTAGGAAATAATATAACCATGAAAACCATTAATAGGATGTCTAAATCATGACCCCTGTTTTTAATCTATGACATCTTAGGTTTATCCTAGGTCATATATGGTCATTATATATTCAAATACATAAAAATATATCTTAAAGAAAATATAAATTATCAAAATAATATCCCCTAATAGTGTCAAATCTTTTTCATGGTAATGAAATATTCATGATGTACCCAAATGAGGGCAGAAATATACTCAATGATATCGTTTTGGGGTTATCACCATTTAATTCATATATTATAAAACCTTTTAGTTTCCAAACATTGATATATTTTATTAGGGATACTATAATCATTTATTTACCATAAAATATGATGTTCTCACATACTTAATCCTATCATAAGGGTTCTTACTAAAGTTTCCTCATCTTAGTTTCTAAAATTTAATAAATATTTATCTGATACAAACTATAGGGCCCCATAATTTTCATATATAAGTACTACATCTTATTAATATAAATATCCATTACATATGAACATGTATGACACAGGAATCATAAAGGTTTAATTTCATTGAAAAAAATATAAATAAAAAATGGTAGAAAAATGTTTTACATCACTTCTAATTTAGTTCTTCTCAATTAAAACCCTTATTAGACATAACATACTAAAAAACATCTCCATAAACTAGGGAATGGAAACATAGGAAAGGGTGAGCTCAAATGATCTATAAGGTTAAATATATGAGATATCCACAAATGACCATATGTAAGTATAATATAACCATAAGGGTATGAGAGCATGTGATAAATAGTTGAAAATATTACCCATAATTTATTTTCCATAATCATGAAGCACTTAAAAATGTTTTATTAATCAAAATATGTAATTTATAAGAGTATGGAATCATCAATAATCAATCATGAGAAATGAAAACATATTATGATCATAAGAAATATTTTTTGTCATGAACATTAACATAGAAAATCATTTCTATAGTGAACGATCACAAAAAAGAATATCATAGTGGATTGGGTTCACTCCAATTTTTATAATTTCCTTAGTCAAGATTCACTCCAAAAAATAACTTATTGGGAAATATCCCTTACTGAACTGGGTTCAATCCCCATTCTAGTCTTTATTATCTCATGATATATCCTTCTTTACCCAAAGTACTATAGGAATATATAATTCCAAGCCCATACATATCATAATTAAATCCACACATATGTGGGCCACAACATCAAAAAAATCTCATCATATTATCAAATCATAAACTGTAGAAAGGCTGCAGATTTTATTGAAGTTTAATTATTATAATAATAAATGATATAGAGAAGAAATAAATATTGTAGAATTTGACCATACCCCTATTAAATCTTAAGAAACATAAAAATATTATTTTATAGATAAAAATACCTATAAATATCACTAGAACATTTTTTTAGGATAATACCATTTTTTATCTGAAATAACGGAATTATAATCTAACAATTTCCAATATATTAAGGAAATAATTGTATTTCTGAAGAAAAAAATGGAATTTTATAAATAATTTTTTTATGAAATGATTATTCATGATCGGGGGATCCATTCATTCAGTGTATGTTTAAATAAATATTCGTTTCAAATTTTCAATAAAAAGATAAAAGTACCACAATGGAAAAATTATAAAATGGATCCATTAAAAACTTGGTATGTAATGAAAAATAAAGTCAAAAATGATTTTATATAATATTTGTAGAATAGTAAAAAAATGGAAACTTTTTAAAGGAAAATGTGTACATGGAAGAGAATATTCCCCATTGTAGGTAAAATACAATCTCTGTTATTCTTAAAAACATTCTTTCAGCCTCTTGATTACAAAATCAGAAGAAAATGAAAGGAAAAATGAAATCACCAAAAATTACAATATAAGAATAAAATAAATATGATTTTGGATATATCAACCATCAAATTTCATCATATGAAAATTTAATCACAAATAGTCCTAATAAAAATGATATTATATCATAAAACTCTTAACATAAGTTTTTCTCTCTTTATAATCACCCTAACCTCCTCTATTTAGAGATACATAATTTGGATAAGAAATTATTCCTTTATGGATTGGTTTTAAAAGAAAACTAGAAGATCTAGGATGAAGGTAAGGGTTAAAGGGATGTTTTGGAGTTCGTATTTTTGTTGATATAGGACTAATGTTGTGTGAGTAATGGAGGAGAATATGATCCATTTAATAAATTTGGGGGTGGAAACAGAAGTAATTTCGTGAAATATTTCAATGATATAAGATCAATTTCAGGGGAAAGTGTCTTAAAATGGAAATTCATCCTGAGTTAGTATAATATAAGTTTAACATACCTTTATATAGTAATAATTAGATAGTTTTGGGTAGAAATACTACACTTATATCTTGGTTTAACCCCTTAGTAAACTCATTTTAACCTTAACCATGGTAAGAAAATTTTACTTTTTTAATATAAACAATGACAAAAAGAATCCCTATAATATATTATATTAATTAAAATAGAAAAACATAAGGAGTACAATTTACAAGATACAATTTTTATAAGCTATAGAATTTCATTTATTTAAGAAAGAGGCCTTTAAGGAAAACCAGTTTTTGAAAAATTAAAATTTAATAATAAAACAAAATTTAAATACATTCCTATCCAATTGAAAGTAATTATTGTTTTAAAAAAATATACTATTGAATATATAATATATAAATTTCATTAAAAATATTAATAATTAGTGATTAATTTAATTTATTAATATAAAAACACATTTGGTATATATATATTTTATAAAAATGTGTTTTTAATCCCAAAAATGAACTTATATCATAACCATGTATAATAAATATTATTAATTAATTAATTATTTTATTTATAATTATGTAACTACAAGATTTAATTCAAAACCAAAGGGTAATTTTATTGAAAATAAACGATATCTTTTACAAAAAATGATATTTTTCAATATTCATTAAAAAATATTATAAGATAATTCATAAAAAATTACCATAAGATAATAATTACATGTTGATTTTAAAAATAATACTCATATCATAAAATAAAATTTATAAAAATTTTATAAATTAATTATATTGTTATTGATAAAAAATGTGATGAAAACCATTTTGTAATAAAATTTATTCTTGAAGCGTAAAATGACTTTAATGAAAATTGTGCACTTAATTGTTATAAATTAATCATTACGTTTGAGTTATAAAAACATTCCTACATATTTTTTATAAATTTTTTATTACTATTAATACTTGTAAATTGAATTTCTATGTTATAAGTTTTTACTATATCACAGTTCAAATAGACTTAGGGTTGTGTGTAAGGAATCTAATAGAATACTTCAAGTTTAATACACTTAAAATCATGGGGTGTTAAAATATATCCATCTAGTTAATTGGGTAAATTATTATATCTAATAATATCATTATACATAAGTACAAGTCAATTGTCATTTTTTATAATAATATTTATTAACATAATGGTGTTAGGTATGATAAAGTGAGGAAAGGTGGTCTAGAAGTGGGTGAATAGACCAAAATTTTTTCTAAAGAGTTAAATAAAATCTTTCATTTAATTATAATATTCATTATCACTGGCATTCAATAATTAATAAATAAAATTAAATAAAATAAATATTTATGGTACTTCTTGCAATTATTTAGTCCAATATGGACCTAGTATTCTCATACTCCTCCCTACTAATTTAGAGGCATGTATTTAATTAGTTAATTTTTAGGGGAATCAAAACCATGTTACAACCTAATTTTTCAAATTGAAGTATATTCTAGACACCATACTTTTATGGGGATTCAAAACCTATTATAATAACTATCATTAGAATTTAGGATTCACAAAATAAAGAGAGAGAATAATTTTTTTTATAACAACATAAAATTATTATTTAGGAATATGGGAGAGAAATCATAAAGAATTAATACATAGTTTCACAAAATTATAAAGAATAAATTTGTAAATAATATCTAAACATAGGAATTATATCATGAGTAGTGAATCAATACATCTTATCAAGGTATTTGTAGTAATATTTGAATACATTCTAGTTCCCCTTGAGACATCATCCAGTATATGATAATTTGTTTTCATGTGATCACGAAATCACATAGAATTTTATGGTTTGAAAGATAACATTGAAAGTGTATCATATCATCTAAGTATTATGGTATTTTTTATCATGTATCATAACACCTATAATGAGTCTTGATCCCTTGAAACAAGGCTAAACTATAACAAAATAGTATTTAAGAAATCTGTTAGATAATTAAAAATTATAGGGTAGATTGATAATGTTATGGATATTATCACTCCAAAATAATTTTTTATATTCAAAAATAATGTATAATTTTATAACAACCTTGCTTAGAGCACTCTATGAGAAGTAACCAAACCGTTTTTCCATATGACATCAGGAAAGCCTTCCTAAATTCCAGAGGCTCCCAACTACTACTAGGGGTCTAAGGAGGTATCTTGGGGAGGATATAATCCATATATCAAAGTTCAAAATAGAATAAAAAAAATTATAAATATCATCCATCATGAATAAACTATAAGTGGGAGTAGATAAATATAAGCAATGATATAATAAATGAAATGTATTAAACACCCAATAGTTATTCCTTACATATAACTGACCACCTATTTAGCAGATCACATATATATAACTAAAAACAGAAGAATAAAATATGTTGTCTCTATGACTATAATGATTCATATCACATCACATTCTCCTGACACTATTCAATATATCTACTTAAATTTCAAATATCTAAGCCATGGTACAGAGCCCTACCTATACCTAAGAAACCATGTGAGTGTTTATTGGGTATCCATGTGCAATAGGGGCCTGAGTAGGGTGTGAGTATAAATATTAGTAGGTAACCACAAATATTGTTCTGTATGAATATAAAAATGACATGATATGTTCATGTGACATTATTAACAAAAAAAATTAAATAAAATATTGAACATAGATGAATAAATAATTAATTAAACCACTAAAATATAAACTTCAAATCAATACCAGAGTGTCTTTGAGCACATTATAATGGTTGTGCCTCCACAGTATCAACACTACCCTATAGGTGTACACATATAATCTAGCTTAATCCTAATAACTATTTATGTTCCACAAATCTACAACCCTTACTGACCATAACTTCTTTGACCAGTGTTAGTGTGTCTCTGTCCATAGGAATCCCCTTAGGGGAACCTATGTTCACTCACCATGTATCCTGTTATCACACCTCTATCATGAAGACTATCAGACTGTGGGTTGTCACCTGGAATCCCATATCATAAATACCTAAGTGTAGACCCCACAATTTTACCTTGGAATACTCGATGTTAAGCTGACATCTGATTCATATGGTGAGGAGGCCATAAGAAATCCTAAGCATCCATGCAGGAATAATTCCTATGTAGCCTTGGTAATTGAATGGAATACCCACCTCGATCCCAATATCAATAAACTAGGAATTTAATATACTTTGGTACCAATAATGGTGCAACCAAAAATTCTATGGGGTATCCTAGGAACAAACTTAGATGATTCAAATATCACCCTCAGGACATCCAACATTCTTTCTTAAGGATATTCTCCCACCCATTACCTTATACATCCATTTGAATTCCCATGGTCAAAAACATTCATAGTTGTCTAATGGTATTGGAATTATAATCCCATTCTTAACAAGAATACACAATGGTCTCACTATAATAATGCAATCCTGGAAATCATTGGAATTACATTATAAATGAAAACAAATATTCTCTAATGTTAGATCCCATGTACCATCTTTAGGAATCCACTAATGCCTCTCCTATATCATTGTAAGCTATCTATACTAGGGGGGTACAATTATGTAAGACACACACACACCTCACACAAAGGCCCAAAGGAAGGTCATAATGCCCCAACTGGGATTGCGTACAACTCAAGACTTATTTATTTTATATGGATGTGAAGAAGGCCTAGTGGGTATGAAAACGATTACATTGACCAAAGGACCATTAAATGACCTAAATACATAGTAAAAAATCATACCTATATCATCTTTCCTAAATCACTATACTGGCATTATAAATACATTACTTCTTACCAGCAATTTTCTATCATCAATGCTTGTATTCATCAGGCCAACATTACTACCTGTATAATAAATCCAAAAATTATATTTCTAAATTTTTATCCATGGTCTATTGGATGTAGGATTATGAGGTTTACCACTATAGAACCTCCACAACTACTATATCTAGACAGGGCATATGATCCTAATATATTGTGAGGCAAAATCTTAACATATTGAGCATCTCAGAGTTTCATCATCCACATTAATTGATTCATGGATATCCCAAGAAATCACATATTAGAACCCAGCTCAATGACTAATTTTTATGTTCCTTGGAAAATAACCTCTCATCTTTAATAAACATAAATAAATATAAAACCATATTTTATAAGTAGGGAATTCCAAACACCCATTCATGACACATTTATCATGACCCTATCAAGCTTCCTCATCAGTTTGGAGTCTAGGGTGATAACTAAAACCATCTCTATCCATATCCAAACACAATCGCACAACGAGGTTTTATTACCAAGTTATCCCTCAGGGTCCCCTATGTCATAGTATACTAGAGGCACCCACACGTGGGTCCTTGATCTTCACCGGGTCTTCGGATAACACCAAAAACTCTAGGGATGTCATGTCCCATGAAATCATCAATAAGGTATCATGGTCTTGCCATCTACATGGGGTTCTCTACATAGGTAATATTCGAAAATATAGACCATGACCCATTTTAGTTTACAAGGTCTCCCAAATCAATCCACTCACACAACCTATCATTCATTACTTATATTATATCTACATAGTGTGAGAATTTCTAGAGTTTCCACACATGGCTTATTCAAGCAATGTGTGACTCAGTCATCACTCACAACTACTTGGGTGCACAATTTCATAAAGTGTGGGACAATAAGATATGATACATCATTTTTTTTCAAAAGGACACCCCTAAAGGGGGTCAATGATTCTAAATTCAAGTCTATTCCCTCAACAGTTAAAGTATCATACCTCTTCCCTAGGGACAACATGGCCTTACCTCTTATTCATTATGTTGAAAATTTCAATTAATTTCTCATTACAAATTTAAAAATTTATATCAATTTAAATACCCCAATTATATAGTATCGTACTGAAACCCAAGGATATTATTCACATCACATTCCATATATTGAAAAAAGATACCTTAAATATATTATATGAGACCACTTACCTCATCCATGATGATTTCTATTTTAAATTTCACAGTTGGACCTCCCTCGCTGAGACCCGTCCAAATACACTCATTCATGGAACATCGTCATGAGGCCCTATGTTACATAATGATACATTTTATTTAATAATTTATAATCATTTTTATTTAATTAAGAAATTTATAATTAATTAAAATTTTAATTTAAAATAGAAGTAATAGATGAAAATGTCATGGTCCGTCCTGCTGAACCAGAACTAAAACCAAAATCTCACCAATAACTGGTGGTGAATTCTTCTCCTTGTTTTGAGAAAATACCTAATATTTCCTGATAAATAAATTTTGAAAATAATTTAATTTAATATGGATTGTATAGAAAAAACATCAAAAAACACATCTCTTAGAAGTAGCAGATGTTGATATACTGGTCGAATCTTGGGACGTCCTTATCTTAGAAGGAAATAAAATGCTATCATTCTCATCCAATTCCACCATATTCTAGTGAATTAGAATTCAATATCTTTTAAAAATAATTAAAAATTATAGTGGAAGGAATATAAGAAGAAATGAAACCATTTGAGGTTTTATCATACATTTAATCACAACAAAAACAATTCAAAAGAAATGTAAAATAAAGAGGAAACAAGGTGGTAGAAGGAGGGGTTGGAACCCTCCAATGTAGAAAAATAGGTACAAATGAGGGGGTCCCCCCTAAGACCCCATAGGGGGAAATTTAGTAAATTTACCCCTAAAACCTCCATCAGATAGCGACTCTAGGTCCACTATCAAGCCACTGGCACAAGGATCATCCAGTGTTGGACAACAAGATTGATGAAGAGCATTGAAATTGAAATAAGATATTTCCCATAGAAATAGTTAGCTGGTGTCAAGATATCAGCTAACTGGTGGCTATAGGCTATAACCACCTGGATGCCCACCACCTTGAGCTTCCTGATAAGCTTCTCATACCCTTTGGGATACATCATGATCCCCCAATACTTATCCAAAAACACCTATATACTGTTCTAAAACTCTAAAAATTATTCTAAATAATATTTACCAAAAATAACCCAACCACTAAATTGAAAATTAAAATTCATGTTGAAATTATTACATCGATATAGATACAAGGCATTAGAAACTCCCCACCATAACACTTATCATATACAATAATTCTCATTTAGAATCCCATCATCAGTCCAGACCTACCTCGGCTTCCAAATCCCATTATAAAAACCTTTTTCTACACTTGAATTCTCAATGCATGCCTAAATTGAATCTCTTACATCAGGTGTTCAAAATATAAAATCTTGAGACACTCCTTGATTTCATTACTAAAACATCATTAAAACACTAACTCAATCCCTTCAACCATGACACATTAAAGTGTCACTAAAAAATTAATCACTCAACCACCTTTTCATGACGCCAAGTGCTTAAACAAATTTTTTTAGGTATGGTACCTTCCCACCATCAAAATCACCAACTAAACCATGATTTATAGGTTCATATGAAACTCTCGATGTGGTTCATAATACCCACACCCAAACACATACAAAACCATTAGTTCAGTTTCGATAACATATTCATTCCATATTTTTTAATCCAATAGAACTATTTACCACCATCAAGGAAAAAGCTATACACACAAAACATAATTCTAAATTCCATGACCAATTATTGAAACATACTTATCACATCTCAAGTGATATACCCTAAGTGGTTGTTGGCTCACCGTATTCCAAAATCCAATAAAACCATAATTCAGACATCCTTTGGCCGACCCATCAAGAAAATGACAAGTTCCATCCAATGATGAATCATTAATTACAATAACATGATTCTTACATACCTCGAGGCATCCCATTTTAAAACCAAAACACCCACTAGAGACTACACCCATCTTCTGGTGAGATTACCTAATTATATCCCCAACCATTCAAAACCATTTGTGTACCCATCTATAAGAATTTAAACACCTATGATCCTAACAAAACCAGTTCATTATAAACCATCCAAATATTTATTCCCATACTCATACCCCAGCTAATTATATATATGAATTTATTTTAGGTACTCACCTACTCATTGGAAACTATTTTCCATCAGAACTATCAATTGATATGTCTCCCAAAACCATGGTCCTACCCACATAAGTTTTTATAAACCATGAATGATAGGTCACTCCCTATCATGGGAGTATCCTTATCATCACCCCACTAGATCAAACTTGAGAACCTTGTCCCACACCCTATCAATCCCTAAACCTGATGATTGTACATCGACAAAACCTCTCATGATCCATCAAAAAAAATTCTTTCATTCTCCCAAATTGTAATGATGCACACAACCTCAAAAAAGCCAATGGTAAACTCTCTACCATATGGATTAAATTAAACTAATCCTCCGTCACAAACTCCCCATTTACATTACCAAGAAAGCATGTCACTCATCTTAATCCATGGTCACCTCATCCTCTGAATAACTTTCCTTTAACCACTAATAGATTGAACATGTCACCGCACCCAATCCATTTCCAAAATATCCCACACCACATGGGAACTCCTTATTTCATTCAGGCCTAGGACAACTAAACCTATAAGTGTTTCATTAATTTCATTATTCCTCAGATCTCACTAATCAACTCACTGATTCAAAATTCAATAGTCACCACTCTTAATAAAACAGACTGCTTGAACAACTCTAAAAAATCATTGTGTGATCCCATAAAACCCAATTTCAAAAACATAACTTATGACACCACGAGTTACATGTCATCATACGTTCTTGACCTTGCTCCACTACATGTCAACTCACCAAGCCAAGAGTTTCTTAGATTATCTTATCCAAGGGCATGAAATATTTCTATTATTGAGTCCAACCATATTCTTATCTTCCATTTATCTCTATTGTAGGTCCCAAATATTTTCCCATGCTCAGATCATGTAGTAAAATGCATTTATAAAAGTTGGTTCAGGAATCCAAACAATCTTGTTCTTCAAAACTAGTATTAAAACCATTGTACACTAGGAGAATCACATCCAAAACACAAGAAATCTAGAAATTAATCATATAAAACCCCCAAGGAACACTTATACTTAAAACATATCAATAATAGAACCTTCTATACACCGATATCAATATAAGTATAAAACCATTTTCACCACCTTTAAAGGAATCATAAGTACCCGGTTAACCCCTCTCTTGGGATATTCCCACATATCACAACCCACTAACCCAAAAATATAATAATTTGCATCTAAGTGCCTCTACGTATCCCCCACCCCACCACAACCTAAGAATAAAACATAAAAAAGGACACAACTCATAAGACGTATTCCATGATACCTTCTCAAAATACCATGGAATACATCATGAAAAAAACATATCTCTTGGGTCTCAAGAAGGTCATAAATTATGGTAAATACCCATATTTGAGATCCAAAATCACAAAATAAATCATGTGTCTATGTACCCACTAATAAATCTCTTATACATAAAATATATGGAATCACATGCCAACCATCCACATGCCAAATTTTTCCTATAGAATCACTACCTCATCAATCATCACTGTCTCTACCAAAGAAATCATCCATGGAAACCCATACCAAGGAATATACAGTCACTAGTTTGGTAAAGTAGAATAACATTCCAAGATATATGGGAAAACTCCATATTGGTTATTACTATAACATTAAATAACCAAACCCACATAAAAACTCAACTAGGGTTTTCTCCCATGGAATAACTTTCATTATTGACCAATAAGAGTTTCTACATGTCACCTAATATAGGTATTTCTCCAATTTCATCATAACCAACAATAATATCACCATAGATTCACATTACCATATATCGACAATAAATATAGATATAATTCATTCCATCTATATAGAATTCCACCAAATAATTATACAGTAAAACTACATATAAGGTGTTTTTGACACTTTAAACTACTGAACATCAGTCCTAAATGACAAAAATCACACTAGAATTCACTACCTATCATGTGAATCTCTATATGTTGATAATGATGCATGTGACGCCTCTTTCCTATACATTTCAAGATTTAAATGTCTAAAAACTATATTCCTGCCAAAAAAACTCAAGCTAAAGTCAAAAAACAATTAGTCATTAATTTAAGACATCATGTTCATTATTATAGGTGAAAATAGTAATAACCAAAATAATGAAATTCAAGAATATTAATCTCATACCCATGGTACCGTGGGATTCCACCGAAAAATGTGTTCGTGATGCACCAGTATGGGTTTCATCACAAGCCTTGAAAAATTCCTAATTTTTTATTCTACCAAATCCTAAAATAGTAAGGAAAAAATAAAACTATTTTGATACCAATATATAATGTCCTTGATCGGCTAACTCTATCAACAGTAACAAGATCAAATTTCTATGGGGCCTCAAGCGCACCTCCCCAAACTCTAGAGTTTTTCAACTAGGAGTGGGGGTCTAAGGATTTTATACCCCATATATCATAGTTTTATATAGAATACCAAAATAAAGAAATATCATTCATCAAAAATTAATTTAAAGTGTAAGTTAAAAAATATAAATATGGCTTTTATAAATGAAATTCACTAAATCTTGAATATTTATTTTATACATATAACTGATAGGACAACACGCAGGTCACATATTCCTAAAACAAATATTGGATCTATGACCAAACAAAGTCATACGACATCTCATTATCATGGTTTCATTTATGTTATCCTATAAAACATACAATATCTAAGCCACATGAATCATCCCTACTAGTTTCAATAGTAACTATGTGAGAGTTACTCAGGTACCCATTTTTAATGTTTACATGAGAACAATTTGATTAAAAAACTCATTAGGGAAAGAACAATGCAGTGTTTTATTAACCAAAATATTTTTTGATATATGAATGTTACATGATCAATAAAAAAAATATTTATAATATAAATGAATAAATAAACCACTGTAGTACATGATTTGGCCATAGATTGGTGTGTCTTTGAGCATGTCATGATGACTATAACTCCATGGTATATCCACCAACCCATATGTGTACACATATAACTAAATCCAAGACCAATAATCATCATCAATCATTAGGTAGAACATGATTTACCATAATTACATTTGAATGTGCCTGAGTGTCTGTATCTTTGGGAACCATCTTAGGAGAACCTATGTTCCCTCACTAGGGATATAATACATTAACCTCCATCATGATGAGTAGTGGACCCTGGCATGTGACTAGGAATCTCTCATCTTAAATCCATAAATATAGACCTATACTAGTATCTAGATATCCTCAATGGTAGCGGATGTCTGATTTCTAGGATGGGGGCCCTAGGAAATAATATGCATCCTAGTATTACTGATTGCTTATTAACCCAAGAAATCAAATGGAATACCCTCATATATCCCATGGTTAAAAATTTTTGGAATCCAATACCCTATGGCTCCTCAACAAAATTTTCAATGGTACATTCACCCAATCCTAGGGGTTGTCCTAAGTATCAATCAAGGGGATTAAATTTTCACCCTCAGTATGTCCATCTGCCTTTCTTGGGGATATACATGCACATTTTACCTCATACTACTAATTTAATCCTAAATGTTCGAAGAATTAATAATGGTGTAATAGTAACATCATTTGAATCCCAGGCATCTAGGGTATTTGAAAAGGTCCCACTATAAAAATGGAATCCCAGGATTCTTAGGATTTACTACATACATGAACACATATATTCTCTAATGTTGGATCCTAGGTATATCCTAAAGGCATCTTCTATTACACAACCCATAAAACATGATTTTAGATGGACTATGAATTCACATCCAATATATTATGAGACTATATTCCAACATAACAGTTATCCTAGGACCTCATACATCTCATTAGGTGACTTATAAGATTCTCAAGCAATCACATATCAGAACTAGGCCCAATGGTCGATTCCTAGGTGAACCAGGAAATAAAATTCCATGTGCATAAAAATAATAAAATATATAACCCTAATAGAAAACAAAGGGTGTTAGAATACCATTCATGTCCCCTTTATCACAACCCTATTGGGATTTTATGTTGGTTTGGGTTCTAGAGTGACATCTATATGAAACTCTACCCATAGTCATATGTAATTTCTCATGGTCATCCCATAAATGGGGAACCCCAAATGGTTCCTTATGTCATAGTATATCAAAGTCACCATAGCATGGGTCCTTAGTCTCATTTGGGTCTTGAGTCAACACCTGATTCTCTAGGGGCATTATGACCCTATAAAATATTAACATGGTAGCATGGTCATGCCAGCTACATGGGGTTATCCAATTAGTAAATAGTCTAAAGGATTGACCACATATCATCTTACATCCCATGTTCTCCCTAGATGGTCCACTCAACCAACCCATCATTTATAGCCAAGTATCCCTATACCTAGTTTCAATTTACCTCAATGGTCCTCTCTTAGCCTATTCAGTGTTTGTATGTCTCGATCACCACTCACCCATGCCTAGGTGTATAAGGTCCCAAAGCATGGTCCACTAAGACATACATATTAAATTTTTTATCATGACACCACTCATTGGATTCTAAGAGTCTTGGGTTGAGGCCTCAAAAATAATTAGACGAGGAATCATCTCATCACCCAACAACTATTGTGTCCTTGGCTTTGATTTATTATTATAAAGGTGTTTAACTGATTCCTCGTTATAAATTTAAAGATTTATCTCAATTTAAGTATTAAAAATAAATAAGAGTTCACCAACAACAAGGGTGATCCCACACATCACAAGACATATTTCAAAACATAAGAACCTTAGGTATTGTATATGATACCACCTACCTCATCCATGAAACTTTCAATTTTAAATTTCATAGACCGATGACTCCTATAGGGACATGTCTGAATCATCTCTACCATCACTAATCCTTGTGAGGCCCTACACCAAATCAAAATACATTTAATTTAATTAATTATATTCAATTTTAATTAATTTATCAATTTACAGTTAATTAATAATTCCATTTAAAATAGAGTCAATTGATGAAAATTTCAACGGTTATCCCAAAATACTAGAACTATGACCAAAAGCTCACCAACAACTCATAAGGAATCCCTATCCTCCATTGGGAAAAAAATAATCATGTTATTTTGAGACAATTGTATAAATAATGTAATTTAAGAGAAAAAAACTTAGTAATATCACAGTGGAATCATACCACATAAAAAATAATGCACCGACACACATATATAATCTTAGGACATCCTATTACTAAAAAATTAAATCCCTATATAAATATTCAAATTCCACCATGATGTGGTGGAATAAAAACTAAAATCCAAATGAGATAAACCAAAAATCAGAGATACAAGTAGGGTAAAGAAGACTACCATATGTTAGACAATATATTTAATCACAAAAAAACAAATCAAGATTGTCCCAAAATGAAGAGTAACTAAGGAGGGAGAGGGACAATTTGACTCCATCCAATGAGCCAAAAATAAGGATAAAGGAGGGGGTTACCCCCAATAAACTTGAAATGGGAATTCATTGAATTTACCCTTAAGAACACAATATCATAAAAATAGTTTGGGTTTATTAGATAGCTGGTCGATCACTGGATAGCTGGTGCTAGGACACCCATTGGATGATGAGGAGAACTTTGGCATAAAGCCACTACCCATGACACTGGTTAGTGGGTGGATAACTTATAGCTATCCAGTGGCTACAAGATTCATTCACCTTTCAAAAAAAATATTGAGATGCATTCGATACTTATCTTACCCATTGAGATACCTCATGTTCCCCAAATACTTTTCTAAAAACACTTACCAATGGTTTCCAAACTCGTAAAATTCTATTTTAAATATATATTCTCAAAATGACCTTGAATCAATTTTCAAATTCAAATTTGATTATAAATTCTCATGCTCATAACAATATGATCCATTAAAAATTGATATTATATTTGATTCATCATTAATGTTCAAAATATCCCCATAAGAACCAGATAAAATAGATCCCATAAATATTTCATTATTTATTTCTAAAAAAATTGAAATTGAATTTTGAAAAACATTTTATAACATATAGATATGATATATAAATTTAAATAAAATAAAACTAAATTAAATATTCTAAAGAAAATTTTAATAAGGTTATTATAATTAACAAATAAAATAGAAACATTAAAAATAAAGAAACCACCAATAAAAAATAAATTTAACATTTTTAACTCATTGTTTACATTTATTTGTCAATAATGAAACAATTTAAATCTGGATTAAAAACTTGTTAAAACATTAAAAAATTAATTTTCAAATTATCCTATAATATATATTAATTTATGAAATAAAAAACATCAATAAAAAATTAATAGAAAATTAGAATAATAGAAAATACAAAAAAATAAATAAATAAATAAAGCACATTCAAGAATTTCTAAAAACGTTTAAACCAACCAGCAATGAGTAGAGACTGACTATGTACACATACTTTGAGGTTCAATAAACTGTGAATGAAAATAAAAATTATAAATAAATCAATCGACGGTGAGATATCATATTGACCAAAAGAAGAAATGAATTGAACATGATTTATCAACCACAATATAGATAAGTGGCCAGATGAACAAATATGAAATGACCATAGGAACAATTTACTAGCTACATGAATAAATAACAGACCACGTGAAGAGCCCAAAAAATAGTGAGGATGCTACTGTGAGAAGCAAGATTTGGGTTAAGTCAACTCAATATAAGGAGGTGACGTGAATGTGAAGTGTGGGTTAGGTCAAGTGACTATGAGCAAAAAAAGGATAAATATAGAAGACAATGGTAAATATATAAATCTTAATAAACAAACAGGATATAATAACTATAGAAAATATAATTACACATTAAGTAAATGATGTTGTGAGATATTAAAACTACTCAGTAATATAAAAAATAATAATTTGATAAAATATTTCTGTAATTTTTAATATTCAAAACATAAAAAATTTAAAAAACAAAAATGCTTGAAATCATAACAAATAAAGGGAACTAACAATGTCCCAAGAAACTCCCTCTTTTATAAAATTACAAAAAAAAAAGATTTTACAAAAAAACCTTTTTAAAGTCATTCCCAAATATTTAAAAACATTTAAATTAAATTTAAAACAATTCAAGTTTAGCTGTCCAAAAAACTCCACATCAATAATTAAAAATTAAATAAAATATTTAAAAAAGAATAATGTAAAAAATTTAAATATCCATAATTCAAATATCAAATTTCATTTTCTCAAACTTTTCATAATCCAAGGTTTTTTAAAAAATCCGAAAAAGTTAAATTTTTTTCAAATATATTAAAAAATTATACTCAATTTATTAATATATTCTATAATAAAATAAAAGTTAATGTCAATAATTTTTTTATATAATATTGAAAGGGATTTTTGAATTTGAATTAGAATTATAATTTTCATAATAAATTTAATTTTTTTTAAAATTAATACAATAATTAGACAATGTCTTTTTAATCTATAACAATTAATAAAAAAAAGATGCAATATAAATATATTCAATTTTAGTTGGAGATAATGAAATAATGCATTAATTTCCTCAAAATATAAGATACTCAAATTTCACTAAGAAAATGTCACATAAATAAAGAATGTTTTCCATCGTGCCTATATCCTCTAAAATCATAATAAGAATTACTAATCTAATCTAAATAGTTATATCTAGAATAAAATGATCCAAAATTTTTATTTCCATTATGATATATAATAAAAATATTAACATCTTTTATGTGAGATTATATTTTATCAAATTAAAATCGTTATCCTAAGAAGACACTAAAAATAATATCATATCTAGAAGTAATAAAATATAACAAATAATCAATAATGACTGTAAACAATTAATAATTTATAAATCTTCCTGATTTATCTAAATATATCTTATTATAAGAAATAAATGGGGATGGATAGGTTTTACAAGAATCTAAAAAAAACTCATTACAAAATATTTAGTATATTTACATTGATTCAGAAATATTCCCCCATTTATTTGATTAATTTTAAGACCCAAAAAGGATATAAATTCTCCCCTAAAACTCATATAAAATACACAAAACATTAAGGTAGAAACCACTTTACAAAGAAATTCACTTAGATCTAAAAAATATCATCAACATAAATTTCAATAATTAAATTATAATTTGAAATTATTTTAATAAACAAAATATGATCAACTATAAATTTATAAATATAATTTAATAATAAAAACTCTGTGATTAAATAAGACCAGGCATGAGGCTCCTGATTAAGACTGTGTAAATTATTAGATAACTTAAATACAAGATTAGTATATTTTTCATTTTTAAAACCTGGTGGTTGAGAAACATAAAATTATTCATAAATAAAAAAATTAGATATGGACCTTTAACATCCATTTGAAATAATTTAAAAACTTTATAGACTAAAAAAGATAAACAAATTATGATAGATTCAATCTTACCAACAAGTGAAATGATTCATCAAATTATGTACCTTTTTCTTTAAGATAACCATGAGATACTATCCAAATTTATTCAAAACAATCTAACCAGATTGATTCATTTTTTTCCAAAAAATACATTTAGTTCAAATAATTTCCTTATCTAAAGAGAGTTCAACTAAAGTAAAAATTGTATTTCTAGAAAATTGACTTAGTTTATCTATCAATGAAATAATCCAATTATCCTCATTCAAAGCACAGAAGACATCATTAATTACAAAATCAGAATCAAAATCATAGATTGTATAAAAATTCAAAATATAACTTATAGTTTTAATACCAGAATAGAAGTGATTAGTAATATTATCAATATGGTGGAATTTATTAATATTATAATATTTAGGAATTGAATGAGGAGTAATTTTACCTTCAAAAAATTTCAACACTATCTTTCTGTTTTTCTTCACCAACATTATGGTCAATTTATTCATCCTAAAAATTCCCTAAAAATATTTTGACTTCAATTCATATTCATCAAACATAACATGAAAAAATTAATCAGTAATCATAGTTGTTTTATTATAAACTCAAAAATATTTACTTTATTATAAAAACATAGAAAAATTCCTTCATATGTTTATAAAATCAAATTTATACAAAAAGTCATTATTATTTAATATTAAAACTTTACACACAAAACGTTTAAAATAAAAAACATTACGTTTTTACCTTTAAAAAAATCATAAGGATTTATGTTTAAAAATGGTCTATTCAAAACCCTATTAAAAATATAATAATTTTTATTAACTCATTTAGTCTGAAAATTCTCAAGAAAATTATATTAATTTTAAATAGTTATTTTATTATCTATAAAAGTTCTGTTTCTATATTCTATAAATCTATTTTTAGGTATTCAAGGTGTTGAAAAATAAGGAAAAAACCATTTTCTTTAGAAATTTTTCTAAATTCATAATTAAAAAATTATCCTCCATTATCACTTCTAATAGAAAAATTAAATAATTTTTTTTATTTTGAACAAGTTTACAAAACTCATTAATAAAAATAATGTTCCACTTTTATTTGATAAAACATAAATAAAACTGAATATACTAAATCATCAATAATAAAAAAAATCATTTTTCTACAATCCTAAATAAGAAATATGAATATGAAAAAATAAATAAAAATTAATATGTTCTAATTGTATAATAGTTATAACTATATTAATACATCTTAAACTTACTCTATGCCATTTAACTTTTAAAATAGAATCAAAAATAATATTCTTACTTGGTTTTAAATTTAGTAGTTTTTGTACAAGCATTTTCATTGATGGTTTTCATAATAATACAAAGTCCACAGGTTTGAGTCTATGAATCATTAAGATATCATATGTTTATATAGAATTAATGAACTTACCTTTCTTCTTATTTAAATAAAAAATAATAAGAATTAATATTCACTTTATTATTATAAAAAAACATATTCATTTTTGAAAACTAAACATTTATTATCTTTAAATTTAACACTCATTCTATCATTGCATGACTATGAAATACTAATGAAGTTATATTTTGAAAAATTCAACATATAAAAAATTTTAAATTATAACAATATTAGATATACCTACTTATGTAATTCCCATAACCTATCATTTTTTAATTTATCATGAAATTTCATTGAGTTTTCATCACATTGATTATAAGATAAAAACATTGATGGATCTCCAGTAATGTGTCTAGAGCATCCCTTGTCCATGTACTAGGTATCTTTGACTCTCTTAAGGAACATTTCCAGAAAATATTATTTAATTATAAAAAATATTTAGGTAGCCATGATATCTTCAATCAAACTGGGTGAGTATAAGAAGAATTTGGTAACCATAATTATTTTAAACTATTATTCATTGGTAATATATAAGGTAAACTCATTAAAAAATTATTATGAGTTTTGACTAAAGGCTAGTAAATATTAACGATAATTTATTAGCATAATGTTCATTCATACCACATTTAAAGCATATAACATTAGTTATACTTATTTTTTAACTATTTACATAGAATGTTTTATATAACATAGGTATTTGTTTATTATATCTTAAAGTGCTAATATATTTATTAGGTTTATTTATAGAAATAATTTTATCATACATATCTTTTCCTTGAAAAAAATTAGATGAATTTCATTTCCAACATATAATTTATTTCCGTTAGCCCATAGGAGACTGTTGGCCAGCCTCTATAGTATTAATGGTTTTAATAGTCACAAATCATACCAAATATTACTAATCTAGTTAATTATTTAAATCTTTATTATTTATGTTTATATATGTTTAATTATAATTATATATGATAACATATAATTTTAATACATTCTGATACTATTTATGTTGTTAGATAGTCAAAATAGAAAATATTTCCTAATATGATAGACTGACATCGACAGAAGAGATGAGACATCAATAATTAAACTGACTCACTGACAATGCAATTGACACACCAACATTCGGATTGTCTCAATGATAAAAGGAACTACCAGTGCAAGGACTTACCGATGTAAGGACTTACCGACAGAAGGAATTATCTTCAAAAGGACCTACCGATGTATGATGCTACAGATGCATGTTGCTACTGATCCATGGTGATATCGACACAAGGAATCATTATTACATGGATAGACTGACCAAAGGAGACATTAATATAATTAGACACCAATACTGATATAAGGACTCACCGATGCAATGATTCTCCAACACAATGAGTCACTGATGCATGAAAAGACCAAAAAAATGACACATCGATGGAATGAGTCACCAACATAAGGAGATAATGGAAGAGGACTCACTAATAGACTATTTAAAATTAATTTTATTTAATATTACTTTTAATGGTAATATTTTGAGTGTTTTAATGAGACTGGTAAATTTAAGGCTTTTTTATAGACATCTTAAGTGAAGATGTTATAAATTTGATGTGGAGTACCTACCTCAAACATGCACATTTTTGGGATACAAGAGTATGAAAGAAAAGGACTCAAGATGAAATATATACACAATTGAATCACATTCAAGAGATATAGAAGATGATATGTGTATAAATAGTAGAAGACCCACATGAGAAACATACATAAAGGAAGAACAAACGGTGAAATTCTTTATTCCTACTTTCTAGGATCCAGAGAATTGTTGTTCATCAAAGTTCTAACATTTCTACAACATTCTAATGAAACTAAGGAGAAGAATGTATCATCTTCCTATAAAAAAACACAGTTCTCCATGACACTCTATTTATAAATATTCTTCTAAAATAGGACTCTAGATTCAATTATGATAAATCAAAGAGTCTATAGCTGAACTGCATAACACATACAGCCTTCTAAACCATATCTAATATTTATTTCTATTTTGTGTGCCCTATTATTTATTTTTTAAGTAGTATGTGCATCTATCTATAGAACACACACTATATCTTGCACTGAACTGGAGGATACTATATGTCCTCACACAACTATATTTCTACACCTGTTTATATCATGAAGAACTTTGGAAGAGGTCATGTGTGACCCAGTTGTATTTTGTTCCCATGTATAATTGTGGTAGAGATCTTATGACCTAGACTGTATTTGTACTATTATGTAAAACCTGATCTAATGTGTGGATTGAAACCTTTATCTCTATATTTTGTTTGGTGGCATGTGATCACCAAGTGGAGAAAACTATGTCTTAGTTTGATAATGAACCCCTTTTTTATATCTACAGGGTTTTAAAATTTAGTTTTCTCTATTTTTGCATGTACTTTAGAAAACTTAACTTTACATTGATAGTGAATCTTAGCTAGTATTTATAGCTATTTTGGATTATTATATTAGTTCCAAAATTTGTGTTAATATATCATATTGTTACAACTGTGAAATAATCAATTATCTATGAAATTAGTAGAACAATCAGACTATTAAAAATTCAATACTTTCATTAACATCACTATTAAGTTTTTAAATTATGGAATGTTTTGAATAAAATTTTTAATGAAATTTTTTATAAGAAATAAATTCACCCCCTCTTGAGTGTCATACTTCGACTAAAATTTAGTATCAAATGATGTTTTTTAAACTGTTATTTTCAAAAGTATCAAGTCTTTTTTAAATATTTTTAACTGTGATTTATTTTTGTTTTAAATATCTCAAAATTACTATTAGTTCTATATTTTTAGCTCTTTAAAAATATTTTTCTTTAGTATGGAAAAGAGAGTGTAATGTGCTGATATAAACAAACCTCCTTAATTTAACAAAACAAACTATTCCTAGTGCAAGATTAAGTTGGAAATGCATTTAGAAAGTGTGGGCTTTGATATTTGGATAATTATAGAAGGTAAATATGAAATACCAAATACTTCTTGGAATACCTAGAGTGATTCCACAAAGACTACTTATAATAACAATTTTAAAGCTATGAATGGTCTATTTTGTGCACTATGAGATGAAGAATGTAATATAATATCTTCTAGTAAAACTTCTTATAAAATTTGGGACACTTTAGATACTTCACAAGAAGGAACTTTTAAATTTAAATAAATGATACCTAACTCTTATACTATTATTCATGATAATTTATAGATGAATCCTGATGAACCTATTTTTGACATGTATCTCAGGTTTAATGAAATTGTGAACATTGTGGTCTCTCTAGGAAGAGCTATTACATCCAAGGAGAAAATTATTAGAATACATAGATGCTTACCAAATAGATGGAGAGGGACTTCTGTATCAATAAGATAATCATGTGACCTCAACACTTTGCAAGTCAAGGAGCTGATAGAAATGTTGATGATGTGTGAGGAAGAACTAAAAGTAAACAAAGAGGATGATGAACCCAAAATAAAAGTTATTGCTTTCAAATATACTACATCCAAGTAGAATATAAAAGCACAAGATGAAACTAAAAGTTCAAGGGATGAAAAATAATCAATAGACAATGATGAAGAGATGGCTCAAATAGAGAGAGGGTTTAAGAAATTTTATATAACGAATAAATTATTCAGAAATCCAAACTACAAATGAATGTATGATCACAAGGTCCATTGGAAAACGTATTTTAAAAGAGTTGATACCTCAAACGAGATAATATTCTACTGGTGAAAAATAAAGGGACATATAAAGGCCGACTATCCCAAGCTAAAGTACAAGAAAAAGTATGAAGATAATGACAAAAAGTATAAAAAGGACATCAAGTAAACTTAGAGTGATTTTAAGGATAGCTCAAGTGACTCAAAATCCTCTCACGATGAAAAGAATAATAAGTAAAATATATGTTTTATAAAAAAACATCTTAGGTGACACTAAACTCTTCGGAACATAATGCTCACTATTCTGTAGATAAAATTGATCCTGAAAATATGACAATTGAGTAAATCATTGAATATTTAAAAATGATAGAGGAAACTTGTAATGAACTAAATGATAATTACAAATAATTAAATAAACAAAATTCTTTGAATACCACTATTAAATATGAACCATCTATAGAAAAAGAGAAAAATACTCAACTGCTTATGGAAAATAGTGTGCTTAAATTTTCAAATGAGAAATTGAAAAAGGATTTAGAAAGATTTACCAATGGTAAAGAAATATTAGTTCAAATTAATGGTAAACAAGTATCTCCTAAATATAATATTGGAATATGATAACAACTGGGAAAGTGGAATATAACTAAAACTCGTTTTGTATCAAAATCTGGAAAATATAGTTTTATGCCCAATTTTGGAAAATTTTCTACTAGTTCTATGTATGAAACATATTATACTATTTAAAGCTCTTAAATACCGAATAATATATATTTTTCAAATACATTAAATTTTTATAATAGGAAACCCATGAAGAAAATATGGGTTCCCAAAGCTTTTTTTAAAAATGTTATTAGACCCAAACAAATATGGGTACCAAAATATTTTCTTAAATGATATGTTTTTTAGGAAAGATGTTTGTTGAGATCATAAAAAATCAAATGGTACATGGAAAATGAATGTTCAAGACACATGATAGAATATTACTCATGATTCAATAAATTGATAAAAATTGATGATGGGCATGTCACTTTTAGTGACAATGAAAAATGAAACATCAATTTCACTGGTTAGATTGGAAACTCGAACTCAGTTTTAATTTCCAAAGAACTTTTTGTTAATGGATTAAAATGCAGCCTAGATAGTATCTCTTAGCTATGTGATGATGGTTTTAATGTTAAATTTGAAAATGCTACATGATTTTTTTTAATTCTAAAAATGAGTTAGTATTTTCTTCTTTTAGAAATGGAAATTTTTATGTTGTTAACTTAGATTATTTGATTTCTCAAAATGTTTAATTTTTGAATGATTTTCATAGAGATTTGTTTCTTTGGAATTAGAGATTAGGGTATTGAAATATTCACTATAATATAAAGATTACTAGAAAAGGCCTACTCATGTATCTACCCAAACTTGAAATTCTAAATAACTAAGTCTGTAATCCCTTTCAAAAGGGTAAACGACACAAAATCACTTTTAATCCAAAGAATGAATTTTCAAGTTATCATACTCTTGAGTTGGTTCACATAGGATATTTTGGACCATATAGAGTTTAATATCTATGTGGGAAGCACTATGTCTATGTTCTTATAGATTACTATTGTAGATATACTTGTGCCATAATCTTGGCTCACAAAAAGTGAAGATTACTCTCATTTCACCAAGTATGTAAGGACTGTATAAAATCTTAGTGGTCTTAGAATTAAAACCCTAAGAGGTGAACCTGGCCATGAGTTTGAGAACCAAGAGTTTGAATCTTTTTTCTCAAAAAATGGATATAGTCATAACTTCTCTAATCCTAGGACACCCCAAAAAATGACGTTAAATAAATAATAAATAGAACCCTGTAGTAAATTTAGCGATCCATGATTAGTGAGTATGGCCTACCATTATACTTTTGGGGAGAAAATTTCAATATCACATGCTATATAATCAATAGACCATTGATTTGACTTATTCTTAAGATAAATCCTTATGAGTTTTGTATGAATCGAAAACCCAAGGATAATTTTTTTACATCAATGTTTTTTGTTGTAAAGTCTATATTCTTAACACTAAGGATAATCTGGAAAACATTTCCTCCAAGAATGATGAAGAAATTTTATAAGGTTATTAAATTTATAATAAAGAATCTAGAGTCATCAATAAAAGAACCAAATGTATAAAATAATTTGTACATATCAAGTATGATAAGATAGATCCACATGAGTCAAAGACCTCTTTAGAAAATCTCGAGGATGATATGTCAAATATGGACATCAATACTAAATCTTCATATCATCCTGTTAAGGAATCTATTAAAAATTCCAGTTTTGGAAAATTTTCAGACTCTAGTCATGATGTACCTGAATCTGTAAAAGAATATGAAGATATTATACCTTATTTTTCTAGATATGTTATAACTCTCAAGAATCATACTTTAGATGATATAGTTGGAGATTTATATAAAGGAACTTAGACAAGATATTCTTTCATAAATATGGTTGAACATCAATCTTTTTTGTCACAACATGAAATAATGAAAATAAATGATGCTATTAATGATGAATTTTGGGTGATGTATATTCAAGAAGAGTTAAATCAATTTTTAAGAAACAATGTTTGGAAACTTATAGATAGACCCAAAGGCACTTGACTACAGGCACAAAATGAGTGTTTAAGAATAATGTAGATGAAGATGGTAATATTGTTATATATAAATCTATATTTGTTGCACATGGTTATATTCAAGAAGAAGGGATTGTCTATTAGTAAAAAAATTACACCAGTAGCTAGACTTGAGTCATTAGAATCCTGCTTTCATATGCGGAACATCCATATTTCGAACTTTATCAAATAGATGTTAAGAGTGAATTCTTAAATGGTTATATAATTGAGGTTGTTTTTGTTGAAAAACCCCTAGTTTTACAAATCCACACATTCGAAATAATTTTTTTAAATTAACTATAGATTTATACAGTTTAAAGTAAGCTTCAATAGCTTTGTATGATAAGATATTCATTTTTCATGTTTTTAGAGGTTTTAAAAAAAGTTTTTTTGATCCTACCCTTTTTATAAAATGGGTTTCCAAAGATGTTTTAGTAGTACAGATTTGTTTAGATGATATTATTTTTGTATCTTCTAAAAAATATTTATGTGTTTATTTTTCAAACATGATTCAAAATGAATTTTAAATGAGTTCAATGGGGGAACTCAAATTATTTCTTGGATTTCAAATATTTAAAAATAAATATAGTATTATTTTTAATCAAAGATAATATAGTAAGGATATTTTAAAAATATTTGGATTTGAAATAATTATGAGTAGTGAAACTCTAATGAGTTACAATTGTAAGTTAGACCTTGATGAAGATGGTAAATCTGTTGATCAAACCACTTATAGAGGAATGATTGTGAGTTCACTCTACTTAACTACTAACTAGACAGATATTATATTTAGTGTGTGCATGTGAGCACATTTTCAAGAAAACCAAAAGGAATATCTTTTAAATTATATCAAAATTATTTTTAAATACCTATGATATACAACCAATTTAGGACTGTTCTATCCTAGAGAAAAAACTTTTGATTTTGTTGAGTTATTCAGATGCTGAATTTGGTGGCTGTAATTTGAAATAAAAGAGCACCTCTAGAACATGTCACTTCTTGGGAAACTCTCTAGTTTAATGATTTATTATTAAAAAAATCTATTGCATTGTTTATTACTGAAGTGGAATACATAGCTACTGGTAGTTTTTGTGCAATTATTTTGTGGATGAAACACTCATTACTAGACTATGGATATCAATTCAAACATTTCCCCATAAATTGTGATAACACAAGTGCTTTATATTTATAATTATCCTATTTCTCATTTTTGGGAAAAACACATTGATGTCAAACATCACTTTTTGAGAGACCATTTTCAAAAAAGTGATATAACTTTAGAGTTTATTGGAATTGAACATCATCTTGCTGAAATTTTCACTATGCCATTGAACATTGAAAGAATGAACTAAATCAAACATGAGTTAGTAATGATCAATCAATAGGACCATATATTGTGATTCCTTTGATAATTTTAAGTGAAGTTGTGACACTGAAAATATGAAGCTAACAATGGCATGACGACACCGATGAATTTTTCTTTCCAATATAGTTGTTATGCTGACAAAAATATCATGCCGACACCGACGCCTTGTCAAGATGACACCATTAGTGTTATGAAAAATAGTTCATACCGATGCTAATGACTGATTTTTTTTAATCCATTTCATGTTTTTACCAAAATGATTCTATTTCATTAATTTGTTGAACCCGTTTCACAATTTCACTATTTTTTTATTTGAAAAGACCTAAATGATATAAATTCGAGTCGATCCAATCTACTACTTTACACTTACACTCACTCAGTTGTTTCTCACTCTACCTCTCTACATTTCACCTTCCTACCATCAAATTGAACTATTGGATTGGTGCGTGTGAAGCAAGATCTTAGAAGGTGGTTCAGGTGATTAGTCTCATGAAGTTTGGAAACAGAAAGGGGAATCAATTAAATCTTCTAGACTTGTGAATCATGCTCTGGAAAATCATGTAGTGACTCATGAAAAGGAGGTTCTTGTTGAATGGATATTAGAAAGTAAGTCTTTTCTACTCAATTTTTTATATGATCAAGTATGGATTGAGTGGTTCTTAGACAATGAAAGACCTTTCTAATCGATGTTAGTTCTTGAGTTATATATTAATGTGGAGTTTCTTATAGATGGTAGTGATGTTTGTTGTAATAAGTCAATATTTAAAGGCAAGAGTGTCTCTTTTCCATATAGGCAATGGGATGAATGTCTTTAGGTACCCCATGAGGGTGTGTTTGATGATTATCAGGGTAGTTCTCCACTATAGAGTGACTTTTATTCTTTCAAACAACTCTTATGGAGCTTATTGACAATGAAAAGAACACGAGACCCATTGTATAGAGTTAGATGAGGAGTATAGAATTTTGTTCAAGTTTATTCAACATCATATCTGTCTCAGTAAAGGGGACTTTTCATCTCTAAAGTATTAAGATTTTGATTTGATGTATCTGTTGTGAAAATGGATTAATGTAAATCTATGTAGATATATTCCTTTTCACATAACTAATCTGATCGAGCCTTCACGGAAAACCAATTCCCTATTTTATCCAAGGTTAATATCAGCCATGTCAAAAGAGAAAAGATGTATTAGTGAAGGGGATGAAGTTGTTTCTAAGTGCAATGGGATATTCTTAAGCAAAGAGATCTGTAATAGGATGAAGATCCATTGAAACCCCCGGAAGAAAGAATGGGTTGGGGATAAAGATTATATTTATGATAAGTTCAATATAGTGGACCATACAACTAGGCCAAGAAATATGGATGATCCTAGTCTGGGACCAGTTGAGGAAGTTTTTTACTCTTTATATTAGAAAGAGTAGCTTACCACACAATTCAGAAATCAAGGGCCACCTATCGATGATAAGAGTGATTCTAAAACCACTGAAGGTCACAAAGGTTTTTCTTTGGGACCTCCAAGTCCACCACTTTATTTACCCTCAGATGAACCCACTCTGAGGACAAATGGAGATGAAGAGATAGAAGTCTCAGGTATTATAGAATATGTAAGTTGATCCAGTGTCTCATAAGAAGAAGAAGAAGTAGAAGAAGTAAGTGAAGAAGATGAAAGTGGTAGTGGCAATGTCTATGGTAGTGAAGAGGAATAAGGTGAAGAAAATACTGATAGAAATGTAAGTGAAGAGAATGAATATGTACATAATGATGATTAAGGTAATGTTGAAGGTAGTGAGAGTTATGGTGACCATCATGAGGATGATAAATGTGGGGAGGCATAGATTGTTGATGCTTTGGTTTAGAATGTTGTTGTAGAACCTTTTACAATTGCTGCTGAAGAATGAGATAAAATTGAAGTTCATTATGAAGTGGAAGCCTAGGAAGACCCTGAACCTCAGTTAGTATATCAAAGAAAGAGACCTCAGGGTGAAGAGAAACCAGTGGGGAGAGAACATGTTGAGGGGGAGCTTCAAGATAAAAGAGCTCAAGTGTAGAGGGAGCCTCATGAAAGGAGAGATCAAGCTAAGGGGGAGAATCAAGCTGGAAGAGGGATACATGATACTCTCAGTCCTTTGAATGTTGATTTTATTTATGAATTGGAAAGTCATCCAAAATATATTACACTTGGGTTGGATTATGAAGACTCATATAATGAGGTTTTTGTACAAGTTGTCAAAGAATCAGTGGATGTGACCCATTCTAGTGATTCTGTCACTAAAGAATACTTTAAAATTTTACAGATGGAATATATTCAGTTGTCAGTGTGACAATTAAATATCAGATGGTCCATGATATTCAACAAGATAGAATGGAAAATACTCAGCTAAATAAGGAATTAAACACTATAAAATCATCCATAGAAGAGTTGAAGTGGCCTGTGCAAGCTGCTCCTGTTTCAGTTTGGGTAGTTTGTGTCAGTGATCCTGATGCAGTCAAAATTTCAGAAAAGGTTATAACTAAAATTCTACCCAACATAATCAAAATAGCTGAAACAATTATTTAAAACACCACCAAGCTCAGAAAATAAATTACTGGGCGTGTATCTTCAATAAATAATCTGACCTATGAGTATAAAGGCTATCTAAAGATTGTTCTTAATGATTTGAAGAATTGTACCTCTAATACTAATGTAACTTCTACCTCTGGTAAGTCATCTCAAGTCTTGGACATTTAGAAAGTTATAAATGGTCCTAAGGATGAGCTTCAAGGTTTGTTTGATGCTTTTGTATTGTCCAAACATTCAAAAATTAAGAGTAATAGTGACCATTTTCTATATATGTTCAGACTCAATTCCAAGTGTGTTGAGACTGCCAATGCCCAGATTACAGAGAAGATGGATTAATATTTCAAGAAAATTATTACCAAGAATAAGTTGACCAGCCTTTTAAATTATTTGACATAGAACTTGACACTAACTCTATTGACCATAGCCTTCATAGACAAAGTACCAATGTAGATGGACTTCATCCCTCTTTTGGAAAAATTAATGGATAATAAAGATGATTTTGAGAAATCTATGATGTATGGTTGTGAAATCATTGAGGTTTTCATCAAGACATTGAATCCATACCTTCACGTGAAAAGTAAAGAAATTTTGGTGACTACTATTACACCTATAGGACTTGCTAGATAAGTGCCTCCACCTCAAATTATTGTTTCTTATGATTTCAGTCAGATTTGACCAAAGATCCAAGAGAAGATTAAACCCCCTATGTGGTCACAACACAAACCCAACCTTGTACCTAATGTTCCCTAATGATTAATCCTACCTCCTATAAATATCTATTCCGAACCTCATATTACTTAGCCACCACCTACAAGAACTTATATTGATCCCTCTGAGAAAGGGAAAGAACCTCTGGATCCTGAGAAGCAGTGTGGAAATCTCTCTGATAGGCTTGATTGGTTGTATTTTTTTGTTGTCTTTTACTGACTTTTGTAATACATTGTACTTTATTGATTAATTAAATTCACTTCCATTTCTTTTATCTATTATATATATATATATATATATTTTCTCTCATACATCATATTACTTTCTTACTTGTTTTCATCTTTATTGGAATCAAAAGGAGGTGAACCCTCTTTGATACCCTTACAATTTATCGTAATCCCAAAAGGTGGAGAACAATTTGACATTATCCTTATTTATTTTACTTTTTCTCCCACTATTATGTATTTAATTTTCTTTACCTATGATTATATATAGGAAGAAAATGCATTAGTATTTGATACTTTTTTTCTTTTGATACCATTACTGTTTATTATACCTATAAACCTTATCTATATTTGAGAAAATTTATCAATAATGGGAGATGATAAGTAGAATGATTATATTCCCCATCAAATTATTGTACTTTCCAATTCCATGATTTGATATCTCAAAAATGGGGATATTTTTACCCCCTAGGAAACTATTGGCCACCCTCTCTAGTATTAATGGTTTTAACAATCTCAAATCATATCAAATCATATTAATCATGTCTAATAATTTCGATCTTGTTTAAATAAAACTCATTGGGCATAGGTTACCTTATAAGTACTATAGTAGTACTTTATTAGAAGAGTTACTGTAGTAACGAAGACACTATAGAGGCGACATGACACTGTAGCGGCGGTAGGGCAATATAGCAGTGTCGGGTACTGTGCGATTACTGTAGAAGGTGAGTACTATAGAAGTAGTATTCATAGAATTGTATTTGGAAAAAAAATTGGGCCTATGGGATATATAATGGGTTACATGCCCATTGGGCCTTCAGGATATGTAATTAGTCTCCCTCTACCCAGTTAAAAGAGGTCATTCCTTTACTTTAATAATAAAATGAGGCTTTAGTCCAACCTTTAAAAAATTATAATTATCTATGACCACATATAAGTTTAAAAAATTATGATACAATTTATGTTGTAAGAGAGTCAAAAAAAACATTTCCCATGTATGATATGCTAACACCGAAAGAAGAGATGAGGCATATATAGTTCAACGGACTCACCGAATGTGTAATTGACACACCGACAGATCAATTATCTCACTAATAGAAGGAATAACTGATGCAAGAACTTAACAATGAAATGAATTACCGATAGAAGGACTTACCGATAAAAGGACCTATAGATGCATGGTACTACTAACATGTGGTGCTACTGATGCATGGTGCTACTAACACAATGACTCACCATTGAATAAAAAAACTGAAAGAAGGAGACACCGATAGAATGAGACACTGATACCTATAGAAGGACTCACTGACACAATGAGTCACTAACACAATAAGTCACTAATGCACAGAAAGAACGAAAGAATGAAAACATGATAGAATGTGTCATCTACATAAGAATATATCGACAGAGGACTCACCAATTGAATATTTATAATTCATTTTATTTATTATTACTTCTAATGCTCATATTTTGAGTGTTTTAATGTGACAGATTAATTTAATGCTTTTTGTAGACATCTTAAATTAAGTTGTCAGAAATACGTGGTATAGTACCAACCTAAAACATTCACATTGTCGAGATACAAGAGTATACAAGTAAATGTCCTGAGATGAAAGACATACACATAAGAATCAAATGAAAGAGATACATAAGAAGATACGAGTAGACGCAACATCAGACCCACATGAGAAACATACATAAAGGATGAACACCTGGGAAACTCTTAATTCTTTCTTATTGTGATCCAAAGAACTATTGTTCATCAATGTTTCAATATCACTGAAGCATTCAACTAATATTCAGGAGAAGAAAATCTCATATTCCACAAAGATAGAACACATTGCTCCAAGACACTCTTTTTTAGTGTCTTCTTCCTGAAGAGGATTCCAGCTTCAACTCTAATACATCAAAGAGTCTAGAGCTGAACCACATAACACACAGAGCCTTCTAAACCTTATCTAATATTTATTGATATGTTGTGTACCCTTTTAATTAATTTTTGAGCTGTGTGAATCAGTTTATGAAACACACACTATATCTTGAATTGAATTCGAGGATACTAGATATCCTCACACAATAATATGTTTTACTTTTTTATCCCATGAAGAACATTGGAAGAGGTACTATGTGACCTGGTTGTATATTGTTCCCTTGTAGAACTATGGTAGATGTCTTGTGACCAAGATAGTCTGTGTATTGTTGTGTAAACCCCGATCCCAGGTGTAGATAAAAAACATTATCTATATAGATTTCTTGGTGACAGGTGATCACTAAGGGGGAGGAATAAGTCTCATCTTGAGATTGAAACTGTTGTTTTATATGCGTTGTGTTTTTAAATTTAGTTTTCTTTATTTTTATCTATACTTCAGAAAACTAAATTTCACTTTGATAATTAATATTAGCTAGTATTTATACCTATTTTATATTATCATATTACTTTCAAAATTTGTGTCAATATCTCATGTTGTTATAACTAAAAAATAATTAATCTTTTGAGAAATTAGTTGAATAGTAATACTATTATAAATTCACTAATTTTATTAACTGACCTATTTAGTTTTAAATTGGGGAATATTTTAAATAAACTTTTTAATAGAAAATTTTATAGGAACTCAATTCACCCCTCTAGAGTGTCCTACTCTAACCAACAATTTCTTTTGATTTTAACTCTTTTTTGAAACCTATAAATCATTTAAAAATATTTCATTTGAAAAATAAATAGTATTTATAATCAAATTATTTTCCATAATTTATTTTTTTTATTTTTAAGACTTTCATTATATTCTATTTTTAATTTTCTATACAAGTAAATAATTCCTAAAAAATATTTTTGAATTTTTTGAATTTTTATAATTTTTTCCATATTGGGTTATTAATATTAAAAATAATATATAGTTAAATATGAATAATTATTAACCTTATTCACACTAGTTTCCATCAATAATTTTCATCCATCTATTTTTAACTTCTAGTTTTATCACTTGCATCATATTTTTTTATACAACCCCATCCAACCATCAATGATCTTTTCTCTTATTTTTGAAATTTAATATATTTTCGTTATTACTTTAGTTTCAAATAGATAGATTTTATTTTTAATTTTTTTATACACTCACAACATGTTAGTATAGAATCATCATTATAATCAGGTTTACCATTCTTCTTCTAATCGTCCTTAAGACCATCCTTCTTAAATATCTTCTTGAAAACTCATGTCATTTTCATCATTTTGAAATCACCTTTAGTAAAATTGATTATATATTTCTATATTTCCTATGATTACAAATTTAAAAAGTGATTGGAAAGAGATATATTATATTTAAATATGATATATTTCTTATTTGAAATCACCATTATTGTGATGTTATGTAACTCTGAATCATATAAAAAAAACTAGTCAATCTGATCACCCAATGTGTATTCCTTAAAGACTGTACATTCATTTATTTATACTTTATCTTCATTCCACATATTAGGTAGAGCTTTAAGAAATGTTTTAAAAATTATTATATTGTGCATAGTTTCTCCAAGGGAATCCATTCCATTCATCATACTAGTTATTCAGTTGAACATTTGGTTGACACATTCATCATCACCCATCATGAAATCTTGATAATCAACCCAATTCATTCTAGGTGATTTTTTACTCATCTTATATGATCTAAGATCATTAAATTTTATAATTTACCGAATATCTTTAGCACTCTTATAGGTATAAATATATTTAAATTTTATTATCAATTAAATATTATAAAATATTCATAATTATTTAATTAAATACATTCTCAGCATCATAATTTCCTATAATGGTGTTAGAGTCAGAATGAGGTACATTATATGGTTTTTAATTTTTTTTTACAGTTTTCAATATAGAGTTACTTAAGGTATGCCTCCATTCAGGATTTCTAGTAACCAAAATCATTTACATCGAAATGTGGTGGCATATGAGGAATCCAACTATCATTTAAATTCATTATTTTAATAATATAAATATCGTGTTTATTAGTCCATGAGATCTAGGATATTCATGTTATTACTATAAAATAAAATAAAAAATAAATATCCAAGAGGATTAAATATTGATACCAATTTTTAAGCATGATAGAGTGATGTAAGATGGTTTATAATGGGTTGAATGGACCATATGAATGTATAAAATAGTTGAATTTTTTCTCTGTGTTAATTATCAATGTTATTATTATACACATTAAATAATATATAAATAATGAAAAATTAATCAATAGATAGAGTTATTTTTTATAGTAGTTTTTTGTAATGTGGACCTAGTCTTCTCATACGCTTATTTACTTTTTGAGAGATTCTTGTATCACTAATTGATTTTTTTAGGGACTCATAACCCAATTATAACATACTATTTTTAATAGAAGAATAACCAATGCGCTTGAATTGTTTTGGGGATTAACAACCTGTTAAAATTAATGAATTTATACTCATGGAGTCATAACCTAAAAAGAGATTATTTTAGAATACATGATTACAAACCATAAGAGACATAATTAATTTGTTAGGAAAATCTTAAAAAAAGGCTTAATAACATGTGAGAATTATAGAAAGACTTAATT
Organism: Viscum album; assembly: GCA_963277665.1. Classification (NCBI taxonomy): domain Eukaryota; kingdom Viridiplantae; phylum Streptophyta; class Magnoliopsida; order Santalales; family Viscaceae; genus Viscum; species Viscum album. The sequence continues at coordinate 871,292,903 of OY728123.1, forward strand.
GAAACACAAAAAAACCTAGTAGAATAAGATGATAAAGAATTATGAATCACATGAACTAGTTCATGATTAATTGATTAATACCTATCATTAATGAAGTAGTAGTAGTTTAATACATTCGGGTTCCCCTGGAGAGATCATATAGGACATGAGAACTTGTTCATAGAGGATCACATAATTTTATAGCACTTTATAATTTAAAATTTCACATTTAAAGTGCATCATATCATCTTAGTAGTATAATATATGGTATTATGTTTGTAATACCTTGAATGAGTCTTGATGCCTCTTAATAAAACTAAACATTAACTAAACCACATCCATGTAATTGGTTAGATAATTAAAAATTTTCTTGGGACAGAGAAAGAGATAGATATTATAGTTCCATAATTATCATTGAAAATAGAAACTATATTTAATTCATAATCAATGTTCAAAATATATATATGAGAAATGATAAAATAGATACTACAAATATCACATTGTTTCCTTATATAAAATTTAAATTTAAATTTTTTAAAACTTTTCAGAACCTACAGATATGAGAAAAAAATTAAAATATAATAAAATAGTATTAAATACTATAATGTATCTTTTAATAAGTTTGTTAGCATTAAAAAAATAAATTAGTGATAATAAATTAGTCAACATTTTGGAACACATGTTGTTGGTTTATGAATAAATAATAAAACAATTTAAATCAATTTTATAGACTGGTTAAAACTTTCCCAAAGTTATTCACATTATTTCCGTATAATATATGTTTATTTATGAAATAATAAAATCATTAAAAATTTAGTATAATCTTGTGGTAAGTGGAAATATAAAAAAAATAAATAATTCAATAATTTCAAAAAAATGAAAGTGTGGGACTGGCCATGTGTACCTACTGACCATGCATATTGACTATGAGGTTAAATCACCCAAGTAGGAAGATTTAATACATGAAAAAATCAATATAATACAAGATATGTGATCAACCATAAGAATAAAACAGTTATCCTTGTGGTACTGACCACAAGACAAACTAGTAAACACCAAAAAAATATGAAACAACCAAAAATACAATTAACTGACTATATGAGGAATTGTGTGACCACATAAAGAAACCAAGAAACAATGAGGAAGATATTAGTAAAATCATAATGTTAATTATTTCAACTCTTTATAAGGTAGTGGAGTGACTATGAAGAGGGTGTTAGTTCAAACAACCATGATAAAAAACATCATAAATAATAAGTAACTAGTAAATCCATAGTAATTTATTAAAAATGGATAAAATAGCCACATAGAAGAAATTTACATATTAATTACATGATGATATGAGAAATTTTAATTAATCAATAAAACAAAAAATCATTTGGTGAAATATTTGAGGTATGGTTAATATTCAGAACACAAAAAATATAAACAGACACCAACACTTAAAATCATAACAAAAAAAAAATAACTAAGAAACTCCATAATAAATGAAGTCAGAATTTCTATGATTATGTGCATATTATATTGTGATGGGTGGGTATGAAATTATACATTCTTACAATGTATTGGGTAATGGATTATATCCCATTGAATCATTATACATAGAAATGATACATTTGTCTTTGTCAATAATGTTATGCACAAGAATAACATAGTTAGCATCTTTCTTTACTATTTGGATGTCATAACAATGAGTCTTGACTTGTGATGGTTTATTATTATGTATATTCCAAATTCCCTTTCTCCTTAAAATTAATTCCCTAAGATTTTTATTATGATAATTTTTATATGATACATTGATTATGATTATTCTTAGCAATGTACTCATTTTTATATATGTCTCACGTGTCTTATTCCTACCCTTACTAGGCTTTTTATTTCATTCATTCTATGATGTTTGTACCTAGGTGATCACATTTATTAATGAAATTATGAAATCATATAATATGATTTCTATAATGAAAATAAATAATGATTGAATTTATTTGTGTATTAATATTTTATGAACCTAATTTTTCATGATACTAAACCTTTGGATTTTAGGATGTGTATTTTTTTATTTTATTTTTTAAAATTATTTAATGATTGTATATGAAATGTAATGGTCACTAAAATTTGAATCAAAGTAAGGTTTAGTTAATCTATGAATTAGGGTAGATAATAAAAGAAAACATTGGTTAAACATTGGGATTTAAAATGTTAACACTCTTGTCCCTATGAGGAAATATTGGTAATATATAAGAGGGGGTAAATTTTTCACGACCCGTCCTCGGGGCCCATGCCGTGACTACCCCAAGCCCACCTTCCATAGGCCAGGGGCTGGCGACTAGCTCCAAAGGCGTAAATCCCAATAACTAGGAAGGCATTGCCATTATAAAAGTAAACAAAACACCACAGAGTACAAGCGGAAGTAAAAAACTAAGTACAAAAGAAAGTGCTGAAAAGTAAATGGGCCAGAATACAAACACAACTGAAAGTACAGCTACAACTGAATGAAATTACAACAGAAAAAGACAAATAGCTGGAAGAAAGGAAGCAGCTCCTGGGTCTTCCTCCTCAGATCCTACCTGAAGGGTAGGTACAGATAGCGCAGCTCCTGGATCGTCCACCATGGATCCTACCTGAAGGGTAGGTGCAGATAACACAACTCCTCAATGATCTCGCCCGTCAACCCCCTCCGAGTGTCATCTTGCTGTGAAGTCCACCTCCGGATACTGACTCGTCGTGTGGTCCACCTCCGGGTACCGTCTAGTCCTCGAACACTCGGCCTCCGTTAGCTCTGCCCGTCGTCTGCAACCAACACAACGAGGTGCGGGCATAGCCCGTGCAGGGGTGAGTATAACGATACTCAGTAAGGACCTCAATACCCTCAAGGTCTCACTAAAACCAACAAGGATAACCACAAAGAAGATCTCAACAGATAACCTCTACTTAGGTATATGCCCATACATATACCTAAGTTATCAAGTAACACATCTCAATCATGAGGAACACAAGGATTAAGAAATCAACGGATAACCACCACCCAGGTATATGCCCATACATATACCTAAGTTATCAAGTGACCCATCTCAATCATGAGGTAAACACAAAGGTCAAAGACTTAGCTCAGACCAGGATTTTCATTATCGAAACCGTAACTGCTGAAGAGCCCCATCTCTGGAGTGTACAGTGGTCCTATCACGACTCTGAGGTACTGCTCACTAACCTAAGACTGCTGAGATACTCCTCCTGTCAAGTACCGCGGGTCAGCCACCCAAACACAGTAGTGATTCCCGCCGGTGTATGCCACCCAAACACAGTAGTGCACACCCCCTAGTAGCCTGCAGAGGTACTCTCCGGACGAGTACCGCGAGTCTGCACTGTCACACAGGTAGTGCTCCATCCGCCATGGGTCTGCACCCAAACAAAGTAGTGCTCCGTCCACTGGGCTAATAGACTCACTCCAAGTCGAGTCGGTCAAGCAGTCGTCAGGTCTCAGTCGGCTACACGGTCTCAGTACTCCGCACGCTCATCTCTGGGAGGGTCCGCTCCACGATCTACAGGTCGATACTCCAAGTATCTCAAAGTCCCACGAATAAGTATCTCAAAGGACCGCTTCATCATAGGGTTCTCAACGCAACAAATGACGTGTCAATCGGACGCCCAGTCTGTGAGTTATTAGTCATTTCGTCCTAGAGGTCCGGTTGGTTTCGTGGGCGAACCAACCCGACTGTATCTCAACTGTACCCCAAACTCTCATAGGGTATACTCATAGAGACCGTTTCTCAACGTGATCACCAACGCCGCTGACGGTTCATCAAACGGATGTCCGGTCTAAATGATATCAGCTTTTCTCTTCCAAGGGCCCGGTTGGATTTCGGGTACAATCCAACCCGGCCACTATCAAACAGCAACCAAAACTCAGGCGAAGTATTCCAAAAGTTCCATCACATCAAAAGGAATTCAACGAGACAGACGGCGCGTCAATCGAACGCCCGGTCTGTGAGTTATTGGCTTTTTCGTTCCAGGGGCCCGGTTGTATTTTGTGAGCGAACCAACCCGAACATACTCTGACGACGTCCAAACCTCGAGCGGAGTAAGCCAAATGTTCCGTCTCATCAAGAGGAATTCAACGAAGTCGACGGAACGTCAATCGGACGTCCGGAGCTCAAGATATGAGTGTTTCCGCTCCGAGGGCCCAGTTGGTTTCGTGTACGAACCAACTCGGACGAACACAAACTATTCTGAAACCTTGAGTGCGATATACCAAAACAACCACCTCAATCCAAGGATCGCATTGCAACTGACGGTACATCGATCGGAGGTCCGTAGCCTATGTTATGGGTGTTCGAACGGAAAAAACCCAAAATGGAGGGTCTGGGCATGGCCCGGCCCGGCCCAATTCCCCCTGGGCCGGCCCGAACCAGGTCGACCCGACCTGGGTCCAGGTCCGGACCATCCGGTCGCGGCCCGGCCCGGCCGGCGCAGACCGGCCAGCTGCGGCTCAGCCAACGTGACCGAGCGGAAGCCACGGAGCGGGGGGTGCGCGACCCCCTCGCCGTTGATTGAAGCCGGCGGCAGTTTGCGCCGCCGCCAATCCTCCGGAATCCCGCACGGCCGCGGGATCCCCCGTGTCGCACCACCGCGGAAATCTGTGGCGGTTGTTTCCTCCGGCAGCGCGCTCGGGCGCCGTCGCCTCCTGGCGGCCGGACGGCTCCGGCCGCCGCCCCCGGTCGTCGGCGCCACCGCACCGGCGACCTGCGCCTCCTGGTTTTCCGCGGGCCACCAGAGCTACTCTGGTGGTCCGTTTTCAAAACCGCTTGTTCCGGCATTCATCTTGGATCTCAAACTTTACTGCGGAAGCTTCAAAAATACCTTTCGGCCTCGTTTGTCGTCGCCCGTCAATCCACACTTCAATTAACAAATCGCGTCGTCTTCGTGGTTCTCCAGCGCGACACGATGGTGCCACACCCCTTCGTTGTGGCCCGACTCTGACCGAGGATTCGTTCGGCCTTAAAGGCATAGCGCAATGGCACCGCGCTTCTTCGTCGTGATTCTCTAAATTTCTGCACGGTGCGACGACACCGCGTCGCTTCCATTTCAAGCCACGTAGGAAACAACCAAAATAAAAAATGGGGAGGAGGTTCGGCCGGGTTTGTGCGTTCCGACCTCCTCCATTATTTCGATAACAGTTGGCTGTTAATATCGAAGAACGTCAAAAAGAAATTATTCGCGGCATAAAAACTAACCCCTACTTAAAGGGTCATTGTTCATTGATGTTATCGCGAAAAGGCGGACGTCGGTTCTTTGATGTCGTCGTAATGGAGGAGATGAAGGTGTCGACAATCATTGGCATTCGTCACTCCCGTAAAGTGCCTTCGTTCCCTGCTCGATCTTCGTTCGTCGAAGATTTGTCGGAAAGAGAACCGTTCTTCGTGGAAGGACGGAGCTCTTCTATTTCTCCAGAGGTTCCCCTAAAAATAATATTTGTTATCCAAATATCAAAATAGATTACTCCCACTTTAAAGAAAATCCAACCAATTCAAGCTAATTCAAAAAGAAGAGTTGTGTCATTTAATTAATAGGGATATTAATTAATTCAGTTGACAAACATAATGAGAGGGAGGTGGAGATTTTAAAAAAAATAAAAAGAGGAGTTAACAAATTAATGAATGGAAGCCTTAATGGGGTTAAGGGGAGTTATGGAAAGATCAAGGGGGGATAAAGAAAATGAAGGGGTGGGGTTCGTGTGGGCCCCACCACCCTCATAACCTCCCATGGGAAATTGGGTAGTTACCCAACATCCACCCAAAGCATAAAACTACTTAGAGAAAATAAAAATTGTAGTTAAATTTTTATTTTTAACTTCACAATTATTATCAACTTCCCTCGTGGAAATGCAACTCTGAAAAAGGTGTTCCTAAGCAATTTCCGGCACTTCAGTTTCATCGGTGCCCTCAGAATTCGATTCCGAGCACCGGTTCAAAAGTTAGAAATTCCTGCTCGTTCATTCACTGAACGTACCCGATCTAAACTTTGGATAGAAATTCCAGACACACCGGTCCTCGGAATCCAGTGCCGTTAGAAACTGCGTTCTTGTAAAATCCCAAAGAAAATTAAGAAAAACAAATTTCCCTTGAATTTTACGGGTCTTTACATTACTCCCACCTCTGGGATTTACGTCCCCGTAAAGCTTTAACACTAACTGGGGATACAAAAGAGGTACTGAGCACGCATCTAAGCCTTCCGCTCCTAGGTGATCCCTTGGAGGCTCTCGTACTTCCAAAGAAAGCGCACCCAAGGAATCGACCGTCCTCATAGGATCTGCTCCTGTTGATCCTCGATCCCCACTGGAACCTCTATAAAAGTAACACCATCACCATCGTCCAGCTACTCATGGTCAATGATATGCAAAGGGTCGAGCACGTATCTCCTCAGTTGAGATACGTGGAAGTCGTCGTACACCTGGTGCAACTGAGGTGGATGGGTCAAGCGGTAAACCATCCCGCCTACCCAGCTGAGGACCTAGGAATGGTCCACTGAACCTCGGAGATAACTTGACACCTTGGCCACATCTCTATAAATCTCGTCGAGGTGAGACCCGTATAAGGTCGTGATCGTCATCCTCGAACTCTAGAGGTCTCCAATTCCTGTTAGAATTGAAACTCAAAACGACTACTGCCACGAGGGTAAGGTTGACCGACTCAAGAGTGATCGGTCGCACCCTCCTATGCATGAGTTTATCCTGTGTTGCCTGGGGTTTCCTTTTTTTCCGACCAAGGAAAACCCATCCCGACGTCGTAGTTAAACCACAACCTTATTGCCTAATACCGTCAATTTTTTATGAACTATGATTACCCAGTCCATACTCAAACCAACGTCGTAAGGCCTCGACGCTGCCACCAAGAGATTCCAACCAAAACTCTCACCTCGAGGGTCTGACCACACCGTCAGCGTAAGTGTGATTATCCAGTCTCCTCCCAAGGTATCTCTAGACGTGAGGGTCAAGTCTACGGCTTACCAGAAACTCTAGGTCTGGGACAAGATTCGTGGAAGGAAGGAATGATTCGTATCAACGTCTATTACTACAACAGATAGTAGTGGACACAGACTGTCCCTTGAATCATTTTTAAAGCCATTGGGTCAAACTCCTTGACCGCATGCATCCGCACTCTTCCTCCGCCCTCCAACTCCCTAAGCCTGGCGGTGATAACTAAGGCAGGTGGTTGTTGCATGTTAAGATGTACACCACCTCATGTTTCTCTCCTAGCACTGCCTCCACGTCTGCTGCTCTGCAGACTCATATCTCCTTAAAGATTCCTCTTCTTGAAACATTTAACACGCTCGAGTCTCTACGACTGGTGTCGGTTTCCTATTTCTTACTACACTGTGCAGTTTTCATTCGCTCCTAGATGATCTGCACCTTCTTTGCATATGATCTGGAAGATCTGCTAAAATTTCTCCTTTTACGAAAAGAGAAACTCGGTCTCATCCCCTGGATGAACCACGCCCATTGCCTAATACAGTCAATCCTGACATGGATGATACATTCATGCCATGGATGACGTTGTAAGGCCTCGACGTAACTACCAAGAGATCCAACCGTCACTCTCGCCTCCAAGGGTCGAGTCACGCTGTCGGCATCAGTGTGAGGTCACTGGGTCTCCTCCAGTAGGAATCTTGAAAGTGAGGGTGAAGTCAACAGTTTTAACTAGGACCTCTCAGTATCTACCAAACAAAGGGACAGTAAATCAAACATCACAGAGGTAAGTGTATTTTTATTATTCCAGCTCATAGTACAAAGACGCGAATACAACAACAATATGGAACTAGAAGTACAAGGGACATATCCACTAGTTCCGCTCCTATCCACCTGCTCCCGGAGCTCTACTGCCTTGTCCACTGCTCGGCTGTTGCCCAAGCACTCATCGCTGCTTCTGCCTCGGTGGCTCCTCTAACGCCTGCGGATCGACAGTGCGGGGGGTCAGACAGTCACGTGCCATGTGACCCTTCTTGTTGCATTTATAACACTTCCTGCTCCTCATACGGCTGGCTCTGACCCCACCCCGGGTCCCATACACCACCGGTCATAAAACCCGAGATCCCCCAACTGCTGGTCTGGTCCTCCTGGACCACTGCATCATCTATCTACTGCCCACAGATGACTCGGCTACTGATCGAAAAACACGCGGCAAAGGCAGCAGCTCCTGAACATGCTCAGAGTGTAGAGTTATTGGTACAAACTCCACCCTGAGGAAGGTCTCGAAGTCTTCCCATGCGAAGATTATCCCGTCTCAAAACTGAAACAAGTGGCTCCACCACCTGCCTGCTGCTGCCTGAAGAAGGTTGGCAGTGAAGATCACTATGAAGTCTGCAGGCATCCCCACTAGCCTGAAGACTCTCACCACTGCATCCAGCCAATCCTCAGCCACCTTCAGGTCCGTCTCTCCCCAAAACCTGGGTGGCCTCTAGCGATGGAACTCGTGCAGCGTGCTCAAGTGGTGTGCATCGCCTACTGCTGGGGTTGTTGGCACTGGTGTCCCAACATATGGTAGTACCGCTGGTGCCTCCGCTGGTGCCTCAACTGCAAGAGGGCCCTATATCGAAGCCTCGTCACTCAGCAGGCTGTCAGTACGCACATCCCTCTGGGCTCTAGCTGGTCATCAATGAAAAGGCATCCTGAATGAAACATCATGACACGGTCAAAGGATTATACCTGGTCAGCTGACCTAGTTTGAGCTGATATTTAAATAAAACTTCTGGAAACACACATGCAATTAGTGTTTTCGTGCACAAAGTCGGAATTCAGTTGTCAGGGTCATGGTGTATGGATACGTCAGCCGTCCACACCAACACTGGACTCCCTAAACTGAAAACCACACTCGGTACCCTTAACACTATTGCTTCATAGAAAGAAAATATCATAGTTATAAGTTCTGCGGTAGAACCAAATCCTCTGATACCAATTTGTCACGACCCGTCCTCGGGGCCCGTGCCGTGTCTACCCCAAGCCCCGCCTTCCATAGGCTAGGGGCTGGCGACTAGCACCAAAGGCGTAAATCCTGATAACTGGGAAGACATTGACTTTATAAAAGCAAACAAAACACCACAGAGTTCAAGCGGAAGTAAAACACTAAGTACAAAAGAAAGTGCTGAAAAGTAAATGGGCTAGAATACAAACCCAACTGAAAGTACAGCTACAACCGAACGAAAGTACAACAGAAAAAGACAAACATCTTGAAGAAAGGAAGAATCTCCTGGGTTATCCTCCTCGGATCCTACCTGATGGGTAGGTACAGATAGCGCAGCTCCTAGATCGTCCACCACGGATCCTACCTGAAGGGTAGGTACAGATAGCGCATCTCCTCAATGATCTCGCCCGTCAACCCCCTCCGAGTGTCGTCTCGTCGTGAAGTCCACCTCCGGATACTGACTCGTCGTGTGGTCCACCTCCGGGTACCATCTAGTCCTCAAACACTCGGCCTCCGTCAGCTCTTCCCGTCATCTGCAACCAACACAATGAGGTGCGGGCATAGCCCGTGCAGGGGTGAGTATAACGATACTCAGTAGGGACCGTCAGACCCTCAAGGTCTCACTAAAACCATCAAGGATAACCACAAAGAAGATCTCAACAGATAACCTCTACTTAGGTATATGCCTATACATATACCTAAGTTATCAAGTAACTCATCTCAATCATAAGGAACACAAGGATTAAGAATTCAACGGATAACCACCACCCAGGTATATGCCCATACATATACCTATGTTATCAAGTGACCCATCTCAATCATGAGGTAAACACAAAGGTCTAAGACTCAGCTCAAACCAGGATTTTCATTATCGAAACCGTAACTGCTGAAGAGCCCCATCTCTGGAGTGTACAGTGGTCCTGTCACGACTCCGAGGTACTGCTCACTAACCTAAGACTGCTGAGGTACTCCTCCTGTCGAGTACCATGGGTCAGCCACCCAAACACAGTAGTGCTTCCCGCCGGGGTATGCCACCCAAACACAGTAGTGCACACCCCCTAGTAGCCTGCAGAGGTACTCTCCGGACGATTACCACGAGTCTGCACTGTCACACAGGTAGTGCTCCGTCCTCCATTGGTCTGCACCCAAACAAAGTAGTGCTCCGTCCACTGGGCTAATCGACTCACTCCAAGTCGAGTGGGTCAAGCAGTCGTCAGGTCTCAGTCGACTACACGGTCTCCGTACTCCGCACTCTCATCTCTGGGAGGGTCTGCTCCACGAGCTACAGGTCGATACTCCAAGTATCTCAAAGTCCCACGAAGAAGTATCTCAAAGGAACGCTTCGTCATAGGGGTCTCAACGCAACAGACGGCGCGTCAATCGGACGCCCGGTCTGTGAGTTATTAGCCTTTTCGTCCCAGGGGCCCGGTTGGTTTCGTGAGTGAACCAACCCGGCCGTATCTCAAATGTAGCCCAAACTCTCATAGGGTATACTCATAGGGACCATTTCTCAATGTGATCACCAATTCCGCTGACGATTCGTCAAATGGATGTCCGGTCTGAAAGATATCAGCTTTTCCGTTCCAAGGGCCTGGTTGGATTTCGGGTAAAATCCTACCCGGCCACTATCAAATAGACACCAAAACTCAGGCGAAGTATGCCAAAAGTTATGTCACATCAAGAGGACTTCAACAAGATAGACGACGTGTCAATCGGACGCTCTGTCTGTGAGTTATTGGCCTTTTCATTCCCGGGGCCCGGTTGGATTTCGTGAGCGAACCAACCCGACCACACTCCGACGATGTCCAAACCTCAAGCGGAGTAAGCCAAAAGTTCCGTCTCATCAAGATGAATTCAACTTAGTCTACGGCATGTCAATCGGATGTCCGGAGCTCAAGATATGAGAGTTTCCGCTCCGAGGGCCCGGTTGGTTTCATGTACGAACCAACTCGGCCGAACCCAAAGTATTCTGAAACCTTGAGTGCGATATACCGAAACGACCGTCTCGATCCAAGGATCGCATCGCAACTGACGGTGTGTCGATCGGAGGTACGTATCCCATGTTATGGGTGTTCGAATGGAAACAAACCGAAATGGGGGGTCTGGGCCCGGCCCGGCCCAATCCCCCCTAGGACGGCCCGAACCGGGTCGACCCGACCCAGGTCCGGGTCCGGCCCATCCGAGCACGGCCCGGCCCGGCCGGCGTAGACCGTCCAGCCGTGGCTTGGCCAATGTGGTCGAGCGGAAGTCGCGGAGCAGGGGGGTGGGGGGGTGCACGGCCCCCTCACTGTTGATTGAAGCCGGCGGCGGTTTGCGCCGCCGCGACAAGCCACGGTGGTTGTTTTTCCTCCGGCGGCACGCTCGGGCGTCGCCGCATCCTGGTGGTCAAATGGCTCCGGTCGTCGGTGGTGCTGCGTCGGTGACCCGCGCCTCCTGGTTTTCCACGGGCCACCGGAGCTGCTCCGGTGGTCCGTTTTCAAAACTGTCTGTGCCGGCGTTCATCTTGGGTCTCAAACTTTACTGCGAAAGCTTCAAAAATACCTTGCGGCCCTATTTTTCATCGCCCTTCAATCCGCACGTCAATTAACAAATCACGTCGTCTTCGTGGTTCTCCATCACGACGCGATGGTGCCGCGCCCCTTCGCTGTGGCCCGACTCCGATCGCAGATTCGTTCGGCCCCAAAGGCACGGCACAACGGCGTCGCGCTTCTTCATCGCGATTCTATAAATTTCCGCACGGTGCGATGACACCGCGTCGCTTCCATTTCAAGCCACGTAGGAAAAAACCAAAATAAAAAAAAGGGGGAGGAGGTTCGGCCGTGTTTGTGCGGTCCGACCTCCTCCATTATTTCGATAACAGTTGGCCGTTAATATCGAAGAACGTCTAAAAAAATTATTCACGGCATAAAAACCAACCCCTACTTCAAGGGTCGTTGTTCGTTGATGTTATCGCGAAAAGGAGGACATCGGTTCTTTGATGTCGTCTAAGGGAGGAGATGAAGGTGTCGACAATCATTGGAGTTCGTCGCTCCCGTAAAGTGCCTTCGTTCCTGGCTCGAGCTTCGTTCGTCGAAGATTCGTCGGAAAGAGAACCGTTCTTCGTGGAAGGAGGGAGATCTTCTATTTCTCCAGAGGTTCCCCCACAAATAATATTTGTTATCCAAATATCAAAATATATTACTCCCACTTTAAATAAAATCCAACAAATTCAAACTAATTCAAAAAGAAGAGTTGTGTCATTTAATTAGTAGGGATATTAAGTAATTGAGTTGGCAAACTTAATGAGAGGGAGGTGGAGAGTTTAAAAAAAATAAAGAGAGGAGTTAACAAATTAATGAAGGGATGCCTTAATGGGATTAAGAGGAGTTGTGGAAATATCAAGGGGGGTTAAATAATATTAAGTGGTGGGGTTCGTGTGGGCCCCACCACCCTCATAACCTCCCATGGGAAGTTGGGTAGTTACCCAACTTCCACCCAAAGATTAAAACTACATAGAGAAAATAAAAAATGTAGTTCAATTTTTATTTTTAACTTCACAATTATTATCAACTTCCCTCATGTAAAGGAAACTCTGAAAAAGGCGTTCCTAAGAAATTAACGGCGATGCGGTTTCATCGGTGCCCTCGGAATTCGATTCCGAGCACCGGTTCAAATGTTAGAAATTCCCTCTCGTTCGTTCACTGAACGTACCCGAGCTAAACTTCGGATAGAAATTCTGGAAATACCGGGCCTCAGAATCCAGTGCCGTCAGAAACTGCATTCTTGTAAAATCCCAAAGAAAGTTAAGAAAAAAAATTTCCCTTGAATTTTACGGGTCTTTATAGAATTTTAGTTTAAAATTTAAATTAAATATTTATTTTAAAAACCTCATATTGTATGTTGATTTTATTTACTAAGTACCAATTAATATAAATATTAAAGTAAAATTGTCCACATAAAGGATATATGAATAATAATAAATACGGTATGAATATTGGAGATTCATTATTCAGAAGTTTATAAAAATATATAATTACAAATTTAAGTAACAAAAATAGATTATTTTAATAAGTGAAAATAAATTTTTTTAATATAGTATAGGAAAAAATTAATTTTTTTAATAAGGGTGATCTCTAAGATGGACATAATGGGAAATGATATAGATATTTTATGTACAAGTTATGTTATATCTTAGTTTCAAAATACACTAATCTGTTAAGGTTATTACATTGATCATATTGATATGTAATGAATATTCATCTAAAATATATAATATTTATGTACATAAACTTTAGGTTGCTGAAATATTTAACTTTTTTTAAGAATAATATTTATTCCAGGAACTCCCCTTTGACATTTAGTAAAAATGTTGTCACTTTTAGGCACAAATATTTTTTCTTTACAAATGAGATTTATCAAAATTAAAAACAACTCCATTAGAAGTTATTGACGATTTAATTTTTTAAAACACCTTTTTAAAAGTTTCTTTTATAAGAGTAAAATTAGATTAATGTTTTTTAGAATACTAACAATTATTTTTTGCTCAAAAAATTCTAATCAACAGTGCACTATTCAATAAGTTAATGATCTACTAAATTCATACATGGATTGTGATTTTAATTTAATTAATTTTTAATTTTTCGAATTTTGGTAGTTAATTTAGAAATTATTTTTTAAGATTTTTTTAGTTTTTATTTTGTAAAATCATAGTTATTCTTTAGCTTATTATTTTATTTTTTTCCCTTAAAGTTAATTATCTATATATTTTATCAATAGTTAGTAAATCGTACTCATCATCCAATATATTTACACATTCATTATCTAATGTATTTTCAATTACATCATCAGATGAATTATAATAATAATCCTCAAAATTATATCAAAATTGAGAATCTAGAGTTAAATTTTTCAATGATTAGGTACTTAACATATCCCAGAAGCACTTTTCATTATTTTTTATGATTGAATAGAATCTATCTATTTTTTACTATCAATACCACTTTATTTTTATAAACGAACAGTAGATATTTCGCTTCCCTAAAAATCCACATTACATAGATTTTAAGACATTTTCAATATTATTTTAGAATATATTTTTAACTTTATGAACTTTCTAAATTTAGGAAACCTGGTTTAATATGATTTGCCTCATTACATTCATTTAAAATAACTTCTAATGAATATTTATTATTATTTTTATCTTTTCTTTCTCTCTAATGTGTATTCTAAAATTCATATAATCGATATGTATATTAATTCTTCTTATAATTTGATATATTTCATTATCAATATCATCTAAACTACTTCAACCAAAATTTTTATTATTATTATTTGAAAAATGATATTTAGATGTACTATCATAAATTTTAATAGTAATAAAAATTGGATTATCATAATAAGATGCTAATTATACTCCATTATTCTTCTTTTATTTTTGATCATCTATCTTTATTCTTCTTTTATATCATATTAATGTCTTAATCAAGTCATAAGGAATTATATTAGTCAAATATTTGGCGTTATTGATATAAATCCTCAAAACTGTCATTCATTAAGAATTATATCAATAATATTTTCAATAATATTTTCATTTGAAAACTGTTTCACACCTAATGATTGTAAACTATTTACAATATTTACAAAGTATTGATTCCTATTTGTTACTGTTTCACCATGTAGAAAGTAAAAGTCATTATAATATATTCTTAACAAAGAACATTGATTTTCTAAATCCTTGTTTGTATAAAAAATGAGTAATTTGTAGATTAATCTAAATACAACTCATAATTTCCCAAGATTATATAGGAAAAACATGTTATTCATCATAGAACATAACAAATTATTATGAAATTTATGATTTACCTACTATTATATATCTCCATCTTAATAAAAACAAACAACTTATTTCTTTATGAAATTGTAACTACCATTCATCATATTAAAGATATGTAATCTGATGTTAATGATCTTATATTGAAAATGATAATTCCATAATAAATAATTTTCTGCACTAAAATTAGGTGGTCTGGTTGAATTTAAATTTTCATGTATTCCTATTAGAAAACCAACCCCCCAAAAAATACTTAATCATCCAACAAAATTATTATAATGAAACCAATATGACAATTTGATGAACTAATAGAAAGTCAAAAGAAACTCAGAGCTGTGTGGAATGTAGCTTTGATAGAAAATGACTTTCCTAGGATGAAATTGTTGTAATATACAAGATGGGTTGAATTGTAGTTTTCAAAAATTAATCTAATAATTTACATCTAACCCTTAGGTTTTAAATTGATTTTAATTACTAAAAAAAATTAATTTCAAGATCAGATTAAAATGATGCATGTAGTAGAAATTTAAACATTTAGAAACATATTGAACACAAAATAAATCTATTTTTCAGAAGTTTGTGAATATTCAACAGCAGTATTCTAAAAAACATAAACAAACAATTTAATTCATTGAGAATTAAAAAATGTATACAACATAGGTTAAAATGTACAAAGAGTATTGGTTAAAAGTCTACATACTTATCTATAAGATATAATCCAAGAACACTTTTAAAATAATGTGTAAATAGTATCTATATATTGTATCTAAGGTGCCCATTACTTTAAACATATCATAAGGTATCCCTGATTTTATAACCTATTAGTAGGTCTATCTAACTATTCATAGAATCAATTAACTTAACCTATATATGGGTCTAGTGTTATATCTCCAAACACTCTATCTTCCTAGAACTGAATGTCCTTGATATCACAAGATCAACAGATCGTTTCTCTTCCTATCCTTAGACAAAAAATATCATTAAAGATTGGTAAAACAATAAATACATTGAAAATATTAATAAATTTATAGTAATTTCTTTCAAGACATATCTCTTAGTAATCACTCAGAAAGTGAAATAATTTTGATTTACACTAATTCAAAAATATGTTAAATAATTCAAGATATTTATAGCTTTTCTAAATTCATATCTTTTTTTATATTTATTTATTATGATCCTCGAAATTATGTCTCTATTTATAAATTTCATTTTAACAAACATAAAATTGCAGTATCAAAAAAAATTAGATTCAATTGGAACAACATCAATATAAAACTTTTCATTTTCCAATGACTTTATCATGTTCTATTCTCTAATGATAAGTTTTTTATGTACCACTATAGTGTTCTTTAATCAAATTAATTTACATTAGAATTGAATTTTGGATTATAAAATTTAACTATCCTTATTTAGTTATTCTATATTTTGGTTTTTATCCTAATATTGAGGATTCTATAGGAACATGGATGGTTTATATTTGGTTTTTTTCCTAACACATAATTCTAAAAAATTGTGATAATTAATTATCAATTCTTAAAGGAAATCAATGATGAGTATCGTGAAAGTCATAATTTTTTCCAGCATGTTTGCAGACTTATGAGATGTTTTAAAAAGGGTGATGTTTGATTAAAGATTATATAATTTGAAGACATGTAACTATATAATTTTTATATTGAGACAATCATAGTCAATCCTGATTTGGACATTTGGTTAATCTAGATTTGGAAATGTGCTCGATCCAAAGTTGGTCATGTGGCCAATATAGTTTTTTCATATGGTTGATAGAATTTTTTTCACGCGGTTAATCAAAATTTAATAATGTAGTAGATCTTGAGTTGGTTACATGAATGATCCACACTGTGGTCTATTAACAAAATGAATATGATTACTCTTGTAGAATTTTTCCATATGGCTAGTATAATGATAATATTCTCACATGATAACATTTCTATCATGTTTTATCCATATGGTATATTATCTTTTCAGTTTTTTGATCCCTTATCCATTAATTTATATATTTAATCTCATAATTAGAATATATCTACTTAATCTCTCAGAGAAAAAATAGGTTTCTAGATCTAAATATCTTAAGTATTTTTCAATGAGTTAATGTTTGAGCCTTGTTTTAGTGATTAAAACATAAAAGATTTAGTGTCATTTAACTTTGATGGTTCTAGTTAAGACATATTTAATGAAAAATAAATATCATGATGCTCTATTCTATAAGGATTCAAGAATGTGTAAAGAATAAAAATCAATTTATGTTTTACCCATGGCATTGAATAAAGGATCCATGAAGATGGTTCATATACGAATGCATATATATATATATATATATCTTTATTTCAATCAAATTATCATAGAGAGAAGAGGAAGTCTATGATACTTGTGGAAATTATTTAATACATAAAAACTATTTTTAAAATCATAGAATATCATGGAATGAAAGATATGATCATTATATGTTTTAATTAGTAATAATATTATTATTATGTTGTAGTTATTACATGTCGTTATTATATATTTTTGTTCCATCAGTTATAAATAAGGATACATTGGGAGTTTTCGAATAAAAATATACGAGTCTCTAAAAAATTTAAATATAAATTATCATTAAAATATATTTTTTAGTTGTAAGAAAAATCTATGGGAAATTAAAGTGAGAATATTAATCACTAGATATATATTATTTCAAGGAGGAAGGAAGAGTGTGTCGTGATTTTTTTGAGGAAAATAACTAGGTGAGATGGTCATGATGTTCACATTGGGGGGGGGGGAGGGAGATGATAATTTTTTATTTACATTATTTATTGAACATTCTTATTTTGGATTGTGATGTAGTCATATTAAGATGGTTTTGCATGAATTTTTTTTAATGTGATTTGAAGAGAAGAAGACTTCAACACATCTGATAACTAGGGAATTTTTTAGGAAGAAGATGTATTTATTGTTACCCAGAATTGTTTTTATCAATTTCAAGTGTGGGATCTATGACTGTGAGGGATGAAACTAAGAATAGTTAACAAACCATAAAACACAATATTAAATGTTATACCCTACTCATTTTACGCGTATAATTATTTCAGTGGGTATTTTTATCCTAGTGGAATCTATATCAAACTAAGGATTAGCCATCTCACATTGAGAGTAAACCCATGTAAATATGGTCTGTTCATTTCCATTAGTGTATATCTAGGCCATTGAATATAAAGAATCACTGGATTATAATAAATTAATATGTTCATTTCAAAATAAATATAAAAATAGTGCACATCACAGATTCATTCCCATCTCAATGATATGTAGTTATTACTATAGTGGTTATAAAAGTGATATCAGAGTATATCTTACTTCATTTTTGTTTAGTTGTTTGGTTTTATAAGTCTATCCAACCAATAATAATTTGTCACCATATAATTTAAATTTGGTGCATATAAAGTGGATATCGACATTAAATGGGAATGATTATCAAATTAGGATGGAAAAGATGTTTCTATTCTTGTTTTCTATTAGTTATGATATTTCATAAATAAAAACTAAATTATTTGTTCCCCATGTGGATGTGGTTTCCATGATTGTAGTATATAATATGAAATTGGAGAATGAGGGTCATGCAAAGAATTATTTCTCATTTTCTCTTTCAATAAACAAAATTTCTAAAAGTTAATTGTCTCAAATCACAAAAATATATTTGGAATAAACATAAAAATATATATAAAGGATAGAAAAAATTTATGCATGATAAGTTTTAATATTAGAGAATGAATTTTTAAGATATTTTTATGAATAATGATAAGACTATTTATAGCTTCTTCATAAGGGTAAATGATGTTTTCATCAAAATCAATGGCTGTGACGAGATAATGTAAGATTAAAATATTGTTGAAATTATTTTTTGCATCTTACTAGATAAGTTTGATGCTAAGGTCTCTTATTTGGAATAAAATGAACTAGATGATATTCATCTTGATGAAATTTCTATTATTTCTATATTTTTTAAAATAACGAAAAAAAATTAAATTAAGAAAATGGTATATTTTGGAATGGAAATCTCTTTTAAATCCACAAAGTAAGATTAGTTAAATAAGAATACTATTGTTGGGGATGAGTTTTATTGTTTGTATTTTGATAATTATTTTGTTGATAATTTTAATGAAGTTATGTCCTTTATATCATTAAATATAATAATTTTTAAAGGAAATCATAAGGTAATGTTTCCCTTAATATATTTATGTGTCGAGGAATTGAGAATTTTTCTTCAAATTATCCAAAATATAAAATTGAGAAAAGACAATAATGAGAAAGAGGTTAATCCTATAAATCTATTAAATAATAAAACCAATAAGTAAAAGTGTTATTTTAATGATAATATTATGATGTTATATTAATTTAAAGGGAGAAACATTTTTTTCAAAGTAAAGTGATGAAAGTGAAAATTAAAATAAAGAAAAATCATACACTGATAAAGATGGTTAAAAACTGCTCATTGTTAAAGAAAATAATGAAAAGGTTTCAGGTACTAAAATTAATACTAAAAGTGAATAAAAATATATAGAGATATATTATATTCCTAATGGGGGATTAAAATAATGATCCTTTTCATTTTCAAATCGTGAATAGAAGAATAGAAATTTGATTTTGGATGATCAATCTACCAATACTATAAAATAGACCCATAAAGAAGAAACATCTATGTCATTTAAGGAGGTAAATGATAAGAAAAAATTACTTGATGATAATAATATATTGAGTATCACGTTTTAATAAAATTTTAAAGATTTAGAGAAATAATGTGATCTTATTCAACATAATATGATCATTGAAAAATAAGAATTGAATCTATGTAGACTCATTTGTTAAAACTATATTATAGAATATTGAGAGTGTTCAATGAATAATTTCACATAATAGGATTGATAAAAATTAACATCCAAAAATTATTTTGATGTTGATTTTATTTCAATACTTCTTAGTAGAATAATGAATTCAAAATAACAACATTTTTGTCTAAATCAAATGAGTTCACAAAATACAGAAATTTTAGGAACTCTGAATTTGATTCAAAATATTCTATTATTAGTGACTCTAAACAAGATGAAAATAAGTATAACAAGAAAAAACATGTCATGAGTTCATAAAAATAATTAAAAATAAATATCCATAACTAATTGTAAAAAAAAAGTGTGAAAGTTAAAGACACAGTTCAAGAAAGCATATAATTTTCTATAGTAAATATGAATTTTATATGTATTTATGGAACTATTGTGACTTTGGAAATACTTAAAAGATGTTTGGGATAAATTAAAAATATCACAATGAGCACTGAAATATTGGGAGATATAATTTAAGGTTAATTCATCCCTCTCAAAGGAATCATATTAACAAATAGTATGGAAAATATGGTTTGACGGTTGAGAATAAATTACAACCATTAAAAGATGTATATGAAAGTTATGATCATCTAGGATTCCTTAATAAATAATTTATCACTATGTTACTAGTCCATCTGAAAAATAATTCTTAGGAGTGAGAGAAGAAAGGTAATGAAAAACTCTTATTGTTGATGTTTTATATAAAGAATCAAAAAAATATTATCCATGGATTTTGGTTAGTGGGTGCCCCTCACATATGATATGAAATTTAAATTTATTTAGTGATGTTGAAAATTGTAAATAAGGATATATAAACTTTTAAGATAAGGTTTTACTTAAGGAAAAATGGGTTTGTACTTATATTAATAGAAAAAAGAAAATTTAAAATCAAAGCACACCCATTATATTAATAGTATGAAACAAAAATGGTTTGGTGCTTCTTCGGTTTTTGATTAACAAAATGAAGTGATTTATAGAAATTATGTGTTATTTTTTCTTTCTATTAATGATGGAAAATTGTTCATATGATGAAAGGAGACTAGAGATGTCACGACCCATCCCCCGGGGCCTGTGTCGTGACTACCCCAGGCCCGCCATCCATAGGCCAGGGGTTGGAAAGTAGCACCGGAAAGGAGAATCCATAAAATGGGAAGACATTTCATTACACCAATAGAAACACAAAGTCCAATAACACAACAAGATGAAATCAGGAAGTAAAACCGCAGTACTAAAAGTGTGTATTGAAAGTAAATGGGTCGGAATACAAGCCCAATAGAAAAATAAAATACAATAGAAAAATAGAAAACAACTCCTGAGATTGTACACCAAGGATCCTACCTGAAGGGTAGGTACATATCATCTAAACAGCTCTCTACATTAGCCGGTCACCTACGTGTACCGCCTGGTCCTAGCTCCAATAGTCTCAACCGAGATACTCGTCATCCCCACAAGACAAAACAAGGTACGAGAAAAGCCCCTGTAGGGGTGAGTATAAAAATAATCAGTAGGGACCCCATGACCCTAAAATGTCTATTATAATTCCAAAAAGGAAAACCAAAAATCATGATATCAATCACAAAGATCAAATAAAAAGACTCAACTCAAACTAGTTTTAACTTAAGTACAGAAGTACAGATGATTAGCCATAAAGCTAGATCATCTGATTCTATAAATGGTTCTACTGCTGATCGAAACAAGATCGCTCCGTACATATCCACACAATATTGCTAGGTGATGATCCACATAGGATCTCTCAGGAATGATTCACACAGGATCTCTAGATGGTGATCCACATAAGATCGCTATTCATTCTTCACATCTCAGCCAGCCACTGAATTCCCATACTGTGTATAGTTGATTCTTGGAGGATCTGATCCTTAACCCATCGGTCTTACTTCAACCATAATTATGTCCCATGAAGAATTAACCCAATGATCCTTCATTTCATAAGGATTCCAACGCAATAGACAGTGCATCAATCAGATGCTCGGTCTGAGAGTAATATGCATCTTAGTGTCGAAGGCCCAGTTGGATTCAGGAACGATCTAACTCAGCCATACTCCAAAATTATCCAAAACTCAGGTAGAGTATCTCAAAAGGACCTTCGTGTTCCAAGTATTCAAGTTCCACAGACGGTTCAGAAAACGGACGTCTGGTTTGCGAGATACAACCTTTTGAGTGTATCTAGGCCGAAATGGGTCTGAGTCCTGTCCGACCCGGCCTGACTCAACCCGACCTGGTTCAGGTCTGGCCCAACTTGGCTCGAATTGGATGAGAAGCGGACTGGCCTGGCCCGCCCATTGGTGTGACCGGAGTGAGAGGCCATGCCGCACCTCCTTCTCGAACAGCTCAATGAGTCGTTGGACTCTTTAACCGGTGGTGCCACATGGCATCGCTTTGTTGTCTGTAGGACCTGAAGGGCATGGTTCCAATTCCACCATGGCTTTAAAGCTGTTGCCTCTACCTGTGACATGTGATGAAATGCTTCCCTTCCACTAACGCAGTTGACCGAGAGTCGGCCGACCCCTTCGGTCCACCGCAGCGCAGCGCGGCGCCGCCCTTCCACTACTGCCGGCAGTTGTCGGCCTCCACCCTCATCCACCGCCACTGGTCACTAATGTCTCTATGCTGGCCCTTCTTCTACGGGGCTCCAATGATTAATCATAGCTCCGTTTCACTCCCTTCTATGCCTAAGGGCCACCCGGAATTCCATTGTCAGAACGTGACCCTCTGATTCACATTACCATCAAATTTAATATTCACTTGCAAAGAACACAACAAAAACAAATGGGAGTAGGGTCCGAGCCTTGTTCATTTAGCTTTTACCCTCTGTGTTAGAATCATATCAAAGGGGAGTTTTGTAAACAATTATCAAAAGGAAAAAATAAAACCCCGTTCAAAAACCCCACAATATCCCGCAATTCCATATGAAACACGGATCAACTAGGTTTGGTTTATCCGTGTTCGCCACATTTTCAAGAACATGGAAAAGAAAAATAATTCAGATGAATTAAATAAAATAATCCCATACCTCATGAAATATTGGATGATTTCACAGTCATGGAGGGATAAGAGTCCTTGTTTTTTAATGTCTCCGGTGTTCGTCAATCCCGGATCTATTCCCCAACGGGCACCATCAAAACCTCCATTCTTTATGGGAAGGGTTGTGTGTCGACAATTAGTTTGAGTTCTCCCACAAAATCCCCCAAAATATCCCATTTTCCATTATTTTAATTTAACAATGGATCCTCTATAGAATGAAATCTCCTCTCAATTAAAGGATCATTAATTGAATTAATTAGTACGCTATATTAATTACACGAGGGGTTGTTACACAACTTATATGTAACCTGATATTTAATATCCCTTATTAAATGTCTGAACACCTCTATAGTCACCACCACTGCCACTCAAGAAGAGTTAAGAAATTAAAATAACCTTTTTCATGTTATTTTATTAATCTTCAAAAGTAAAAAAAACTAAAATTTTCTCCCAGACTACTTTAGAAGAACTTAAGCCTCACTTAAGAAAATCTCAGCACTATGGATTCAACGACGACCTAAGATTTTTATTTCAAACAGCGGATCAAAAGATATAAAATGCCACCCGCATTATTTTTGAACGTACCATTAAAAATGTTTAAAACTATATTTTGGGAACACTGGGCCTCGTAATTAAGCACCGTCAATTTTCTCAGATTCATAATAATCCTAAATAATTTTAAAGAAATTTTATGGAATTTTCAGGTCTTTAAATTATCTCCATCTTAGGGATTTCTATCCCCAAAAGCTACAAAAAACATGGGAAATAAATGGGGATATTGAGCACACATATGAGCCTCCCACATCCATGTGCTCTCCTAGAGATTCCCATTCTTCCAAAGAACTCACACCAGAGGAATTGACTACCCATGAAATACCTACTCCTATCGATCCTCAATCCCCACAAGGAACTCCACAAACGTCACCCGATCATTAATGTCCATTTCACCCCATTCGATAATATGTTATGGATCCTGCACGTACCTTCTCACCTATGACACTTGGAAAACATTATGCACCTGGTGCATCAGTGGGGGAAGAGCTAGACGATATTCCACCTCAACTACTCTGTTGAGGATCTAGAATGGTCTGATGAACCTCAGAGATATATTTACACCCCAGCCAGACCTCTCTAATACTCCTCAGGGTGAGTCCCGTAGGAAGACATAGTCTCCCTCCTCAAACACTAAGTGTCTCCATCTCCTGTCAGCACAAGAATTCTTCCAGCTCTATTCAATCTTCACCCACCCTTGGATGATCTGCACCTTCTCTGTGGTTGCTTATACCAACTCTGTACCCATAAGTGCCGACTCCCTTGGTCTGTCTAGCATAGAGGTGATCTGCAAGGTCACCCATACAAGGCCTCAAATGGAGCAATGATGATGTTGGAGTGATAACTGTTGATTTAAGAAAAATACCCCAGTGGTATGTGGTCCTCCCAACTGTGGTCAAAATCGAGGACACAGGCACGAAGCATTTCCTCAGCTGTATTTATGGTCTGCTCCGTCTGACCATCTGTCTGAGGGTGAAAGGCGGTGCTCAAGCGTAGTTGAGTCCCAAATGCCTCTTTCAATACCTTCCACAAGAGGGATGTAATACGAGCCTCAAAATCTGAGAAAACCGTCGATGTCACCCCACGAATCCATACAATCGCTTATACGTAGAGATGTCCCAAGCTCTCTACTGATGCATGTTCTTGGATGGGTAGGATGTTGGCCGACTTGGTGAGTTAGTCAACAATCAACCCAATGGAATCATGGCCCCAAGACATACATTGTAGCCCGGTCAGGACGTTCATGAATATACCATCCCACTTCCTCTCTGGTACCTCAAGTGGCTGAGCTAAGCCTGCTGATACTTGATGCTCAGGCTTCACTTTCTGACAAGTGAGGCATCGTGATATGAACTTCTCCACCTCTTTCTTCATTCATGGCCACCAGTACTGACATCAGAGGTCTTGGTACATCTTTTCCACATCAGGATGTACTACAAAAGGGGATGTATTGAACTCCCTAAACACCTCCTCCTGATTCATTACTGGTACCATAGTGCATCCTCTAAAGAGGATGACATGCTCCCCACCTTCATAAAATCCATCGAGAGCCTATCCTGAGGATATCTGAGTAAACTGGGACTCACATTCGACATCCCCAAGATATAACTCCCTAACTCATTGAAGGTGTGGGGGAGTAACTATCATTGAATGGAGGTAAGCTTCCCCATCCCGATCCACAAATGATAACTGAAACCCGTAAAGCTACTCTGTTACCCCACTCAGTAGCTATAGACCAGACCTCTTGCTGAGTGCGTCTACTAATACATTCCCCTTCATAGAAGTCTAGACTATCTCAAAGTTATAGCCTTAGAGGAACTCCATCCATATCTGTTTTCTCAGGCTCAGGTCCTTCTATGAGAAGATATACCCGAGACTCTTGTGATCATAGTAAATAGTAATGAATTCACCAATTAAGTAGTGTCGCCACATCTTCAATGCAAAGACCAACGCTGCTAACTCCGGGTCATGGATATCATAGTTATACTCATGTTGTCTCAACTGCCATGAGTTGCAGGCAATCACCACTTGCTCCTACATCAGGACAGAACCTATTCTGGTTCCTTATGTGTCATAGTAGACTATATTCCCAACACCCTCTTTTGGTAGCCTCAAGATGGGTGGGCACTCATCAGTCTTTGACTCATATATTGAAAACTCTACTGGCCTCTTTCCAACCACACGAAGAGATGTACCTTCTTTGTCAAAGATGACAAGGGTTTCACAACCTTGGAAAAGTCAGGTATGAATCTCTGGTAGTACCCAACCAATCCCATGAAACTTCGCACCTCAGTCAGACTCCTGGGTGGCTCCCAAGAAAACACTGCCTCTACTTGAACCAGATCCACTGCAACCCCAGCCTCCGAGATAAAAGTCCCGAGGAAGTGGAATTCCCATATCTAGAACTGGGACTTTGAGTTCTTTCAATAAAGTTGGTGCTCTAATAGAGTATACAGAACTATCTTTAGGTGTGTGGTGTGCTCCTCCTCTAACACCAACTATATCAAAATTTCTTCAATGAAGACTACCACAAAGTGACTGAGGTAAGGCTGGAATATCCTGTTTATGAGTCCCATGAACACTTCTGGAATATTGGTCACTCTGAAGGGAATTAACAAGAACTCATAATGTCTATACCGACATCTGAAGGTTTTCTTCGATATGTCATCATATCGTACCTTGAGCTGGTGATAACCTGATATGAGGTCTATCTTCGAAAACCAACTATCTTTCTTTAACTGGTTGAAGAGATCATGAATCCTCAGGAGTGGATACTTTTTCTTCACTGTCACCTGGTTAAGGAACCGATAATCCACAAAATGCCTTAGACTCTCATCAACCTTCTTGGAGAAAAAAATAGGGGATGCCCAAAGAGAAACATTGGGCCTCATGAACCCCTTCCTCTGCGAATCCTCCAACTATACCCACAACTCATGATGCTCTATGGGGGCCATCCAATATACTGGTGTAGATATCAGTGTCTTCCTAGGGTACATGTCAATGTAGAAGTCTACCTCTCTATGAGGAGGTAGTCTTGGAACATCATCAGGAAGGATATCATCATATTGGTCCACCACTATAGGATAACTCGGACTCCTCATGTTAACAAGTATGAGGGTATGGCTAGGTAACTAATGAGTGATTGGATGAAAAATCCTTCATGAGAGTCCATCCTTTGCTGTAATGGTTACCTTATCTCTAGTGAAGGTAAACCTGATCCCATCCTCATACACACACCATACTTTGCACCTAAAATAGTCAATATGTGCATGGATTGTGGATAGTTAGTCCATACCCAAGATGACATCGTAAGGCATCAACACTACTACTAGGAGATCACAGTCGAAGCTATCACCTCTTAGAGTGAGCTAACACTGTCTGTACCAGTGTGTAACCATCAAATATTCTCCTTATAGGAGTCTCTAATAGTATGGGTCGAGCCAACATCTCTGTTAGAATCTATGAGCTCCGAATGAGTGTCATGAAAATAGAAGAGTGATTGTAACCTATGTCTATAAGTACTACAAATAGGGTGGAGTAGACACAGATTGTACCTCAAATCATCCTCGAGAACCATGGTCATAGGCCTCTACCACATGAAGCTGAGCTCTCACCTATTCACCTACTTCCTATGGTTGGGGTGGGCAACCTGGGGGTGGTGGTGTTATAACCTAAATCCTTAGTCCACCACATATTGCACGACCTACTCCACTTACACATTTGCCACCCTGCGGACCCCCTTGATCAAACCTCTACTGCTGCCTCGACGATCCCTCAGTCATCTTATGATCTTCTATGTAGGGATTCATATAGTTTCAAGTCATGCATCCTTGTCTGCTGGAAGAGTAATAGGCTTTAGTCTTTAGAAGACCTCCTCTACCTCCGCACCTCCGACCCTACATCCCGAGGTTGTCCACTGGAAGGTCTGGACCACTTGGACCTCTATGTCATCTGCCTACCTCTTGCTACAAATGAATCAACTTCCAGTTGTCTAGTGGTGGCTCTCACCATTGGTGTATGCTCATCTAAGAAGCTCTCAACCAATAATGACTACTTGAGCACTCCATCCTGCATCAGGATATTAAGTGATATCATCAACACTCTAACCTCCCTCTGGAGACCCTACTAAAAGGTCCGGGCCTAGAAGAATGGGTTTCGTACCATGTCGGTGGAGTAGTGTGAGAGGTTAGTGAAACTTGCCGAGTACTGGGCCATTAATAGGATACCCTGCTGTAAGTGCAACAACTTCTGGATATGCACTGAGCATAAAGTCGCTAGTACTAAATATTCCAAAAAGAGGGTCTAAAAGTCCAACCAAGAGTGTGTCGCCTCCTCATGTGTATGGAGTGTCTAACTCTACCATATACATGTTGTTCCCTAGAAGAGACTAACAGCTAAGATAACCATCTGATCTGTTGGCATCTCAACTAAGAGAAACACTTGTGCCACTGCCTCTATCCAGTCCTCAAATGCCCAGGGATCTGTCTCTCCTTGAAAACGTGGAGGCCTATGTCTCTAGAAATCATTCAATGTGCTCAGTCGACATGCATGGTCTGGTAGTGGGGCTGGTGGCTACTACTGCCCTACAAGTGGTGGTGGTGCTGGTACACCACCTGAAGGTTCCAACATTTTAAGAGGGACCTGCACTGAAGCCTCGTCACTCGGTGGGCCATCATCATGTGCTCTCTCTGGAATCCTAGATGGCTATCGACACGGAAGAATCCTAAAAAGAAATAGGTGTGCCACAATCAATAAGATATAACTGGTGAGCTGAATCTAAAGAAATTAATGTAAAAACATTTACAAAACACATGTAATATGTGTTTTCATGCACCAAGTCAGAAATTATAATTCAGGGTCCTGGTGTATGGATACATCGGCCGCCACACCAACACTAGACTCCCCAAACTGAAAACCGCACTGAAAACACTTAACACTATTGCTCCATTGGAGAGATCAGAGTATTAATTCGTCAATATAACTGACTCCTCTGATACCACTTTGTCACGACCCATCCCCCGGGGTCTGTGTTGTAACTACCCCAAGCCCACCTTCTGTAGGAAAGGGTTTGGAGACTAGAACTGAAAAGGAATACCCCTAAAACAAGAAGGAATTTCCTTTAAACATGTACAAACACATAGTCCAAGAACACAACAAGATGCAACCCCGAAGTAAAAATGCAGTAGTAAAACTGTGCACTGAAAGTAAAGGCGCTGAAATACAAGCCCAACAGAAAGTTACAAAACAATAGAAAAATAGAATTCAACACCTCATATCATCCACCAAGGATCCTACCTAATGGGTAGGTAAAACTCATATCCAAAACTATCAATGTCAGCTAGTAAACTCCTTGTGCCACCTGGTCCTGGCTCCTATATTTTCAGTCGAGTTACTCGTCGTCTGCACAAGACACAACAAGGTGCGGGTGAAGCCCATGTAGGGGTGAGTATAATAATACACAGTAGTGACCCCAAGACCCCTGAAGATATATCAGAATGCCACAAAGAAAAAACACAAGGAATGATCTCTATTACAAAGAAAAAATAAAATGACTCAACTCAAACCAAGTATAACTTAAGTAAAAAAGTATAGATGATTAGTCGTAAACATAGATCATCTTATTTTTTCAAAGGTTATGTTGATGATCCACATAGGATCGCTCGGTGCTGATCCACACTGGATATCTTGGTGCTGATTCACATAGGATTTCTAGGTTTTCATCCACACATGATCTCTAGGTGTTGATCCACATAGGATATCTATTCATTCTTTACGTCTCAGCCAGCCATTGGATTCCTGTACAAAGTACACTTGATTCTAGGAGGATCCTTTACTCAAGACATTGGTCGTACATAAACTAGAACTAAGTCCCATGAATAAGTAACCCAATTATCCTTCATGTAATAAGGGATCCAATGCAACATACGATGCATCAATTGGACGCCTAGTCTGAGAGATATAGTCATTTTAGTGTCGAGGGGCCAGTTGGATTCTAGTACAATCCAACACGGTCATAATCCAACTTTCTACAAAACTCATGTGTAGTATCTCAAAAGGACCGTCTCATTCCAAGGATTCAAACTCTATAGACTGTTCGCCAAATGCAGGTCTGGTTTGTGAGATATAGCCTTTTAATCGTATATGGGCCAAAAGGGGTCCGGATCCGGTCTGACATGGTTGGACCCGACCCGACCCAGTCTGGTTCTGTCCCGACTCAGCCCGAACTGGATGGGAAGTGGACCGGGCTGGCTTGCTGGTTGGTGCGACCCATGTGAGGGGTTGTTCGGCCCCTCCTTCCCGAACGGCTCAAAGAGCCATTCGGATCTTCAACCGGCGGTGCGACGTGGAATCGCCTTGCCGTCCGCAGGACACAAAAGGTGCGGGTCCCCCTCCACTGTGGATTCAAAGACATGACCTCCATCTATGGTGTGTGATGGAATGATGTCCTTCCACCAATGCAGCCGACTGAGAGATGGCTGCCCCTTTTGGTATGTCACGACACCGAGCGGCGCTGCCCTCATCCGCTGCTGTCATCTGCTGCCCTTGTTCGCCAGCACTCGTCATTGGCGCCGCCACACTGATTCCACACTAGTGCTTCTTCCACAGGGGTTCCAACGATGCTCTAGAGCTCTATTTTCACTCCTATTTGTGCCTATGGGCCTCCCGGAATTCCTCCGTCATAGCATGACTCTCTGATTCACGTTTCTATCAAATTCAAAATTTTCCCGTGAAGAACATGAAAAAATGAAGGGAATGAGGGTCTGGGTCTTGTTTGTTTATCCTGTTCCATCCATGTTATAATCATATCAAGGTGGGGGGTTGTAAACAATTATCAAAGGCAAAATAAAACCCATTGAAAAACCCTATAACATCCCACAATTCTGTATGAATCTCGAATCAACTCGTTTTGGTTGATTCGCGTTCATCACATTTTCAAGAATGTGGAAAAGAAAAATAATTCACTTGAATTAAAGAAAAAAATAACCTACCTTGTGAACTACTAGATGATGTCATAGTCGTAGAGGGATATGATTCCTCATTCCTTGAAGTTGCTAGTGTTCATTGATCCGGATCATTTCCTCAATGGGTGTTGTCAAAACCTCCATTCATTGTTGGAAGGGTTGAGTGTCGGCACTTCATTAGATTTCACCCATAACATCCCCCAAAATAACCCTTTTCACATGATTGTAATTAAAAAAAGGAGATGATAAAAAATTAATTCTCCTATCTATTAAAGTTCCATTAATTGGAATAATTAATGCACTATATTAATTACACGAGGGGTGGTTACACATCCTATGTGTAACCATGTATTTAATATCCCTTATTAAATGTCTTACCACCTCCACGGTCCCCACCACCACCACTCCAGAAAATAACATTTTTATGTTATTTTATTAATCTGAAAAAGTCCAAAAAAACTAAATTTTTCTCTCAACATACTAATGTCGAAGTTAAGCAACCCTTTACGCAAATCCTGTCACTGTGGATTCAAAGGTGCCCTCATATTTTTAATCCAATCACCAGTTCAAAATATAGAAGATTCCACCCATACGTTTACTAAACGTACCTTTAAAAAAATTCAAAACACCGTTCTAGGCACACCGGGCCTTGGAATCTTTCAATGTCAATTTTCACAGACTCGTAATAATTCCAAATAATTTAAAAACAATTATATGGAATGTTCAAGTATTTACAAGAGATAACTTGTTTCAGGTGGGTGATTTTTGAAATTCATGTTATCTTAGTATGAAATGATAGAACATAATATGGAATCAAAGTATTTTTTTCTAAGAGAAAATATGAATAATTTTTTTACCTGAGGATAAAATATTTGTGATGATCCTTTGTTGAGAAGAGAGAGAGATTATTTATTCCCAACATACTAAAAGGATAATATTGTTAGTTATTCAAAAAATAAATGTAATATTTAATATATTAAACATTTATATCTAATTCATTCAAATTTTTATGGGCCCATGAGGATGTAATAAACCAACACAGATAATAAATTTATTACTTTAATAGATGAGTTGAATCGCATTACATGTCTCATGTTTATGAATTAGAAGTATGATAACTTAAAATATATAATTTTTTGAAGAGTTTCACAAAAGTGGTATAGATTTTCTAAGAAGTATATTTGGAAACAAAATGGAACTAGGTTTAAAATTTTTAATTTGATGTTTATATGGAGAATCATGGAAACTAAAATGAAACAGTTCACCTTAAACACTGCAAACAAATGGTTTGGTTAAACAGAAGAATGTGGGTTTAGTAGACAAGTCTTGGACAATATTGGATGATAATGATACTTATTTATATTTTTGGAGACAATATATTTATTTGGGGGTTCATATTAAAAACCTATGTTTACATTATAACACCAAAATATTTGGTGAATTTTTTTGGAGTTAATTTAATCTTTTGATATTTTTTATTTTACGCAACACTAAAAAATAGTTTATTTTATATTAAAGCACTTTCTTTGGATTGAGTTATATAAAAAAGGATAATATTTCATTGAATTCAACGAAAATTTTAGTTTTATCTATATGGGACACTGAGGTTAGATTGTGTTACATGTAACAATACCTGTCCTCTATGGCTTGTGTAACAAGCAAGATTGAGTTTTACCGAATAATGATATATTATACAGATATTATTTTATATAACATAACTGATTAATGAGAAGATAGGAAAAGGGTTAACTAAATTATGAAAATATATGGTTTAAATAAATTTAAAATTAATTCATTTCATAAAAATTAATTATAAATGAATATGAAAACCGATTGAATATAAAGGAATGTATTATTATTTTAATGCCCAAAAAGCTGTTTTATACTAAAAAATTCAGTTAATTACAATTAGTGGGTGATATTAATGTGATATATATATATATATATTATATTCAATCAAATATTTTTTATATTCATACAATAGATTTGGTAGGCTTAACATTAAAACAATCCTAATTTTATGTATAAAATGCTATATTTTTATTAGGGAATTTTTAACTCATTTTAATGAAAAATCAGTTTTAAAATATATTTTTAGATATTTTATTGATTATATATGTGAATATAAACTTTATCTTATAAATAAAAATATAATATTTATGTTAGGCTAAATTTTTGATATTTTTCTTCGAAGTTTCATTTTTTAATAAATAGTGAAAAATACTAAAATTTATTTCAAAAATGATTTCTCAAGTAATTTTTTAAAAGATTATATTATATTTTAGATTTAAAGTATAATTATATCTAATTTTTATCAATTAATCCAATTAAGGTCATTATAATCAATTTCATTTTTAATTTGGGTATATAAACTTATCAAACATTTGGATGTTTTTACTTTAAAAACCCACAACATTGTCCCGTTAGTGGGATTAAATTTAAATTAATTTCTGTCACATTGGTGATTATAACTTGAAACAATGTATTAAATATTTTTCATAAGAATAAATTGTAAAGTATAATATGTTCAATGTAGTTTTTTTACCAAAAATATTATTGAATGTAATTAAAATTAATTATAACAATTAGAGTAAAAATTAAGCTTAATAAGGGACTATGCATTATTCTTAAGGGCCCAAAAACCTAGAAACATTTAAAAACCAATTTTATGGACATATTTCGAACATAAAACAACCATTATTGCGTTTTTTGGTTATTTATAAATTTTTAGTTAAAAATGTGGGTATGCCTAACATGTTTAAAAAATTCCAAGTGTGTCCTTTCCCTTCCCTATAAAATGCTACCACCTCTCCCTGTTCTTCAATCCTCTAAAACCACATTGGTTCTGATAATATCTACCCATTACTATTACCAAAAACCATAAATTCCTCCTTGAATCCTCCCCATGGAAATAAATCCTTCCATGTAATCCCTTTTGTGAAAACCAAAAGGATTTACCTGATTAAGAGGTAACACCCTCCCTCAAGCTCTATTGTTTTATTTTCTTTATCCACCCCCTCAAATATAATTATTAAATTTTTATAAAAAAACACAAGTATAGTAAACAAAATTATATTTTTGATGAAAATTTTTAGGCCTACACTTACACACACTTCCATATTTTGGGTAACAGATATAATTTCTACATGTACGTTGAATTACCGCCTCACGAAACAATGATTGTTCATTTTTCCATTACCGCCTCTCATGGTGGAGATTATGACAGAAAATATAATTATATATGATATATATTTTATTCATAATATTTTTAGTATTCTGTAATTATTTTACAACATATATCCTTTTAATTTCTATTTTGTGTAAATATGATAATTCTGTTTGAGAAGTGTGAACTACCTTCCCCTCAAAGCGATGTGATTCATTCACATACAACATGGAATATATTAAGGATGGATTTAGTGTAATTATATCATATATATTAAATATTTATTCTTCTATAATGATATTATATATATATATATTCCATTTATGTTCATTCTTCCAATATGACAATAAAACGGAAACAACGTTCATGCGTCTGTATGACCTACTGTCTCAAGGAATAATGTATTTTTTTATAGTTATATATTTTATGAATTATTATAATTAACATATACTTAATATAAATGATATTTATACCATGTTTTACATTTTTTAAGTGATAATATTCATATAAGGATCAATGATATAACAAATTAAGACACATGCAAAGAACAAAGAAGATATTACCTTAAGTGATACCATATCATAAAATTATTAAAAAGAGTGTAATATAAAGTCATAAAAAACCATATATGGTATTAGATATAATAATATTTTTCTGTAAAATAATTATAAAATCTTAAATTTGTTATAAAATATTCTTGCTGGAGTACAAATAGTGTCGATACACAATGTAAGGGGGTTTCATCTCACCTTTTTTTTATGTCCATGAGATACATGCCATAATCACCACATGTTTCATTTGTGTGCTATGTATACTGTACATTGGTTCATTATATGATTATTATAATTAAATTTATGGGTATTTTAATATAAATTATATTATCTTTATTTAATGTGGTTAATGTCTCCAAAGCTACCAAATCAGTAAGATAGTTTTGTCTCAACTTTCTTTCTTTGAGACACCTGTTTTGTTATGAACCTTTTGAGGTGTATAAACTTACATTTGACATGTTATATCATGAATCTAATTATTTTTATGATATTTTAATATTCATTTAATTTAATTTTATACATGGAGAGTGTGATACCAAGTTACCATGTGGTAAGAGTTTATTGAAAGAATCTCACCGCTTTTTGAGATTGTTAATGATTATACTTCATTTAAGAAAATTTTACGATCCATATATTAATAAATTTTAGTAAATTTCTTATCCTATATTTATTTAACATATCCTCATGTATTATTACCATTCATCAACTCTTGTATACTTGATATAATTAATAGTTTTATTTTAAGAAAAAGATGAACACATTTCTCCATTTGGTCAGAAATCTGTTATATTTAAAAACCCATGTTTTTATAAATGTTTTACAAATTGTTTTATAAATTATTTTCAAATGATATTTGGAGATTATTTTTATAAAAAATGGTTTTTTATTTTTTATGGTTTTCAAATATTCCTTCATATGTTTTCAAACCTACTTTAAAAGAGAATGGATTTTAAAAATGTCTTCAATATTTTTTTAAATGTTTTCAAGGAAAAAGATTTTTGAAAATGTTTCAATATTATTATATAAGTTTCCAAGGATAAAGGTTTTAATTGTTTAAGTTTCCTTTATAAGTTTTTAGGGAAATTGGTTTTAAAATTTTTTCAAGCTTTATTTATATTTTTTCAAACTACTTCCAATGTAATTGTTTTCAAAACATTTTCAAGATTTATTTGTAAATTTTCAAGTAAATTTTCAATAAAATGGTTTGAAAATGGTTTTATTTTCTAAAAATAATTTTCTGAATAAGAAATGCTATATTACATTATAAATGTTTTTAAAAGGTCTTCCAAAATTATTTCCCATCTAAGATAACATCTGCTGGTGTTACTCATACCTTTATGGGGAAATGATTAAATGATGTCATTGATATTATTTCTCAGAATGAATTATGTTTTGATGGAATTAAGTTTTATGAAACCCATTTCTATTTCATAAGTTATATTACATTGAAACACTATTCTTTTCATGGGTTCTAATTTTTATTAAATGATTATGAAACATGTATTTTTTTCTATAGGTTATTGTATGATTTCATGTTTATGATACCCATTTAATTTCATGAGTTATGATATGATTTTAATGATATTGTGGTACATGTATGTTATATTTCATTATGATATGGGTAGGACCTATATCCCACTAAAATTCATCAGGTAAATATTTATATCTCATTAGATAGACTGATATGGTGTTGGGAGTAATCCTTGACTTCTAAGATGGCCATGGGAGTGAACCATGACTACCAAGATGGAATGGGGAGTGAACCCATGCTACTAAGATTCCCTTGGCAGCAATACCTTTAGTACTATGGAAATCATTTTATATGATTATGTGTATTTCAAAATTCTATGTTTTATTCCTATATTATGATTTAATGACTTATGTTCTTTATTCTAGTATGATGGAATTATTTTGAACTACCAATCATTATTCCATGATTCTTGAATATGATCTTTGATATGTAGTTTATGATCTGAAATGTTTATGATCAAATTATAATAACCCTATGATCATGAATATTCTTATATATATATCCTTTACTTACCCTTATTGAGAATCTGAGCTCACCCCTTTTTATGTTTCCTTCCCCAGGTTATGAAGATAAATATAATGTTTGATTTTTATACGAAGGTTTATAGTCAATACGAATTTAATTGGAGGAATTTTAGATCACTTGTGTACAAGTGTTTATGTTTCAATGATTCCAAAGTTACATGACTAATAAGGTATTTGGGAATCTATTTTTATATTGTTTTATGTTTTCCTAAGAAGTTATGTACAGTATATGTACATTAATAATTGGTTGTTATAGTTGGTATCAGAGTGAAGGTTTATTTAACATTTGGAAAATAGGATGATGAAACCTATGATCCCTAGTTATATTTCTAAGGAAAAGTCTAGGGTTTCTCTACATATTAGTATAAGGATGAGTTTATTATTAGGAAAATATCCTTGAATTTCAGTAAATGATAGAGTTTTTGGTTTCTTAGAAATATATATTTGTATGGATACTATAGGTGGACTTGTTTCTGGTACATATGTACCTAGGAGTAACAACTCCAATGATGTTTTTTGGGACTAACTCGGCAAAACCTCGTACATGACAATGAGACTTACTGTGCATATCATTTGACACTCCTGAGTGATATGATTGGGAAATTCACAAATTCCTCATGAACCATCATGAAGGATGTAAATTTAATATGACTTTTAATAACCTAGTATAAACCTTTGGTGTCATAAATTAAAAATTTGGTGTCATGCTTTCGACATTATAAAAGTAATTTTCATTATTGAGATGTTTTCTTCTATGATATGTGTTTATCATCCTGCACTTTTTGGGTTTCTATCAATGAATTGAATAAGAGGAAACATGGTTAACATTGAATGTTTTATATGTGTAAAGTATGGTCATTATGAAAATTTACATCCCAAGTGGATATGTCATAAATTAAATCATGAAGGTGGTATGATAATTGGTTATACTTATAAAGATAAAGATACCACATATTATATTTGAAAGGTATGTGATGTTTTTCTAGTAGTTATTAAATTTAACATAATAAGAATTATTATATTAATTTTGAGGAACCTTTAGAAATGATTCATATTCCATGTTACAAGAAAGAGGTATTAAGAAATAAGTTGACTATTCCACAGTAATGGTTTAAGAATAAAGTTGGATGAATGAAGTTTTTATGTCTTGGATTTAAAATATTATATTATATGAACCATTAAATATATAAGTATATTCACTATAAGTTTTCATTAATAATTGAAAATGATATATGGAATGGTGATGAATACATGGAAAATTTACTTAATGGAAGGGTGATATTTTGATGAAGGGATGTAAACCCTTAATGTGATCGAGATGTTGACAAAATTGTGTTAATCTTGGATAAATAGATGATTTATTTGGATAGAGTAAATTGGATAGCACAAATTACCCTATATCTGATTATTGTTTTTTTTTGAAAAGTGTTATATGTCATTATGGACGGATTTTTCAAATTCTTGGATTTAAAGAATGTATCTAGTAATCATTGGAAAAACGGAATCATGCATGTTTTCCAAAAAATATTTGCGGTTATTCATGTTATTAAAATGTTTCAAGGGAATTTATGATGAGTGTATTCACATGTTTGGAATGTGAAAAACAAGAGATACATTGTTGGGGATCAATTTTAAGATGATTTTGTAACCTTATTCATAATGTTCTATAATTTTATACATGAAAAGGGTTATAAGGATGACCATTTATTTAAATATTAAGATAAGAATCGAATGAAGTTTTTGAGATTAAATAATTATATCACGATGTTAGGATTTTTCATATTCGATAACCTAGTATAACAATTGTTTTGGAAGATAAATGATGAAAAATGGTATTTCATATCATGGATCTCATGACTGTTATAAATTGTGGAATGAAAATTTCACCTTCATTTTTGGAGAAAGAGGTGAAGTTGATCTTGGAAAAAAGGGTGATGTTGTCCTAAAATTATGTAGGTATATCTTTTCATGAAAATTCATCAGCTCTAAGAAAATAATCAAGAAACAAAAATTGTCCTAATACCTTAATTTTATTGAACTGATGGTCTTTTAAATCATTATAGATTTATGACTTTGAGGCCCTCAACTTTTCATTGATCATTCACTTGTCTATGATTGACGACCTCAATCACTCCAAATGAATATTTACATTTTTATTCCATGTCCATGTTTTTAGTTCCCACTGATGTTCTCCTACGTGAAAACCTAATTATGTGATACTTTTTGTATCCTTTATGTTTCAAACATTCATTTTTTAAAGGAAGTTTTACTATTAATTTTTTTTGGGAGTTTCTATGAATGAATCTTTAATGTATTAAACCATTGACATCCCAAAAGAATTTAAAGGGTGAAATTCATTTTATGGAGGGTAGAATGTAACACCCCGAGACTTTGTGAAATATTTTTTTGAATTAATTTAATCTTTTGATATTTTTCATTTCCCACAAAACCAAAATAATAGTTTAATTAATATTAAATCACTATTTTTGGATTCCGTTATATGAAAAAACAAGTTAATAAAGAACTATACATAACATAAATCTTATCTTTATTTACAAAAAACATCTAGGTTAGCATGTGTTACACATAACAATGACTTTTCTCGACAGCATTTGTAACACACAAGATAAAGTTTTATAAAATAATGATATATTATAAAAATATTGTTTAATATAACATAGAGAATTAATTAGTAGTTTTGAAAAGGGTTAAATAACTTATAAAAATATATTGATTTAAAATATATAAATTGAATCCATCGGTTACAAATTAATTATAAATGCAT
Source organism: Viscum album (assembly GCA_963277665.1). Lineage (NCBI taxonomy): Eukaryota > Viridiplantae > Streptophyta > Magnoliopsida > Santalales > Viscaceae > Viscum > Viscum album. The sequence continues at coordinate 871,331,629 of OY728123.1, forward strand.
ATGAAAATAGATTGAATGTAAAGGAAAATAATATTATTTTTATTCCCATAATGTTTTTTTACCATAATAAATTAAGATAATTACAATTATTGAGTGATATTAGTTTGATATATATATATATATATATTATATCCCATAAAATATTTTTTATATTCATCAAACATATTTGATATAATTAAGATAAAAACAATTTATGAAAAAAAAATACTTTATTTTTATTAAGGAATTTTCACCGCCTTTAAATGGTGAACCTATTTTAAATACAATTTTTTGAAATTTTATGGATTATATATATTTCAAAATAAAATTAAACTTTTGAATATAAATATAAAAATTATGTTAGGTTAAATATTTGGTATTTTTCTGTGAAATTTCATTTTTAATGAGTAGTGAAAAATAGTGAAATTTAATTCAAAAATAAATTTTCATCTAATTGATTTATTAGGTAAAATTATATTTTAAATTTATTTAAACATATAATTAGATCATAATTTTATCAATTAATCCAATTGTGGTTATTAGAATCAATTTTAATTGAAAATTGGGTATAAAAACATAGCAAACTTTAAGATATTTTTAATTTAAAAACTCGTAGTGTTATCCCATTAGTGGGATTAAATTAAAATTAATTTCTTACACATATATTATTGTATTTTTGAAAAAATTATTCCATATTATAAATATTCATAATTTTTAATTTTTAATAAGTTCAACATAGTTTTGAACAAAAATATTAGTGAAATTAATTAAAATTAATTACAATGATTATGGTATAATTAATCTTCATAAGGAACTAAAAATTAATCTTAAGGGCCCCAATGACTTATAAACTTTTTAAAAACCCATTTTATTTCCATATTTCAGCCACTAAACTTCTATGAATGAGTTTGGTTAGTTTGGTATGACTTTTGTTAGGTAAAAATGCGAGTAAGCCTAAATTGCATTAAGAATGCCAGGTGTGTCATTTAACTTCCCTATAAAAGTCCACCACCTCTCCATCATCTTCACACATCTCAAACCACTTATGTTCAGCTAATATACACCCAAAACAATTCCCTAAAACCACCCCTCAAAGAGATGTGATTCATTCAAACACCACATGGAATGTATTAAGGATGGGTTTTGTGAAATTATATTAAATATATGAAAAAATAATGACAATTTAATGATATTATACACACATATAAATATATTTAATTTACTTTCTTTCTTTAAATATGACAACAAAATTGAAACGATAGTCATCTGTGCATATGGCATACCGTCTCCATGAACGATGTATTCCATTTTATACTTCTATATTATACAAATTATTATAGTACACATATAATGAATATATTTTATATTTATATCATGGTTTAGATTATGGAAATCATGATATAAAAATAAGGACCAAAGATATAATAATTTAAGGAACATGCGATGAATAAAGAGGATATTACCTGATGTGAAACCATAACATATAATTATTAACAAGTGGGTTATATAAAGTAACAATAAAACCATATATAGTATTATATATATGAATATTCTTATGTAGAATATTTATAATAAAATTAAATTTATTATATAGGAATATTATATGAGTACAAAGAGATTCAAGACACATTGTAATGGGATTTCATCTCACCTTTTTGTTTCTGTGAGATACATGACTTAATCACCACATGTTTCATTCGTGTGGTGTGTATAATTCCCATGGATGTATTATATGACTATTATAATTACATTTATGGGTATTTAAAAATTAATAATATGATATTTATTTCATGGGGTTAATTTTTCAAAATATACCAAATCAGTAAGACAACTTTGTTTCAACTTGTCATCTTTTAGACACATATATTGTTATACACCTAAATTCCGTTTTCGTGGTGTATATACTTCCATTTGACATGTTATATAACGAATCTAATGTTTTCATTATATTTTAAACTTCATGAAATTTAATTTTCTTACATATAGAGTATGATCCCAAGTTTCCAAGTGGTAAGAGCTTATTGAAACATTCTAATTTCGTTTTGAGATTGTTAGTGATTATGATTCCTTTGAGGAAATTGTATGATCTATATCTTAAAACTCCAATGAATTTTATTATCCTCTAATTACTCATTATATCCTCACGTATTAGTTATATTTTAAACTATTTTTCACTTATGATAATTAATAAAAATGTTTTTAAGAAAAATTTTACTACATATCTCTCTTTGGTTAGAAATTTGTTTATTTGGAAAAAAATGTTTTAATAATTTTTTTAAATTGATCTATGAAGATAATTTTCATCAAAAAAGTATTTTAAAAATGTTTTATGGTTTTCAATGATTACATCATAAGTTTTGAAAACTATTTTAAAAGAAAAAGGTTTTTAAAAATGATTTCAAGCTTCTTTTATATGTTTTCAAGAAAAAACGTTTTCAAAAAGGTTTTAAAGGAAAAAGTTTTAAAAAATAATTTCTAGATTTTTTTATAAGTTTTTAAGGAAAATGGTTTTCATAAATTTATCAAGATTTATTTATATTTTTTCAAATTATTTCCAAATAAATGGTTTTCAAAATGTTTTCAAGCTTCTTTAATAAGTTTTTAAGGAAAAGGGTTTTAAAAATATTTTCAATATTTTCATATAATTTTTCATGTTTATTTTCAGGAACATGGTTTTCAAAATGTTTTATTTTTTTTAAAATAATTTTCAAAGAGCAGAAATTAAATTTTTCACCAAAAATGTTTTTAAAAGGTCTTTCAATGTTGTTTCCCTCAGAAGATAACATATATTGGTGTTCCTAATTATTTTCTATGGAAATGACTAAATTATTATATTCATATTATTTTTATAAATGGATTATATTTAGACAGAATATTGTTTTATGAAACTCATTTCTCTTTCACAGGTTATATACCTTTGAAAGATTCTTATTTTCAAGGGTTATTGTTTTGATGAAATGATTATGAAACCTTTATTTTTTTCCATAGGTTATGACATGATTAATTTTGTTTTATACCCATTTAATTTAATGGGTTATGATATGATTTTAAAAAAAAATTGGAACACATATGTATGGTTTCATTATGATATGGGTGGGACCTATATCTCCCACCAATGCATTGGGTAAAGATTTATATATCATGAGATAGACTAATATATTTTGGGGAGTAAAACCTTGACTTATATGATGATAATGGGAGTGAAAAATGACCACCAAGATGGTACAAAGAGTGAAATCATGCTACTAATATGGATATGGGAGTGAACCCTGACTACCAAGATGGTATGGGGAGTTAACCCATGCTACTAAGATGGCTTTAGTAGAAATTCCTTGCCTACCATGGAAATAATTTTATATGCCTATATGTCTACAATTATTATATGTTATATTCCTATGTTTTGATCTACTGGATTATGTTCTTTATTTACTTATGATTCAAGTATTTTGAACTGAAAATATTTATTCCATGATTCATATATGTGATCTTTAATATGAAGGGAATGATATTCGATTTTCACGATCATATTCTTATACCCTTTGTAACAACCTAATATTTTATGAGAAGTAGATTTTTTATGTGTTATGTTATACGCAACATCAAAATAATCTTTCACTACACACAACACTAGCTTGGCTTGTGTTACACGCAATCGTGACCTTCCTCGATAGCGTGTGTAGTACGCAATACCAGGTTGTACTAAACAACGATATATTGTTATAATATTATTATGGACTAGCCAGTATGAATATTATTAACAACATTTTGAATTTTATAACATTATTATTCATCTTACATATTTTCTAGAACATGGTATAAGAATAAAATAAAATATTCGGGTAAAATAAGTATTTTTCAAAAAATGCAGTTTTGTCGCCTTTTGATGGCACACCAAATTTAAATCTTGTTTTTGACATGTTTATAAGTTAAATTTGAAAAACTAAAATACTTACTTGGAATCAGGATATAAAATATTAATTTGTATAAATTTTTCATATTATTCTGATAACTTTCATATTTTAATGAATAGTAAAAACACGCTATATTTTAATTAAAAAAACATTTTTCATTGCAAAAATTTATATGGTTAGATTATATTTATAATTGGTTTTAAAGTTTACATAGAATATATTTTTATCATTTAATCCAATTTTGGTCATTGGAGTTAATTTCACTTTGAATTTGCACATAAACAAGTGTCGATCTTTTGATAGTTATTGTTTCTTAAAAACACGCTATTTGTTTTGAAAACGGGAATTAATTTTAAAATTAATTAATGACACTTATATGTTTTTAATTTGAAAAAATAGACCTCATTTTTGAATTCGGAATATCAAATATAGCTTAGGCTGAATGTTTGGTATTTTTCTGAAAAACTTCAATTTGTGATGACTAGTGAAACCACTTAGTGTTAGTTAAAAAACTGACTCTTTCATTTAAATGAAATTTTACCACTTCTGTGAATTGAATTTCAAAAATCTGACATTCATGGTTGTTATCATGAAGTAAAAATTTTTTCAATAAGATGAAAATAATTTTTGGTGAATAGTCACTTTTGACTTTTATTTACTGTGGTTAAAGGTAAATAGGGTAATTCAAGGCTAAAAGAATATTATAATAATTCAAAACTACCTTAACACTTGTCCTAACTATATTGGATAAGTAGTGGATGACCATGGGCATCCTTGGGTCGATTTTGGGACCCCATTGAGCCACTTGGTAGTGATAATGACAATTTGGGTTAATTAATTTAATGTAAAGACAAAATTCACATTAACAAATATGTTTTACAAATTAATTTTTATAAGGGGCTATATAAATTATCTTTTTGTCTATAAATATTAATTGGAAAGATAAAACTATTTCCTAAATGGTGGTTTTTTTATAATTTTTGGACCTCAAATAAATTATATTATTTATGACACAATAATGATGCAGTATTTACCTCATTAATAAATGATTTAAATAAATAAGATTATAATGATTAAAATATTATCGAAAAAAGTCCAATTCTGATGGAATTATTTTATTTCGACCATGATTCATCTTATCTTCATCTTTAATGATTTTTTTACCTTTTGAAACCGAAGATAAGTTTATAATAAAATAATATTTTCACAATTTCCAAAGGTACCCCTCTCCTCCCTTATAAAAGGGCACCTCCTCCCTCTCCTCTTTACAAAACTTTGAGCCTTCAAGCTCTGCCAACCCCTGCCCATTACTCTTATAAACTCCCCTAGTAATATTCTAGAGGTCCTGGTCTTCTTCAAAGACCAACATTGGTGCCTTAAGAGGAGGTTTCAAAGAGGCGTGTCGAAGAAGATCTAATATCTGTTACTGATTCTTTCAGATTTATTTCTTCATCTACTTCCTCTTATTTAGTTGTTTCCTCATGAAGTAATAACATCAGTATCAATCATATAATGATATGTTATTATAAATATGAAACAACCCTATTTCACCTTCTATACATCCTACGGAAAACGAAATCACCACGCGTGCGTACGTACGAAATACCATCTCCACGCCGTGGTGTAATATTTTTTCCACCACCACCTTACTTGGATGGGTATAATGCTGTAAAGAATAACTATATATGATTATTGTAAAGTGATATTGATTATGAAATAGTATACATACACTTCAATACAGTTCCACGATCATGGAAACGATATCATCGCTCGTACGTACGTACGGCCTACCATCTCCACGATGTGATGCGATCGTTCTACATGATCTTCATTGAATAATGACTATATAAATGAATTTATTAATTTAATGAATAAATATGATATATATTACACTAATACCAATCTGTAAATGAGGTATCTATAACCTAAAAATAATAATAAGAATTTATTCAACAAAACATACAAAAGAACACAAAGCAATGAACACCTGAATAACAAGTAGAAATGAAATATTACTAATAAGAAGATAAGAACATGACCATATATGATATCATAACAATGAATATGATTCTATAATAAGTAAATTACATTATTTAAATCATTATACAGGAGTTTTGGATACATATGAATCAAATCGGACCTATGGGAAGGGAAAATCTCACAATCTCATTTTTATCCGAGATTGTTTATACATCAGAATTTATTGGGGAATATTTATCATCCACATCCATGTTTCCTCAATATATAATATTATTTCTATCCTCCTACAACTTTTAAATCCAATTTTACCCATTGTTTAGTTTTTATTAAAATATATGAAAGGAATCTTTTGTTGTTTTTAGTACGAGGTACTTTTTGACTTTTCCGACCAAAGTACGAGAAGAATGTTTTTTACCTTATATGGCATGAATGTATTTTTATGATTCCATAGAACATTATTTCCATGAATATTACTTTAAAAGTTTTCAAGTTTATTTTTAATAAACTTCTTTTCGTTTAAAATTGTATGACATGTTAAGAAAGGAAAAATGTTTTTTAAAGTAGAATGGATATTTTCCTCTAGAATGGAGTTCAAGTGTTTTATCAAAATTATTTTCAATCTAAAATAATATAGGGTTCTATTTCAATCCCTATTTTTACATTGATTTGATTATGTTATGATGGAACTAATTTTATGATGTCCTTTTATCTTATATGAATTATGTTATGATGGCATGATGGTTAAGAATCCCATTTTTTTTAAATGGGTTATGCAATGATTTATGATTTTCTGGAACACATAATAATGGATTCATTATAAGATGGGTGAGACCTATATCTCCCTACAATGCATTGGGTAAATATTTATATCTCCTGAGATAGACATGGATGGAACGACAAGTTAATCTGGTTCAGTGATATAGGACTGGAACGAGGAGTGAACTCGGTTCAGTAATGGACTTTGTCCGCTATGATAGTCTTGGCAATGAGTATTGACTAATATGAAATTATTTTCTATGATTATGTGTGTATGAAAAAAAGTTTCATGATTTATGTTATGATTATTGGGATTACATTTCACTACTATGATTTATCCCATGTTATAATATTATGATCTCTTTTGCAGGTTAAGATTTTTTAAATGCTATGTTCTTATGAATATGATATATCCTTTGTTTACCCTTATAGAGCATTTGAGATCACTATTTTGTATGTTTTCTTTTCCCCAGGTCAGGAAGAATGGGATTAAGTAGGATATGCCAAAGGGACTCTAGATATGATGAAATAAACAAGAGACAACGTAGATGTTTTACCAGTCGTTTATGTTTCCCAGTTTCTAAAGACACTATACCTATACGGTCCTATCATGGTTTTATTATATGTTGTAATAAGTATGCTTCAATTTGGAAGTAATAACCATGTATGTAAAGTATGGGTCGTTATAGTCGGTATCAGAGGAAAGGTATAGTCAACCTTTGGAAACTAGGATGTGAAAGCCTTAGTAAGAACTCTAAGGATATGTCTAAACATAGAACACAATATTAGTGTTTTAGAAATGGACATGAATAACCTATGATAAGACCTAAAGTGTGAAATTTTATTCTTTATTATGTGGTTTTCCTATTATTATTAGTGTTACTCACACTATGCTTCTTGGTTTTAGTCAATGGATGGAACCCGAATGAACCGTGTTAATGCTGAATGCGAAGAGAAATGCAATGATTGTCCTCCTTAGCAACCAAACATTATAGGAGCTGGAATGAAAAATCTTGTATCCATGCTCACACAACTTTCTCAAGCTATGAATCATGCAGGACATCCAAACAAGAGAAGGAAGGAGCAACATTCTGTTAAATCTTTCATGAGGTTGCGTCCACCTTCATTCAATGGGTCTTCTGATCTTTTAATGGCTGAATAATGGATTAGTACCACTGAAAAGATATTTTCAGTCCTTCAATGTTTTGAACATGATAAAGTCATCTTAGCAGTATATTGTTTGGAAGGTGAAGGTGATCAATGGTGGAATCTTATTAAGAATATGACGCAAAGGGATGAAATTGAGTCCATGTATTGGGACGAGTTCAAGAACTTATTTTTCAATAAGTACTTCCCTTATTTTCATTGAACAAAGATGGAGAAGGAGTTTCTTGAGCTGAAGCAAAAGGATGATGAATCAGTTGGTACCTAAGAAGAAAATTTTACAAGACTTGCAAGGTACGCTTCCGGAATTATTATCCAACCTGAGAGTAAGATCTATCGATTCTTTAGTGGCTTAAAACCAAGTCATTGAAGGGCGTTATCCATATGGGACTTCAATAGCTACGAGAAAATTATTCGATGTGCTCTCAAGGTTGAGATGGAGATTGGAGTAATCCATCAGTCTTATGGGGTTGATAGGAAGAGGAAAATGGAATTCAAAAGGAAATATAAAGACCACAATGAAAAGAAGATGCATTTTCCCTTATGCTCAAAGTGTGGAAAGAAACATGGATGGAATTGTCCTAAAGGTACAAGTAAATGTTTTAAGTGTGGAAAATAAGGTCATCGGGCAGTTGAATGTCAAAATAATGGAAAGAATATGTCTAATGATGTGAAAAAAGAAATAGATACACATAATGGACCTCTTACACTTCAATGTTTTAAGTGCAAGGAAATGGGGAATTATGCCAATCAATTCCCTAATCCAAGGGTTGTTGATGATGATCGATGTCAACAAACTATTAAGGCCAAAAACAAAGGAAATTCACATTCAATTTTTATCGGCGATGTAGAGTAAAATAATGAAGTGGTGAAAGGTAAACTTACCATCCACTCTAAAGTAGAATTTTTTTTTATTTGGTTCTGGATCCACCCACTCTTTTATTTCTGAATAATTTTCTAAGGGTATCGACATGCTACCTCAATAATTATATGTTGAGTTAGTTGTGACAACTCCTAATGGCACAACGGTTGCATCAAAAGTTTATAAATCTTCTCCAATTGAAGTTTGTGGGAAAGATCTTCTTGCAAATCTTGTAATCCTTCCTATAGTGTAATTTGATGTGATTCTTGGCATGGATTGGATTTAATTATATGGAGCTCATATCAATTTCCAAAGATGGGAAATCACATTTAATATTCCCGATCAATCTACTATCATCTATCGATTCAAGGATGAATATAACCTTCCAGTGGAAATTTCTTCTATCTTATGGGTCCTGATTCCAATAAATAAATATTATTTTTCTCAAATGGTTGGAGAGAAACTCACGATTAATAATATGCCCATTTCAAGAGAGTTTGATGATATCTGTCCAGAGGAATTTTCAGGTCTTCCACCAAATCGTGAAGTTGAGTTTTCAGTAGAACTCATACCGGGTGCTATGCCCATTTCAAAGACACCTTATAGAATTTCCCAAATTATGTTTCAGGAATTTAAGAAGAAACTCCAAGAGAATCTTGATAAGGGATTCATACGCCCTAGTGTATAATCTTGGGGAGCACCTATTCTATTTGTTAAGAAGAAAGATGGATCAATGAGACTATGCATTGATTATCAAGAACTTAACAAGGTCACTATCAAGAACAAATATCCTCTCCCACACATTGATGACTTATTTGACCAACTACATGGAGCTCAATAATTTTCGAAGATTGATCTTCGTTCAGGGTATCATCTTTTAAGGGTCAAAAAAAGAGGATATACCAAAGATGACTTTTCATACAAGGTATGGATACAATGAATTTATAGTGATACCACTTGGTCTTACTAATGCCCCTGATATATTAATGGATCAAATGAATAGAGTATTTTGAGTCCATCTTGATCAGTTTGTGTTAGTCTTTATAAATGATATTCTTGTCTATTCAAAGAATATGGAAGAACATGAAGATAACTTGGGAATTGTATTAGAGACCCTAAGAAAGGATAAGCTTTATGCCAAATTTACCAAGTGTGAATTTTGGCTTCAAAAATTATCATTTTTGGGTCACATAATCTCAATTGAGGGGATATATGTGGATCCAACGAAAATAGAGGTTATCGTAAGATGGTCAAGACCAACAATAGTAACTGGGATCCAAAGTTTTTTTGGTTTGGTTGGATATTATAGATGTTTTGTGAATGATTTTTCACGATTATCTAATCCACTCACCAGGTTGACTCGAAAAGGAGTTAAGTTCGTGTTGATGGAGGAGTGTGAAGAGAATTTCAAGGAGTTGAAAAGAAGGTTATCCAGTCCACCTACGCTCACACTACCTTGTAGTGGAGAAAGGTTTGTGATATACAGTGATGAATCCAAGAAGGGATTGGGGTGTGTTCTCATGAAAAACGATATGGTGATAGCTTATTCCTCACGACAGTTGAAAATCCATGAGAAAAATTACCAAACTCATGATTTGGAGTTTTCTGCGGTAATCATTGCATTAAATATTTGGAGGAATTATCTTTAAATTGAATGGTGTGATATTTATACTGATCATAAAAGTTTAAAGTAAATTTTCACACAAAAGAAAATGAATATGTGGAAAAGTAGATGGTTGGAGCTGATTAAGGATTATGACTGCTCAATTCATTACAACCCTGGGAAAGAAAACAAGGTGGTAGACGCATTAATTCGACAGGACCATGCTAGCTTATCCATGATGAGGATCACAAAAGATCCAATATTTATAGATTTACAAAGGATGGATCTTGGAATTATAATGGAAGGGGAAAAATCTTATCTTTCTCAAATGAATTTTCAACCATCTATACATGTGAAGATTAAAGAGGCACAAAAAAAGATGTAGAGTTACAAAAGAAGGTGAAAAATGTTCCTGAATTCAACCTTAATTGTGATGGGATAATAAGGTTCAGGAATCGGGTTTATGTTACTCCCATCCCAGAATTAAAGAAGGTGCTATTAGATGAGGCACATAGTTCTTCATTATCTATTCATCCTGGAAGCACGAAGATGTATAGGGACCTGAAAGAGTACTTCTAGTGGGATGTCATGAAAAGAGATGTTTCTGAATATGTATCTCGATGCTTGGTTTTCCAGCATATTAAACCTGAGAGATAGAAGTATAAGGGGATGTTACAACCATTACCCATACCAGAATGGAAATTAGAAAACATCACTATGGACTTTGTCACTAGACTTCCTAAGACATCCAAAGGCAATAATTCTATTTGGGTTATAGTTGATCGTCTTAAAAATATGGCACACTTCATTGCTATTAGAGAAGATTTCTCTCTGGATCATCTTGCCAGGATATATTTGAAGGAAGTGGTAAGATTGCTTGGAGTACCACTTTCCATTATATCTGATCGAGATCTGAGGTTTACCTCGAAGTTCTGGCGAAGTATTCAGCATACTTTAGATATAGAGTTGATTTTCAGCACTGCTTATCATCCTCAGAGAGACATTCAGTCTGAGAGAAAAATTCAAACTCTAGAAGATATATTAAGAGCTTGATCTATGGATTTCAATGGTGGTTGGGATCAACAGCTATCATTGGTGGAATTTTATTATAATAATAGCTTTCACCCTGGTATTCAGATGGTTCCTTATGAAGCTCTCTATGGAATGAAATGCAGGACTCCAACTTGCTGGGATGAAGTTCGGGAAATAAAGCTATTAGGACCTGATCTTGTTGATGAGATGGAAGAAAAGGTCAGATCTATTCAACAACACAGAAGAGCAGCTCAGAGTTGACAAAAAAGATATGCCGACAACCGAAGAAAAGACCTAGAGTTTTAAGTGGGTGATAAAGTGTTCTTACAAATATATTCCTGGAAGAGAGTAATGAGATTTGGAAAGAAGGGAAAGCTGAGCCCTAGTTATATTGGTCCTTTTGAAATACTGGAATGTTTTGGGAAGGTAGCTTACCGATTGGTGCTCCCACCAAATATCTCTCAAGTTGACGATGTGTTCCATCTATCTCTCCTGAGAAATTACATACTCGATCCTTCACATGTACTAAGCATAGAAGTTGTACCGCTGGAGAAAGATATTTCTTATAAAGAATAGCCGATATATATTCTAGATCGTAGTGAAAAAGTTCTACGGAACAAGAACACTTTCTTGGTGAATGTTTTATAGAGGAACCAAAAATTAGAAGAAGCTGCATGGGAGCTTGAGGATTTGATGAGGGAGAGGTATCCTCATATGTTTGTTACGAAGTGACGAATTTCGAGGGAGAAATTCATTTTAAGGGGGGTATAATGTAACACCCGGATATTTTATGAGAAGTGTATTTTTTTATGTCTTAAGTTATACTCATCATCAAAGTAATCATTCATTTCACATAACACTAGATTGGCTTGTGTTACACGCAATCACGACCTTCCTCGATAGCGTGTGTAGTACGCAATACTGGGTTTCAATAAACAATGATATATTGTTATAATATTATTATGGACTATATTTTATGAATAGTATTAACTAAATTTTTAATTTTATAACATTATTATTCATCTTAGATATTTTCTTGAATATGGTATGAGAACAAAATAAATTTTTTGGGTAAAATATGTATTTTTCAAAAAATGCAGTTTTTCCTCCTTTTGATGGCGAACCGACTTTAAATATAGTTATTTACATGTTTAGAAGTTCAATTTGACAAAATAAAATTCTTCCATGGAATCAGGATATAAAAATTTAATTTGGATAAAAATTTCATATTATTCTGATAACTTTCATATTTTAATGAATAGTAAAAACACGCTTTATTTTAATTAAAAACAAATTTTTTCATCACAATAATTTATATGGTTAGATTATCTTTTTAATTGGGTTTAAAGTGTAATTAGAAAATATTTTTACCATTTAATCCAATGTGGGTCATTGGAATTAGGTTCACTTTGAATTTTAACATAAACAAGTGTCGATCTTTTGATAGTTATTGTTTCTTAAAAACACGCTATTTGTTTTGATAACGGGAATTAATTTTAAAATTAATTAATTCCACTTCTATGTTCTGAATTTGGAAAAATATACATCATTTTTGAATTCGGAATATCAAATATAGCTTAGGCTGAATTTTTTGTATTTTTATGAAAAACTTCAATTTTTTATTAATAGTGAAACCACTTAGTGGTAGTTAAAAAACCAACTCTTTCATTTAAATGAAATTTTACCACTTCTTTCAATTGAATTTAAAAATTCCAACATACATGGTTTTTATCAAGAAGTAAAATGTGGTTCAATAAGATGAAAGTAATTTTTGGTGAATAGTAACTTTTGACTTTTATTTACTGTGGTTAACGGTAAATAGGGTAATTCAAGGTTAAAAGAATATTATAATAATTCAAAATTACCTTAACACTTGTTCGAACCTTATTGGATGAGTATTGGCCAACCATGGGCATCCTTGGGTCGATTTGGGGACCCCATTGAGCCACTTGGTAGTGATAATGACAATTTGGATTAATTAATTTAATGTAAAGACAATTGACATTAACAAAGATCTTTTCATGTAATTTTTATAAGGGGTTATATAAATTATTTTTTCAACTATAAATATTCATTGGAAATATAAAACGATTTCCTACATGGTGGTTTTTTATTTATAATTTTTAGATATCAAATAAATTACATTATTTATTACACAATAATGATGCAGTATTTACCTCATTAATAAATGATTTAAATAAATAAGATTATAATGATTAAAATATTATCCAAAACATTTCCAATTCTGATTGGATGATTTTATTTCGACCATGAGTCATCTTATCTTTATCTCTAATGATTTTTGGACCTTTTTAAACCGAAGATAATTTTATAATAAAATAATAGTTTCACATTTTCTAAAGGTGCCCCTCTCCTCCCTTATAAAAGGGAACCTCCTACCTCTCCACTTTACACAACATTGAGCCTTCAAGCTCGGCCAACCCCTGCCCATTACTCTTCTCAACTACCCTAGTAATATTCTATAGGTCCTGGTCATCTTCAAAGACCAACATTAGTTCCCTAAGAGGAGGTTTCAAAGAGGCGTGTCGAAGAAGAGGTAATATCTGTTACCGATTCTTTAAAATTTATTTCTTCTTCTACTTCCACTTCTTTAGATGTTTCATTATGAAGTAATAACATCAGTATCAATAATATACTGATATTTTATTATAAATATGAAACAAATCTATTTCACCTTCTATCCATCCTATAGAAAACAAAATCACTGCGCGTGCGTACGTACGAAATACCATCTCCACGCCGTGGTGTAATCTATTTTCCACCACCACCTTACTTGGATGGGTATAATGGTGTAAAGAATAACTATATATGATTATTGTAAAGTGATATTTATTCTAAAATATTATACATACACTTCAATATAATTCCACTATCATCTCGTGTGTACGTACGGCCTACCATCTCCACGATGTGATGCGAATCATTCTACATGATCTTCATTGAATAATGATTATATAAATGAATTTAATTAATAAATATGATATATATTACAATAATACCATTATGTAAATGAGTTATCTATAGCCTAAAAATAAGAATAATAATTGTTTCGACAAAACATGCATAAGAACATAAAACAATGAACACCCAAATAACAAGTAGAAATGAAATATTACTAATAAGAAGATAATAACATAACCATATATGATATCATAAAAATGAATATTATTATTTAATAAGTAAATGACATTATTTAAATCATTATACATGAGGTTCGGATACGTACGAAGCAAATTGAACCAAAGTTAAGGGAAAATCTCGCAATCTCATTTTTATCCGAGATTGTTTATACTTCAGAATTTACGGGGGAATATTTATCATCCACATCCATGTTTCCTCAATATGTAATATTATTTCTATCCTCCTATAATTTTTTAAATCAAATTTTACCCATTGGTGAGTTTTTAGTAAAATATATAAAAGGAATATTTTGTGGTTTTTATTACGAGGTACTTTTTGTCTTTTCCAGCCAAAGTATGAGAAGGATGTTTTTTTAACTTATATGGCATGAATTGATTTTTATGATTTCATAGAACATTATTTCCATGAAGCTTCCATTAAAAGTTTCCAAGTTTATTTTTAATCGACTTCTTTTATTTTTAAATTATATGACATATTAAGAATGGAAAAATGTTTTTGAAGTAGAAAGGATATTTTCCTCAAGAATGGAGTTCAAGTGTTTTATCAAAGTTATTTTCCATCTAAAATAATATAGGGTTCTGTTTCTATCCATAGTTTTACATTGATCTGATTATGTTATGATGGAATTAATTTTAAGATATCCTTTTATCTTATATGTATTATGTTATGATGGCATGATGTTTAAGAATCCCATATTTATTACATGGGTTACACAATGATTTATGATTTTATGGAACACATAAGAATGGATTAATTATGAGATGGTTGGGACCTATATCTCCCTCCAATTCATTGGGTAAAGATATATATCTCATGATATAGACATGGATGGAACAGAAAGTTAATTCGGTTCAGTGATACAAGACTGGAATGAGGAGTGAACTCGGTTCAGTATTGGACTTTGTCGGCTATGTTGGTCTTGGAAATGAGTCTTGACTAATATGAAATGATTTTCTATGATTATGTGTTTATGCCAAAAAAATTCATGGTTTATGTTATTATTATTGGGATTACATTTCACTACTATGATTTATCCCATGTTATAATATTATGATCTCTTTTGTAGGTTAAGATTTCTGAAATGCTATGTTCTTATGAATATGATATTTCCTTTGTTTACCCTTACAGAGCATTTGAGCACACCCTTTTATATATTTCCTTTTCCCCAGGTCAGGAAGAATGGTATTAAGTAGGATATGCCAAAGGGACTCTATATATGATGAAATAAACGGGAGACAATGTAGATGCTTTACCAGTCGTTTATGTTTCCCACTTTCTAAAGACACTATACCTATACGGTCTTATCATGGTTTTGTTTTATGTTGTAATAAGTATGCTTCAATTCTGAAGTAATAACCATGTATGTAATGTATGGGTCGTTATACCCTTATTCTCATGATTATTCTTATATATGTACCATGTTTATCCTTATTGAGAATATGATCTCATCCCTTTTATTATTTAATTCCCTACATTATAAATATATGTATTATGTTTGATGTTTCTAAGAATGATTCTAGTCAATAAGAACCTACTGGGAGATAATATATCTCACTTGTGTACTAGTGTTTACGTTTCCATTTTTCCTAAGTCACTAGACTAATATGGTCTTTGGGTGTCTGTTTTTATAATGGTTTAAGTATTCTAAAATAGTTATGTAATATCTATTTACCTTAATACAAGTTTTTTATAAACATGGGAAGAATATAGATAAAATTTCTTATGGGATTCATTATAAAACTCTCTTTGTTTATAGTATCTCATGGTGTTTATTATGTCGTGAGTCCACATAAAAAAAGATAATAATGTGTATAAATTTCATCCGAGAGGTTCTATTGGAATTTTTCCTTGTTATCCCCAAAATAAAATGGGATATTAATGACAAGAAAACTGGAATAATTAATATTACAAACAATGAAAATAACTAATAATATGTAAGGAAGGGATTTGTTTTCATAATTAAGAATGTTTGATAATAAATATTTATGATTTTTTTAATAGCTTGAATAAATTTTAGAAAAATATAAAATGGTTGAAGACATATAGGTTGAATAATAAGAATAATCTATTTCAAGTCATTAATATAAATATAAATTATCTAATACAAGGATGATAAGGAATGTTCATGTTTGAAAAATCATTATGGATCATGGAAAATAGATACAAACTAAGATAAGAATGAGTTAAACAACCCAAAAATAATTATTTTATGATGTTATAGTTAGATATATTGAGGAAGAAGAGTGGAAACAAGAATTTATTGAATATATAATTAATGAAATAGACTATATATAAGAGAATTATTCTTCGGAGCTTAGACCTAATACTGAAGAAAACAAATTCAAAAGGAAAAATTTGGTGTTCTAAAAAAAATTAAATAAAAAAGGGTAAGTCAAAATAAATAAAGTTAGACTAGTGTGTAAAAATTATTATAAGGTTTAAGGAAAATAATTTAATTATATCATTTCCCCAATTTCATAGCTTAAAACCAATATAATATTTATTAATATTTTAGAATGAAGTCAACACAAGATATTAAAAATTAATATCAATTTTTCTTCCTTAATAGTGATTTAGAAGATGTCGTATATACTAAGAAATAATGTGTTTTCATAATTTAAAAAGATGAGAAATGTATTTGTATGTTAAATAAGGTACTATATAAGTTGAAATAAGCCCCAAAATATTGGTATTCTGAGTAGGATTCCTTTTTAAAGTTGTTGAATTTTATAAAGGGGAGCGTGGATAGTAATCTCAATATAAATGATGACAAATAGATATATCTTCTTATTATTGTTATATAAATTAAATCATATTTTCGTGAGATGATGAAGAAATGTGTTTGATTTTTTTAAAGAGATAATGGAGTTATTTTAAATGTCTATGTGTGGTGAGATGAGATAATTTCTTGGAAGTAAAATTAATCAAGAGAGATGTAACAATTTTCTTTCTCTAGTTTGTTATGAAACTCTTGAAGTAGTTTTTCATTGAATAATTGAAGTGTATTTTCACACCCATTTATATTGTAATAAAGCTGCTAAAAGATGAAAATGTAAATGATGTTGATTCAATGAAATTCAATAAGTTAATTGGAATCTTGTTATACCTTATGTATTTGAGGTTATATTTCATATATATTTTTACTCTATGTGATAGGTATCAAAGTGCACATAAGGAATCCCATTTTAATGTAGGAAAATAGGATTAATATGTATATAAAGGGTATAATATATTTTTGACTGAAATATTATAGAAAATTGAATTTGGATATAATTTTTACAAAGATGTAGATTGGATAGGCTGTGTTGATGATATAAGATCCACATCGGGTTCATTATTATTCCTTAGTGATTGGTGTGTTTTCTGGCACACTAATATGTAGAGTTTAGTTATTTTAAGAACTGTTGATATAGAATATGTGGTCATAACTCATGGATAACTCATTTAATATTTATTAAGATATAATTAGATGATTTGAAGTTTAATTTGATGCTTCCAATTCTTCTTAGATGTGATAATCAAAATTCAGTAGATTTATCAATGAATCGTTTTTAGTATTCCATAATCAATAAAATTGATATTAAATAACACATTATTAAGTATCTTGTGGAGAGATATGAATTGAGGTTAGGGTTTTTGTAAGGGTCCAGATATGTAAAGTACATCCCTTTTCATGCTTCTGTGGCCTCTGGTGATCGAAGGAGGCTTTGATTGGTTTTGGTGGTTTTCAGTTGCTAAAATCATGAAGTGTGGATAATTCATGATGTGTTAGGGTTTCATGTAATAAACACATTTTTAAAATCTTGGGTGAGAAACCAATTTTTTTATAGTCAAATCAGTTACAAGGAGCTGGCACCTACCTGGATGGATTGAATATATGGATGGGTCAGCTATGTGGATGAATCGACTTTGTAGTTGGATAGGCTATGTGGATGGATCGACTATGTAGATGAATTGTCTAGGTGGAGTTATCAACTATATAGAGCCATAATATATGTGAATCATCTTTGTGACTAGATCATCCACATGGATCTACTACATAATAAATAAGATACATAAGAGATCAAAAACATGTGTCATTGATTACATGGATCGGCTGTTTGAGTGATCAATTATGTGAGTGACCAGCTATCTGAATTACCTATGTGGTTGAATCACCTATGTAAATAAGCTACATTAATGGAGTAGATATGTGGATTGGCTACATGAGTGATAAACTCCATGATGGATTGGCTATGTGATATTTTTTTTTGTGTGAGATATCAACTACGTGAATCAATGACATGGTGATTTGGCAATATGGGGAATTCAGCTAATTAGAATCACCCACATCAAGTTTTCATCTTGTTTAATGAAAATATCCATGAAAGTATTTCAGGGGTAGTAATTAGGTTAATTTAATTTCCATTCTTCAAAGATAAATATATCCTTGATTATTTGAGATAGATAAGGATGAAAATGTGTCCTTTCATATGGATTTTAATGACATTAAAAATATTTGGAATTAAATATTCTATAATTGGAAAATTTTGATTGTCTAATATATGTTGACTAGAAAATGAAGTTCATTTCCTTATTCCCTTCCTTACAGTATTCCCTCAATATTTAGATGTTCTGAATCATCCCTTGGGGTTATGGAATTTTTTTTTCATTAGCTCATGTTTCCTCCAGCGAAAATTCCATATTGTGCATGCCTCCTGTGTTTAGTACAACAAATCATGTGGAGCTTCTTTCTTCTAGGAAGGGGATTCATTTATTTTCATATTTATTTTTATGTAATAAAAAATTTGTAATTTTTTATCACTTCTAATGGAACTAAAATTAACCTAAAAATTATTTTAGTCGGTTATTAATGAATTTGGATTGTGATTGAATGTTGGTCATTTTTTCCATGATAATGGTTTTCCTCTTTATTTCTAGATATTTTTTGATCTGTGATATACTTATATATCATGTTATTATGGTCATTTTTTCATGTTTTTTCTTGATGATAAATGGTAAAGAAAATAAATCTAAAATTAATTGATAATTAATTGTATTGATAATAAAGATGCATGTTTAATGAATATAGTGTGTGTTGTAATTTTTTGATGATCAAATTGATATTGATAACATGTTTAATTGAATATATAATTCAATGTATTAATGGGATTTAATAAATAATTTTAATAATTTTAATTATTTATGATGAAAATAATTAAATTCATGTTAATAAATTTTATTTCCATAAGTTTTTTGAAACTAGAATATATGTTGGGAAGTATGGATAAATTAATTGTTTAATTAGTTTAGTATATTTTTATATCTTGATTCCTTAGGATGAACATAGTTAGAACCTATGAATAATGAATCATTTCATTAAAAATTTTGTAAGAACCAATTGTGTGATAAAGATAATTGATAGGGCATGATTTAACAATTTTCTCGTGAAGGATGAATTCCATGTGATCAGAGCCGCGAGAGATCATTTTTAGGTAAAGGATGAATTCCTTGCTTTAGGAATAATATTTCTCTATTGTCTATGATTATTTGTTTTCTACATATTTGGGGTGTGCTCCAGATGTGATCATTTCTATTCGATGTGATATGGAGCAGGGAGGCCAAAATGTGATCTGATCCTAGTATGACTGATGCATTGTGGGTGGGGAGGATTTAATGATTTGGTACTAGTTGATTTCTATGATAGTGATATGCATCGGGATATGCATATGGGTGAAAGAGATGGAAATAGAAATGTTGGAACTAGTTCAAGCTGGGATTACCTAGTGATGTGATAAAGTTGTATTTTTTCTTGAAATGAATCTTTTTAATGGTTTATGGATGAGTATCTTATTTTATTTTTATTTATTTATCCACTACTTAAGGCAGTTGGGTATGCTTGGTTTCATGTCTCCACTTGGTGGTAGATTAGGATAATTTGCCTAAAGAACCTAGAATATGGAATATTTTTAAAAATGACTAAATAATTCAAAACCCATGGGTTTGGTGTTGATATAATGTAAATAATGAAAATATTTTAATGTTGATAAATTTTTAAATCGATTTAGATTATTCCTGGAGGGCATGGAATTTACTCTTTTGATTAAGGAAATGGAATTCAGATTAATGTTGTTAGTTAATTAATAGATAAGGAATTAATTAATATTAACTTAATAGTGAAATGAAAAGAATAAATTTAATGTTGTTTTATTAAATTATTGTGTGCTTATAGTATATTGGGTCTTAACAGCGGCAATCGGGTGTCTGAGCGACATTAGATATAGTTCATTCTAACACTAGGTTATTCCCATAGTGTAGTTGTGAGATATATTATATCATATATATTCATGTGATAGCATTAGACACCCAAAGCACATCATTTAGAGATAATTACACCTAGTGGACTCTCAGAGGGTGTTTCCCCAACATTTTTGGTGGGAGGATGGATGGATGAATACCCCCTCTAGCATCAATCGTTTCACCTAGTTGTTACTTTAGCTATTATGATTAGTGGTTAATTTCCATATATATTTGTGTATAGGGATGCAATGGATTTTGGTTATTTCACACATTTATCACAATATATACTATCCAAAGTATTATTATAGTTATAAAATGTATGTGTTGTGAATCCTTGAGGTACTTACTCGATGTATGGGAATTAATGGATTAAGGTATAATGCCTGATGTATGATACACTTCCTATGAGTCGTGGTGACTCCAGATAACTACTCAGTTTATTTACATGGATATGAGGACAATATGATGTGATGATTTGATGCATGTGGTGAATGATTCCATACCTTGCCTAGGTGTCTTTGGACTATCTTATTTTTGAGAAAGATGGCTCAATACGTACAATGTTCAGGCAGTGCGGAAAGAAGTGTGGATGAAATAATGGGGTTGCCCATGATAGTTCATTACTATCTTTAGTGATCTATTTCATGTGATACATAGTGAGAGTTATCCATGGTGAGGCTAGGAACATGTATACTAGTTTAGGTTATGAGTTTGTTTCACTGTAGTTCACTATGCATTAGAATTATTTCTTTATATCTTTCACTAGAGGCTCTAGGGAGGATGCTACTAAGTATACCTTTATTCTCACCCTATATATATAGTGCTTTTCAGGTAACCCAGATAAGGTTAGAGGGTGATATAAATATAACTAACATGTGTTTTAACTGGAGATATTTGGCCTTCTTAGTTTCTTATGTCTTTCCCTTTTGTACTATATGTTTTCCTTCTAGTTGTTATACTACTATATAACATTGAATACTTGAACATGGGATTCCATTATTTATTTATTTTAGTAGGATTTGATTGGTGAATCTCTCAAATTTCACTCATCTTAATGTTCTCATAGAGGGTAATGCCTCCCATATGTATTTTTATTATACCCTTGGTTCTAGTCGACAACCCATAACCTACTGAAGGTGGGATTCATGCAGTCACCATATCCCTTTTCTCATTTCCAACCTAGGAGGGGTACTTTGGGGGGGGGACTTGATAGAGTTTTAATAGAGTGTGGTTTAGGAATATGATGGAGTTTGGAGTAATGAACATGTGATATTTCAGGGAATGGTATGGAAAAAGTGTTATCTAGGTTTAGTACATGATGTAAACATAGAATACCGACTGAAAAATGGTTATTAAGGGCCCCCTGTGATATGATGCACATACATTTAGGTTAACTAAACATACTAAATTATGTGATACTAGTTTCAGGGTAAAGACATAGAAAATGATAACGTGTCATTATTCTTGGTGCTTATGTTTGAGATTGGTAGACCTTGTGATAGGTTAAAACCTTAATAAAATAACAAATAATTAATTAATTAATTTTAATTATTCCATATTCCATGATTAGGAGGCACAAACTTTTTTATTTTTTAGGCATGGATCCAATTCATCATCTTCATCAAGTTCATGAAGAATATGTTCAGTGGGATGTACCAATAGATCACTATAGAGTAGAGGCTGACAACGATGACACTTAGAAGAGGACACTCTGAGTGTTTTTGCAGTAGAGACTATAAAAGTACATGTGATCTATTTTAGATTCTGTCACAAAAGAATGGTTGGAGGAGGTTGAGATAGCTTTCAGTTAGATCTATGCTCTTAGGTAGCACTGTGTTTCTTTAGTTGTGAGAAGTTGTGTGGATCAATGATGTAGTGAAGGTTCTCTTTATATAGGGAGAATAAGGAGTCAATTGTATCATGGGAGAAGTTCCAAGACAAATTCTAAGCAGGGTTACTTTCTTCAACCATGAAGTAATCTAGTTGCTATGAGATTCTTACCCTTCAATAAGGGATTTGAGAGTTAGTGATTCATTTCAGGACCCTTCTAAGATATGCTTCAAACCTGTTTCTAGATGATGAGGTCAAGGAAATGCATTTCGATGAGTCTTTTCATCTAGTGATCCAGCACTATGTGACGCCATTTATGCTAAAGATATATCTTGAGGTTCTAGTGAGGGAATAGTTTATTGAGAGGAAATTGGATATAACTGGATTTTCATCAGAGGGGAGTCTTCTATATTCCTCATGAATTAGAGTTTTGTTGTGGGATTCCTTATTTCCATGATATAAGATCTTTTTTTTCACCATAGTTAGGTTGTATACCTCATAATATTGTCTCCATAAGGGTGGAGGATCTCAGACATATGAAAAGGGATCATATGAATCATTTTCTTATGGATTTTTTGGTTATTAATGGTAAGATTTCCTGACATTTATGAGAAGTCAACGTGAAAAAAGGTGTTCTATTGAGGTAGTTTCAGCCGAGGAAGTAGCAACAGGGTTCTCTAGTTTGGGATCAGTAGAGAGGATATGGGGTAGGAGGAGTATAACCCTAAGATGATTCTCATCCTATGAGATCATAGCATAGTCATTGATATAGTCTTTAGAAGTATTACTGAGGATGTAGAGTAGAAATTTGTCACCTTCATGCTTTAGTGTTTCCAATATTGGGTGATCCAGATACCATTCAAGTTACCCATTTCTTATTTTCTATATGGATTCATTCTTTATTTGATTTCAAAGCAATTCCATTCTTTATATCACCTTACATCATTCATAGATTGGGAATTGATGTAAATATGATTCCAATTACCTTAGCATTAACTATACCAGTTGAAGGCTGAGAGGAATTATTTGAAGTGTGTAGATACTATGAGCTAGTATTGGGGAAGCACTGGTTTTGTGGAGACATCCTATGTTTACAGATATTTCAATATGACATCATCTTCAAAATGGATTAGTTGTATTATATGTTTTATATTTTTGATTTCTTCAAGAGGAAGGTTGTATTTTTTAATGCTGATGTAGATCCAATAGTGTGTTTTGGTGAGAGAGACCCTCGAATGGGTCAAAGTCATATTATGTCCTTATCTTCCTTGATGGATAATATGATGTTGATCTTGTAGGAGGTTCAAAAGTTGGTGATTCCCAGGGGTTTGTAAGAGTATCATGATATCCTTCCAGAGTACATTTCTGCATTACCCCCTCAAAGGTAGATCGAGTTTGGGATCAAGATACAGACAATAGTGTCTCTTATATAAATATATTCATATAGGATGGAACCTTTTGAGTTGATATAATTATGAATATATCTTAATGATATATTGTAGCATGTTTTTGTTCATCATAGTGTTTCATCAGATTCATATGAAGGAATATGATATTCAGAAGACTTATTTTTATTATTGTCATGGGAATTATGAGTTCATTTTGATTCTGTTCGCTCTGACTAATGCTTTAGATATATTCATGGGGTTTATGAACTTAGTGTTTCAATATTTCCTAGTTATGTTCATGGTGGTTTTTTATCGATGAATTCCTTATATAGTATTCATATGAGGAGGATCATGTAGAGCATATACATTACATTGTAGGAGTTCTTCATCAGGAACAACTCTTTGGGATGTTTCTAAAGTGTCTATTTTGGACTTTTGAAGTCTATTTCTTAGTGAATGTAGTGTCTCGGTAGGTAGTAACTATGGACCCTACAAAAATAGAGGTAGTTGTGTGTTGGGATACCCCAAAGACAATGGAATGGGTGGAGAATTTCTTGGTCATGTAGGCTAATTCAAGAGCTTCGTAACAAATTTATCTCATGTTGTGACTCATATTATAGCGTTGAACAGAAAGGTCCATGCAATCTTATGGAATTAATAGTGTTAAGTGTCTTTTTATCACATGAAAAAGATGTTGGTCCACACTCCAGTCCTTTTTTTCTAGTAGAATGTGTTCAGTTTGAGGTTTTCTGTGATTCTTCATATCTTAGGTTGGATTGTGTTATGATATATTAGAGACCATTTATTTCTTATGGGTCCTGGAAGTTATTTCCCCATGAGAATAACTATACCACCCATGACCTTAAGTAGCTATAAGTTGTGTTTTACTTGATATTGTGGTGATATTACCTCATTAGAGGGTGATTTATAAGTTTTACTGACCAAAAGAGCATGATTTATGCATTTTCATAGTTTGAATTGAACATGAATAACCATTGGTGGTTGAAATTATTCTGGGATTAAGACTTATATATTTCATCTATACTAGATAACAGAAATTTTATAATGGATTCATTGAGTAGGAAGTAACATAGTGATACCATTTGTGATAATAGAGATTCCTAAAGAGTTATGGAAGAAATCTTAGTGATTCATCTAGATATGATTGAGGTTGGAGGCAGAGATTTTCTATTCCAAATAATAGTGCATTCATACTTTAGGAAATAGGTGGAGAAGTCCCATTTGGGGGATTCTTATGTGGAGGTATGCAGGTATGGAGAGACTGCGTTTTCTTAGGCTATTCCCCTAATGGTTATTACGAGGATAAACATCACTGTTTTTTTAAGAAATTTCCATTTTTACCTTCTATAATGCATGATATGGTTCTCCTTGATTCTCATAGATTAACTTTTTTAGTATATCCCTGGGTGAAATTATATACCAAAATTTGAGAGTTAATTTTTGGTGTCTTGGGTTGAATCATGTATTTGCATAGTTTCTTCTCAATGTTTGTTCTTCTAAAAGGTGATGACTCAGCACCGTGTTCCTTTTAGTTTTCTCCAACCATAATATTTTCCATAGAGGAAGTGGGAGGACATATAAAGGGTCTTAATTACCATTTAACCTTGATATTATAGAGGATATGATGTTATATGGGTGACATTGTATATTTTAACTAAAACGTCCAACTTTATAGCGATCAGGGAGTCGAGCACAATAGTGGTATTATTAATGGAGTATATAGAGGAGGCTATGGGACTCCATGGAGTCCTGAGGATAATTATCTCTGATTGAGATACTTTTTTTACATATATGTTGTATAGAGGTCTCCAAGATGTATTAAAATATCAATTATTCCTTAAAACTTCCTTTCATCTATAGACATATGGTTAGATATAGTGGACCATCAAGACTCTTGAAGAAATATTGCACACTTATGTCCTAGTATTTGGAGGTTTATTGAGAATCCGCCTACTCTTGGTTGAGTTTTATTAAAATAATAGTTTCTACTCCAACATTGGTATGTCTCAATTATACGAATTATATGGGAAACATTTCTTTTTTCCATTATTCTGTTTTAGGTTTGAAGAGGATAAAATTCTCATCCTCAAACTCATATTGAATATGACAGAGATGGATTAGGTAAATAAAAAAAAGGATGAAGGTAGTGAAAGATAAATAGAAATACAATTATAATAAACATACAACACATTTGGAGTTTTAAATTATAGATCACATGTTCCAAATAGTGACTCATCATTAGGGGAAGTGAAGGTTTGGTAATGGGAGTAAGATTTATCCCCAGTTTGTTGGGTCTTTCAAGCTGTTGGATCATATTAGAGTCACGGAATACTATATAACACTTCCCCTTATAGATAAGTAGAATAAAATATGTTTTTCACAGGTCATAGATCCATCGTTATTTTCCTAACAACTCCCATGTTTTCAATTAGGGTAAGATAAATTTTGATAATGATGCGACCTTTGAGGAGTGGACTGTGGAAATCTAAGACCTCTAGTAGAAGGTGTTCAACGGTCTTGCTATTATATTGATTTTTTCCTTCTGGAATCACTGTAGAATTGAGAATAGTAGATATAAATATGAGTCATAGATGTTCAATTAGTACCCTAAGTTGTTTTATTTTAAGTTATTATCTTATAACAATGTTAATTTTGTGGGTGTTGACCTTTTTTTCTTTCAAGACGGTTCTCTCTAGTTAATTACTAGTAAAATTTCTCTATTTTGTGAGTTATGTCCCTTGGGAGAGTATTTAGGATCTTTTCATTTTTTATTTGATTCTTCACTTATTTCCCCTGCTGATGTGGGTATAGTCCTATGATGGAATGACCTAATAGTTATCTTGTTGGTTAGATGTTTGGAAAACCCATTTTTCACTCTATATTTTGTTTTATATTCTCATCGGAAAGAATTTTTTGAGGTGTATCTATTATAAGAGACTAAACCTATCTTATCTAACCTATTTCATGTCTTTAAAGACCATGGTTCTTGGGTGAGGCTTAGAGAAGGTCTGGAGGTGTTCAGCTGATAAAATATGGAAGGATAGAGAATTCAAAACATATAAAAGTTTCATGTCTTAAATGCACAGTCAATGGAATGGGTGATTTCCCAATTAATATATAGTCAAATCATTAACATGTATCCATTGACTATGTGGATGGATCAACTATGTGGCTAGATTAGATATGTGAATGAATCAGCTACATGGCTAGATCAGCTATGTGGATTGATAAGCGACGTGGTTTAATTGGACATATGGTCCCATCGACTATGTGAATCCATAAGCTATTGGAATTAGTTAAATGAATGGATTGACTGTGTGGATTGATTATGTGAGGGATCAGTTGTATGATTAATCGGCTATGTGGATATACTATATAAGAACATGGATTTTCTTCATCGTAATGAAACTTTTTATTTTCATTTAAATTATTTAGTTTTATCCTAGTGGAAGTTTGTAATGACTTTAAAAGAGTTTCAAGGGAGTCTGGAGCTTTTATGGAGCCTGGAGCCCTAGATTATGATGGAAGAAAGTGGACCACATGTTTAGTAGAAATTGTACCACCCATTCCACGTAGTTTCAATAAACCATCCAGTGTGGTTTATTTCACTTTCTAGGGATTCACAGTTTACTCTAACCATAAATAAAAGACCACATTATTGTGTGAGTGATTCATACATCCTTATAGAGGGGTTTTTCATGGGCTACACATGGTTATTCAAACCATGAACCTAGCTTGTGAGAGGGGTGTCTTTAGGAAGTTCTTGGCATAGAGTTTTTTCATGGTCTTTCCAGTCATGTGGGTGGTTTATTATTCTTTTTGGGATTCAGGATTTATTATAACCATACATCCCTAGAAAAAAACTTGGTAAAGTGTTATAAACCTCTTTTTATAGGGTTTTTTCATGGGATGCACATGGTTAGTCAAGACATGCACCTAGCCCATGTGAGGGGTGGATTGAGGTAGTGTATACAATTTTTACAACTACATAGAAAAACCATGTTGCCATTTAAAAAGGGTAAATTGATGGGCTTTCCCATAATTTTCATTGAAGGGGATAAAAATTTTCTTCCTACTCCTAAACACAGAAGCACATATTCTTCCTTGATATCTCTATCAACATCCAAACAAAAGCATTGAGGTATACCCTGCATCAGAACTCCAACAAATCTAATGTTCATCTTTTTGTGTACAAAGTAGTAAAATTTCTATCCCCTTTGTACCTTTAATTATTTATCCTCTTATCGACAGAGTTATTTTGTTGTGAGTTAATATGCCCAATTTTCATGGAATTTATTTATTTTCAGCATTTCTTCCATTCTAAATCATATTATAGGTCATCAATATATGAGGGGTTAACTTCCAATCTATGTTAGGTGGTCTCATGGTTTCCATTAATGTTTTTGTTTTTATGTATTATGTCATTTAGTCACATGCTTTATATTCTGAGTATCGTCTATTAATTGGATTTATTCATTAATTAAATGCATAGGGTTGACCTATATGTCTCCTAAGACAAGTTTGTATATTATATTGGGTGATGTTAATTAAATAAAACCCAAACATGGGTGTGTTTCTAAATCAAAGAAACCCACCATGGGTGGCCTATGAATTTGATTAACCTTTTAATTTGAGTTATTTTACCCTTAATTTTTTCTTGTTTAATAAATTACTGAAGTGAAAATTTAATTGAATGAAGTAGTGGATATAATACCACATCCCTATTCTATGGGGTATTATACCATACCACTTAGTATTGAGATTTCATTTACAATCAAAATTACTAATTAATATGAATTGGAAAATTCATGGGATTCTAGACCTTCTAACCCAAGTATATTATTTGAGAATCCTTATGAGGTGAGTTAATTATTTATATAAATGTGGTGGGAAAATAAATAAATATTTGAAGATAAATAATATGGTTATACTTGATGACCATTACCTTGCATATTTCCATGTCGAGAGTGATACCTTGGTTTTGACTTAGAATTCCATTAACTGAATCATCAAGCTTATTGAATTAAATAAAATGTAAATGAATTTATTGGGCTCCATGGGTGGCACATGGGTATCATATGAACTCCATGTATAGAATCACTTGGAATTTGGTTTATATATGATAGGTGATAATTAGACTCACTATTGGACTGCCGAGGACAGACTTAAATGGATGATTATTATAAATTACATGATTGATAATTAGACTCACTTTTGTACTGCCAAGGATGTCCTAAAAGGGAATATTAGTATATCTTAAACGAGTAATACTTGGAATCCCTTTTGGTATTCCAAGGAAACAATTAGAGATAAGATCATTATATAATCCATGTATGACACATGGGGTGCCTTTTGGACCACAAAGGACAGAATCAAAGGGTGGTGACTTTATACATCACCTTGAGTGATATCAAGGTTCCTATGGGGGATGCCTAGGATAGGCTTTTAAGGTGATAGGTTCTTGTTATCCCTAGAGAAATATCTAGGTTCCAAATTAGGAATTCCATGAATGGGATGTGGTTTTATTTTAAGTAAGTAGAAAATAAATTACACAATGCAACTATCAAGGCAAAAAAGTAGCTTATATTTGGTCAGATCCTTAAATATTTATGATGGAATTATTATACATATAATGAATGCATATGACTTACAGGGGTAAAATTTGAAATGAGTAGGATCCTGAGACATTATTATAATTAAATATTCTTTGATTGTTTACTTAGATATATTCCCTCTTAGGCTTTCGTAGATATAAGTGGATGAATAATCCATTGGAACACAGAATTGTGTGGGTTATTTATTTACAACAATTAATTTATAGATTTTACTATTAAAAATATACTTCTAATTACATACTAACATAATTTAAGGATTTATAAACTATTGGTGGAAGCCTATAGAATATATCTCACACACTATTCTGGGTTTCATTGGGTACCCATACATACTACATAGATGCAGGTAGAGAAAAGGTAAATCAACCTACCATGGATGCTTGATTATTGTTATAGGATTTTGTCTGGGGGAAGAGGGCCAAGCCTATGCTTAATATAATACTAGAGATAGCCTTTAATATTTTGTTCATTTTTAAAGAATGTTGTATTTTTGTATTCCCATATCCCCCTTATATTTCCCTTTTTGTATAGAATTCCATGATAATTCTTTTTGTATTTGATATTAATGGATGTGATGTACTTAACTATTTTTATGATGGATGATTACTCTTCTATTTTTGAGATATCTTTTTTGAATCCATTATTGATTTATATGATTAAACTAATATGCAACACTTTGATCATGAGGGTATAATCTCCCCACTATTCCTCTAGGGGCCCTTACAATAAGTCGACATCCTCTATCTTATGAGTAGGTGTGCTTCAGGTATTTTTGCCAACCGAGTCTGGTTACTTTGGAGTGAATCAGGTCTATCATGTCACAAAGTGGTATCAAAGGTGGTTTTTTTCGTTTCTTTTATTACCATACTAATTAAGATGTTATAAAGGATAAATATGATGTGTCAGGATTTGGTCATGATCCTATTCATAGGAGTATATGACCCAAGTACAATGAAAAGAAAAATTACCTAGGATGAGACATGTTCTTCTAGATTATGGTCATTATAATTTTCTTGATTTCACTATTGGGTGATTAACATAATGTTTTATATTCCTTATGAATATGAATTTTTAACCTTGGATAATATGGAAATGAAGTATTTCATCAAGCATAATAATAGGAACATTAGGAATTATATTTCATGCATATACCATGCCATGTTTGTATTACCATGTTCACTGCCTATAGCATATTTTGGTGAATTTATTTTTATTTCCATGAAATTTTTCTAACATTTTATGATGAAATTTAATAATTAATTAGTTGTTATAAAGTTGATTCCACATTTCATTCACTAATAAAAATTTGGGTTAATCCAGTGATAGGGATTTAACAGCCCTAGCTCAAAATGTTGTTAAAGACCCCCTTTTTCTGTGCTAAAAAGGAATGTTAAAGGGGGTATTTAATAGCGCTTTTTTAGAATTGTTAAGGGGTATTTAACAATGATAAAAATTGTTAAAGGGGGGCCGTTATCATTACTTTTTTACAAGAATTGATAAATGTTGTTTTTATTAGTGCCTGAAAAAAAGGAGCTGATAGGGGGGTTTATCAGCACTTTTTTAGATTCACTGATAAAGATCACCTTTATCATCACTTTTTTAAAAACACTGATAAAATTATACTTCAAAAAAAATTATATTTCATTAAAAATAAGATATTAATATATAAATATATTTATATTGATTTAAATATAAGATATATTTATATTGATATAAATGTAATATATATTTTTTAAAATATGTTTTAGATATGGTAAAAAGGAATTTACATTTACTATGTAAGATATTTAATGAAAATGGATTATAAAATAACTAGAAAAATAATTTTAATTAATAACTTTCATATTATTACCCAGTAACAGTCACTTAATATCAATTTGAAGATAAAAAAATTCAAAAATAAAAAATAAAATAACCAAAATAAGCTGAAAACATAACTCAAAGATCAAATGGCCATAAATTTTGATCTAGGTGTCTGTTTGAGCTCTACCACATATCAAATCAAATAATACGTTGATATCTATACACTAGTTACATAGCGTAAACCCTTAATCGTTTTTTTCAAGGCTAAAAATGGCCTTGAAGGCCTCCAAAATTGAGTTTTTATTCAGGGTACCCCCATTTGTTTTATCATTCTGTGGAATTTAAGCACAATTTATGGGTGTATTTTTTCCCTTTCTTTGTGGGGACTGAATTTATTCTTAGGGGTTACATTCATATTATTATCATGGATTTCATATTTTATCATTTTTTATATTTTAATTTTATTTTTAATCAAATATATATATATATATATATTATAGTCACACATAAAAATTTAATTTTATTAATAAACAATTAAACATAATTACATATAAAATGTATTTATTAACATATAAATGTATATAGAAACATATATATAAATATATTGGTAAAAAATGGGATTATATATATATATATATCAAAAAATATAAAACAAAACATTATATTAGAGTGGTAAAGTCGCTGGTGTATAATGTGGAGGTCTAGGATTCAAAACTTTCTAGAGGAAGGGGTGCAGACGGGAGGCGGGGATTATCAAAATCAATGAAAAAAGGGGTGGGGGAATGACTGATAAGGGGAGGGTGGGTGGAAGCACTGATACAGGGGGGAGGGGTGGGTTGTGGAAAAAAATTTATATTCCCTTTAATAGTGGGGCCTTTATCATTACTAAAAAAGTACTACTAAAGTCCCCCTTTAACAGTGAAAAAAAGCACTGATAAAGGGGTCTTTAACAGTGCTAACAAAAAGTTCTGTTGAAGGACCCCTTTAACAGATCATTTTAGTGACATTAAAGGGATCCTTTTGCAGTAATTTTTTAGACCTGGTAAAAGTTTTGGGCTTTTAACCACGCTTCAATTATCAGTCCTTTTTAGCGCTGATAAAGGCCATTTCTAGTGCTGTTAAAAGCTGATTTTGTAGTGGTGATTTTACAAATTGTATCTTCCTTTATAAATTGAAAATGGTAATATATATAACCCAACCATTTAAAAAATATTTTCTATTTAAATGAGTATAAAAAAAGAAATTTAATTATGAATAGAAGGGTTTTCCATTAATTGGGGATTCTAATTGAAACATAAATAGTGTTTTCCTCTATAAATTGAAATTGAAACTCTATATATTGTTAATTTGACTTATAATATATAACTTTACCCTCTCCTGACCTCAGTTGTGGGAATTAAGTAGTTTCACTTTCTTTTTTCATGATTTTAATGTCACCAAAACTTAGATTTAGGGGCAGAAATTGGGGGTGAGGCTCTTATATAATGAGGATTATAACTATCCTGTTATTATATAATAATTTTTAGTAGTTATTAAATCTTATTTTGAGGTATTCATTTGTAATTTTTAGAAACATTACACCAGGAAAACCTTGAGTCTTGCACTGGGACGCTAGTGATGACAATGCCTTGGAGTTAGTGTGCCATAAAAAACCATTTGAACTTAAATTAGTGGAAATTGTGGAACCAATAGTTATAATTGTTATGGATATTGATGTTCAGTTTTGAGAGGGTTTCTTATGACATATACATACTATTTAGGGGGATCCACCCTAACTATGGAAAAATTGAAACATGAGTTTCAACAACAACATCTGCCCACATTTTTGGGGGATGTTTATCTATAGGATATGGATTAATGGCTAGAGGACATGTTGTATATTTTCAATAATCTTTAGTGAACTCATGTGAAGATATTAAATCTTGCAACATATATAATTTAGGATTCCACCATGATATAGTTGGATGCTATTAACTATATGGATCTTCATTAGGATATGTATTGAAAGGATTTTCATACGAGATTTTATGATTATTTATATCCAGAGACATTGAAGGATGAATGGGATACAAAGATTATGTACTTGGATCATATAACCTTATCAATCATGGACTATTATATTGATTTCATAGAGTTCAATTACTTCAAAACTATTTAGTAAGGAGATGATTTATCCAAAGCTTGGAGATTTGATAATGGTTCCAATCATCGGTTAATGTCCATTGGATTTCTACCATATATGGAATACTAAAACATTTTATTATCACTGATCATAATATGAGAGGGGCTGGGGGTGCAACCCACAGTGGATCAGCACCTAGATCAGGAACTGTATTGGCCAAAAATATGAATCATCTGTTGGAGATTCCATGTGGTGATTTTCATAGACTTAATGTGTAATCAAGTATCTAGGTGAGGTTCTATCCATGTGTTATGCTGGGACAAACAAAACCCCAATTTACCATGGACCCAGTCAAGTATTGTTATTTTGAAAATATGGGTTATCTTCAGCTCTTTTTCAAGGATTTTTTTCTAGTAACTAGTGATAGATTGTATGAACTGACTCAACATTCATGAGGGGGGTCAGTAGCTTATCATCAAGAAAGGAGCTTGAGTGGGACGATTGATTAGGTCGAGGTGGTGTTCGTGGTCAGGGTAGCTTGAAACATGACTTAAAGAACCTGTAGAGTGGACCTTCCTTGGGTATTCAAACTATATCTTAGGGACAAAGAACATGCATTATGTAAGACATAAAACCGATACATGAGGAGAAGAGTTCTAGTCCTTCTAGTTTATGATGTACAATTATCGTAGACTCTACATTAGTATCTGATATTTTTGATACAGGTGCTTAAAATTCAATCATATGTCTTCCAAATGTGGAGATCCGTGTGCTTGATGTTTAATTATCATGTGGTGTGATGACACTTTACACTCTATTGGGAATTTGATCAGAGAGTGTGTTCCAATTTATGGAGTACCCCTTGATATAAGTGGGTGTTTCTTTTTATGGGATCTATTTTTTCCTTGAGATGATAGGGTATTATATCATTATCGAGGGCAATTGATTGGTTCCCTATCATTCTTAAACTGATTTCTATCACCAAAGGGTGACTTTCACATCATTAGAGGGTGGAAACATTATTCTCATTGGTTAAGGGGATGTCTAGGAAAGCTGATATGGACTGGATAATTGTTGGATGAGTGGGATTATAGTCTAAAATGAATAATTTTATCTGGAAGATTATTAAACATGTTTGGTGTATTACCCTTCATTCATATATAATTTTAGTAATGCTTTCCCATATGAATTTTTAGGACTACCACCCGAGAGAGGTATATTTTTCTATTGGGATATTTCAATGATTTGTTCCAATATCCTTTGTTACATACAAGATTATAATTATTGATTTTTTGAAGACCAAGTGGGAATTATAGGATTTGGAAGTTAAGGATTTAATATGACCCAATTCTTCATTGTGGGGGTTCACATGTCCTTTTTCTCTCTAATGTCGTACAATACTCTCAGGATTTTCATGGATTAATTTTGGTTGAACATTCTTATGATAACGATCCATTATCCATTTACCAATATAGACGGCCTCATTGACCTGATTCAGGTAGAAAGTGTAATCTCTAAGATTAATTTGAGTTTGGGTTATCATCAAGTGAATTTTATGCCATTAGATATACCATATAGAACATTATATTGTATATATGTCTTGTACAAGTATTTTTTCATGTTGTTTATTCTCATGAATGAACCCGAATTTCTCATGGAACTGATGAATCATGTTTTCCACCCATATCTAGATTCAATTTTAGTGGTCTTACTGAAAAATAACTTAACGTACTCTCATACTTGACATGACCATGAAAAACATCTTGAGATCATATTGAAAATAGTGAGATAGATTTTTTTATATGCAAAGATCACAATGTGCCACTTTTTGATGGATAAAATCCACTTCTTAGGTATTATTATATCAGAGATAAGGGAACAATTTGACCCATAGAAATGTGATAGTTTTAGTTTTCTAGGATAAACCCAAGAACATATTTGATATACATAGTGTCTTATGACTAGATATTTATTACATGTTTTTCATTCAAGAATTTCATTTCTATAAGTACCTATTAAGATCTTGACTAAGAGGTATTTGAGGTTCACATGGTTATAATACTACAATATAGCCTTTTAGGACATGAAAAGGGAGACATACTTCAATACTGATCATGATTCTTCTAGAGTCAGGAAAAATCTATACGATTTATTGTGATGTTCCAGGAATTAGGGTTGGAGAAATTTTGAGATAAGAAGAGTGACTTGTAGTGTATAGGTCTCATAAATATAGGATACATGATAGTAATTAAGTAATGCATGATCTAGAGTTATCTATTTTTGTTCACAGCTTATGTTGTTGGAGAGATTACTCACTATGATAGTGTTTTGTATTGAATACAGACCAAAAAGTCCTCCTGTACATATTTATATAGTGTGACTTGAATCTCAGGAAATGAATGTGGTTTGAATACCTATATTCTTTCAATGTTGAGGTTAATTATACACCTATTAAGGACATAATAGTTCCTAATTCCTTGTGTAGGATAACTAAGACATAGGCAGTTGAGGAGGTCATAAGAAAGTGGCAGTATGTGGCCATGTTTTCTGAAATGAACTTATAGGTTTTGGAACATCATGGATATTCTATAAATTCAACTTTAGTAGTGACACATTCACATATATATAGATTTAAGATGATAAATTTATCAAATATTGAGGGCTTGGTCCTAGGGAATGATATGGTAGGTGATAACCCACCTCCTAGTTGGATCATTGATGGGAATGAGATATTGTAAATTCACCGACGCATATGAGTTCCAAAAGATATATGATAGGAGTTCATCTGAGAGTCTCATGCCTCTATAATTATAGTGCATCCTAGTCTTACTAATATTGTACAGGAATTATTTCTCTATATTGGTGGTTGGAGATAAAAAGAGAGATAGCTGGGTTTCTAGCTCAGTGTTCCACATATTAGTAGGTGAAAGTAGACCACCAGCGACTAGTGAGACTTTTGAAGCCATTTCCTATTCCTGAGTGGAAATTGGATGATGTCACCATGGATTTTGTGATGGGATTTATTATATCTCTTAGGGGGAATGATTTTATATTTTTTATTATAGATATACTAATAATGGTTTCCCAATTTATGCCAATTTATGAGTAATTTTCAATGGATAAGATTCAATGGATTTATATTTATGATATCATAATCCTATATATAGTTCCATGTTATATCAAATCAAAAATATATAATCGTTTCATGTCATAGCTTTATAAGGGGTTATTGAGGGATCTAGGCTCATAGGTACTATTGCATACAACCTATCACCCAAATATCGATGGTCAGTCTGAGCATACGATATTGGTTTTATAGGAAATTCTTAGAGCATGTGTAATTGATTTTGGAGGTTCATGGGAGAAAAATATACCTCTCATTGATTTCTCTTATAATAATATTTTCCAGGTTCCCATACAAATGGATCCTATGAGGACCTTTACCATAGGTCGTGCAGCTCACCCCAATACCATTTAGAGGCATGAGAGGGAGTGTTATTGTATCAGTGTCTTATTCAAGAGAATTTATAGTAGGTTAGTCTTATTCGGATATGGATTTATACAATAAAATCTAGGAAGAAGTCATACACTGATTTTCATCATTACCCACTGGTTTTTAGGGTGGGGTGTTAGGTTTTCTTACGTATTTCACCAAAAAAGAGAATAAACTGATTTGGAAGAAAGGGAAGCTAGAAAACCATTATGATGGGACCTTTATGATTCTGGATAGAGTCAGACTAGTATCCTATATATTTATATTACCTTATAGTCAATTTTCCAAGAATAACATCTCCCATGTATCTCAGTTCACCGGTATTATTCAGATCCATCTCATATACTTCATCTTGAGGTGGTTGAATTGGAGGTCGATGCATACTTCGAGGATAAACCAATACATATTGCTGATCAGGGCATGATGGTTCACCATGATGGGTTAGTTCATTTAGTATGGTTGATATGGAATCATGACCATGTACAAGAAAAGTCTTGGGAGTGGGATACTAATGTACATACCCAGTTTTTGGAGTTACTCTGAAATGATTCTTGACTCACCCACACATGTCGTTGAATTCATATGGGATAAGGTTAGATTAAAATTTTTAATCCCAAACTACACTTAATACAAGGGTTTAGTTTAGTGGTAGTTTGGGTTCAATCCAACAAAGACGACTAGTAGCTTAACATCCGTTCAAACAAAAACTTTTCAGAGGATTCCTCACTTTCACTCATCAAATTTGGTGTTTAGAAAATAAAATACTTTTAGGCCTAATTTTGATATTAAAGGAAGACATTAGGGTACATTTTAGGTTATTGTGAAAATATATAATCCTAAATCTACCATTAGATAGACCTTTAGTGTAGGTTTTGAAGCAATTAAAAGAAAGAAAATTGTCCTTGATCCAGTCAATTAAATCAACCTAAGGTGGAAAAGAATCCTTGGTCCATATTAATTGACCACATAAGTGTAGGATTACTGTATTATTGGTTGAAATAATTATAATCTATTAGTCCTGCCCTGATATTCTCTAACTAGATGATGATCATTAAATTTTCACCTCTGATGGTTAGTGATAAATCAAAATAGTGATATTGAAAATTGTTCTAAACCAAGTTTCAATCAATATAGTTACATAGTTTTAATCTTGTTATAATAATTATTTTAAGACATCCCAATTATCAACCTTTATCCCTAAACATATTATTTTTACATGGTAGTGATCATCAAAAGAAAGGTATTATCATGAATGAAAATAGTTAAAAAAATAAAAAATCTAGGATTCCAACAAGAAAGAATAAGTATAAAAATTGAAATAAGAAAAATATAACTAAGAACTAACTTTTAATGATGATATAATGAATAATCATCAATATTCAATCAAAAAAATTATAGAACAATTTAAAACATAATGTGAATGAAGAACATATGAAGAACCTTGTGTGCATTGATAAAGAAAGATGTGCGCTGATAGAAACAGACATCACTAGAAAATTGTGGTGTTGGAACAGAAAAATAAAAGTGAAGTAATGATTATGAAATCACTTTGATTCAATAAAATAATGAATGTAATGGAAGAAAACTACTTTAGAACATTATTGTATGAAAATGGAAGAATAAAATGAGATAAAATAAAAGACATCCCAACTCCCTCATACATAGAGGTGCTAAAGAATATAAATAGGCATGAAAAGTACATGAACTTAATGTACAAAACATCATGTATTAGATTAAATTATTTGGGTCCTAACATCTAAACATCATGTAAGTGGGTTTCACACTGTGTAACTAAGATACAATTTCCCTTCCAAATAATCTTCTCAAATCTCTGACTGGGTGAGACTTTGATGCTTGCACGTCATGAAATCTCTGCACATTATGTATGAATTTCGCTTTTGGTAGGATTTTGATTTTTGAATGTTAGATGATGTGTAATTGACTTAAATTTTTTGTATTGTCATCATATCATGAATAATCTTCTTAGATTGGTATGCTTCCCTGCAATAATTCTTTGAAGGGATTCTACATGTCATGTATGTGATATATGACTTGTAAATTCTATTTTTTAAAATTATTTATAATATAAAATTTTAAGTCCAGAATTCCTAAATCCTGTAAGAAAACCAAAATCTAGTGAATAATCGAAAAATTAATTCATAAAACATAAAAAATGCATCCAAAATTAGTGTTTAAATATATCTTAACAAATTCCCCCACACATGAACAATTTATTTTTCGTTAAGAAAAAAGAATCTCAACAGGGATTCCAAAAGAAATATTTTTTAAAACAGGAAACATGCATTACAACCAAGTAAATAAAACTAAGTATAAGAAAAAAAATTAGTTTTCTAGGGTTAATTATGCAGATAAAATAAATCATTCCTCATATTTATATTCTTTATCTAGATTATTTTTTTTTTAATTACTATTTCATAATTGTTCCTTAAATATTATACCCATTTTATAATTCACCTCACAAATTTCTTTTCTCATCACTCAAGCTAAAATGTATCTCATGTTATGATCATACCCTAAATACAAGTTCCTAACCATATTCATTCATTGGTTATATCATCTCCAATTCATAAATAAAAATACATAAGCAATCATGAGGGATTTAGAAAAAAGGGGTTCAAACAAAACTAATTTTGAGAAAGGTGTGTAGAAAGTGAAAAACAAGCTCAAAAGGAGGTTCATGTCTAAATTATATTAAATTATAAATGACAATAACACAATGACAGTTATCCACTGAGATAAAAATATTTTCATTATCTAATAATCTCGAAGTGGATTCATAACTATATCAAAAATGTATAAAAAAATGTACCATGTTCCCATCTTTATCTTTTTTCTATTATTTTTTTTTGAAATTAATATTCAGGACAGATCTCACATTCATCCCCTAACCACATATGATTTATCATAGGATTAATTGGTTTGAAAATAGTGATTTTTTACCTTTCTAATACACAATCAAAATATTTTTCTTAATTTTTATTTTAGTAAAATTTTTAAAGGTGTAGGGTAGGTGTAAAATTCCAAGAGTAATCATGGATCAAATCATATAAGTGTGGTACAAATTCCATAACACATCTCCTCAATCAAAACATCATGTTTCCATCAACTTAATTCTTTTTCCCACTGGCTAAAAGGATAATTAGGCATAATACCAAGACCAGGTTGAGAAGGGATAATCGACTTTAAATTACTCCATCCTAATAGGGTTTTTTTTATCTTAACTATAGTCTAAAGAAGAAAATATGTTAAGTGGATCTAAGGAAAAATATAATAAAAAATATTTACTCAATCATATTAAAGTCATTTATTCAGTCAGAGCCTCTATAAAATCTCAACACAGGTTCTCATACGTTTACATGCCCTAGGTGCCTCTTATGAAATATACTTTGAAATGAATATGAAAATGTGGGCTTAGAATCCTATAAAAATGGTAGTATACATAAATATTAGCAATCACTTCGGGTATATAAATCATATAATAAGTCTATCAAAATCAAAATCAATTTTTTTTATTTTAAATTAAATTAATACAATCATGTTATAAAAATAAATAGGAGTAAAACATGGAATTCATCAATTTCCAAACCAACTTTTTCTTTTATTTAAAATGTTACAATGATTTTTTGGGTTTAAAAAATTGTTTTAGTGAAAAAAAATTCCTAGACAAATAAAAATAAGTAATAGTCAAAGTGTAACAAATAGAAAGCTTCAAAAAGACTCCCCCACACTTAAAATGAGATGCTTTAATCACTATTTTGGAAGGTACCATGGGATAGATAACATAGATATGGTATAGAAAAAATGAAGTGGAAACATTGAAATTTATTTTATGGAATCAAGAGCTCCCTATAATGAGTGTATTTCCATGGGATAATTTTATGGATTATGAGTTCGAATTGGGATACCTGTACAATTTTTTAGAATGGAAAATCCTGTACTAGATAAAAAATTAGTCTATAGGGATTAATCATTTGTACAGTAGTGAAATTGAAAGGTTTACAAATTTAGTAGCCACAAAAAATAGGACAGATACATGTGAATATGTGGGTGCAATGATATTCAAGGAAATACTATAAACAAGAATTATAAGAAAATAAATATAAAAATTTATAAGTAAAAGACTAAAAATAAAATAAATTAAATGTGGGTTGTATACCATAAAGCATCAACTGTGATTTCATCAGTCAGATGGATGGACAAAAAATTAGGTACTATCATTCATCTTCTTAGAAGTCATCTTCTACCTATAGTAATTTGTGGTTGGTTCATTGAACAACCTTAGATGTTTGGCTGGGTTAATCACCTCTCTAGTGTACTGAGTATGTATCTCATGTTTTAATAGAAGAATCATTGCTTGTCATGGTGGGGACCTTTCTTGAGCATGGATCTCTAGTGAATTCTACTCAAGCTAGCACTTGATATTAGTTAGATGTTGATTCACCTGAATTATGAGTGAATATGGTGGCATAACATGCTCATTGATGACCATGCATGAGGTAGAATATATATACATGGATAATTTAATACACTAATGAAATGAAAAATAATCCAATAAATAGTGATAAAAAATTACATCCTATATATATAATTAGTGAAATTATACATTATTGGTAAATGAAAAAAAAGTTCCAAAGTTATCACCCAGAAAGAGTACAAAATGGTTGTAGGGACTAGAATATTCTAGGATTAATCAAAATCATTGATTTTATCATCTATAGTTCCAACCTAAATAGAGGGTGACAAAATCTATCCAATCCTGTTGATACCTACAATAAAAGAATGGGTAAGAGGTTCAATCTTTTTGGTGGGTGTCATAGTACTGGAAGCTATCTCAATGGATGATGGAGGAATGGTACAAAACCAAATAGTGTCTATCAATCTGGAAGAAGGATCAATAAATGGTACATCAGATGATGATGATGGAGGAACTGGTCCCTTACCCAATTGGCCCTACCTTCCACTAAAATTCTATTAGGAATGAGGGTTTATTAGCTCTAAGGGTAGGTAAGATGGGGTAGGAGATTGGTAGGTCAGGGAAGCATATGAAGGGGTGGAAAAGGCTGGTGGATGGAAGGCTATGTTGGATGGGGTAATAAAATGGATAAACTATGAAAATGGGATTCATAGGTGGTTGGAAATATGGTATAAATTCTCTTAGATGAAAATGTGCATTTCCTAGAGTTCTTCTGAGTATGAAGGGTTGGGTGGTGGAGTACAAAATTTGGTGGATCATTATTAATGGATATGGTTAGTAGTATGGTTAGAGGGATTATAGGATGGTGGTATGAGATCTGTGGAGGTGGAGGAAGGGGTGGGAGCCGGAGCATGATTTGGGGAGGATGGGGTTGTTGGAGGATCATTTTAAAAATGAGCGTGGGCCACATCAACATCCTCCATGTATGATGTCACCCAATGGTATATGTATTCATCCTTCTTTAGAATTACCTTCTTATGGATTAGAAAAATATATATTCTCTTTATAGGGCCATGTGGTTTTTGGAGCCAGGATACCTCAAAGGAATCAAGATGTCTGGCTAGGTGAGTGATAAATGATCCACCCACTATATTGTTGTTGGTCCTCTTCACCAAAGTCCTATAAAACAAGAAAAAATGTTGATCCATGTTGATAGTGAATCCACCCATGGAATAATATTGAATTAGTACCTCGTTCTAGATAACCCTTCCATTGGAATCTCCACATGCCATCCTAGCGTGGGTGAGGATCATGCGAATAATATTGAGAGTTACACCTCTGAGTATTGTACTCTTCATGGTGCATGGGTCGTAAACACTCTTGTGGTCTCTAGAAATCATGTAATAGAGTCTTGCAGCCTCATCCTTATTATGATTGATATGTAGAGTATGAAATATGGGGGTGTTTACAAACATGGATGAATAAAATTTTGAGGTTGGCTGTA
The DNA here is from genome assembly GCA_963277665.1 of Viscum album. NCBI lineage: Eukaryota > Viridiplantae > Streptophyta > Magnoliopsida > Santalales > Viscaceae > Viscum > Viscum album. The sequence continues at coordinate 871,374,568 of OY728123.1, forward strand.
ATGTATCCCATGTTGATCTCCCAAGATTATACACCGTGACTGAAGTAGACAAAGTAAATGCACATATCAAATGTGGAAAGGAAGTTGAGTAAGAGATCCATGCAAGTCTCTTTGTACACATATGTGATAAGGGTAAAGTTTTTGTGTTCCATGAAGCTAAGGACCACATGGAGGATTTGGATTTTCCCTAGAACCACGCAGTCCAATGATTTGTTGGTCCTCGTCAACTTGGCCTATAAGTGGACCAACCATACCTAGTGTTTTGGGTTTGAGAAATGGAGGTAAGGATTAAGATGGGGACAATATTTCCCCATTTATGCACCATAATATGACTGAGGGTCTCTTGATTTTGAAAAGGATGTGGTGGTAAAAGTAGAAGAGGAAGAAGATGGATCTGCAGGTGGTGGAGGAAGTGTATTCCCGGGATGCTTGGGTGGAGGTGGGGTGTCCTCGTTCTTGGGAACACGATTGGAAGGTGGGGTTCATATGGTCTTTTTGCGTTCCATCATGGGTGGAGAAAAGGGTGGGATAGGATAGGAGGATATTGTGGTGAGGTTATTTTGGGTGCGTGCGAGGGAGATCTATGAGAGAGGTATGCGGTTGACCATAAGAGGTGGTGGACAAAGGGGGGGAGGGTTCAACTGTGGGATTTGGGGGGAGGGGTGGGGTGTGTTTCATGGAAAAGGGTTTTGAGAGGAGTGGAGGGGGATCATCTCATAAAAAAGGGAGCGACAGAGGGGGTGGTTCACCATGAATCCAAGGTTCACAATTTTTGAAAAGTAATTTCAAAAAATACATTTTTGTATTGAATACATAACATGAAAATTACAATTTATCCCAAAAAAAATTATGTTTTCTATCTTTTTCATTTTGTGTACCTGATTTATGTCTTGTATTTTTTTATACCCCCCTTTATATCAGGTCTTCTCGATATTTTTCTAGTATCCATCCAAACACCCTAAATATTAATTTAACCTATCCTAACCTACCTCAGGTTTCCTCCTAGTAAGTTATTTATTTATTTAATAGTGTTATAAATATTATGTAATTGAATATTTTAGCTCTAAATTGATACCACTCATTAAAAGGTTCTTGAAAAAAAAGGGATGAAAGGAAATATGACATATCTTGTCCGAGGTATAGTGTAATTTGTATCCTTTTGAGCACCTGGTCCCTTGCTAAGAGAAGGTGGTACCTTATTTTATTACCTTCTATATGACCTTATTTTTCATTATCATGATATATAGTTTGATAAATTTTAAAAAAAAATCTTTTATCAATGGCCTTTTTTCATTTTAAACATAACTTTATATTCCCCAACTTTAAAAATAAATCTCCCTCGGTTAACATCAATCATCACCATTCTAGTGGATAGAAATGGACTTATGATGATGAGGGGGATCTCACATTCCTCTTCCATATCAATAAGTATGAAATCAGTAGGAAAATTTAACTTTTCATCTTTAATTATAACTTCCTCAATTAATCCTAGAGGATGCATGACTGAACAAATAGTGAGTAATTGTGACACTTTTTCTTTTTTAAATTATCCAAGCTGCATATTCTTGTAGAAACTCAAGGGAATTATATTGATACTTGTTCTTAGACTATATAATGATTTTTCAAAATTACATATCTTAATGGTGCATGGAATTGAGAAACTTCTAGGTTCTTTCATTTTTAGAGGAAATATAATTTGGAGAAATGAAAATAATTATTTATTTAGAGAGATGATTCCTATATCTTCAACTTTCTTTTTTTCTCAAGACCATGTCCATAAATAATTGTCTATATGTAGGTACTTGTGTAATTTCCTCCATAAAATTGAAATTCATATGTGTTTTTTTAATCAATTACATTATTTTTTTTAATTTCGCCTCTTATTTTCCTTGTGGAATTTATTCAATAATGGGGAGAGGTGGAATTTTTTCTTCTGGTGCTACATAGTCGTCATCCTTTTCAGGTTGTTTCTCAATTAGAGCTTCCTTATATGGTTAAAATTTTTGAGCTTTCCATTTAACATACTTATTAGAATATTTCAATTTATTTTTCTCACTTCCAAATGGTCCCTAAAAATCTATCATATTTTCATTTTTAACCATTATTTCTTTAGATTCCTCCCTTGGATGGGGCTCAGTGTTACCTGGTATTGTACCCTGTAATCGATTAGATATGGTCTTTGAAATGTTCACCATTTGATTTTATGGATTTTGTAGTGCAGCCTTGTTGTTTTTCATCTGAATTTCGTGGGTTTTAATCCATTGTTATTCTTTCTGCCCTAAGGCATTAGGATGATTTTTAAGATTTGGTTACAGTGATTGGTCTTGTGGTGGTGGTCATGGTGAAGCTTGTTGATACTGTTGTTGTTATGCTGGTGGGTACTATTGATATATAGTGAAAGGTTGTTAGAATTGTATTGGTAAAATATATGGACCTTGTGGTTAGTAACCAGGAAATCCTTGGATTATTTGTCGTACCTATACACTCCTCAATTGAAAGTAACATTTATTTTGTTGCATCTTAGCTGGCCCTTACTGGTAATTTTATTGTTGAAACCTGTGAGGCTACTGGTGTTTTTGTCCTTGTGGATTTTAATTTATTGAATTTCAATCTTTATTTTGAGGACCTTACATCCATTACATTCAATCTTGGTAAGAATATTGGTGTCCACATATCTCGTGGGATTCTATTTCAATTATTCGAGCTTGTGGGGGTCGTATCACATCAGGTAACCTGAATGATTCTAACTTTATTATAATTTCCTCAACATGAGAATCATGTTAGGTGGTCACTTCAATCTGATAAATTCCATTCCAAGATAGTCCTCGATTACATTTCGATATACCAGAATTGTGATAGGGTTCATCAATAATTTCCAGACCGACTTCAAGCATATTAAGCATGATCCCCCCATCAGCAATAGAGTCTATTAAGGTACGTGTATTAGGATAGTCTCCTTGATAAAAATTTTGAATCTAAATCCACAAATCTTGTCCATGAAGTGGGAATTTGCGAGTCAACTCATTGAATCTATCCCAATATTCCCATTCTAATTATACATATATCTGGATAAAGGTTTTAAATTCAATTTAGAGCTTCCAATTCTGAATGGGTGGGAATTATTTATTGAGAAACTTATTTCCTAAATCATCATGAGTCATGTTTGACTCGGTATCTTGACTTTTAATCCAATCCTATGGCACAATCATGCATGGATAAAGGAATTACTCTTAGACAAAAATCATATGAATATACACATTGATGTTGAAATGTATCGCAAACCTCAACAAATTTCTACATATGTTCATTGGGGTGTTTTCTATGAAGACCACTAAACTTCCCTATATTATGAATCATGTGAATGAGTATAGGATTGTTCTCAAAATTGTTCCCCTGAATAGGTGGGAACACAATGTTGTGCCCAAAAACACTAATAGATAGTAAACTATAGTCTATAATGGTGCACTAATACTACACTAGTCACACATCCAGTTTGATAGGTGGCTCATAATTTGAGCCATGTAATTTTGGTGATGCAAGATTGTTATTCTATTTCATTGTGTCATGGCGGCGTGCAACAATGGTTCTCTCGATCTCAAAATAGAATATAAGTTTTTTTATGTGTGTCCAGGATTCTTGTGAAAGTAAATAGACCTTGGAACATACACTATTGATAAAGAGAAGAAATAAAGAAATAGGGAGAGATAAAAAAAGATAAAAAATGTAAATGGGGAAAGAAATGAAGAAAGGGGATGTGGGTGAGGTAATCTGACTTTTATTGAAGATTATTGTGTATGATCAATAGTTTCTTCTAGTATCATTAACCACATGTGTCATTGAATTTGTGTGATATGACATCATATTAAAATTTATAATCCAAAACTACAATTACTACAAGAGAGTAGAAATTTGGAAGTGTGGGGTCGAGCCCATGAGGGAGAATGGCGGGTCATCAACCATTAAAACCCCTTTTGGAGGATTATTCACTTTAACACCTCAGGTTTGGTTTTATCTAAGACTATATAGATTTGTTTTAATAAATATATTAATTGAATGTATTAGGTTAATTTCAGTGTATTCTCAAAAGTGATAATCCTAATTCAAAACTAGATAAACCTATGGTGTAGCCTACAATGCAGTGAAAAGAACACCAATTTTCTTTGGTCTAGTCAATTGGATCAACCTATATGCTAGTAATGACTCCTCAGCCTGGTGATTTTGAAAAACTAAGAATAGAAATCTTCTCTTCGAGGAAGAAATATTTTCAGGATATTATTATGACCCTAATATTCTCTAAATAGTTCAGGTTCATTCAATTTTCACTTCTGTTGGTCAATGATATTGTAAAAGAATTAGATTAACAATTTTTCCAAATCTGATCACTAGCCACAGGGTTACCCAATTTTGATCTTTATGCATTCATTAATTTTAAACCACCCATACTCTCTACCCCTAAACCTAAATGGATTAACTGCACAAGGGAGTGAGGTTCAAAAGAAAGTAAGTATCAGTCATGTTGTGCATACTCATAAAACAGTTTCAAAATACACAAAACCAGAAATAATCAATAAATAATCATTATCAAAAAATGAAATAATGAAAATATAATGAGGAAATAACTTTTCATGATGAAACAATTAATAAAATGAAATATGGAATCAAAACAATTAACAAAAATTCAAAAACATACTATTAATGAAGAATGAATAAAGGACCATGCTTGTGTTGATGAAAAACAGAGTGCGGTGATGGAAATGGATGTCAGAAAAAAAAAAGTTGTGTTGAAATGGATGGTGAACAGAGAAAGAATTATTAAAAACATACTTTGATTCAATGAAACAATGAATAGATTGAAAGAATACATCTTTAGAATAATAACGTGTTAAAATGGATGAACAAAATGAGATAAAATAAAAGACATCATAACTCACGTATGCACAGAGGCTATGAAAAATATAAATAGGGATGAGAAGTTCATGACATGAAATTCATGCACGTCAGTTATTGGCATAAATGATTTTGGTCCTGACATATGAATGTCATGTAAATGGGTTCCATGCCATATAACTTATATCCTCTTTTAATATCAAATAATTTTCTCAAATCTTTAACCGAATGATCCTTTGATGCTTTCACGTCGTGCAATCTCTACACGTCATGTATGAATTTCAATTTTGGTGGGATTATTATTTTTAAAAGGTATATGATGTGTACTTGATTTAAACAAATTTTATTGTATATAAATGATGAAGAAGCTTCAGGGTTTGGTATGTTTCCATGCCCGCATGTTGTGAATGGAGTCTACATGTCAAGTTTATGATACACAACATGTAACATATTTTTTTGTCACTTTTTCATCATTTACTCTTTTAAGTACATAATTTCTAATTATAATGAAAAAAACAAGACCTATCCCATTATAGATTAATTAATTAATAAAACATAAAAAATATCCAAAATGTGTAGATATATTAAGATTATTAATGCTTCACCATGCATGGAAGGGAAACTCATGGATTTATTACATAAAGTGGGAAGATTATAAGAACACATATTTATTTGAAGTATGGTTCCTTTTATTTGTCTTTAAATTATATAGTTTTAACCTAATGGTGGTGCCTAATGATTTCATGTTAGTATCATGGGTGTCTGGGGATTATAGGGATCCCATATCCTTGAATTTTAGAAGAAACAGTTGGGGCACATGGTTAGTTGAAACCATTCATCCCAGTCCAAAATATAAAATTATATCATGTGGGGTGGTTTAGTGCTCTTTCAAGGGCCTCAAGGTTTGTTTCATCCATGTATCCCAATACACATGACATTTCAAGTGTTTTAGACCTCTTTATAAAGGGTTTTTCATGTTCTACACATGGTTAGTCAATCATTGAATGTATCTCATGTGAGGGGAGTCCTGAGGTTCCACATGGCACATAGTTGGTGCATGGTTTGGCCTAACTTGTGGTGAAAACATGATTCCTTTTAAAAAGGGTAAATTGATAGCTTTCCCATAAAAATTGATATCTATTTTTCCTTATCCTCACATGAATAGTAGTGCCTCCTCCTCCTTGAGGGATCCTTCCACCTACCTACCTAGGCATTGAGGTATCTCCTCTATCCGCACTCCAATCAAACCACCGTTTATCTTTTTGGATGCATGCCAATAAGATCTACATTCTCCTTGTGGATTTCTTCATTTCCCTTCATGTTGAAATAGTTATTTTGTTATGAGATAATATTCCTTAATTTTAATTCATTTTTTTATTTTATTGATTTCATTAATTCAGATTAGAGGCCAACAAGAGATGAAGAGTTGACTACCAAGATAAGGTAGGTTGTATCATGATTTACATTAAAGTATTGGGTTTTATGTATTGTTCCATTATGTCTCATGTCAAATTTTCTATGAATAAATTTTTTAAGTGTATTTATTATTAAATTAATTTCATAGGAATGACCTATATGTTTCATAAGACCAATTTTTATATCATTATGGGTTCAGGACCTTGAATTGAACCACACCTTGGGTGTGTTTTTAAATTGAATTAAACCCTCATGGATGAAATATGAATTTGATTAACCTTTTTAAGGTGAGTTATTTTACCCCTTTATTTTAGGATGTGACATAAAATTACTAAAGTGTAAATTTAATTGAATAAAAGAGGTAATAAAAGACCATGTCCCTATACCTTGGGCTACTGTACCTTCCCTCTTGAGCTTGATATATTATATAGAATTAAAATTCCTAATTAATATGAATTAATGAGTTCATGTGATTCTTGTCCTTCTAAGCCTAGAATGTGATTTGATACACCATATAATTTGAGTAACGATATTATATTCATGTCATGTCAAAATATATTAAAATGTTAACTAAATAGTATTCTTAGACTTTAGGCCCATTACTATTCATATTACCATGTCGATAGTGATACATGGGTTCTAACTCAGAATGGCATAAATAGACTCATCAATCCTATTAGATTAAATTAATTGTAAATGAATTTATCGTGCTCCATGGGTGACACATGGGTTATCATATAAATTCCATGGATGGACTCACATAGAAGATGTATTATATACACTGACTGATACTTGGAATCAGGTCTGGACTACTAAGGACAAACATAGTGGGAAGATTATTATATATGTAACATGTGATACTTGGAATCCCTTGTGCACTACCAAGGACAGAATCATAGGGAATATTATTATATTTGAAATGATTTATATATGGACTCTCTTGTAGACAACCTAGGATTTTCTCATAGAGTGGATCATTATATACACCCAGAGTGACACTTGGGCTCCCTTGAGGGCTTATATGGAAGGAATCATAGGGTGGATACTTTATACCAACCCCAGATTGATATAAGGGTCCAATGAGGGAAACCTAGGGAGGGATTGTAAGATAATGGGCTCATGTAATTCCTTGAGGAATACTTATATTTAATATTTGGAAAAGGAAAGTGTGGTCTTAGGTTTTCTTTAATTTAAGTAATGAATCCATTACACGACACGAGTGACAAGATGAAGAACAAGATTAGATTTGGTCGGGTCTATAAATTTTTATTATGGCCTTATTAAACTTATAATTATCAGATATGATTCACAGCGGATTCCATGGATATAAGTAGGGACCAGAGACATTATTTTAATTAAATCATGATTGATTGTTTAATTGGAGATATTCTAGCTTAGGCTGAAGAAAGCAGCAGAGGAAAAGTGTTCCATGGGAAACCAAACCTATGTGGGTTATTTATTTACCACATTTTATTTATTTCTTTTATTTTTAAATGAACACATCATATTAAAAACTCATGGGATGGATGTCATGAGACACTATTAGTGGTGGCCAACAGAGTATATCTCACACTATATTTAGGATGTCGTTGGATACCTGGATAGAATTCATGGATGTTGGTAGGTATAAGGGAAACCAACCTACTATTGAATCTTGATTATCATATTAGGATAGTTCATGGGGCCATAGGACTGAGACTATTCTCTTGATTCTACTGGAGATTGTCTTAGGTTTTTTTCTTTTTTTATAGCATGTTTTATATTCTTATTCACATATTCACCATGTATATCCTTTATTGTATATCATTTTAGGATCAAAATTTTTGTATATGACATTGATGGATGTGATTTACTTGGATATTTATATGATGGATGATTACTCTTCGGTTGTTTAGTTATATTTTATGCATTCCCAATTGATTGATATGATTATACCATTATGGTACACTCTGATAATGAGATTATAGTCTCCCTAATATTCCACCACAGACCATCGCTGCTAGCCAATAGCCTCTGACATATGGGTAGGAACTCTTGAGGTCATATGTCTAACTAGATTTAGTGACATTTGAGTGAACCAAATACGAGATTTCATAAACTATTTGAATTAACAACATTGATTTATTTACAACGTGAATTAGCTAAATAGATGGATCAAGTACTTAGATACTACATGAGTGATCAATAATGTGAGAAATCATTTATTTAAAGATTGTAAACTTGGGATATCAGCTATGTGAATCAGCTACATGAAACCAAATACATGGGGATTTTATTTATATGGAGAATTTAGCTACGTGGAATTAAACACATGGAGTTTTCCTCCAATTTTGTGACAATATCCATGCAGGTCTTTAAGTGGTGTAAATCACGGGAATTTAAAGGATATTCATTAAATATAATTATATCACTGATTTTTTGTGTTATTTAGGGTTTTAAACATATCCTTTTGCATGTATTTTAATGACATCAATAATATTTGGAATTAAAATTTTTTGATCGTGAAAATATAAATTGTCCAATATCTATCAACTCAGAAACAAAGTTCCTTATTTTATCCTTTCATTCTTTCATTCTATCAAAACTAGGGGATTTGTATCTTACCTTGGTGTCTTGGAACTGCTACAATTGGATTTTCCCACATCATCACTTCCATCTTAAGCACACCACCTATTTTTTATACAAAAAATAATGTAGATCTCCATTCTTTTATATAGAGGATTCATTATTTATACTATTTATTTACATGTAATCAAAAATCTAGAACGGTTTATAACTTTTTTGGGAAATATAATTAACATAATAATAATTTATCTATATTAATAATGAATTAAATTGTGATCACATGTTGTTTCTTTTTACCATGACAACGGTTTCACTATCAATTTTATAGATTGTTTTTTATCAATTTTATGCTTATGTAGCATAGTGTTATCCTCATTTTAGCATCTTTTTCTTGATTTTAAATTGTAGAAAATGTAATGATGGAATTAATTGATGAATTTTTTGAGAATAAAGTTGTATATTTAATAAATTTGGTGTTTTTTGAATTTGATAATTATCAAATTGATGTTGATCACATAATTAATTGGATATGTAATACCATTTGTTAAAGGAATTTGATAATGTATTTGAATCATATTAATATTTGTTATGAATATAATTAAAGGTATGCTAATAAATTTTTATTTTACAAGTTTTTTGAAACTGGGATGTATGTTGGGAAGCATGTTTAAATTAATAGTTTAACTAATTTAGTATATTATTATAGCTTTATGCCTTTGGTTTCCCATAGTTGGAACCTGTGAATAATAAATTAATTAATTCAAGATAGATAAAGAACTATGTTTGTGAAAACGATAATTTATACAGCCTAAGTTTTCCATTTTCCTAAGAAGGTTGACTACCTTGTGATTTGAACCATGAGAGCTAGGTTTCCTGCAAATGAAGAATGCCTTTCTTTAGGGAATAGATTACCCTATTGGATGAAATTGTTTTCTTCCTTATAATTTTGTGATTTTATTCATTAGTGATATTTTCTGTGTGGTGTGATATATGGTGGGGAGGGAAGGATGTTATATGAGACTAGGATAGCTATTCTATGGATGATAGATATTTTGGAAGCAGTTGATGCTTGTGATGGTGAAATGCATCAAGACATGCATGAGCGTATTAGGGGTGACACAAGAGATGATGGAATGGGTTGATGTTGGGATAACCCTATGATGTGATAAGGATTGATGCTTACTTGAAATGAATATTTATAATGGATGATTGATAGATTTTTTGTTTTATCTGCATTCATATCTCTACTAATTTAGGTATTTGGGTGTTCTTGGTTGCATATTTCCCCTTAGTGGTAGATTAGGATGGTTTTCCAAGAGTAACTAGATTTGGTAATGATGATAATAATGATTAAATAATTCTTATCCCACAGGTTTGGTGTTGATAGTATAAAATTATATAATGATGTTAGTTTTGATAAAATGTAGACTTAGTTTAGATTATTCAAGGAGGGAGTGGACTTTACCCTTGATGATTAAATTAATGGAATTAAGATTAATGATGTTATATAATTAATGGATAATGAATTAATTAGTGTAAGTTTAATTTTTAAAGAAATAAGTAATTTAATTTAGATATTTTAAATTATCATGTGCTTATATGATATCTGGCATTAGTAGTGGTAGTCGAGAGTCTGAGCAACATTTTGTGAGGTTGATTCTAAGACTGGGATATTTATATATTGTGGTTGTGAGATATATTAAATCATGTATATCATATGATTTCATACCCTACCACACCCATGTTGGTCTGGGAGACTAAGACCCAGTGTACTCTAGGAGGGTGTTTTCCCCAATATCATGCTAGGAGGATGGATGAATGACAACCCCCTCTGGCCTTTCTCTTTTCTCTTGGTAGTTACCCATATTTATATGAACTGTGGTTAGTTTCAAAATATGTTTTCTCAGATGGATATAATTTATTTTGGTTATTTTATACAAATATCTCAAGATATAGGTTCGAAATGATTATTATTGGTATGATGTGTATGGGATATGATTGATTGAGGTACTCACTCAATGTATGGGTTGTAATGATGTGAGGTATAATTCCAAATGTATGATACCCATAATATGGGATATGTTTTCTCTGGGGAACTACTCAATTACTATATACAAATATTTTTATGGGATGATGTGGTAATGTGATTATGTGATGCATGAGGTGGATGTTGTGATGCTTTCCTCAGGTGTCTCTAGGCTGGCTTATTTTGGAGATAGATGGATTAAGACATGTGACGTTGGGGAAAAGTGTAGAACCACTTGAGAAGAAGTAGTGGGGTATCTTTTATAGTTCATTACTATAATTTATGCTTTCTTTTATGTGATACATGGGGAGATTTATCCAATGTGAAGCTAGGAACTTAGTACACATGTTTAGGTGATGAGTTTGTTTCACTGTTGTTCCTTCTGATTCAGCTTGATTTCTTTATATTTTTCATTAACAGATTCAAGAGGGATTCTAATAAGTATAATGTTATTCTGACCATATATATATATATATATGGTGATATAGAGAAGTATTAAGACTAGTTTTTATATTATTAGCTCATGGGTTCAGTAGGAGTTGTCTTAGATTTGGGTTTTTTTCATCTTCCCCTTTTATTCTAGTAGTTTTACATCTAGTTGTTATAGTAATTTATGACATTGCATGTTTTCAGTTGGTAATTATTTATATTTATGTGTTAGATGATTTTTATTGGTGTTTATTTATTGAATCTCTCTTATTCATTCTCTCTTAGAGGGTAATTCCTCCCATGTGTGTATTTATTATATACTTGGTTCTAGTCGCCAACATGGGGTCAACTGGAGGTTTGAATCTGGAAATCACCACCTCCCAGTTCCTATTGTTTTCCTAATAATAGTACACTTTGGGGGGAGGACATTATAGTATGTTAAAATAAAAGAAAAAACTCATTTTTTTCACCAAGAACTATCTAAATAATCATTCTAGATTCTAATTATAATATTAGTTGTTTGAAAAAAATTATTATAAAGATGGGGTATGGTGTCACATCGCCTCTCTGAAATTCACATTATATATTATAGTCAAATGGGGTGAAAATTAATTAAATAATTCAATTAAATGATATATTATTTACTTATTTAGGGGGAGAATATATTTAGAGGGGTTTTTAAAAGGGTTAAGCTGTAAATTTACCATGTATGAAATATTTTAATCATTTATTTAATTTTGTTAGAGGATATTTTTCCAAAATTTTCAGGAATAATTTTTTGGTGTTTTTTATTTGATGATGATTTATTTATAGAAGAAATAAGTTATTCATGTTTAGGAAGTTGAATATAAATTACTATTTTTATGGATTAAATGGTATGACTATTCAATTTTATTATTTTTAACATCGATTGAACTCAAGTGGGCCTCGAATTATTTAATTGTGATATATTGAAAAGTAAATTGAGTTTTATATTGATTTAGTTTACATGGTTTCCAATACAATCCAACGGGTGTGTTTACTAATCCGAAACTTGGTGATTTTGTTTGATCTTTAGTGGTTATGCTTATTTTTTCTCTTTCTTTGATGCACATAAATCATATAATTTTTTATTCTTGATAAGATATTCTTAAATGAAATCAAGTATTAGTGTTGGTTGAAGTTGTGACACTTTCTTCAAAATTTGGAAAGTGTTTATAGAATTTTAAAGAAGGATGACGTTGGATTGAAGGGTATCTAGCTTAAAGAAAATAATGATTGACATTTTTAAATTGATATAGGAATGGTCAAACAATATTTTTCTACATATTCAATCCGATTTTGGTCATATGGTTGATCAAGATTATATCACGTGTTGATCCATAGTTAGTCATGTAATCGATCCTGATTTAGACATGTGGTCGATCTAGAGATGGTATAACAGTTGATCTGAAGTTGATCATAGAATTGATCCAGATTTGGTCATGTGGTTGATCTATAATTGGTCATGATTTTTATCTAAATTTGATAATTGGGTCAATCCAGAGTTTGTTTCTTGGTTGATCCACACTACGGTCTATTGACATGGTCAATAGGATTTCCCATATGGTTGATTTCCATACAATCTGTATAATTATTATAGCTTCATGAGATAGCTTGTCTACCATGGTAAATACTCATGGTATGCCATCTCATCATGTTATAAAACCCTTTTAGGTCACTTCATATATTAATTCACATAGTTATAATTTTTATTGTAATATTTTTGGGGAAAACAACAAGTTTCCATATTTGAATATCTAAAGGCACATGAACTGCTCTCTGGTATTTTCATTTGACATAAGGAGAATATCATTCTTACTGTAGTGGAAACTGACTCCTCCGTCATCTATATCTCCTTGCTCAAGCAAAGTACTTCTCCCAGGTAAATAACTAATCTCATTTGTATATGAATGGGTTTAATCACATCTCATACTGAATTTCCTCATGTATGGAATGAATTTAATAAATTCTCTTCATTTCCATCCGATTTTTCTAATCACAATATGTCATTTACTAGATTTTTCAGCCTTCGGTTGATTCCTATTGAGGGGGTTAACATTGTCATAGGGGATTCCCTCAGCCTTCATTATTTTCATCTTCTGTAGTCCTTTATGCTTTCTCCCACTCTTTCACTTTATTTTTCTATCATTCATTCATTATGTTGATGTACTTGTCCTTTCCCATAACATTAATAAGAAATACCAATTATTAGTAATATATAAAGGGTTTTCAATGAGGTTATGTTTGAGACATATTTCCATGATTAAAAAATCACAAATATAGCGTGATTCTTACTAATATTGTTCTAGTTAGGAAAATATGAAATGAAAAATAAATTCCACGGTACTATAACTTATTGTGAATAAAGTGTGTGAAAAGGAGAAAAATAAATAGTGGGTTTATCCTTTTACAGAAATGAAGGATCTATAAACATGGTTCATGTATGAATCCATATATTTATATATACATATATATAGTAATTTTATGTAAATTTTTATAGAGATAGGGCTAAGGCCATGATATTTTGTTATATTATTTCACGTATAGGTGGTGTTTTTAAATGCATGGAATATTGTGCAAGGACATACCAATTCATTTTATGCATTAATGAGGAAGAAAACCAAAATTTTATGGTATTTAGTACATGATGTTATTACATGAAGTTATTAATTTAGTTATTAAAAGATTAACAACAAGAGTTATCAAATTCAAAGATCTCAGTCTTTGTGAAAATTTAAATTCAAATTAGCATGATTATATATTGTTTATTGGAATAACAATTTTAAGAAGAATTAAAGTGAGAATATTATTCACTTGAATTATTAAGTGAAAAATATTCTTTTGAGGAAAAATAATGTGTGTGATGTGTATTTTAAAAAACAACCAATTGGGCATGTTAGTAATTAATTTCATATTAGGTAGATATAGGAGAAGCTGATGATTATATTATTTTATGAATGTTTTTATTCTTGGTGGTGATATAATCAGTATATAATGGTGTTTCTTGTAGTTTTATGCATGTGATTTTAATAGAAGAATAATTTAGTACATATAAAAAATATATAATTATCTACAGGAAGAAGATTGATATGTATTTTTGAAAACATTTTATCCTCTTAATGTCTCAGATGCACTAAAACATAGTCAAGAAACATGAAAACATGAGTTTCAATGTTATAAACTTCTCATTTTTCCCATAAGATGATTCTAGTGGGTTGTGAAGTCCAAGAGGAATTCATCCCACACCAAGGAATATCCTTTACACATTGAGATTTTAACCTTGTTAATCTGTTGTCTTCCAATGTGTTGGTTAGAATTTAGGTGAGTAAGCAGAAAACAACACTATATTCTTATAAGTGGTTATGGTTATGATTAAAAACAATATTATAGATAAACGATTCACCCCCAGTGATATTTCATTAATATTTAGTGGTACCATAGGGTATAAATAAATTCATTCTTTATAAACATAATAAATAAAACAATACTCAAGTTAATTAATGTTTATATAAAGTGTATTATGATCTCCAAAAAATTAAACTTAGTGATTCTTTGACCCGATGAAGACCCCATAATTTATTTAATCAAATTAATAAATTTTTTATCCATAATTTATTTACTTATGGTTTGTTATATCTTTTTATATTACAGAAAAAGTTCTAATATAAGATAAACCAAGACAACAACTCCTGTGATGGATAATGAAATAATTAATTGAATGATATTCTTAATAAATTAGTGGTGTATTTCAAATCCTTATGGTGGTACCAACCATTTTACTAGGTTATAAATAATAAACTGGACCATGTATAATATCCACCTTAACCTAAGATGATTAATTAGTCATTGATTCCTTCATAAAATAATAAACACCTTCATTTAGTAAAAAAAAATTATCCATATATTATCAAAGAATGGGTAAACTCTATGGAAATTATATTTTATGTAATTCATTATTTTAAGAAATATAAGGTTATTATTTGTACCTATCATTTCAAATGATAATCTAATCAATAGTGTACGTTGATAAAGCTGGAAAATTAAAAATAAGAGGTTTAATCAATGGAGTGGTAATACATTAATATTATATTTACTAATAAGTATTATACTTATACTATTAATTCAAATATATATAGAGAAATTATGGAGTATAAGAAAAATGATAATAATTATTTCATGACATATGATGTAAATTTCACAAGACATAAAAGGTATATCATTGGTTTTTTATTTACCATAATTAAAAAATAAATATATTATTCACTAGTTTGAAACTATTTCTACAGTGAGTACTAACTATATGAGACCTTAATATTTTTGAATAGCTAGTTAGATATTCTCTCAATGTATATATATACTTTGAATAATGATATTCATTACATGGATATAAGAAATGTATTATTGAGTTTCACACTATAGGATAAAATGATTAAGGAAATACAATCAAGAAGATCCAACTACTATTGTGTTAAAGATATTTCAAGAATAACTCAGGGAACAAACATAAGGGAATCAAGAAATGAATTAACTATTGACAAACATGGAATCAAGAATAAGAATATAAAGGCTATATGAAAATGTTAAATGATAAAATAAATTGAAGGAATTTTCTTTTCAATCCTCCACCCATGACCCAATGTTTCAACTATAAGGAACCTAGAAACTATGTAAGCTATTGCACCAAACCAAGGATCTTTTAGGACAATAAATTCCAATGAACACTAAATATAAGTGAGAAAGGAAAATATTATTTTATCACCATCACTGATGTCGAGCATCAAAATAATGTTTTTAAAGGTGAACTTATTATTAACTTAATAATAATTAAATGTTTTATTTGATTCTGGACTTATATATTCCTTTATATCATAAACATTTTCTAGAAATATTGAATCACCTCTATGATACCTTAATGTTGATATATCTATGAAAACATCGAGTGGTGTAATTGTTGCATCTCAAGTGTTAGATTCTTCTCCAAATAGCAGTCATTTAAATATTCTTCTAGAAGATGTTGTAATCTATACATTGGTAGAATTTAGTAATATACTATGAATGAATTGGATCATTCTTATATAGATTTGATATACAATAGTAAGAAAATGAAATCTCTTCCCATATCCGTAACTATAACATAATCCTTTATAAATGTAGGTAAGATTATGAATCTCCTTTGTAAAATTATTTTAAATTTTCTGAAAATGATAATTAATAAAAAATAATTTCTTGCATAAATGGTTTTTTCAAATGAAAATTTCAAACATAAAGACATGACCATTGTGAGGGAACATACAATTGGATTTCTGAAAGAGTTTAATAGTATTCCCTTGGATCATTAGATTGAGTTCCCTATAGAATTTATTACTACACTTATATCCAAGAGACCCTATAAAATAACTCTTACAAAACTAGAGGGTTATAGAAGAACCACTAAGATAATATTCCAACATGTTTACACATTCCTTCACATCATTATGGGGTGTACCAATTATCTTTTTAATGAAAAATGAATTTGTCTATATATCCTCACATCGATTACTTGGATATAAATAAGATAATAATAATGAACGATCATTCATTTTCTGGGATTAATGACTTATTTAATCAAATTCATGGAGACCAATACTTCCGAAAGGTGCATCTTTTTTATAGATATCATCAGTAGAATGTAAAGAAATAATATATTTAGAGGATAGTTTTTCATAAAAAAATATTTACACTATGAGATTATAGTGATTCCATTTATACTTATAAATTCCTCATAAATAATAATTTACTTGATGAATATAGTCTTTAGAGACTACCTCAAACAATTTTTGGTGGTATTTTTTTGATAATATTCTTATTTAATCCAAGGTAAAAAACCATGATTAATATCTAATGATTGTGGAAAAATATTTATAGACGAAGAATTTATATGCCAATCTTAAAAGGTATCACTTTTAGGTGTAATAATTTGCATTTTTAGGGTATATGATCATGAGTCACTGAATCTCTATAGATAATTCAAAGATAAGGGAAATTACGGAATAGAATAGACAAACTAGTGTCCTAGATATTTATAGTTTTCTTATATTAGTTGGGTACAAATAAAACATTATGAAAATTTTTTCATGATTTTATAGATCACTAATGAGGATAAAATTTATGTGATAAAAGTTTTTTTTGGATAGAAGAGCTTGAATGGGGCGTCAAAGAAATAAATATAAGGCTAGTCAAATTAATTTTACTCACACTACCCTCTAGTGGAGAAGGGTTTTTGATATAAATCGATGGTTTAAATAAAGGATTGGGTTATGTACTCCAAAAAAATAATTTATTGATAACATATTTTTCATGATTAGTAATGATACATAAACTTAACAACTCAGTACAAGATCTAGAGTTAACAATAATGATGTTTTAATTGAATATTTAGGGGAATTACCTATATAGAGAGAAGTTTCATAAATATACTAACCATAAGAATTTAATGTTTGTATTAACATAGGAGGATTTGAGCATGAATCAACCAATATTAAAAGAGTTAATCAAGGAATATGACTTTTTAATACAATATGGTTTGGGAAATGAGAACAAGGTAGTTTATTATCATAGAAGAAATGAAAATTCATTAATATCTATAATGATTACTCAGGGGGGACAGAATATTATAATTGAATAATGTTGTATTTGTTGTCAACTATGAATAAGAAACATTGGAATCTGAATAAGAATGATTTTATATTATTTTGAACTAAATTAATATAGTTTGAGGAAACTGGAGTATAATTAGGAACTTCTATATTCTCACGATGAAAAATGAAAAAAGGGATTGGATCATATGGGTCTTCATAACTGATTCATAAACGTAACCCTTAAAGTGACTGCTGAAATTTGGAAATGTTCATAACTATATTGTGTTTCATAAAGGTAGTCCATAATTAACCCGATAATGAAATGGGATAATTCCTGAGTTACACTATATTTTATAAGTGAAAATAAAATTAATATATTTGAGTATATTTTATTCCCATAAGATTCATCTATAACTTATAAGTGTCATTTAGACTATGAAGAAAAGTAACTAGGAGTTATAGAATAAGAATCTCTCTATATCTTGGAATATTATAGTAAAAAATAGTTGTTTCAGAGTTATTCACTGATATTGTAATAGTCATTCCATAAAAACAAAAATATTATTACCTTATTTTATAAGGGGATCATGTTACTAAATATTTTGGTGTCATCCAAGAGTTACCATGGTGTGATAGACATAAATTTAAAAATATCACAAGTTTTTGGTGAAGTCGTGATTCAATCTAAGATATTGAAGAATTACATTTTATACCATGGAATGTTATTTCTTGAAATTTAAAATAGAAACATTTTAAATAAATTAACCTAATAAACTATGGAGGATTTTTAAAAAACCATCAATAAGATTAAAAATGGAAGATATTGAGGATATCACATGACCAAAATTGAAAGAGGTTTATATATTAAAACTATAGAAATTATTAATGTGTGTCTATAAATGGAAGTATAGATTTAAAATATAAATTTAGTAGAAGAAGAATAAGTATTTGGAATTGAGAATTTCATAATATAATTATTTTTAGGAGAAAATTCTTTTTTTAAGAAAGAGGAAGAGAAATAAATCAAAAAATGTTGTTATTACTTGATCATATTTGTCAAAAAATGGATTTTATTTTTGATAATTTAAAGTATTTATTTTGAGTAGGAATATTTATAACATGTGTGTTAATGATATCATGCAAGTGTTTATCATTTTGAAATCTTTAGATGGGATAATTATATAAACGTTGCGTTTTTTAGAATATTATGGTAGTTAAAGACTTTGTAATAAAATAGGGAGATGTTATATTGTGATGTGAAAATTTAAAGAGTATTTTGAAAATATTATTCATATATAAGAGTAGAAGAATCATCACTAAGGACTGTAGTTTACTAGTTTACATTAACACCAATTCTTGGAGGGATCTTGTATAATCAAAGTTAATACCATATTTTGAGGGATTGTGTTATTTTTCTAAGGGCCTGGACACAAACCCTTCCTTAAGGATTCCTATGTAATAACTCCCAACATTATAGGGTTTGAGTTATGTTTTTCATCTTCCCATCCATTTGTAATCACTTTTTTCACTATTTATAAAACTAAATCTTGTACTTGACCTTAATGTTGAAAGGATTAGATACTCTCATTAGTATTTAAACTTGAAAAAAAATTTACTTGGGTTTTTTCTATTTATGTTGCATACAGGTAAGTGTGATATTTGACTAACAGTCGACTAAGAACATAAAAGTCTATATAGGTTAATTTATAAATGATAAATTATATAAATATTTTTACTTACTCATCCCCCTTACTCTTAGTAGTACATCAATAGAACTAGGAACATCAAATGCTATCAGATTTAATCGGGTTCCCTCTGAGATCTTATCCTATTAGATGTGAGAAATGGAGAATCATAATGTTTTCAGTAGTGCTGGTGTTCCCATATTTGATGAAAGAACATTCATTCCAAGAATAATAGGATTGTCCACAATATTATTTCACAAGGCTTATAAATAAGTGATGCTTTTATAGTTATATTTACACCTCTTTGGAGATAAGATCAAATAAACTTTGTAGATAATACAAATTAATAATTATATTGAATGTCTTAGAATATTATATTATCATCCCTTTCTAGTAATGTGTATACAAAAGTTGGGACTCAAAACAACCAAGGAGATATGGAATAATATTGAGAATATATATGAAAAAAAATTCAAAATTAAAGATACCAAAATAATGAAATAGAATTATATATTTAAATATGACATAATTATTGCTAATGTGATAAATGATGGATATTTCACCAGATTAAATGAGATAATTAGTCAGATTAGTGGCTTTGGTGACACTTTATAAGATTCTAACATAGGTAATATATTGTTGAGAAATTTTCCTAACTTGTTTGATCCAACAATGTCATATCTAGGATGGAAAATAATACTTATCCCTTGAGGGGTTTCATAACACACTCATCCATTATGAAATAGGGAAAGAACCAATGTCCATGAAGAAATGTGGGGAGGAAATCGAATTCAAAAACATGAAAAAATCCAAGATTAAATTGGTCAATGTTGATTACTTTAATAATCTAGAATGTAATGAGGAATATTATGAATAATATAATAGGTAAATTACCCTTATCTCTAAAAAATGAAGAAGATACAAGGTAAGTTTTAATGAATACATACTCATAAGTTATTTCAGTGTGGTGAAATTAAATAACATGCAGCTGGTTTTATATGAAAGAAAAGTTTGGAGTATGAAGATGAAAAAATTAATGAAAGGACCAGTAGAAATAAATACGTAAGGATTTCAAAATATGTAAATAAATATAACGGGAAAAGATAAAATCATCAAAGGAGAATAAGTATAATCTTCTTAAAAAATGAATACGATGATTATCTAACCTCAAGTGGTTTTTTTAATATGTCTTCCCTATAAAATTTTATAAATTAATTGATAATTTTAAAAAATTTAATGAAATTTAAAGTAGTGATGAATCAAGAGAATAAACCTACATGGAACACGTGCTGAAAGTTAATATTAAAGAATCTATTGATAAGAACATGCATTAAAATAGGGAAATAAAACCCCTAAATAATGATTTACTAAATTTGTATAAGAAAAAAAATTCAAACAATATGGAAAATTTATTTATTCAGGATATAAAACTTCTCAATGTTAAAGTTATTAAATAATATTGGATGTTTAAGGAGTTGAATAAAAACATGGTTTCAGTGTACAAAAATGTAAATGTGACTTTTCAAGCTGTCTTAAGTATAATATGAACCAATATTATATAATAGATAGTTATGATATGTAATTTTAAATAAGGGAAGTTCCATTATAAAAGGATAAAAAATGTTGTATATAATCATATATAAGGACTACATATATGTATCATAAGAATATTTTTTAAGGCTGTCAATTTTATAAAATAAAATGTATTCAATAATGAGTGGACCAAAACTCTATAAATATTTCTAAAAATTCCAAAGAATTTGAAGATAGCTTTAGAAGCAATGTTTCCCTTGATAAAAAATGATAGGAGGTGAGGAATTTGAAAATATAGAAAGATGGATTTCATAGATAAACTCAATAGTTTCATTAAATAATTAGGTTTAAAGAATGTTGTTAATGTTTTAGAGTATTTATTAATAAATCCAATGTTTCTTGTTATAACATGTCTCCTTTATAAATAAATTGATGGAAGGATTGGGAGGTTATCCATTAAACTTCATATTCAAGTCTACAAAGTGAGAAGATAAAAACATCAATTCATCAAGGACTACAACTCAGAAGAGGTTAGATTTTCTGGAAGAAATATATTGAAGTTGTGTCTGTAAGAGTCACTATGATGAGAAATGTATAACCATTATTAAAAAACAAACTCCACAGACTGTTTATGATAAAAAGTCTACATGAACAAAAAAAAGAAAAAAGTAACTTCCTATTGAGGTGGGCCTTAAATAATGAAATATAAACTATACATTGATTGTTAAGAGTGCCTTCTCCTTGCATAAGATAGGGGATACAAAATTTTTAAAGAGAATTGAAAAATATTATGGAGGTGGAGTCACTTTAAGGGATGAAATCTCTTTAAAGATCATTGGTATTGGGAAAGCTCATATTGATGAATAAAATTGAAATCCAAAGATGTCCAATTTATAGATGAACTGAGAAATATATTTTTTGAGTTCTATACAATTATTTGATGATGGAAATTACATCATATTTATGATAAATGTGTGAGTCATCAAAAATATAAAAAATATCGATTCATCATAATGGGAGAAAGATCCATATTAAATATACTTCTGATTATGGATTTTTAAAATTCATATTATTTGAGATAAAAATATGAAAATCAAATATTTTATAGATTATTTTACTATATTGGTAAATGGATTATTAGAAAGACCATTTGAGAAAATTTTGAAATAAAATTTCCCCAACATAAGTGTGAATGAGTGGATTTTTATGACTTAAGTAAAAAATGGAAAATGACATAATGGAGTCACAATAAGGTGTAAATTTATTCAGCTATGCCACCTAAGCTGATACATTCATATTTGTGTAGTGTAATGAGGCATAAATAAACTCAAGGTGATTTTTACATAATCACATTCAGTGATGATTTTATAATAATGAATATTGTGACATTCTTGAAGCATAAATCGAAAATAGTGGAAATGTTTAAAATTTCATGGAGTAGAGTTGAGAATGAAATGGGGTTTTTTATCAAGAATCAAAGATACGATAATATAAATGGTTTTATAAGAAAATAATTTTAATCCTACCTTGAAAATTATGGTATTATATATAATTATTGTATTCTTTATACACCCCCAAAACAATGAAGTTATAGAAATAAATAAAAATATAGTTATTGAGATGGGAAGAACCATTCTAGTCAATTATAACATATCAATGTTTTACTATAGATGTGAAAAATCCATAATTGTGTACCTTAAAATTAGGTTTCTATAGGGAAAAAATTAAAATATGGCCTATTATGATATTTTCCATCTAAATAATCCCACTAAAAACTACATTATATCGTTTAGTAATCCTCATTTAATGAATATTAAAAACAAAAAAACTGGGAAAGTCTGATGAGAAGTAAAATGAATGTAACTTTAAAGGATATTTATCTAATATAAATTGCTATCAGTACTAGAAAAATAAGGGTTTATAAAATGGTAAATGGTTAGGAGGTAAAAAATTGTGGATAAACCTAACATTAATATTACAAATGAAGAATATTTTGATTTTTTTAATGAAGACTATGAGATGGTTCCTTAAGAAACCCAATGAGTATCAATCCATAATTTAACAATGTGTAGCTTATATTGACATTGATCAAACTAATAGTGAAGAAGTTGTTTTTTTATGATGAAAAACTAAAATATCATTAGAAAATGAAGCATGATGAAGCATAAAATAAGTGGGAGATTATAAATATCATGTAAAAACTAGTAGAAGGTTATAGATAAGAAACAAAATAGAACTGATCCTCTATATTGAGACACATTAAGTTGTTGAGGAGGTTAAACATAATGAATGGTTTAATTCTACAAAGGAGGAGCTGGATCAGATTGAGAGGACTACTACTTGGGGTCTTTTCCTACATGAAAAGGGGAAACTGTGACTTTGACTAAGTGAGAATTCATAAATAGGGTGAATAATAAAGGTTGGATTTAAAAGAACAATGTAACATCCAACGATTTTACTATCTATTTACCTTTTTAAAATTCTAATGAATGATTTACCTCACATGAAACAATGAAATGAATGAACAATAATATATTTTGTTATGAAAAAATTATATATTTTAAATTTGGCCCCAAAAATATAGTATTTGTATTGGAAGGTATAAATAGAAACAAACAAAATATGAAATAAATATAGAAAGAAAAAATTGGTCATTTTAATACTAATTCATTGCTAAAATTCAATTAGTGTACCTAAATAACTAATAAGATCATTTTATGATTAAAAAAATAATTTTATAAATATTTTCTTTTTTCCCTATGCATTTTTAATTTAATAAACTCAATATATTATTGTTAGATGATGATAAAATATTTTTTACAAACTATTTTAAATATTAATATTTATAAAATAAAAACAAAAAGGGTTAATATTTAAAAATTATCTTTCCTATAATTTTTTAAAATTATATTTTATGACTTAATTTAAAAGTTAGTTTCATATATTTTAAAATTTTAATTTGAAAAAATTAGTTTCATTCTTTTACTTGGAATATCAAAATTATCATAGGGTGAAATTTTTATATTTTTTTAAAAAAAGGATTAATTTTTAGGTGAATGGTACAAAATACAATTTTTACATACTGTGAATTTTATGATAACATTAGGATATAATAATCACTTAAATATATATCAAACCTTTATACCAACCAAATATTAATTTATAAATTTAAAATATAAAGTATAAATATATTAAGTTTAAATTATAAACTTATGATTGACATTTTTTGAGCATAAGTTCTATTTTATCTAAAACTATTTTTATACATTATAGATTAATTATTTTAAAATTTCCTTTCATCGCTATTAGAAACTTAATATTATAAACAGGTATTAATATTTAATATTAGAATTTTAAAATTATGTAATGATGAAAATTTATTTTTTAGTCATCAAAATAAGTAACCCAGGTTAAAAAATGAGTTACTACGTTAAAAGTTAATTATGGTAAAAAAAGGTAAATTAAGGGGGAAATGAATAAAATATCTCAAAAAAAATATCATATATTTATGTGTATGATATTTTTAACAAAAAAGTATTTCTACCACTCGAATAGTTTCCACTTTTGGGTCCACTTTCCTTGAATTCTGAACCTCTTATTACAAAAATGTCACCCCTCTCACTTATAAAAGGAGTCCATCATGCCACACTTATCCTCACACCATAAGCCTCTTAATTAAGCTAAAATATTCACAAATACCTCACCAAAAATTCAATTCACATCCTTGATGTCATTATATCACTAAAATACTACCCATCAAAGGCTTAATCCAATTTACATAGTAGTTTTTCAAAGTAAGGTATAAATTATTAATCACTTTTTTCTCATTTTCTATTCTTTTATTTATTCTTATAAAACCTTAAATTATATTATAATAAGGATAAAATAATTAAATCAATATAATAAGTATACTAATTTTTTTTTCATTTTTGGGAAGAATGATTTTCTACCTACCACCCAATTGTTTCAAATATTATAAATGTCGCTACTATGCACATACAGACTTCCACCTTAATGAATAACATATTTTTTCATAACTGCATCACATATATTGTTATAATAATATGTTTAAATAAAAAAATATGATATATATTACATAATTATGATCATGTAATGTTAAAATTTAAATTTTATTAATAATCCTATTTATCAATAACTGTAAATGGAACATGTGTGAACATATATACTACCTCCTCCATGGACAACGTATTTCAATTTTCATCACCACATTGCAAGGATGGTTAAACAAATTTTTTTGAACAAATATTATATTTATGAGTAATATATTTCTTGAATATGTTTCCTTCAGTATGGCACAAAAATTAACTATTATTATAATGTAATTAGTTGAAATCATTAAATTACCTAGATATAGGTCATTGTGGATCCTGTTATCACAAGCCATGCACTTAGTTTACATAAAATGAACATGGTGATCGATAAATCAATAAAAAATAACTAAAATATATTTTATAATATGGGATTTATTAACTTGGTATCAAAGAATCGGGTTCAATATCTATATTAGGAAACATGTGAGAAATAGTTGAAATTACAAACATTTGATGATAAAAATAAATATTAACTAGATAATGAATAATTTTAATAAAATAATAAAAAATTAATATAGATGAATAATTTTATTAAATAGGTTATTAAGTTAGTTTATTTATTATACAATAGATTAAATTACATTTCTTGAAATTATAGATTAAAGGTAAGCGGTTTTGCTAACACAATCTTCTTTCTTGGAGTTATGATGTTTCTTATAAAACGTATTTATATATGTTTGAATTATTCCACCATAATATTTCATTATATGATAATTTATCATTCACTTTTTTTAAATTGAAAATTTTAATCTCAATCATATTGCTTGATATATTTTCTTCCCATAATAACACATCATTGTTAAAAATAAGTATAATCCTAACTAAATATCCTTTTTCTCTCCCATGTCTATATTATTTTTTCAAATAATTTTAGCTTTTATTTTTTTGGAGTTTAAAAATATATTATTTATTTTCTAATAGGTCTATTTATTTATCATCAAAATGAATTATTATAACTCTTTTAAATAATATCGGTTTCAATGAAGATATTTTAAAATACTAAAAAGGGTTTTCACATTCATATATTTTATCTTCCACTCTAAATTTTTTTCCTTAAATATTATTTATTTTATATATTAAAATATTTATTATTATTTATAAACCATGTTTGAAAAATTATTCATGAAATTAACTTTTAAAATTTACTCATAAAATTTTCTCAATTATGAAAATATTAATATTTTTTTCAAGAAAACCCATTTTGTAATTTCACTTTAATTTTACATCTCTATCCCAAAATTATCTATCCTATAAAAATATATATTTTATAAATCAGCCTCCAAAATTATTTATAAAATAATCCTTTTGGGTGATTTATTTTTTGTACCATGTGATGTAATTGTTGAAGTCATTTTATGTGATACTATTTTGAAATGTTAGGAAACCCATTTTCTTTCCATTTGTTCTTTATAATATGATAATAGATTTATTTGATGTGTTATGAAAATGTATTTATTAATAATATGTGATTGGTGGGGTTCTGTATCTCCTTAAAATGTATAAGTTAAATATTTATATCTCATGTGATAATGTGTGCAGATGATTTAATTTAGCTATTTTCAAAAGATAATGTCTGGACATGATTGCATCAAGCTATGTCAACAATGTTATGTGCGGAGATGATTGAATTTATCTATGTTCACAATGTGATGTGTGTACAAGATTTTTTTATAAATGTTCATAATTTAATGTCTTTATATGATTATTCTTATTCATCATTCCTTTTTTAGACCTCATGCCTATGTTAATTTCAATGGATTTTTATTATTTTATTTTATTTATTGTTTTATTTTATTTATTGTTTCATATGTCATGGTATATGTTTCATCATTTAGGGTTATATATATATTTTTAACGATTATTTCCATCTATAATTATTCCCTAGACTTTTTTATTATATATTTGTCTCTTGATTATTTTATCATTCTTATGATATAGCCCAAGAAGACATATAGGTAATTGTTTCCCTTAGACAGTGTTTAAGATCACCACTTATTATGTCTTCAATTCCCTATGTTATTAATATGAGTATAACTTATGATATGTATAAAATATGGTATAGTGTAGTGTGGATATAAAGAATTATTCATAATTATATGAAACAATATTTTTATATAGTTATTCTTTAAATACACTAAACATTTGGGTTCTGGAATTGTGTGGTTATAGAGAGATGTAATAAATTTACTTTTTAAATAAATGTAAGTTTTAATTGAGTGATATCACTTGGTATCAAAGATGATATTTAAAGAATTTGGTCTAGAACCAGATCCTGAAGTGCGGGTTTGGGGGTCTTCAGTTGGTATTAGAGCATGGTATAGTTATTTTTTTGTATTAGTTTAGTTATTTTTTTGGATTAGTGTTAGAGAACTTTAGTAAAAACCATAAAGATAAGTTTATATATAGGAAATATTATTAATTTTTTTTTTTTGAATTGTAGAGTGTGTGTTTACCTTATAATAATATCCATTTCTTGATACAAACAAGCAGATGTAGGATCTAGCACAGACTCACCCAGAGGCAATGACACTGAAAAGAGCCGATTGGGTATTAACTCGATCTTCACTTGATTAAAAAAAAGTTATCCTAACTAAACACCAGGTTTGACACTCTAAAGGGATATTATTTGTCTATTCACATACTCTTTACAAACAATTATTATGTATTTTTATATATTTAGGTGAAATAACTAAGTAGGTAATGTACCATGGATGGAAAAAATTGAAACCATTAGGGTATATAAATCATTGTTTCATTATTTATTCCAAGTTATATGTTTTTGTTTTACAAATATATTAATATTACTATTTCTATCAACTTCTCCTTATTCAATTAATGGTTGGAGTAAGGAGGAACAGACTTAACAATGGATGCGATGGAAAATAGAGTGATTGTCCCATTGAGAAACCTAACGAGACCAGGTGTGTAATGAAAAGTATTTTGAAAATGATCACAACACTATATAAAGTTAAGATCAATAATGAAAACCATTTTCAGCTCTCAAATTCACCAAGGAATGAGAAATTTTGTATTAATCCATTTATGAAACAATGTACACACTTCTTTTTTAGGTCTCCCAACACACCAATTTTTAAAAAATAGATTAATTATATAGATAAAAATAAAGGTAATTCGAGTACTAATTTATTGATAAAATAAAATCAGTTTGTCTAAATAACTAATAAGATCATTTTATTTTTATGATTTATTTTTCAAAAAATTACCATTGTATTCGTAATGATTTTTTATGGAGAAAAATATTCTATGGTTATATGATGATTAAATATATTATTAACAATAAAATACTTTATAATTTATAGGATAAAATAATATGTACTTTTAATATTTAAAAAATCTTTTTCTAATAAATTATTTACCTTTCTATTTTTAGTTTTCATTTAAATGTTAAATTCCAAAATTGAATAATTGTAATTTAAAAAAATAGATTAATCATATCAAAATTATCATAGGATGAATTTGTTATATTTTTTCAAAAAGATTAATTTTTAGATGAATAATAAAAAATACTATTTTTACAAATATTATGAGTCATATAAAATCATTAGGATATAAGCATGAATTAAAAGTTTGTTAAAAAAATTTCATTACCAAATACTTATTTAATAAGTAAAATTATATATTTTAAATATATATTTTAAATTAGAACCCATTGATAGTTTTTTAGAACCTAATTTATATGTTTCTTAAAATTAATTTTATATGTTATACATTTATTATTTTATAATTAATTTTTATCACTATTAGAAATTTAATATTTTATAATTATTTAATATTTTAAATAAGTATTTTAAAATTAGGTAATAATTACAAAAAATTAGTAATCAAAATAAGTTACCATGTTTAAAAAGAGTTACCATGGTAAAAGTAAATTATATTAAAATAGTTAAATGAAGAAGAAATGGTTGAGAATATCTCAAACCATATCCTTTATTTGTGTTGATGATAGTTTAATTGGCCAATAATTTTCTTATCTCTATTATTTTCCTCTTTTAGAGCCACGTTCCTTGCATAATGCACCATTTATTACAAAACACTCACTCAATATTATAAAAGGATCCTTTTACCTCCCCACTTATCCTCACGCCATAAGTCTATTGGTTTGACCAAACTCAGCCCAAATACCTCCCCAACCTCTCTATCCACATCTTAGAGTAACTAATCTAATCAAAACAGTACCCTTTAATGTCTTAATCAAATTATCTATGTATGTTTTCAAATGAGTAAGGTAAAGATTATAAATTGATCCTTTTCCATTTTTATTCATTTATTTCTTCTTCTACCACCTCAAACTCTATTATACCCATAACAACATAATTATATTATTATAATACATATACTAAATTTGTAACAACCCGAGATTTTATAAGAATTATTCTTTTTAATTTCATTGATGTCTTATGTTGTACGCTACACCAAAATTAGCTTGTACTATAAGCAACACCGTATTATCTTGCAGTATACGCAACACTGTTCTTGGCTCGTGTTACAGACAATTTCAAGTTCGTTTTGTGGAAATTATTCTATGAAACATTAGGTATAGATTTTATTTAATGTATAAATGAAATAAGTTTTGATTATGTTATACACAACACCAAACGGATCTTTCACTAAACACAACCCTGACCTGGATTCTATTACATGCAATCAAAACATTTCTCGATAGGGTGTGTAGTATGCAATACCGAGTTTCACTAAACAACGATATGTTATGAAAATATTATATAAATTAGCTGTTATGAATATCAATACCCACGTTTTGAAATTTTATAAATTTTATCTTTCAAAATGGACTTCATTTTTGGATTCGGAATATCGAAATTAGCCTACGGTGAATTTTTGGTATTTTTCTGAAAGCATTCAATTTTTTATGAATAGGGAAAACATCAGGTTACTATTTAAAAAACTACTTTTTATTTAAATAATTATTTATTTTATTTAAATTTAATTTAGTTCCAAATTTATACATAATACCTATATAAGTTCAATTTTATTCATTGGAGTCATTTTATAAAAATTTTAGATATATAAAAATTTTATTGAACTTTTCACCGTCTTTTACCCACCTCCTAGGAGAATTTGAAAATTTACATAAAAATTAATTTTACCGCTTCTCTGAGTGGAATTTCGAAAATCCGAGAGAAATAGTTAATATCAAGGAGTAAAATCTGGTTCAATAAGATAAAAATAATTTTTGGTGAATAGTAACTTTTTACTTTTATTTACCACGGTTAAAAGTAAATAGGGTAATTAAGGGTAAAAATGATATTATTATTACCCTAAAACATGTCCTAATTCTATTGGATAAGTTTAATTAGACCAAAAAAACCTTAGAAATAAAATATTACCATTTAGGTCCACTTTTATTAGATTAGGACATTTATTATTATTTTATTTAAAAAAGATTTAAAATAGTCAAAATCAAAGTTTAATAACTAAAACATTTTAAATATTGGGTTATACATAAGATAAATTCAAATATAAATATTCATTAGAAAGGTAAAAATATTTAATACATAATGGTATTTTATTTATAAATTTTGTACATTAACTATGTTAATTTATTTATGACACAATGATGATGTAGTAATTACCTTATTAATGAAATATAAACATAATTGATGTTATAAATATCCAAATAAATTTAATTTGAGACTTTTTATGAATTACACTAATTTTATAGGTTACTATGACATGTTAGTATTGATTCAATTAACGTTTTTCTAACTAATCATGTATTTATGATTTTCACAAAAATCAATTACCAAATAGTGTCAAAATTGACATAAAATAGTTATTAAAACAAATATTATATTTTTAATTGTTATTATATACTTAAAAATATAAGGTTCGGGAAAATGACTTATATAAGGTTATATATATTAATAATGAACCACTTTGGTTTCTTTTTTCTTGTTATAGTAAGTTTATTAACCATATAGTGTAAGAAAACAAGAAGACACTGTAAAAGTTAAATTATTTAACTTATAGTTAAATCTAAATAATAAGGATAAAATAGATACCTAAACTTGTCTAAAACCTTTTGGTTCAGAGGATTTAGACCCATACTCACTTTAACTTCGAAATAAATAAATTTGGAATAATTATAAACCGAATATGACTTTATTATAAAATAATATTTAAAGTTTTTCCAAAGGTGCCCCTCTCCGACCTTATAAAAAGGACACCCCTTCCCTCTTCTCTTCACCCCATTTTGAGCTTTGAAGCTCGGACAACCCCTGACAATTACTCTTCTCAACCTATCTAGTAATATCATAGAGGTTCTGGTCTTCTCAAAATACCAAATCTAGTTCCCTAAGAAGGATTTTAAAAGAGGTGCGTCGAGGTAGAGGTAATCTCTTCTACCAACTCTTTCAAGTTTCTTTATTCTTCTATTTCTTCTTCTATAGTTGTTTCATTATAAAGTAAAAACATCATTATTACTTATATACTGATATGTTATTATAAATATGAAACAACCTTATTCCACCTTCTATCCATCCTACGGAAAACGAAATCTCTATGCGTGCGTACGTACGAAATACCATCTCCACGTCGTGGTGTAATTAGTTTTCCCACCACCACCTTACTTGGATAGGTATAATAGTGTAAAGAATATCTATATATGATTATTATAATATCATACTGATTATAAGATATTATATCATCCACTCCAATTCCATTCAATAAATATGGGAATGATATCATTGTTCGTTCGTACGTACGGATTACCATCTCCACGACGTAATGAGATTCATTTTCCATGTTAACAATTCAGGAATGATTATAAAGTATATATAATAAGTAATCATGAAATATATGACATAATAATTCTATTGGATTTATGTATATATATATATATGTATTTCATCTACTTAACTCTATTTAATTCAATAAGGAAATGAAAAACAGCGTTCTTGCATATGTATGGCCTACCGTCTCCATGAACGGTGTATTTCTTTCCATTTATCGATCTATTATATATATGTATATTCTAAATATATATTATGTAGAAATTATGTTTTATATTTTGTAATTAAGTAATCATGATCTAAGTTATCATATTAATAATTACAAGTCAAAACACGAACGATAAATGAAATGATTTTACCCAAAACGCTTCTTTAACATGGAATTGACAAATGAAAGGAGAATATGAAGTCATAAGTGAATCATATATGATATCATAAATATTATTATGGTTCTGTTACAAGCTAATAATATGTTCAAAACTACCATACAGAAGTCTCGGACATATACGAATGAAATTGGACATAATGTAAGGGATATCTTTTCCAATCTGGTTTTTATCTGAGATTGTTTATTCATAAGTATTTAATGGGGTTATTGAAATCATCCATGCCCATGATTTCTAAAAATGTTGTTATGTATGTTTAAAGTAATTTTTACTCATTTTGACTTTTACTACATGGTATTTAAGAAATATTTATTTTATTTTCCATACAAGGTACTTTTTGACTTTTCCGACAGAAGTATGAGGAGAATATTGTTTTTAACATATACTGCATGAACGGTTTTTTACAGTTTTATAACGCTTTGTTTTCATGAATCTTACTCTACAATATTTCATGATTATTTTCAACAAAATTATTTTCTTTTAAAATTTCATGGAATTTTGTGAAAAGAAAATGATTTTTGAAGAAGAAAATATATTTTCCTCAAGAATTATTTTCAAGTGTTTTATCAAAACCATTTTCCATATAAGATGAAATTATTTCATATGTGTATGTTTCAAGTATAATGTCTCTATGAATTACATGGTTTCACTTTTCTTATGATTAAATGATATCTATTTGTTTTATATGGATTATTTAATGATGTGATGATGTTTATAAAACCCATTTTTATTCTTTGGGTTATGATGAATGATTTATGTTAATATTGTGGCACAATTAAGAATGATTTCATTATAAGATGGGTGAGACCTATATATCCCTCCAATTCATTGGCTAATGATTTATATCTCATGATATAGACATTGCTGGAATGGTAAGTTAATCCAGTTCAGTGATACATGACTGGAACGAGGAGTGAACTCGATTCAGATTGGGACGTTGTCCACTATGATGGTCTTGGCAGTAATGCCTTGGCTACTATGGAAATCATATCATGTGCTTAATGGTTTTCCAAAATTACATGTTTTCTTCCCATTCGATTTTATCATGATTGATGTTCCATTATGATACATGCCTTACGTACTTCCAAGATTTATGTCTTTGCTCAATATTTTGTTTAGATTTTATGTTCAAGTTTTTGCATTCAAATGTTTATGGATTGTTTTATGTTCTCTATGTTTACCCTTACTGAGAATTTGATCTCACCCTTTCTACATTTTATTTTCCCCAGGATATAAATAAATTTTTTAGGTAAGAAAAAAAGGGGAAGAACTTTATGGGAGATATTGATGATCTTTCACCACGATTAGATGATTTTGTTCCGAGTTTCCAAAGACACTAAACTATTATGATCCTTGAGTGTTGTTATTTGTTATGTACTATGTATTCCAAAAAAGTAATGTAATGTCCATGTACATCAAGATTGGGTCTCTACAAAATTTTTATTATATTTAAAATAAATATCCATTTTCTACATCCCATCTCATAGAGAACCAAGAATTTCATACATAAATTTTATACCTTATTATATTAATATTCATTAAATATCATTACAATCCAAACCAGAACCATAAAGTATTAGTGTATTTGGAAACATGGATGCATAAATAGCTGGTACAAAAAATATCTATATCATATCACACGATGTTCTTCATAACTAACACCATTATTATACATATCATACATAAAACCTTTCTTCATATCCTTGGGAAATGTAAACCTAATAAAGGGGGATCTCAGATAATAAAAATGAATAAACAATATATATTAATCAATTATTATTTTGAACCATAAAATGAGGATAAGGGTATGAGAATGTGATCTTACCATTATAAAATCATACCCATTAATTCTAGATCACAATCTCGAGCCAGGGAATAAATCTTGGCAGTCCATAAGACATGAATCATAAAAAAAACAAAGAAGAAGATCTATTAGAGAATAAAATTATCATAATATCGCGTCATAAAATAGTTATGTAAAGTCTGGATTAATTATAATCATATAAATCTAATTTCAAGGCTACCCACCATGACTTTTATCACATATTATGAATGGGTTAACCACCTGTGTACCCTCTTTGGGATTGGGATAACCTCATGTGTACCCATGTTGGGATGGGGATAATATCCCATGTACCATTTAATATCATAAACAATAATATTTAACTAATTCATTATAAGTTTATAACATACCAACCCAACACATTATTATAATCCATTCATATATATGCCACAAGATCATGAAACCAATTATCATTTTATCATTACTTGACCTATAGAAAATAATATTAGTTTATCATTATAATCACAAATAATCCAGATAAAGGATAAATATAGTATAATTGGATCATATCCACAAAGAATCATAAGGTAAATAAATTTATGTTTTTATATAGGAAATTACCTTTTAAATATCACTGGAACATTTTCTTGGTGAAAATACCCTTTTTATTTTGAAATCACTTATTTAAAATAATTAAAATTAAAAAATATTTTAGGAAAATATTTTATTCTAAAAAAAATGGAAAATTTTAATTTAATAATCTACTAAAATATTACTCAATATGGTGGGAAAATATTATTTGGGTGGAGTATGTTATAAAATAAATTACATTCAAACATTTAGTAAAAAGCATATCATTCAAAAAATGACATGAAGAATCATTTCGAAGGTTTTTATAGAAATTAAAAATAGGAAAAAATAAATTTAATAAATCATTATATTATAGTAAAAAAAGTCTACAATTTTTTTAAATAAAATATAGACATGGTAGATAATGATTCTTGATTGAATATAAAAATTAATTCAGTATTCCTTAAAAACATACTTTTAAAATGTTGTATACATAGGAAAATGGAAATGAGAAATTAAATGTTTCTATTTATATAAATAACTATAGGATAATAAAAAAATATTATTCATGAGATATATATCATATATTATCATCATTAGAAAATTTAAGCATAAACAATCTAAGTAAAAAAGTGAGATTGCAACATAAAACCCTTACCTCTTTGGTAACTTTATAAACAAAAACCCCATGAATGATAAAATTAAAAATGAAACATTAAATAATTTTAATATAATGGGATAAATATTATATAAAATAAAAAGTACATTCTATATACCACCTGAATGAATTAATTGGTTAATGTGGAATATGTCTCATATAAATAAAACTGAGTTGAGAAAACCTTACAACGTTGGTAACATTATAATAATAAAAAATTAGATGAAATAATATTTTTTGTAAAATTAAATAATATGAATTAATAATTATTCATCATATAACATGTAAAATATGTAATGTATGCACCTCATACACATTAATATGTGTATAACATAAAACATGTCTCAATGAAACAATGTTGAGATAAAGAACCCTTACCTCTTGTTCGAATTGCTTCATATGTGCTCTATAATTATATATACTAATTTTAAATTTATTATAATTACATAACATAAAAATAATTTTATTATACACTTATAACATTTAGACACCCATTTATTAATAATCCTATATTAAAATTGTCTTTTTTGGGTGATAACAATTTTATTTTTCATAAATATTTTGTTTCAGTAGTTTTGTTCCTTGAACTTAGATAA
Source organism: Viscum album (assembly GCA_963277665.1). Taxonomy (NCBI): domain Eukaryota; kingdom Viridiplantae; phylum Streptophyta; class Magnoliopsida; order Santalales; family Viscaceae; genus Viscum; species Viscum album. Next base: position 871,410,622 of record OY728123.1, read on the forward strand.
TGGTTATATTATATCTAGAATATTAATAAATTAATAAGTAATATATTTCATCATTAATTAAACATTTATATCCATTCATAATAAGTTGTGATGAAAAATGAATTACATTACTTTGTGGAGATGGTAGTTCGTACATAAACACGAGTAATGTTCCATTTTTTGATTTAAGGAATGAATCAAATTTAAATGATAATTAAAACATTAAAAAATAATTATTATATCATAAATATGTTATATATTCGTTAAATATTACTTTTTTAACTGAAATTTTAAGTTGAAATGAAAAAATTACATCACTTCATTGGGGAGGTAGTCCACATGTACGCCCGAGCAACGTTATCATTTTCCAAAGAATTGGAAGGAAAGAAGGTAGATAATATATTGTAATTAAATAAGAATATTTATCTCCAGAATATAATATATAAACATTAAATATATTATAAAAAACTAAAATGACATATTCTTATGGAAAATGAATTATTTCACCATGTGGAGGCGGTAGTCCAAACATGCACAAGTGTAATACTTCTATTTCCCATTGGATTGGAAGGATGAGGGATATCGTTGTTCCATCATCATAATAACATTTAATTATATTGATGATAATATATTAATAATTTAATTATTGATATAGATGTTTTATATAAGGTTAAATAAGAAATAAAATTAAAAAACATTAGTAAACATTTATACGTCTTCTTTGAGAGACCTCCTATGGCTTACACCTTAAGCCTTGAAATATTAGTCATAGGAGAATATTAGGGGGTCTAGGATAGAGGTGAGGAATATAATAAGTATATAGGGCATGTATTATCTAATATATATGGCTCAAAATTTTTAAATATGGTAGGATATAATGTTCCCTTTTATAAGTGAGGGAGAGGACACACATATAACAACTTAAAAGGTTTTAATATAATTAATTTATATCTCAAGTATAATGTTTCCAAATGCATATGGATTTGAATTTAGGATATTAAAGGGTAAAAATATCTTTAAAAAATATTAAATAGACAATTTTATGTGCCAATATTACTCTTATATCTTACTTTAACACCTACCCCTCTGGTAAAAATGTTTTAACCTTAACTGTGTCAACAAAGTTTTACTATTTTTTCTATTAATTATAACCAAAAGTAAAAATGGCCTCATTACAAAATTTGGAAATAAGACTCAAAATAAGGAATCAAATTTATCAAATTCAATTCTTATAGTTGTAAAAAATTCAATTTTAATATAAATGAAAAAAATGTAACAAAAAACTATTTTTTAGAAAATGCATTTTTAAGCCCAAAAATGAACTTATACAAAAATAAAGTACGATATTTATTTTTATGTAATTAATTATATTATTAATAATTAAATTTTTATTATATTAATTTATGATAAAATTTAGAAAAATAAGATTATAATTGATTGATTAAATGAAATGAAATTATAGTTTTACAAAATACGGTATTTTTCACTATTCACTTAAAAAGAAATGTTTTTAGAAAAATACCAAAAATCATTTAGAAAAAAATATCAGCATGATGATTTAAAAAATAATATTCATCTAAAAGAACTAAATTTCCATAGTAGGTATAAATTAGTTAAATTACCATGAACATAATGTAGTATAACCCATTTTTCAAGAAAATATATTTTTGAAGCATGAAATGAATTTAATAAAAATTGGGTGCCTATTTATTATGCATTAATCAATACATTTACATTATAAAAACCATTATAAAAATATTCCATAATTTGTTCATTCTTATTCATATCAATAATTTAATAGCATGGCTATAACATTCACATTTAAATAATATTATTTATTTTATATCGTAGTTCGCTTAATGATTCGTGGTTTGTGTTATACAAGAAATCGAGCATTTTATTCTTTTAAAATAATTTTTTGGGGTGTTAAATTATCCCCCCATATATTAATTTCATCATCATATTTATAGTATCGATAATAGAGGCTTCAATATTTTAAATACCTTTTTTAAAAACACACATAGAATAAAGAGATAATAAAACATCCATTGAAAAAGGGACACGTAAAACATAAAGGTTACCTAATACAATACATAATATGGTTCTCACATATTGATAAAATTATAAGAAAGTGAATATTTCGACATGTATTAAAAATATAATCTCTAAATTCCAATAGTGAGTGATAGATAACATGGTCATGAAAATGTTATTGACCTCAAAAACATAAATTAGTAAGGGGTTAAAAGACCATAAATTCTTATAAATAATTTTAAAAATTAAAAAAAATTCATTTTCTAGTTCATTTCTCCTAAATATGAGGAATTATTTTACCATTGAACATAAAAAAATATTTTGACATGATTTCATCAAATATATAAATGTATTTTCATCCTTTGGTTGTGTGTATCAATTATTTCCAATCTCTTTTCATCCCATATTCCATTAATGAATGAACAGAATGAAATTTTAATTCATGAAGCACTAAAATAAAACTATAACTAGTTATTAAATCCACAAAATGTTGAAAATTTATTTTTTTGATTTTTTTATTAGAAAAAAATGGTTAGTACGTGATCGAAAAACTAATACTAATAAACCTTCATTTAAAATATTAATTTAAAATATATAAATAATAATACCCAATGCTCTAATTAATTAGTTCCACAAATTCTTAACTTCTAAAATTCTACACAACATTCCTAACGAGTACTCAAAGTCCAAAAAATTAACAAATGATGGTAGAATAATCTTGTCTCATAATATAATAAAAAATAGATTTCTTAATGAATACATTTGAAAAATAGTGGTATATAATATACTACCGTGTAAAAGGAAAGTATAATGAGATAATTATATATTTTAGAGACACATATATTGAATTTATAATTATTCCATATCATTAAAGAGATAGATAAAATGATTTTGGGAGATAGTGTCCATAACTCTTATAAAAGGGTGGTTTAGAGAGATGTCTTACCTTGAGCTCAATTCATAACATGCACAGTTTATCTTCATTAATAATAAAATTATGTTAATTATTTACTTTATTATGAACATTTTCAATATTAATATTTCTTTTTTTAATCATTTAAATGTCATATTAAATTACTTACTCTTTTAGGATCAAGTCATATGCTTTGATGATGTTCATCTCATATGTCCAAAATCACCCTGGTATGTTGACTAAGATAAAAAATATTATTAATTAATCTTATATAAATTAATAATCAGGACATAATTATAATTTTTATATATAAATTTCACATTTAAACCCAACAATGTTTTATGGTTATGAAAAAATGAACTATGATACCATCATGGATATGGAAGGTTGTATGTATGCATGAGTAACATTTCAATTTTTCAATGATCATGATGGAAAGAAAATAAGAATTATTTTACCATTAAATGTTTATAATTATATCATAAATATCATATTATTTCTTTAAATAAACTTACATATACCATTGATGTGATGCAGTAATAAAAAAATCACATCGCTTCGTGAGGAGGTAGTTTGTCGTACATAGAAATGAAATTATCATTTATCAACGGATGGTACGTTAAGAATGTATAAGATATTTTTATTTTCCATAATTTTAAATATGTAAATTTCATTATGTATAAACATAACAACCACCATTATGAACATATTTAATATTAAATTATTGAAAATGAATTACATCGGTTTGCGAGGCTGTAGTCTGTCGTACATGTGAACGATGGTTTTGTTTCCCATTTGATGGAATTGGAAATGGAATTAAGGTATTAAATTAATATAATAACATCATATTACTTGTTATATAATTGTTTTATTAGTTCATAATGGTGGGATAAAATTTTAATGAGGTTTAGGATGAAATAAAACAAACATGCTTGGTTAAGAATGATACCTCTTCTCCGGACCACCTCATTAGGATTATACCTAATTCCTTCCTAGATTTGATTTATGATCGTAATAGTGATTATAATTCATGGTAGGGAATTTAATAATTTATTTTAGAATGTATTTTCAGAACCAATGTGTTTTTTAAGAGTGGATAGTAGAGGAGAGGGGGTTCTCTTTTATAAGGGAGGTGGAGTGGGATTCCTGTAAATACCCAAAACTATTACATAATGGGAACTCACTCTCAATATATGTTACACCAAAATTTAATTATAAATGAGTGTAGCAGATATAATTCTTAAAAAAACTATAAAAATAAAAAGAAACATGTTTTAAACATGTTATACTCTTTACCTTTACAATTACTCACCTTTACCCTTCTAATTTCTTTACCTTGAATACTATTATTTTACGGTTTTTAAAATTCATTATGGAAAAAATAATTGTATATTATTAATTAATATTCATTAGGAAGATTAAAAATATATAATGTATTTTATCGAAATAAATTCATATAATTAGTGGAATTTAATTTAAAATTAAACCTAAAGTTGTGTCGAAATAAATGTTTTCTCATGAAATTCATTTTTCTAGCATAAATTGTTCTTTTAAGGGATATATAATGTGTAATAATATTTAAATGAATTTAAATTACAATATATAGATATATGAACTATAAATTCCATTTTAATCATTCCTCATTTTGGGTTTTCTTATAACATTAAATGGATAGATATTATGCACTTTAAAATAGTTTTAAGAAAAAAAAGTGTTTTTATGCCTAAAAATAAACATATATTATAATCCAATATAAATAATATATTAATATAATTAATTGGATTAAATTTTAATAATCAATAATTATTTTCCTTTGAAATAAAATTAAACAATAGTGGGACTTTTAAATTACTTAATTTATTAAAATGAAAAGATAGTTTTACCAAAAATTGGTATCTTTATTATTCACTGAAAAATGAAACTTTTCCTAGAAAAAAAATCTAAACTGAATTTAATATTGATATTATGATTTAAAACATTATAATAATTTTAAAAAATGTAATTTATAATTTTTATGAAAATTACTTATAACAATTTCTGACAAAAATCTATAAAAACTATTTTTTAATAAAACATATTTTTTGAAGAATAAATGTCTATTAAAAATTTTGTCCTTCCTTAAAATTTATAAATTGAGTATAAGATTTATATAAAATTTTATAACTTATTTAATCATATTTATATCCACTAATTCAATAGCTTGGTTATAATGGTCATGTTTAAGTAATGTTGGTTTGTTTGGATTCAGTGTTGCGTTTCATATATGCTATCAAACTTGGTAGTGCCTTTTAAAGACATGGGGTGTTACATTATTATCCCTTAATGAATTTATCCATAAAAATTTTAAATTACATAAAATGTTGAATGAATTTGAGGGTGATTATAATTCATCACCTCTTTTCATTCCCATTTTTCTTCCTCAAACATGCGGTTTGACCATAACACTTTTACTTTCTGAGTTGTTATGTTTCACAGAACTTTGTCTTTATAATATAAGATATTTACTAGAAAATCTTAATATAAAATGCATTGATCCAACAGTATGACCTATTTTTTTAGTCATGTGTACAGAATAGTATATACTTTCTCAAGAGGGATACATGGAACAAATCATGTACATGATATAGGATAGGTATAAGTGTTATTCAATAGGTTGCTACTCTAATTCAATTGAGAATATAAAGGGTCCATTGAATCTATGACTAAGATTTCCATTATTCTGAAACCTCATGAATTTCATCCATAGTAAAATATAAAGAAACATATTATATTTAACCTCAAACTCCAGGGCTCATCGACATTTGTATTCATATTTTTTCTATTGACTATTTGCAGATATCATGTGACATATAATGGTTTGATACTTCTCTATAATATCTTGAAAAATATCAGATATTATCCTGTTTATCTCTCAAAATTCATATCAACATGTCGAAAACTAAAACCACTTCTTATAAAAAGCCTCATTAGTGGGAATTTGAATGACATAATAGAATTTTTTGTCATATAAAAACACTATTATGGGAAGGTGATGATCCCAGAATCCTTATAGATCCATTGTATAAGATATCAACATATCCTATTGATTTTATATGTTTTTAGCATATGGAATGTATATCTATGGGTGATACACAATTCTAAAACAATGTTTTATTTTCCAAAATTTGCAGAAGTATTCTGTAAAACCTTGAGGTAATATTCGGATCTCGATCAGATAAAATAGAGAGTGTAACTCCAAGGAATATTACAAATTATCTTATATATATCATAGTTATATGGTCATGGGAGAAATATTTCCTAATATAAATGAAATTTGATGAATTTAAATTTACATTGACTACCACCCATATGTACTTATTGTCTATATATTTTATAGGGAGTATAATAAAAAATCCATGGTTATGTTTTCTCATTTATATACTGGTATGGGAAATGTTTACATATTCCCTTATAATTATATTATTTAGCCTTAACTTTTTATCATACCAACCATCAAGTTAAAATTCTATAATCTCCATTTTCATGTTATCCCACTTGATGTTTTACATCAAATCACTATACATCTTATTTCTTCCAAGATGAATAGTGTATTATGACCTATGTAATTATCCAAAAGCTCCCCCTTCAACTATATTTATTTATGTGACACATATTCAACTTCCAAACCTTATAACTCTATATTCATTAATGTTGAACTCTAATATATTCACTACATTTTTGTAGAACTTAGTCATCTTTATCAGCCTCTATGATCATCTCAATAATGGATAGTTGATCAGTTATTTGAGGAAGGTATGATGAAGATCATTTTATTATTATAATTATCATCCTTTGAATGTCAAAAAATATTGGATCCTTGTCAATTATCATCATTTATAAAAAAAATTGATCCTTTATTCTTGGATAATCTTCCACTTTGTTTTCTTTCCCAAGATGGTAATGGATTTAACAATCATTGCCCTTGATCCACTCTATCCATCTTCTCTAGATCATGTTACATTACTACTATGTGAATATATATTTAAATATCTTCTGATAGTTATATATTTCCCATGTCTTCCAATATAGATAATATTTCTAGATCATCAATAAAAATATCACCGCATCCAAATCGAGATCATTTTTAGAACAGTTATATTATTGAAAATTGAACTTACTTAAGGTGTAGGCTATCAATTTATTTTTCAAAATTAGTAGAAAAAAAACCCTACTTTTAAGCATAAATGTATACCACAAAAAGATCTACACTAGAGGGAATCATGAGTATTGATGCAGTGATAATCCTCTTTTTCAACTCCTTGAATCTCTCTTCGCAATAACATTTCCATTCAATCTTTAGTTTATTCAAGGATATCTTGGTTACAAGGTTTGGAAATTGTGAGAAGCTCCTCAAAATAGTCGGGAATACCCAAATAGTCCAAGGAAATTTCGAATTTCTATTATAGAATTTAGATTAGGCCACTCCTCAATTTCCTTTATAATAGATGGGTAAACATAAATCCCTTTTATAGTGAAAATGTGCCCCAATAATGATATTTTTTCATAGAGAACTCAAATTTGTTGTAATTTAAATATTGAATATTCTTTAACAAATACTTTACCATATTATTGAAATGTTCCTCATTCCCCACCTTACTTTTGGAGTATATCATAATATTATCTATAAATGATACCATGAATTTTTTGAGGTAATATTAAAGATAGTATTCATTATGTCCATAATTATTTTTCGATCACTAGTGTGTCTGAAAGGAGTCTATATGAACTTATAGTCAGTATGGGACCCACCTACCTGTAAAAGTCCAAATAATTCTACAAACAATGATTTAATTCATGTACAATATGTCTTATAAAAATATCCATATAGAGTAGAGCATATTGATTTATCAATATTTCCCTAGTTAGTCATATAACATCAAAAGTAAGCATCATTTGTAAACATGGTATATTGTTTAAGAAATAATCATATCTATGATATAAATAATATGTTTATTTAAGTGAAATAAAATTAAAAATTAAAAATTATCTCAAATGGGATGTAGATAGAACACGTAAAAATGATTTGTTCTACAATACCAAGTAGGTCTCAATGAAATAGAAATTGAGAGGTTGTCCTTTACCACTTGCAATCAATCGAATCGTATACCCCATAAAATTAATGATCATAAAATGAATTAAATTAATAATCAGAAAAATAAAGATAATCATGATATGTTATATAAAGAAACAGATTAAATACACCACACAAAAGAAATAATTGGTGAATAAATAATATCTCACAGAAATAAAAGTGAGATGAGAAACCACTTACCTTATGTTTGAAAGTGGTATCCACTTGTAAGTAATGTTTTGTATTATCAATTTATTATCATTAATTAATTAATTAATAAAATATTAAACATATATTTTATTTATTACTATTTTATTAATTTCATTTAAGGATATTCCAAAATAGTTATAGTGTTTAATTTTATTGTTTAAGGAGTGTTCGTTTCATGGTTTTATGGTCGGTCCTGTTGTGTATAACTATTGGAGATCTTATCAAATGAAAAAAATCTAGAAGTTTAATCAATTGATATTAATATAATTCCAAGATTTTAAATGGTTTAATATATAATTTTTTATATGATATTAGGATGATTCATTAGATAAAACATTAATGGTAAACGTTTAGTTCATTTTGTCACTTATTCAATCATCATGCACTAGTTTTGTTTTATTATTTAATATTACACATATATATTAGTTAAAGAACATAAAAATTTTTATAATTTACATATTATAATCTTATTTAGACATAATAATGGTTGTACTACCATCTTTGTAGGTGGTAAAGGAAAACAAAAACTCCACATTCCAAAAGGAGGAGAATCGACACATCACGGATAATATATTCAATTTTAAAATAATAGGGTAAGGGAAGAGATTTTATGAGGTATATTACATTATAATAATAAAATTAAATTATATATATGATACTTTATTTAGAATTCCACTTTATATAAGGGGATGTTATGAGATAATAAGGAAAAAAATTAGAAGAGAAAGAAGGGGGATTTTACCTCATGAATATCCTCTCCTTAGGAACCACCTCAAGAAACATGGATTTGGTCTTTTGGTAAGAAAAAAAGGTCTAGAAAATAAGTAAGGGGCTTTGGAAGGTAATTTGGAAGAATTTATACATGATTCAATTCATATAAGGTGTTAAGAGATGGGGTGGTGAGGGGTTCGTATTTATAGGGGAGGAGAGGGGTGTTTTTTTATTATTTTATTCAATAGTTTTTTATTATGTCTCAACAATATCAATATTTTTTTTATTATTATGACTAATTAATGTTACTAGTGCATTATTATTCGAAATAATGAGTGATTACATCAGAAATGGCTCGAAATGTATGTATTTAACTTATAATGTTATGTATCATAAATTGGTGTATTTCACTATTCAACGACAATTCAACTATTTAAGAAAACTCTAAAAAATTCACCCCAACCATTTATCAACATCTAGATATCAAAAATTGACTCCATTTTATGAAAATAATTTTATAAATATTAGAAATTTAATATCTAATTGAAATCATCATTTATTCAACAAATGTAGATTTTAATATTATAACCAATTTTATGACACTTTGAATAATTGATTATGGTCTCATAAAATTATCATATAATAGTAATAAAAAAATATTAATTTATAAATCTATATTATAAAAATAATTTTTCTTTTATTTAATTATATTAATTATAAAATTTAAAATAAATATTTACATTTAACAAAAATAATAACACTTCATTTATCATTTTTAAAATATTAATTAAATTATTTGATCATATAAATATGTCATATTTTTTATTTATTAGATAAATAACATATATCTATACTTTTATTGGTGATATTATTTTTCAAATGAACACATTACTATTCCTAATTGTCACATTAATATTCCAATGTTCATGTTAAAATTTAATAGTATATCGTGGTTCTTTTATGTTCGGGGTTTCATGAAACACAAGTCATCGAATAAATTTGAATTTATTAAAGAAGATAAATACTAAAAAGTATTGGGGTGTTATATTATTCCATCCTTTTAAATTTTTTGCCTTTATATTTTTAATGAATATTTCCTTCTAAATAGACAAGGGTGGTTCTTCTTCATAATATCCTTAGGTTCCCACATTGATTCTTTAAATTTATGATTTCTCAAAAGGAATTTTACCAGTCAAGTCATATGGTTTCCCAATACAAGCTCTATAGTTTCCAGAGTCCAAATATGCTCTTCACAGTGAAATAAATCTGGTTCTCGTCCTTTTTCTTCATAGCTGAGTACATGCATTGGTTCTGGCATGTGCTTCATTAACAAGGAAATGTGGAACACGTCATGAACTTTGGAGAGACTTCATGGAATTTCTAATCGGTAAGATAGAGCTCTAATTATTTCCATAATTTCAAATATTCGGATGTACCCAGGGCTCAGTTTTCTTTTCTTATCAAACCTTATGACACCCTTCTATGGAGATACTTTTATAAAAATATGATCACCCACTTGAAATTCCCAATCTTGTATCTAGTTGATAGCATAAGTATTTTTCCTACTTTGATCTTATTTAAAATGATCAAGAATAGTATTTAACTATGCCTTCATCTCTTTAATAATTTTTAGTACTATATGTTTCCACTCACCAACTTCATCCCAACAAGTTGGAGTACAACATATCTTTCTATATAATTCATTATATAACACCGTTTGAATACTATAATGGAAACTATTATTATCAAAAAACTCTATCAATGGTAAATACTAATTCCAAATACCTTGAAAGTCATTTGAGCATGATCTCAGCATGTCTTATCATGTTTGAATTGCCTTTTTAGACTATCCATCGATTTGAGGATGATAAAGAGTGCTCAAATGAAGCTCAACATCTAAATCATTATAATTAATCATGTTTAATTTTGATGTGAAACAGGGATCTCGATTAGGAAATATTGGAAGAGGTTCTCCATCAAGTATTACAACTTATTTAATATAAATTCTTTCTAGGATCTCCATAGATAAATCATCTCTTATATAAAGAAAATGTGCCTATTTTGAAAGACAATATAGAAAACCCTATATCATATCATTATTTCTAGGGGTATTTGGTAATCCATTGATGAATTCAACATCAATTTCAATCCACTTATATACAAGAATAATTATAGGTTTCATGAATCATCTAGCATGTTGTCTCTAAGACATCACATTCGAACAAACTAGAAATCTAGACACATATTCATCAATTTCCTGATTCATTTTATCCAAACTAAAATATTCCTTTAGACCTTTATAAATCATTGAATTACAATGGTGTATAGATAAATTTGAGCTATGAGTGTCATATAAAAGATCTCTTTTTAGACCATATATTAATGGAACACATAACCTCTTTCCAAATTTCATAATTCTATCCTCATACATGAAGTATTCCATTCTTCCATCGTTAATGGATTTAATTTTCTTTTGAGAATTCTCATCATCATATTGAGAGATTATTATCATTTATAATAAATATGGTATCACAATAATTTTTAAACGGTGTTATTTTCCCCTTCCTTAACAATTTCCATGTTAATATTTACAAAATATATGAAAAAAGGATCTTTCTCAAAACTATTTTGAGTTAGAGGTCCATGATCTTTCATGATTACTTCATATGTTACCGTATTTTCTTTTCTAGGGATGTAGTGTACTGATAAATCATAATATTGTTGTAAATAAATCTATATTATTTACCTCGTGTTGAGTTATTTCTATGTAAATATGTATTTCAAAAACTTATGATCTATATATATCTCATATCATTTACCATAGTGACAGTATCTCTATATCTTCAAAGCAAAGATCATGGCTGATAACTCAAGATCATTATTTGGAGCATTTTTTTCACGAATCATAAACTGACTTGGTGCATACGTAATAAATTTATAAAATTTTTAAAGGGAACATCCCAGTCATTTCAATGATACATCACTATATATCCCAAAATCACCATTTCGTAATGTTAGAGTAAAAATCATAGCATTGAATAATCTTCCCTTCGATTCATCAAAAAATTATATACATTCTTTTTTCCAATTAATCTTATCCACTTTACCAGTGAGATTTGTTAATGGTTTACCTAATCATTAAAACCTCTAATTGAAACACTAACAGTAACATGATACTATGTACCTTAGTTTTTTTTCATTGGTACAAGCCATTATTAGATTGAACTTTTCTTTATATGATAAACTTAGATTCAATCCTAAGAGACAATATGGACAAGAAAATAAATTTCCTAAATCCAAAATTCACACTTACTAAATTTTCCATATAGATCTTTCCTTATGAGAGTCTCAAGAATAATCTACATGTGATTCTGAAGACCTTCATTTCTATTAAAATACACTTGAATATAATCAATTAATACTATAACAAGTCATCAAGATATTCCATGAATTCTCTATTCATTAGATCCATGAAAACATTAGGCACATTAGTCAATCCAAATGGAATTAATTTAAACACACAATTTCCAGACCTCATTTGAAAATCTATCTTTGGAAAATCTTCCTTCTTTATTCACAAATGATGACACCTAAAACAAATTTCAATCTTCAATAAATATTTATCTTCATGAATTTTATCAAATAAATATTTAATGCAAGGAAGATGGTAGATTTTATTTAATTTAATATAATTTATTTCTCTATATTCAATAAACATCGTCATGGATCCATCTTTCTTATTTACAAAGTGAAAAAGGGATACCCATGGGGAAATAGTCGGGTGAATAAATCCCTTATTACTCAAATCATATAGTTGTTTCTTCAGATCTACTAATTATATAATATCCATTATACAATGAGTCTTTTATATTGGTCTTGCAATAAGTATTAAATTAATAGTAAACTCAACTTCACACTCTGGGTTTGATTAGGTAATTTTCAAGAAATGCATCAATGTATTCCTATTTAATTGGTACATCTTCACTTTGAAGAATACTTTCCTATATTTACATGTAGATTTCTATTCCTTCAAAAACAATTCATTTAGTAGAGCTATTAGGGGTGGATCTAGATAAGAATTATTTAATGATGTTTCTACTCTAAAAATAAGTAATTTTACATCTCTATCACAAATCAAAATTATATTCTTCTTAAACAAAATTCAAATTGTATTTTGAAAGTTAGTCCATATTGAGGATTATATAAAATTCAACCACAGGTATGATGATAAGGTCCAAAAATAAATCATGTTTATGTGTCATAATGAAGACTTACTGACACATATTTTTTGCAATGAGACTTACCTTAGGAGTTTTTATTGAAAACTACATTATTAAATCAAAAGAGAAATGTATGAATTTATTGGAAAACTAGGTTGATAGAGAAGTGTTTAATGATATTGTATCAAATAAAGAATTTGATAAATTTAAATATAGGATTAATGTACCTTCCACCATATCATTAGGTACTTATACTTCAACTATGGTGATTTTGTAATCTTGTCCATCTCCCCTTGGCCACTTCTAAGGTATATTACCATGACGCTTGTGACATTGATTTAAAAAATTTCCCATTTATTTATAGATGAAGAATTATAAATCATTTATTTGTTTCTTCCCCTTAAATTAATTATCTCTATGACCCTTTTCATCACACTTATAACAATATTCCATGCCATTTAAGCATTTCCAAGGATGATTCATTCCTCAATTTTCACATAATGGTAAATCTATAAAATTGCTTCACTATTATAATGGTACATAATACTATTTCATCATATGATGAAAATGATTGAGAATCCAATTCCCTTTGAAGACATAGCTTAAGTCCTTCAAATAAATAATCAATCTTATTTTCTAAGTAAAGTATGTAATATGTATCATTAGTTGATAGTCTTATGAAGGTATCCTCATACTCTACAATAGTCTCTTCATACTTTTTATTTAAGCTTTGAAATTTTATCTTCATTTCATGTCATTTCCCATCATAGAAGTATTTGTCGAATAATGTTTATTTAAAATATTTACATTCAATGTGTTCTGTTTAATCATCAACCCTAGTATTATAGATAAAATACCACTATTAATTACTATCTACCTAGAGACAATATTCTTCCAGTATTACCTTTTTCTTTTTCATTTCATCCCAATACTAGGAATATATTTTCAAGGGGCTTGATCCATTACTCAATTACCACTAGATTACTAGTATCACTAAAAGATAGGGGATTATAATATATAAAATGATCCAAAATAGGTGTATTATGGTTATTCATCATAACCTGTGTAATATTTCCTACTATGGTCATGATTTACTCATCTCCAATACTAATTGTGTTGACATTCTCTCTATAAAATCACTACATTGTCTACAGGTGTTGATTCCCTTTCTCCCATTAGGCACCATCACTAAATAATAGAAGTCACTAGGTTATCTTATATTCATCAAGATTATTGTGATAAAAAATCACTATACTGAATTATTATAATTCTCATGTCTATTTGACATCTTGTTTCTAAGGTTTCTACTAAACCTGCTCTGATACCAACTATGAAACACCAGACCCCAGTAGCCTAGAATATGTGGATATTTTTTACAATGGTAAAGATACAAGATATAAAATAACCCAGTATTTGTTAGGTTAGTAGTATTGAAGAATTGGATACATTCATGGTTGCCTTATTATATTTTTAGTTAAACATAGAACATAAAAAATAAAAATATAATGCTTCCTTGACCCTTATTCAAAGATTTCAGCATCAAAACTTGGGGAAGGGAAAAATATAAGGGTGAGATCAAATTATCATTAAGGGTTAAATAAATTAGAAACATGAATAATTAATAATTTAGGAATAATCAAAAAGGAATAATGAATATGTAATGATAAATAACTGAACAAAAGATTCCATTTAATCAATAAACTAATAATTAAAAGGTATCGATAGATTTTATCATAGTGAAAATCTAATAGATAGGAATAAGTGAATAATAAATAGAGGAAATGTATAATTATTGGGCTTCATGTATCTGGAACATAAAACACTACCATAAATATCTTTCACAATATGATTTATGTATTTCAATATTAACACATCTGATTCTTCTTGGAAATAAACCCAATGTGTTTTCTTCCAACTATTTTGTCTCATGAGACCTATCGATGCATCGAGGTGCTTTATAATGTCAGGACCCACCCATCAATGCAATTCCAAATAATTCATATTAAATATAATCAATTTATTAACAATATTAATTATCAAAATATATTTATTGATTAAAGTATACAAATTTATCAATGTTTCCATAGTTAATCAAATATCATTCAAAGTAAACTGTTTATGTAAAAATGGTATAAGGATTAATAAATACTCACATTCATGATATAAATAAAATTTATTTTTAAAATAAATAAAATTAAAATGAAAAATGACCTGAAATGAGTAGTAGGTACAATACATAAAAATTATTGGGTTCACAATACCATGTAAGTATCAATGAAATGGAAATTGGGATGAAGTCCCTTACCACTTGTAATCAATCGAATCATATGCCCCATAAAATTTATAATCATAAAATAAAACATTGAATACCATTAATATAAATAGATTTATGATATATAATTTCAATGGGAATTATTCCTGCATGACACACAAGAAATAAGTGGTTAATAAGGCATATCTCACAGAAAGAAAAGTGAGATGATTGTAATCATCTTACCTTATGTCTAAAAGTGTTCTTCACTTGTACTTAATGTATTTTATAATCAAAATATATTCATTAATTATATAATTAAGAGCCTATTAAACAAATATTTTATTTATTATAATTTTATTAAGTTCATTTATGGCAATTATGATGATTTATAATGTTTAATTTCTTTGTTCCTTGAGCATTCATTTCATGGTTTTATGGTCAGTTCCAGTGTGTATAATTATGAGATTTCATTTAAAAGAGAAGAAAAACTAGAGAATTTTAATGGAATGATATTAATACAATTATTTGATTTTAAATTTTCTCATATATCAATTTTTTATATGGTATTATTATGATTTATTAGATAAAACATTAACAATACATGTTTTGTTTATTTTGGTGATGTTTCGATCATCAAGAACTGGTTTTGTTTTATTATTTAATATTATGTATATATAATAGTTACATTACATAAAAAGGTTATAATTTAAATATTATAATCTTCTTTTGACATAATAATGGTTTTATGTTCAGCCTTTAATTTGTTAAAGGAAAATAAAAACTCATCTTTTACAAAGGTGGTGAATCGACACATCACGTACGATGTTTTCATTTTTAAAATAAAATGGTAGAAGAAAATAATTGATGATGTATATTACATTATAATAATAAAATTATAGTATATATATGATACTGGATTTATAATTCCACTTTTGATAAGGTTAGGTGAGGATATAATAAGAAAATAAAAGAAATGAAAAGAGAAAGAAGCAGGATTTTACCTCTTGAATATCGTCTCCATGGGAACCTTCTTATGACCGTTGGATTTGGTATTCTAGTAAGACCTATAGGTATTGAACGTGGGGAATATTCTTGGGTATGTAATTATGAATAAGTTAGACAATATCCAGGGCATAGATGATTTTAGGAGAAGGGTTGGTATTTATAGGGGAGTAGAGGGGTGTTTTTAATTATTTTATTCATTAGTTTATTATTTCATCTCAGGACTATCAATATTATTGATTCCTATGAATATTTATAGTAATTTGTGCATGTGAGTTATAACTAATGGGTTCTTAAATCATCAATGACTAAAAAATTAATGTATTTAACTTATAATGTTAAATACCATAAATTACTGTATTTCATTATTCATTGAAAAATCAACTATTTCCTAAAAATGAAAAAAAATCACCCTAGATATTATAAGATTTGTATATTTTCAAAAATGGAATCATTATTATGAAAATAATTTTAAAAATATGAAAACATTAATTTCTAATTAAAATAATTATTTATTAATAAAATACAGATTTTAATATTACAACCAATTTTACGACACTTTGAAATTTTTATTTTGGTAAAGAAAAATTATATTATAACTATAGTACAAAAAAATATATTAATTTATTGATCTATTTTAGGAAAATATATTTTATTTTAATTCATTATATTAATTATTAAATTAAAAATAATCATTTTAATTTCCCAAAAATATCAACACTTAATTTATCAGTTTCAAAACATATATTTACTTATCCCATTATATAAATATATCAAATTTTCATTTATGAGATACCTAGATTTTATTTATAATTTCATAAGTGATGTTATTATTCTAATTACCAAATTACTATTTCTAATGGTCTTATTACTATTCAAGATGTAATGTAAATATTTAATAGTATATCATGGTTCTATTATGTTATTTGTTGCATGCAACATATGCTATCAAATAAATTTGAATTTATTTAAGATGATACATACCAGAAACTCTTATGGTGTTATAGAATTAGAGGGTTATTCATGATTTATAAGTTCATTTAATTCTCTCGACATTTTATGTAGGCTCTATGTAGTGATTTCCAATTGATGCCTATAATTGCATAAAATTATACTAAAGGAAGTATCATAATGTTTTTAGGGAAATTCATCGAAAATATATGGACAAAGGATAAGTTTTATGCTTGGGATGCAATTGTTGAACAATTTTTTATCCTCTCTAATAACTCAAAATCCATTTTTTGAGGTGGTTCATGAATAGTTATACTAAACATGAATGATATTAAATAATTAATAGAACCAGAATCCAAAAGTATGTTCACTATTATTGAATGAATACACAGCGTACCTATCAACACTTCGTGGAAAACCCTTATCTTAGTGAATTAGTTCTCATATTGTCATTAATCATTTTCGATGAACCATTATAAAATAGAATTAGGGTTGATAGGATAATTCCTTTCTTCCATATCTTTCAGGGGTTTCTCCTATCAAAAATCAATGGCTAGGATCCCTCCCTTCATTTACCTAATGCACTTCATGGTTTATTTTATGAAATTTCCAGGACTCCTCTTCATATTATTTTAATAAGTGTGGTTTTTTTATTTCATTCCATTGTTATATTTCTATAATATACCACACTAATTAATCTCTATTTTCCACTTATTATCCCCATGATAAACATTATATTTGAGGATCTTCATTTCATCTCTTTTGGGAACATAAGAAAATTTCTTCATAGTAGTTAAAGTCTCAAATTTCCAAATTTTTTCTCAGACTTGGCATTATCCAACCAAATAAGTAGTCAAATTTACTTTTAGGATATATTAAAATGATATAGTCATATTGTGTAAGTATTTTGAACTTTTTTCGTATGCCCTGATGGATTCGTCCTCCATTTTCTTAAGACTAAGTAAATCACTCTCCATTTTTTCCTAGAGAGTTTAAGGAATATATTTTTTGAAAAACATTATCCAGAATTTCATACACACTACCTATTTGATCCCCTCCTTAGGATTCATATTTTTTATCAACAACCACCATTTATCAACTTCTCCCTTAAAATGATAAATAGCCAACACAACCTTCTCTTTCTCAAAGTATTAAAGTATAGAGAATATATTTACAATATAGTTTATCCATATTTACATGATTAACTGATTGGAAGATCCACTGAATGATTATTTACTTTTTCATATAAAGGTAACAATTTAAACATTATCATATTTTTTTGGATTTGGTCATTCCCCTTGATTCAATATTCAGTTCAGAATATTAATTTATTAATAAATTATTTTCATGAAGCTTTTATCTCCTTCTTTCATGTTGGGAATATCATTTGGGAAATCATATCATTTCCCCTCACATGATCTATTGACTCAGTTTCCCTTATTTCCATCCATTGACTAAAAAATTGAAAATTAGGGATGATTATTTTAAAACTATTAAACCAATATAAGAGAAACTATGAATATTATAGGGATAATAGATAAATAGAATATAATCATTAACCTCTTAATTTAGAGGTTTAAATATAAGTTATTAATGATCTATTTATTAATATAAAATATTATGGTAATTTTGGTTCTAGTAATGTTTTTTCGTAAAGAGCTTGTGAATTTACCAAATTATATCAATTGGGAGTGTAAAACTAGGTGTGTATCATGGAACATTTTCATGCACCATGTGATGATTGAGTCTAGCTAAATTAAAAAATTTCAAAGTTTATATAATTATTTAAATTCCTAAGAACCTTTTTATTATTTATTATTCCTCTTATTTTATTCAATGCCATGTTATTTTAATTTACTAAATCATTTGGGTTGATATCAGACGATTTGATAATGCTAGGATCATATGTCCAAAATCTCTTTGGGATGTTGAAAAAGGACTATGGAATTATTAATTTATCGTCTCCAGAATAATAATCATAAAATAATTTTCATTTTTATACGTAAATTTCACTTTTAAAACCAAAAATGTTATATGGTAATGAGAAATGACCTGTATTACAATCATTTATATGGTAGGTTGTACATACACATGAGTACCATTTCTATTTTCAGTTATGTTGATGGAAATAAATGAAGTGTTATTTTATCATTTCATAATGATTATTATATAAAAAAATCATATTTTTTTAAATATAATTAAATATACCATCCTTGTGATGCGGTAATATAAATGAATCACATCCCTTCATGAGGCAGTAGTCCGTCATACACATGAATGAAATTATCATTTATCAATGGATGATAAGGTAAGAAAGAATATAATATTTTACTTTTACATAATGGGTAATTTGTCATTATTTTCACATATAAACATTAAATCCTCTATTATTAACCACTATTGTAGGTGATGACTATAAATTAGTTACATCAATTTGTAAGTCCATAGTCTGCCACACACATGACTAGTGGTTCTGTTTCCCATTTAATTGAAGTGGATACAGATTTAGGGTATACCATTAACATAATGAAAAAATATTATATGGTAGATAATTTTTATTATATAATCATGTTTTAATAATATATTAATGATTTGGATGAAAAAATAAACAAAGATGGTTTTCAAGAATGAAACCTCTACTTTAGAACACCTCTTTAGAATTATAACTAAATCCTTCCTAGATTCACCTTCTGATAAATTAAATGATTCAATGATGTGGGGAGGGAAGTAAGGAAGGGATTTGGTAAGGTCTTGTCTAAACTAATGGGTTTATTATGTGTGGAGAGGATAGTAGAGGGTGTGCCCTTTTAAAAGGGAAGAGGAGTTGCATTCTTATAAATACCCCTAAAATATTCATTAATGGGATGTAACCATCTAGACAAGTACCTCTAAAATCATAAAATAATGGATTTTAGGATATCTAAGGTTTATTTATCTCTCTCATAGTAAAAAAATCATGTTTGGAAAATGTTTTCCTATTTAACTATAAAGTTACTCACCTTTACACTATTAATTTTTTTCCATGGTAAGTATTTTTTCCTATTTTACAATTTATTTTTAACAAACATTAAACACACCTATTATATAATAAAAATTATTTTGATTCCAAACGCCGATTCCATTTTTCATATTCAATTCACATTAGTTTCATAATTTAATTTGAAATTAAAACCACAGACATAGGGAAATAACAGTTTTTCCTAAAAATAATTTTTCATGCATAAGATAATCTTATAATAACTATATGAAAATTAATAATAATTAAAATAATTTCAATGAATATTTATTTATATATGGTATATATATATATATTATTTTAATAATTACTTATTTGGGGTTATATTAACTAGATAAAATAGATAATCATTATACACTTTAAAAACGTTTTAAGAAAGAAATGTGTTTTTATGCCTTAAAATAAACTCATATTATAATCCTAAAAAAAGATATTTAAAATGTAATTAATTGGATTAAATTTAAATAAATAGTTATTATTTTACCTTTAAATAATAATAAATAATAATATTACTTTCAAATTAATTAATTTATTAAAAATAGAAGACACCATTACCAAAAATTCGTATTTTTACTATTCACTAGAAATCAAAACTATCTGAAAAATTCCAAATTTTATCCCTATGTTAATATCAATTTTATAATATAAAAAACTATTTTAATTTTATAAAATAGAATTTTGTAAATTTCTAGAAATTAATTATAATAGTTTTCCCAAAAATCAGTAAAAATAATTTTTAAAGAAGTTATATTTTTTTGAAGAATAAATGTCTATTAAAAATTGAGTTCTTATTTCCAATGATTTTTTAAACTAACTTCAAAATTTATTCATATTTCATTAATTATATAATATTTTCACACTCAAATTTTAGAACTAGTCTATGATGGTCGTATTTAAATAATATTTGTTTGTTTTTGTTGAGTATTGTGTGTCACGGATGTTATAGAACATAGTTTTACCTTTTAAAAAATTAGGGTGTTACATTGGAATTAAATAGTTATCAATTAAATAGTAATATTTAACTGATTTCCATATTTTTAAGAAGTTATAAGCAAAGAGATATTGAATAATTCATCTGAAGTTCCTATGTGTGATAAAAAAGTTGATATAACTTGGATGTTGAAGTAGGGAAGTTTCCCATGTCCTACTTTAATAAAGAAGTTATTTTGAAGAATTTTTGTTTTACTTATAATGATTGGTGGGTTTTTAATCATGTCTAAAAATTTTGATATAATTTTTTAAAATAATCTTTTTAACAATATTACATTTTTGATGAATTTTCCTGAAGTATTTTCCTTAATATGTTTGTATCGACAAAATGAGAATGTTTCTTTAGGTAAAGGAAAATAAATGAAGATTACTTATGATATTTTCTAAAGGAATCCTATGAATGTAAATGGGGGAAAATTCCACTAATAATTCTGAGAAAAAGGTTAATAGATATTTAAATTGGGGATGAATATAATAATTTTTTGGTCATTAGATGAATATTTCCTTTTGGGAAATCAGATAGTTGGGAGATGTATCGAACCAAGTCAATTGGAATAAAAAAAGTTTCGTCATAAAAAAATTAGTTAATAAAATTTGATTAGGATAAGTGGAGTTTTCTTAGTAAATTAAACATCAAAATTCCATATAGATGTGAC
Organism: Viscum album; assembly: GCA_963277665.1. Lineage (NCBI taxonomy): Eukaryota > Viridiplantae > Streptophyta > Magnoliopsida > Santalales > Viscaceae > Viscum > Viscum album. Next base: position 871,432,668 of record OY728123.1, read on the forward strand.
TCAATACAAATTTTATCATATAATAAAATTATCTGAAAAGATAGTTTAATCAAATAAGATAAAGGGTTATATGATCACCTCATATAGAGTGTGATTTTTACTTTTCACGTGTTCAAAATCTGATGCACTATAGAATATTTTTCATATAGATATATTGAATTAACATTTGAGAGAAAATGTTTGGGAATGGAATTTTCAAACCAAGGAATCTCTTGGTTGTAAAATAAGAAAAACAATATGATGGTTTTGATCAAAGGTGTGGTAATTAGAGGCAATATATGAACAAAGTGTCACAAAAAGAACATGTATATCATGTGTAATCAAATGAAAAAAGTATGGAACTCATGGCATATTTCAGGATAGAAGATTATTCAAATACATATGATAATTCATTATTGTCTATATTTTCTTTATATCATGTTTTTAACAAGATTTGTAAGGAGAAAAAATTTTATAAAGTATAAATGGGGATCATTTACTGATTAGAGGAAATATGTTGAAGTTAAAAGGGTTGTTGATGTGGAATGGAATTGGAAAAAGTCCAAAATAGGAAAATTTCCACCGGACAAGGTTCACTATAAAGAAAATTATTTGTATTGAAGTCATCAGTTGAAGTTTTATAATACATGTAATTCGACAAAGAAAGTGTTTGAGAAAGACTATTTAAAAGTTCCTACAAATTTTGTTCAAGAAAAATTAGTTGGATATTTTCATAGGACATATATTCTCACCCAAAAGTGGTTATTATCTGATGGAAGTATTAAGAAAAATATTTACCTGAAAAAAATTTACTATCAAAACACTTACTGGAAAAAGTTTTATGATGAAGTTCTTGTTCAAATGTTCTTACTATTTTTTCATAAATATATCAATTGTGATGATATTTAGCTTATTAATAATACTTTTGAACAATCATGATGGAAGTTTATAATTCTAGTGGTGTAAATGAAACTTATAGAAGTTCCTTAAATAATGAGTTAAGGAAACACAAGGAATATTGTTAAAATATCAAATTCCTTCAAATATTTAATAAGAGTTCAAGTTAAATTAAAATGAGAGGGATGTTTGAAATTAATATTTGAGGTGTAATGGATAAAATATTTTAGTTCCCATGGAATCGCACTTTTATAATGGTTTAGATGAATCCATAAAATGTTTTTTTGATATTCATGTAGATGATATGAAGTGATGAAGAATGTATGTCCAAAGAAAGAACTAACTATGAAGCTTGAGAATTATTATATTTATCATCTTTAAACATTTCATAATCTTTATTTCTATTCAAGAATTTAATTTCTTTCACTTTTAGGATCTTTTCATGCTTATAATTTTAAATAATTAGGCCATAATTCATACATAACACAATTATAAAATAAAAATAATGAACTTTAGATGAGTATCCATATTTTATATAATATAAAACTCCTAAATTAAAGCATAAATTATTTTCATGTAAAACCTAAAAAAATATTAACTTTACTTCTTCGTATCCCTTAAAATCCTTAAACCCTATGATTTTTCTAAAACATGGGATAAACACAAAATCTAAGTAAAGGATTTAAAAATTAAGGAAACCATTAGTTCAATAAAAATATGAAAAATCATATCAAATTTAAATTTTTGTTAAAATTTCACTAATAATATAAAATAAACATTTTTTACATGATGAAATAATCATTATTATAAAATAAAATCTTTAAAACCCATATCCAGAAAATAAAACTCTTTTAGGTGACTTAGAGCATTGTATTCATAACACCCTTTCAAAAACACTTTTAAATCCCTTTCAATTGGAAGAACCATATGACCAACTTCTAATATTATCATTACACAATGCATTAGAGAGATATAATGGGATCACTTGGTGCTCTATGGGCCATCCCAAGCTAAAAATTAATGGGATTTCTTAGTGCTTTCTGGACCACCCCATCTTCAGTTGTAATGGTATTTCTCAGTGCTATCTGGGACACCCCATGTTAAGCTGTAATAGGATTTACAAGAACTATCGACGCCACCCCTTATTAAGATATTATAGGATTTCTCAATTATATCTAGGCCACCCCAAAATGTAATTCTCATGTAATACTTAATTAATAAGACACTTTTCTCATAAATCCATTTGATAAACTCTTTTAAACTCATATGAAAACAATTTCATATACAAATACTTTTATTATTTTAAACCCCATTTTTTTAAAACACCCTATTACTTTTGAAAACCATTTTTAATACCATAATATGAAAGAATATAAAGAGTATTTTTAAGAAAACATTAAATATTTCAATTTATGAAAAAAACAAAATAATAGTCATTGCGGTGGAAAATTCATTATCTTACCGTGTGTTAAGAATATAACATTCCTTTTTGTGTGTGTCAAAATATTCCATATAAATCATATAAAAATATTATTGTTGGAAAATATATTAATGAAATTAAGAATATGAATAAAATTTCCTTAATAATAATTATATATAAATTAATATATAAAATAATATCGTTGTTGAAAAGATTTTGAAATTAAATATTTCCCCATTTAAAAAATATATTCTTAAATAAAAGTGTCCCTTACCACTTTTAAATATTTGAATCATAGACCCATTAAATAATAAAATATAATAAAACATTAAATTACATGATAATAAATAAATTCATGATATGATTTTTCTAAGGGGTTTTATATATAGCTCATAAAATAATGTGGGTGTAAAACATCAAAATAAGCCTCAATGAAAATAGATTAAGATGAAGTATCTTACTATGAGTACAAATTGTCACGTGTGTCATTATATTCCTAAATAAAAAACATATGTTAATAATTTACATGAATAAGGTTCTTTTAAAAAAAATAATTACTTTTATTTGACTTATTACAATGGTCTATACAACTAATTGAAAAAATATGTTCACGACAAGTGTTTTGACCATATTTGATTTATGTGTCAAAAATGAATTTGGTTGGATGAATATGGTTAAGTAAGTCATTATATAACCATATCCAAAATAATAATCAAGATATAATGATAATATTTATAATTTAATTATAATTTTCAATCTAATTATGAAATATGGTTATTTAAAATGAACCAATAATTGAATTATAGAGACAGTAGCTAATACATTCACATGATTAGCCTTCTCATTTTTAAATGATATTTATAGAAGGAAGGTGAGTAACATTTATCAATTAAAAATCATCATTATATAATAAATACCATAATATTTTATCATATATACTTATATATATAATTCTTTTATTTAAATTAATCACATCGCTTTGAGTATTCGGTAGTCCACATGTCCATAAATGACATTATCAATTTTTCAGTGTGTTAAAATGTAACAAAGAAAATAATATTTTATATTTCTTGAAATTTAATTATTTAATTAATATAATATATATGTCATTTATACCAAATAGTTTCTTCAAATCATCCTTAATATATTCCATGTAAACTGTGAATGGATCACAATGATTTGAGGAGACGGTAGTCCACACATCCACAAATGGCATTACCTTGTTCCCACAATATGTAAGGAATAAATGTATTTGTTATATAAAAATTAAATTATTTTGAATCAGTATTAAATTGAAAAAATAAAATATTAAAATAGTATTTCTATACTAATTCCCAACCATGATAGGTGGTAGAACAAAAAAACGAATGACATTGTTTCGTGAGGTGGTAGTTCACTGTACACACGAATGATGATTTCGTTACCCATTCGATGGATGTTTTTGTAGTTTTATGTCAAAAAATAAGAGAAAACGTATTAGTATTTTTAGGATAATGATTTAATTAGATAATAATTTAAAAAGAATAATTTATTTTATGAGGAAAGAAATAAAACAAAAGTTCTTGTTGAAAAATGTTACATCTTCTTCACGAAACTCCTTTTGTTTTGAACCAAAAGACTTACTTCATTTTCCTTATTACAAAAGTGCGGCTTCTTGAATGATAGTATGGATTTCAATATATTATTTTGGTATATTTCGTATTATTCAAATGTATTTAAATGTTTTAATAATTATAGGGAGTTAGTGTTTTTTATAGTAGAGGGGGAGTGACATTCTTGTAAATATAAAAAGATAAACACTATTGAGAGGCCCCCTTACATAATTTTACCTAAATAATGGAACAAATTATATAAAATAGGTTATATGTTCTAATAGTGGATAGTTAATTGGTTTTGAAAAAGTTTCGAGGCAATTTGTCCCATTCTGATTAAAGTTTAACCACTAAGTAAATTTCATTTTTTTCCTCAGTCAAAGTAATTAATTTTAATTTAATTCCATAAATTTTTTGGTAAAAATATAATTTTACATTAATATAAATTGTAAATTATTATAATTAAAAATAAGGAATCCATTTTTTCAAATAACAATCTCATAAGTGGAAAATTTTTTATTTAGAATTAATCATGCTGGTGGTATCATACAACAAGGGTTTAAAGTAAAAAAAAGTTCAAAATATTGAAATGCTTTTATATCAAATTTCAATGTAAAGTTTATAATAATTACCTAAATTGAATTAAATAAAATATAAATTATCTAATTATATTTTAAAATAAATTAAAATATAACTTTTTTAAATAAATTATTTATACAAAAGTAGTTTTCAATTGAAATCCAGTATTTTTCGATATTCATAAAAACATGAAACTTATCATAAAAATACAAAAAATTCACCCATTTTATATATGTATATAAAAAATTAAAAAAATAATATTTTTTAAAAATAAAAATTATAAACGTTTCATAATTTATATTTAAAACAAGACTGATATTAAAGGGTGGTAAAACTACCTTTTAAAAATAAATATCTTTTTATACGTGAAATTGGATTTATTCTTATTGTTATCCTATCAAAATAATTATATTAATTTAAAATAATTTAATTAAATATATAAAAAATAAGTTTCATTAATATCTTTCACTAATAGTGATTAATTTAATTTATTATGGTAAAATTACATTCTGGTTATAAAAATATATTTTCATAAAAACACTTCCTTTATATTCAGTTGGCCTTAATTTTTCTTAATAATAAATTTATAACCAATGAATTAATTTTATAAACATATGTAAAATATAATTTTCATAATTTAGTTACGCTTATCCATTCCCCACTTTTCAAAAAATAAGTTATGACTATCAAAATAATATTAATAGTATATTGTAGTCTGGTAAGACTAGGGAATGTGGTTAACATAAGTCATAAAAGGAACTCGATGTTATGGGGATAGAAAATTTAAACATGGTGCTCTGTGTGATGATAGATAAAATACGTATTTCATGTAATTAATTATAATAAATAATTTAAATTATTTTTAAATAATATATTTTATAAAATCTTGGAATGTTACATCCTACCCCCTTAAAATGAATTTCACCCTATAAATTCATCTTGGTTATCAAATGATTAAAATTTGTTGATTTTTTTATATTTAAACCAAAAAATAAAAATGAAATAATGGATATTTCACTTAAATGGGGAAAGTGGGGAAACATAATGGTCACCTAAAGATATGCTTAACTAGGACTCCACATAAAGGGAACATTAGTGGAAAATTAAATGATATATTTGGAAGGGGAAACTAATTCCCATGGACTAATAGAGAGTGATAGAGAATATGGTCAATAAAAAGTCAATGAAAAAAAATCCAAATAGGTGTAGAGAAGGTCATTGATATCATTAGAAAATATGGTTATAGGATGAAATTTTATTTAAAGATAATTTTACTATAGTTTAAGGATTCCTTAACCAAGTATAATAAGAGTATAATAGAATATACTTACTTGAATGGCTAATGGTTACCCAATTCATTTCTTGTTCATGGATATTTTATTTACATTCACGATCCTTTTGACCAAGCTGAACACATTGGAAACTCTTCCCAAATCATGTCAAAAAATCATTGATATTTTTATTCCACTTAGAATCTTTTAGGGGTTACATAAATACATTTTAATTGTTTGATTCTCCATTTCATTCCAAATTGACCATTTTCTAATCTTTTCATCTCATGGCGCATAAGTGTTGAAAAAATACATTTCAACTTTCTCATCACAAAAAAAACATTTTAAAAATTTTTAATTTCTTTAATGGGAAAAGATATTTATAAACATTTTTTCATTCTAGATTCAAATCTATTAATTTTAATCTCAATGTCTCAAATAAAATATGTCACTTACCTAGCCAAAACTGCCAAGTTTGCTTCATATGAAGCCACATAATATTCATCTTATTTCTTTAATTCTAGGAATAATTTCTCCATCCTAAGCTGAGCAACCTTAGGGATATATTTATCTAGGAAAATATCCATTAATAATTCTCATTCCATGGAATAAATATCATATTTTTCTTTGGTATTTGTAACCAAATTTCACCATCAATCAGCCTCAACTTCAAAATAAAGAATGAAAGGAATTACCTAATGATGTTCTGAACATCCAATGAATTAAAATATCTTCTTCCAGGAAATGATCCATCCTTCAGCTACCATGAGTTTAGATGATCATTATAATCATGAGGTATGTAGTGTAATGAAATTCTCCACTATAGAACTAAACCATCTTGATAAATCATGTTCCTATTTATCATGGATACTAAAACAATTTATAGCTAGTATAAAATGATCTATCACTTCAAAAAATTTGTTATTTTCCAATACCTACCATCTTCGGATACTGATTTGTATGGATATTTTCCTCTTACTTCCTTACCACTATATCTTCCTTGTTTCCACTATTGAAAACCAGTCTAAACGATCATACTTTAGATGAAGAAACATAGAACTCTTAAAATTCCATGTCATATCAAATTATACATGAAGTAAAATATTTTAAGGGTGTTATATTAACACTATAATAACCACTAATTTTTTTTAAAACATTACTTTGATCCTAAATATAATACTAAGCTTTAAACATTACACAATATGTAGTTTTGTTCAAGAAATAAGTTTCTTTAACTTAGAGGATCTTTTATAGTTCAGAGTTTCAAAGAATTGGTCTATAAATCATACATAAACAATCTATAAAATAAAAAGTGTCCAATTATAATTAGAATCATTTTTTCTATAATATAAAACTCTCAAAATAAATTATGAATTATTTTCATGGAAAATGTCCACCACTTTGACCTTGTCTTATTGCTTTCCATTACCCATCCTTAAACCCTGTCAAAACCATTTTATAAACTTGGGATCAGAACAAAATCCTTGTAAGGGATATAAAAATAAATGAAACCATTATTTTAGTAAAAACATGAAAACTCATTTAATATTTACTTTTACCTTTAAAGTTCTTTGAGAATATTAAATAAAAAAATTAAATGAAAAACAAAACACACATTTTTCTCAAATAAAATCCTTAAAACCCATAACAAGTAATTAAAACACTTTTAAGTGGATTAATTCATCATATTCATAAAATCCTTTGGAAAAAACATTCAAACCCAATTCTATTGGAATAACCATACGACCGAATTTCAATATTATAATTACTCAATTCGTAAATGTGTTATAATGGGATCACGAGATGCTAAATGGGCCACCACATGATAATATGTAATAGGATTTCTTAGAGAAATTTTTGTCACCCCATGTTAATATGTAATGGGCCTTCCTGGTTCTATCTGGACCACCCCATATTAATCTATAAGGGGCTTTCTGAATACCATCTAGGCCAGCCCATGTTAAGTTGTAATTAGTTTTCTCGGCACTATATGGAACACCACATGTTAAGTTATAACGGGCTTTCCTAGAACTATCTAGTAGACCCCATCATATAATTATCAAGTATCCCTTCATGAATAAAACATTTTTCACCTAAAACCGAGTGAAAATATCTTTTAAACTAATATGAAAACACCTCTGTATAAAAATACCATTTTCTTTTTAAAACCCCATTTTCAAAAAAATATCATTTTTATTTTAAGAACTAATTTCAATAAAAAAATACCCAAAAAATAAATAATATTTTTTACTTGAAGAAACATTAAATATTTCAAAGGAATTGATGAAAAATAATGTCCAAGTGGTGGAAAAGTCATTGTCATCATGTACTTTAATAATAGAACATTCCTTTTGTTTTATTTCAAAACATTCCATATAAAACATGTAAACATATTCATTTTTGAAAAAAATTGAATTACATTCATAATATAAATAAAATTTTCAAATAATCCTTATATATGAATTAATATAGAAAATAATATCATGGAGGAAAATATTTTGAAATTATGTCTTAGAACATTTAAAAATAGATTCTAAAATCAAAGTGTCCAATGACACGTTGAAATATCTAAATCATAAGCCCCATGAAATAATGAAATTTAAAAAAAACATTAAATAACATGAGAATAAATTAATTAGACATGATATTTCAAAGGGGATATATATACACCTCATAAAATAAGGTGGGTGTATAAAATTAAAATATGCCTAATTGAATGCAGTTCTAGATGAAGTCACTTACCTTGAGTCCAACATGTCACATGTGTCTTTATCTTCATAAATAATAAACATATGGTAATTATTTACCTTATTAGGAACCTTTTTAAAGTTTTTTATTAGATTTATTTTTTACAATGTTTTGTATGACTACTTAATCAATTGAGTTTATGTTGTTTATTTCGACTATATACAGTTTATGTGTCAAAAATGACTTGGTTGGTTGACTATGGTAAAGGATTTCATCATATAAACATCTACAGAATAATATTCACTTCATAATTATAATATTTATAGAAAAATAATTCTTTTAATACCAATATTGAAATATTTTTATGAAAAATTAATCAACGTCACAATCATGAAGATGGTAGGTTGTACATATACACGTGTAACATTATCATTTTTCGATGATAATCATGGAAAGAATGTAAGTAAAATTTATCTTTACATAATGATAATTATATCATAAATACTATATTATTTAATCATATAAAATTACTTATACATATATAATTCTTATTTTGTAAAAGAAATCACATCGCTTTGAGGAGGCGGTAGGCCACATGTTCACGAATGACGTTAACACTTTTTTAGTGTGTGAAAGGGTAATAAATAAAATGATATATTATGTTTCCATAAATGTAATTGTTTCATGAATATCATAAATATTTCCTATATAAAAAATATTTTTATTCAACACATTCTTAATAAATTACATGTAATGTTTGAACAAATCACATTCTTTAAAGAAGCGATATTCCACATGTCTACAAATGACGTTATCATATTCCCAAAAAAATCAAAGCCTAATGTTATTTGTTATATAAAAATTATAGAAGTATATATACATAATAAATATCATATATATCATATAAAAAAAATTATGTCCATCATAATTTCAATCCATGATATGTGGTAAAGGAAAACAAATGACATCATTTTGTTAAGCGGTAGTTCTCCGTACTCACAAACGATGATTTTGTTACCTATTTGATAGTAGTGAGTGTAGATATTGTTATATACCTTAATAAAGAAACATATCAGTGTACTTAGAATATTGAGGTTATTATATAATAATTTAATAATAATGATTGAATTTTTGGAGAAATAAATAAAACAAAAGTGATCATTGAATAATGCAACAACTTCTTCATGTAACTTATTTTGGTTTTCACCAAATCACTACATTGGTTTTATTTTATCCTAAAGTGCAGATTAAATAAATATATTATTTGTGTCTTGAGGTTATTTGTTTGGGATTTTGATGATCCAAATTAATTTATCAGTGTGAATAAGTGGAGAGTTCCAGTACCTTTTCATAGTGGAGGTGGAGTGAGATTCTTGTAAATATAGAAAGGAAAAAACTTTTGGGAGGTCTCCCATACGTAATTTTACTAAATTAATATAAATAATTATTTACAAGAGTTTATATGTGATAATAATGTCCATGAAATGGGTTTTTGAAATGTTTCTAGGTTATTTGGACCCTTAAGATTTAATTTTAACACTAAGGAAACTCTTTTTTACCATAATAACTATAATTAATTTTAATTTATTTCACAAATATTTTTGTTAAAAAACTAATGTGACCTTAGTAGAAAATAAAAATTATAATTATCAAAAATATTTAATCCATTTTTAAAAATTCCAATCAAATAATTTGTAGAATTAAATTGGAAATTAATCTCACACATTGGACGAGATAACAGATTTTTAAAGTAAAAAAGTTAAAAACATTGAAATGTTTTTATATCAAATATAACTGTGAAATTGATTATAATGACCTAAATTTGATTAAATGATATAAAATTGATCTAATTATACATTAAAAATTATTAAAAATATAATTTAACTAGAAACATTATTTAAATTAAAAACAAGTTTTCAAATAAAATATATTATTATTCAAAATTAGTTTTTTAAAAGGAAAAGGAAAAGAACTTTTTTAAAAAATAAAAAGAACAGATTGAGAGAAAAAGAGAATGCATGGGTTAATAAAAGAAACTATTCCATAATTATATGAAAACATCAGAAATCATAATCAAATTGATCAGAAGAATCATAATCCTCATACCAATCTAATTCCGAGTCAATGGGTCCATGGGACCTGGTAACCATGGTTGGCTTCAGGTGTGAGTTGTCTTTCCTACATCATGATTTCCTAGTCGAGATGACATAGAAGTCATCATCATATACATGAACTTTTTTTCCTTTAGTAAATTCCTAAATAATGGAATGATTTTTTAGACAATCATCTTCTACCACATCCCATTTTCCACAAATGCCTTGGGTTTCACTTAAATTATTAATTTCCTCCATAATCGTTGAGATATTTTTAAAATTACCTAAATTTGAATGACCCTCATTTTAAAAAATGATATCCTATGTATAATAGTCTATATACTTCTATCTTAACACCATCACCTATAATTTCTCATGATTTTGGAAATTATCTAGAGCATCCTGAGTCACCTATGCCAACTTCAGAGAAAAATACTCAACCATTTGTGACGCACCAACACTAACATGCTAATTCTCTTGGTCAAAAGTGGGTATCTCACCAATAGAGGACACATTATTTTGAGTTTTCTAAATCCTTAATTTATTTCTACAATAATCCTCATGATTTACATTTAGAGAACAAAAGGATAAAACCATATTATTTCGATAGTTATCTTTAACATGTAAAATAATTTTACAATATGAGAAGAAATAAGAATGTCTTTCATACTCCACTTTTAAAGAGATGTCTTCATATAAAGATGAAAAAAAATATAAATCATGAAAGTTTCTAAGACCCTATAATTGTCACTAAATTTGGAAACCTCAGTGTTTTTATCCATTTTTATTGGAATTACCATAGCATAGGCAATATAAAATAAAATATTATGATGACATATGATCCAATTAAGGCAAATAATTTTGATCCAAACTTGAGATCTAGTATTTTTAATTGAGAATAGATTAAAACAATAATACAATTATTCAAAGAATATCATACATAAATTTATAGTAATTCATCCAATCCCCCTTTCCCTTCACTTTAGATTCTATAATGGTAAAATTATGTGTAAGATGCTTCGACCCATGAAAATAAATCTATGTTCATAAAATCCCCAAATAGAGGTCATCTTTCAAATTATATCATTGATTTATAAATCATTACTATATATGGAAGAATTATTCCAGCAAAAAAAGAGTACTCACAAGTATTTAATTTTTCAAAAATCTCTTCTCTATTAGCATGCTCACAGGTAGTGTTTCTCTTCTTCCCGATCCACTCTGAAACAACATTTTTTTGATAATGCATTTTGTGAGTGTCTCATTAATTTTTTGTAAGGCCAAATTGTGAGAACATATTTTACAAGACTCCTCTACAGTCTTAAAAATACAAGAATGATTCATAATAGCATCTGTATGACCTTCCATCGCTACAACCACTATACAAGGTTAGTGAAATATTCCTACTTCATCAACAAAAGAAATGGAATACTGATTAACCATTTTCACCAGGTTCATCGCAGATCACCAATGACTATCAAATCCCACCAAAACACTCCATCTCAAAGCATTCACCTCGGTCTCAACCTCCTCTTCCTTTCTAAACTTCCCTGCCACAACAAATGAGGATTAGTGAGTTCTGTTTGCCTCAACCATTACGACCTTGAGATGTCGGTATCCATTTATATCGACGACCAACACTATGTTCAACCGAGGCCAATTAAATAGATTTGGTTTCGTTGCACCCCTAGGATATTTTGTAACCATGGAATATCTTCTCATTCCAAACAACCTAGCCACAATTGCAGGTCTACAAGATCTTCCAGCTCGGATCATTGATGTTGATCGACACTTTTGATCGCTATCCTCACATTCAATAAATAGATCCAAGCCAAGGTAATGTAGAATCCCCCTATCCCAGAGTCCATAAATTTCTTCAACTCCATTTTCTACATGGCCTGAGATCTCCCCATCCTAGGAAACCCTCATCCAATCCCACCCAATGTTCGTTTTCACTATTTATCAAAACATGAATCTTTTCAGAAAAATTCCAAAAAATCAACCAAAAAAATTTTGATATCATTCTTTAAAAAAAACTAAATAAAAATTATTAAATCGTAATTGTCTATATTTAAAACATGTCTTACATTAGAAAGAGGTAAAACTACCTTTTAAAAATATAAATATTTTATTTATAAAATAGTATTTATTTTTATCTTAAGCCTATAAAACATATTGAATGACTTTAAAAACATTTGATCAAATATATAACATAATATTCTCATTAATATCATTCAATAATATTTTTTAATTTAATTTATGAAGATAAAACTCCATTTTGGTCATAAAAATAGGTTTTTATACAAACACATCCTTTATATTCAATTAGTCTTTATTTTCATTTATAATTTACTGGTAACCAATAAATTCATTTTATAGATATGTATAAACTATAATTTTAATAATTTAGTCAATCTAATTCATTCCCTTCATTCTAATTTCTAGGTGATGACTATCATAATAATATTAATAGTATACTTCTGTCTGGTAAGACTCAGGATTGTATGTAACATAAGTCATCAAAGGAACTCAACATTTATTTCAATGAAAGATAAACATGGTGTTGAATGTGATTCAAGATAAAATATATGATTAAGGTAAGGAAATATACTACATAATTTAAATTTATTTGAAGTAATATATTTCATGAAATCCCAGGATGTTGCAGTCATGATCATCTCTGTTAAATTTTTCATTGAAGATGAATTAGGTGGAGAAATGGGAATCAGATAGAGATAATACATTTATAGAGACTAAATCACTAGATGATGTAAAGTAAAAGAAGGACTGTCTAGATACTAAATAATGGTTCTTTATCAATTACTGATCGATATAATAAGGGATAAGAATAAGTGATCAAATGAACATCCACCGAACATGTATAAATCTGACATACTATTCTAGAAAAGCTTGAGTTCAAGGAAAAAGAGAATAAGGTTCAACCAAACATACACTAGAAAAACTATATGGAATGGACCAGATAAGATGAAATAATCTGATGTAAAAGTTCTATATGAAGGAAGTATTAAAAATGATAAACTCTCAGTGTGTTTCTATAAAGAATAAGATTATTTAAACTTTCACCGAATGAACCTCATGAAAAGAAATCACTGAAAAGATTATAATAGATGGAAATGATAGGATTTAAGATGTTTGACGATCTTTTTTCCTACAAATAATAAATTAAAAAAGTTAATAAGAAGAAATTTGAAGAACAAAGTAGCATTATCACATCCATAAATATTATTAATATGTGTAATACTTTCTTGGTGTGACAAACCATTTCTTAAAGAATTTAGAAATTGTCTACATAGGGAAGTATAAAGAACCCTTAAGGAACTACGATGTTATACATTTTCATTATCATCAAAGGTAAATAGTTTTTTTTTTCTATTCACCCTCCTAATTATAGGGACTCACACTTGGCTAATTATTATTTTCTATCCAATCCATTGTATCTTGGTATCATCATTATTGTGGAAAATCCATATAGTGGTTATCAATATGCCTAAAAGGACAAGATACTCATATTGAGTAGTGAACCTTATAAAAAAATCACGTTACATATTCACTTTGTTTCATATAATTTATTATAATAAGGAAAGGAGAATAAGAGAATAAACATGATAACAATTTGAAAAGGAAAATGGATAAAAAGTTATAAAATCTTAAAAATTTCCTATCACTGATTCACCCCTCCCTCTCAATGTTAAGCATATCTGAAATTAGCCGTCTCAATAGGTATTATTGGGATAGTTCACCTCTATTGGATTCTATAAATTTCATATATTCTCATTTAAAAATTTTAGTTTATTTCTAGATTTATAATGAAGCTCTATTTTGGGGAATAATTAGTTACGTTTGACTAGATTTCAATTTCTACTAATACTATGTCAAATAGGAAAAAGAGACAGACAATAAATCTGAATTATATATCCCTCTTATCGAAAGGAAAGTTTGTATCAGTCTCTCCATGCCTTGGAAACAAAAAATACACATGAGGCTTGGAATGTGAATAGTATGTGGCTCAGGTTTCAACCATGGATAACCTAAACAAATTCGACAATCTCCACCTCCCGATAAATAGATTCAGTATAATCATTTTCTTCCTAAGAGATGAATCTTACAATGGATAAGAAAAACATTATCTATCCCCTTGGGTATCCTCCATTCATAAAAGGGTTGGATCCTATAAAAAGAGGCATAAAATGCAGTTCATCCATACCACCAACCTTTCCATGATCATTATATAATGTTCCAACTTAAAGTAATATATTAGTTCTACTAATTCAAAGTTTCTCTTTAATTAATTCATTAAAATAGGTGGTGTTATGGTGTCCTTATTTTTACCATTTGATATTATATTGATATTGCACCATGTGCTCATGTCTTAAGACCATATAAGTTTCCATGTTCTTCATTTTCACAAGCTCATTGAACAATGCTTCATCCCCTACATTCTTGAGGCATGAGAATATACGCACAGTCTTCTTTGACATTTCTTCTAGGTCCTGAGTTTGAGGTTTTCTATTGACCTAGGATTGACGGTCCAAAATTAAGAATATTAATTTATTATCAAGCCTAATATATAGGATACCATTAGAAGGTTCATTCCAAGACTCCTAAATGACCTGATGATAAATTGGCGTTGAGATCCAGTGCTACGAAAAGTGGAAACGATCTCTTCGTACTTTCCAAGTAGACAGATCAATGTAGAAAAGATAATGTTCAGAAAAGTATCTAATATGGTGGGTTACCTTTGTGTGTGGGAAGTAGGAAATGGTATGAAAATTCTCCATACATTTATCGAGATGAATTCAAGTTTATCACTTCCATGATAGTTATTTCACCAACTATACGGATCCCCAATATACCGCAAGTCCAAAAGAAAGTTAAGGGACATGGAACTATAGAAATATTGAATTTCCTTCCAAGGGAAATAACCCCCTCCATTTATGAAGGATACACAATAACATTGAAATCTCCTCCTATGAACCATGAAATATCGATTGGAGTGAAGGATCCAAGATCATACCATAAAACTTCCCTTGCCCAAATATCTTATTTAGTGTTGATAAAAGTAAATAGAAAACATTTTACTACATAATTAACCCTAGTGATGTAGAACGGATCTGAAGCATCATCAAGATCAACTATGATACTAGAATTTTATAAAATCAAAATATGGTGATTGTTGGTTTAAAAATTCATGAAAAAACTCATCCTTACTCTTCTCGTAAAACATTTTGTCTTGGAAAAATATTTCATCGACTTTAGCATTACAACCATGGAAGATTTACTACTGAGATCATAAAAAAGAAATGAAACAAGTATTGACATATTAAACAATCCATTAATAATTCTAAATGAAAAGAGAAATAATTGAGCATGGGAACACATGGCTTTGGTCCCAGATATCCCAGTGCGCTTTATAAGGGATGTTTCATGGACAGAAGCTGATTTCATTTTGATCTATTGAATACACCAGAGAGAGGAGGTGATACAAGAAAAAATTCATTTTCTATCCATAATACATTAATAATTAATATAAATTCGGTTCTTGTAAGAAAATTATTAAAAAAATATAATAAAACCACAAGTATAACATCTTTTCTATACCTCAAGAAAGGTATAATGTAAAGTCCTCCACTAAAAAATATCTTGTGTCTATAGGTAAAATCACCTAAAACCACCTCTAAATATGTTCATATGATTGAAAAAATTATTTACTTAATGTATTATTGAGCTTATGAATATTATGAGTAATTTTCTCCCTAAAATTATCATTTTCCATGAAAATGAGGCATATAAATTCGTACATGTATAGAATAAATTAAAAATAAAAAAAAACCTCCCAATTCCCAACTATCCAACAACTTACATTCTATACCACATCATAAAATATTCTAAACCAATTCAAATAATATTCACACTTTAGTATATAACCACCACCATATCAATAACCACAACTGGTCAATGTCCAAAAAAAATCAACTTATAACGACATATCAGTAATATTCTCTTATAATTGTCCACCTGTAAGGTTATCACTATGATATCTCTATGAAAAAGTAGTAATAAACCTATAGGTAAATAATTAAGAGTCCACATTTGTTATAAAGTAGTTTTCCATTCCTAGGTATTCTACTAGACAACCACATCTATTGGTTTGATCAATGTTCACACACAAGGGCTCTAACAGGTTTTACAAGTTACCAAACTTAGGGAAAATCTCCAGTACAACCTAAATAATAATCATTGCATCATAACAACCACATTTTTTCTCAATGGATATGTAGTTTTCAACTAGAAAGGACTCTCATTGTTTCGGGTTGTAATCTTATAGGGGATCTTCCCACCATAACCTATCACTACACAATTACAATTGTTACTAATATATCCACCCAAAGAAAATCTCAATATATTAATATGCTTTCACCCTTAGAGAATCATCACTCATAAACATATACCAACAACACCACACATCTTAAATTGTTATGCCTTTCTAAATTATCCAAACTATCACCACCACTATCCTCAAATTGTATACCATTTTTATATGACTAGTCATAAATTCCAAAACAATATCATATATCACAAATTGATTTAAGGTCCCCATCCATTTATTCTCCAACCTTGTCCACCACATATAAAAGGTCTTAGGGAATATAATCACAACACAATAATATACTGAAATCCCACCTATTTCCACCACTACAAGATCTTAGGGAGTATAATCATACCCCACCACTAACATTTTTTATACTCTAGTAATATAAAATCTACACAACATATTCTCTATTCATATATTATTAATAATTAACCACAAATATCATCTCTATAAATTACCTCCTCATAAATATATAATTTTACAATTATATAAATAGATTCATGTTTTCATACATTTTCATAAACCCCGCACTAACATGGCATGGAACCTGTGTACTTCACCACTCCTCTATGGATAAAGTGTCATCAATGAAAATTTATAGAAATTGTCATAGTCCTAGAACATTTTATCATACACCATACTAAAAATTTAGTACCACCCCTCTATGGGATTTGTGTAAGTATCATAATTTTTTGTTTAGATTTGTCAAAAATTCCATATACTCATATTGAATTAGCACCCCAACCCCAAAGAAGATTTTAGAAAATACCCAATCTCATATATTCTTGAATTTATTCAAATAAATCACTCTTTACTTCACAAAATTTTCACTAGATATCATAAAAAAATATTAATATATCAATCATTATCAATTTACATCACCAATTTGAACATAATCACATTTTATGATATTTACTCTTTTGATGAATATTTAGATAGAAATTAATAAACAAATATCATAAAAAATATCCATTAATTCAATGGAATATACATTGTTTTTAATTTTTTATCTATAAAATATAATATTCTATAATCATAATATTATATTTCTAATAATTTATGTATCAAAATTTACACTATTTTTTAAACTTTAGAGATAATCCATCAGTTCATAATCTATCCAATTGAAATTATTTAATAATAATAAATATTTTATCAATTCTATATTCATCAATCATCTTGAATTTCAATATAATAAATATCCATTCTTATATATAATTATAAATCATCTACATAACATGGAATATCATATGGATTGTTTATTCACAAGTATTTTAAATGAGATAAGTAATCTATTCAGAAAACTCAAATTCAAAATTAACATTATTCAGTAATCCCCAATGGATTCCCACTGACCATTAATCTAAAACCCAACTATCCATTAAAATATTTTTCATTCACCACCACACACCATTATCACCATGAAATTATTTAGTGAAGATAAATGTGAGTAAAATTCCTTTTATGGAAACAAATAAATTCCTTAGATTCATTTCTTATAACTTCTCTAATTATTCCATGAATAAGTTCCCATTAATTCTTAGGTATTTTTCCATTCAATGATCCCATTTAATTCACCACATAAATTATCTACGTTTCCATGATAACAAAAATAAAATATATTGTTCCAAAATATTCTATAATGAATCCATGTAATCATAACCAAAATATCCCAATGGCACATTATTTATTATATATAATTATTTCATTTAAAATAGAAAAATTAAATCGATGATGAATATTAATAATAATCCATTGACATAAGAAAGTTATAAGTAAATAAAATCACCTATTAAAATTCACAAATCACTATATAAGGGTAAATATAAGATCCTAAATTCAATTATGATTTCAAAATTTCATTCCAAGAATTGTAAAATTATAATTTTATCCTTCTTAGAAAGAAATCCAAAAAATGTCACAAACCCCAAAAATTAAATTATCGAGTCTCTACATGGTGTGTTTTCTATTATTCATCATTAAAATTTATTTTATTTAAAAGTATAAATGATGTATCCTATAAATTATTATGGATTTTTGTGATTTACGTACTGGTTTTCAATGATTATATGGTGGTTTTGAAGTTTATATAATGTCTATTTATAAAGTAATGTATCAGCTAGGTGTCCTTTTGTGATTATTTTTTTTATATTTTTTTGGCATATGATTTTTTTATTCAATCACATTCATTTAATATTATGATTTATTTTATTGTGGTTTATATATTTATATTTTTTAATTCCAAAATGGTTTCTCTTAATAGTTTTTATAATGAGTGGGATGTTAAATATATAAATGATTATGGAAAAATCTCAAGTATATTCAAGATTTTATCATTTTCATTTGTTATTTTAGTCATTGACTCTCCATGGATTAGTTAAATATCTAGTTATTGGTTAATAACCACTAAATATAGGGAGTCACACATAAGGTCATTGGAGATCCAATATGGCATTAGGTAAATTTTAGGTCAGATCACTATTAAATGATATCAGAAAAAGTTTTTTATTTTTAAAATTGATTCAATTAGTGGTGGAGATAATATTTCAAAACATTGGTGGAAGACTATGTGCATTTAAATCCATCATGGATATTGTGAAAACAAATGTTATCATGGTAATAATATTATTAGGATTAGGCCCTTTAGTTTAATTAGCACATTATTGGGTAAATCCAATATCTAGGATGGATAAGTAATAAATATCAAGTCATATGGATTGGGAAGGATTCATTTTTTCAATGTTCATTAAATACTTGTCGACACATATTAGCATATGATTTTAAATGATATTGTGTGTTTTTTTTCAAGAATTGGAAGATGGTTTTTTGTTTAATTTTTTATCAATGTTATAAAATTATGAAATAATAATAGGAGATGATGCAGAATATTTTCAAACCTTTATTTAAGGTTCTTTTTCATGAAATGATTCAATGAATTTTGAATAAAAAATAAAATACAATTCTTGTTATGTATTGGAAATTTTAATTTTTAATGAGTTTTGAAATTGTATTTGAAATGGATAGAATGAACATTAATTTTTCAAAATTTATAATTAATGGTATAATTTAAATCTAGTGATTTAAAAAATCAAAGAACTTTTTTTTTCTTTAGAATTTTTCAATATAGTTTTTTATAAATAAAAAATTTTGTTGGAAGAAATTATAATGAATGGATAATAATAAAAACATATATGATAAAATGTTATTTTTTAAAACAAATTAGATTTTATATAGAGTTTATATAATATTTAGATGCTCATTTTTAATTTACGAATGAAATATTTTTAATTAGTGTGTATGATATTCTTGATTTAGTATGAGATATTCCATGGTTTTGATATTTTATTTACAAATTAGAATGAATATATATGTTTTATTTTGATTTAATGAGATATATTCAAGGTTAGTATTGGTTTATATTCCTATGATTGATCTATTAAAGTATCTACATTACATTAAATTTTGAGTGAGTAGTTTTTATCATGTTCTCTTGTGCAATTTTTTTTTATATAAGGATATTTAAATTGTATCGTTATATAACTAAATACTTATAGTGGGTAAATAATAAGTTGTTTTGGAATAAGATAGATATTTTTGAATTTTTAGTTCACGGTGGAATGATATAACATAAATAATTCATATTTTTTAAATGGGGTGATTTTATATAGAGAGAAGTTTTCTTGGGATTATTTAGGGAATTAAAAGTGAATCTCATGTTTGTGATGTGATAGAGGTTATGTTTTTGCATTTAAAATTACTAGGAATGGTCAGAGTTTTTTGAGTAATGATTGATGGTTATGTTTTTTAAGGAAAAATTTTTTATATTGGGGATATTATACAACATTAGGTTTATTAATCATATTAGAATATATTATATTTTTTAAATATAAAATAATATTATTACATTTAGTTTATAATTTTTATTGGTTTAAATGAATATTGATTTTCATTTAGATAACATTAGAGCTTTGTGATGCAAACAGATATGTGACATGACATATATAGAAGGTAGAATGTTCATGGTAAAGCTAGGGTAAAGATAGAGAATAGATAAGATTGGAGTTGTGTTGGTTAGGGTACAAAATACCAAAACGAGGCCAGTAATACCTTTTGATATATAATCTTTTCACTATTAGCCTATTTAGTTTATAAATTTTTGTATCATAAATCTTTTTCCATTAAAGGGGTGTTTTTATCCCATGGAGGAACACTCACTTTCCACATCTTCCATTTTTACCTCTTAGCCCATGTGTGATCCCTCTACCTTATTACCTTTAGTTTTGATCTAGGGGAGTTTGGTTTTTTAGCCATTTAATATATGAATTGAAGATGAGACTTTCCCTTCATACCTTTATTCATATTTTTGATATTTTTTAGTTGAAATATTTTTAGTTTCTTAGGATTTGAAAATAGGGGATTCATCCAATCATAATCAAACAATATATATTGATATTTATTTTACATGGGAGTGGTCTAGGAAGTTGATATAGGTTGAATACATGTTGATGAATGTTTTTTTAGAATTAGATATTTTACCTATGAGTTTTTATTTGGTAGAATCTAAATTCTATGGGCTTATTTAGAATATATATTGATGAAATTAGTGGGGTTAATAAATTTTGTGTGATGGTTAAAATATTAAAAATATGAGTTACTTGAATTATTGAAAAGCAGAATGAGGGATGACCTTTATTATCCCAATATTTTGTAACAATATATGGTGAAAGTGGTTTAATCATAATTTTTAATTATATTATTATTATTCATGTCATGTATTAGGGGCTTGTAAAGTGAAAGTGGGGCATTTCAATCAATAAAACTGAAGTTAAAGAGTTCATCCACCTGAAAAGTTAATTAGTTCGGTGTTAGTTGGATGTTAAGAATACGAATTTTATTATTGGTAAAATTACGCTGTTTTTTATTATTTTATTATTTATTTTAATAGTGGATTTTTTAAACTCACTAAAATAATATTTTCAAAATATATTAAAGGTTGAACATTGGTTATTTAGTTTTAAAACTCATAAATGGGTTTATAGTTCAATTTATGTTTTAATTCTATAACGAGTTTCAAAATCTGATTTCATAATTCGTTGGTGATTAAGTTTCATAAAGGTTTTAGATTGAGAGAATATTTTAAAAAAAATAAATGATTTATTATAAGAAATGTATAATGATTGATATTCCAATTAGAAATATATTAACTATGACTGTAAAAAAATTCAATGAAATTCAAGATATATAAAGGTTTTTTAATAATCCCAAAAGTGAATACCAATTTACTAAGAGGGTGTGAATCTTTGTGTCGTTTTCATTCAATTTTATTACAATTTTTTTATGAAAATCATCATCCATTGATAAAAATATACAATATTAATATTTTTAATTAAATCTCACATAGAATTTCCATTTAGAACATAATTATTTACTAAATATTTTATTTTACTAAACAAAATTATATTTGGTCTCAATAACATCAAAAACAATTTTTTTCAAATTAAAAAATTTCAATGTTACTTTTAATAAACTCATAAAATACACAATTTCATCTCTTTCATCTGGTTCAAATTCACAATCAACATCATATAATGATCAAAATAATCAAACTAATATTACCCAACCATAGAAAATATCCAATTTAATGTCATGTAGTGTTCAAAATTCATTGAATAGTGTTACAAATCCTTTAATATTAAAATGAACCACACACATCACACCATAAATATATGTTCATCATTGATTAATTAATTGACCAACATCTCCCTCAATCATTATAATATCTATAATGTTAAAACAAAACATCAAATATTGGTACCTTTTCTTTAATTGGATAAAAATATATTATAAATTCTAATGACACATTAATCTCTCCCTTTTGATTAAATTTAAACTTTTTATAAATTTAAATTATCTATTAAATTAAAAAAGTCTTAAATTTTTGAAACTCTCCTCCCCATTTCTATGAAAACCTATTAGTTAACACTACTAATAAATTAATCACCTAAAATATTCAGGTTGAACTCCCATATTTTTATTTTTAGTCTTTAAAGAAACTATGCCTAAATATATCATATATATCCTAAGATTTGTGTATTTTTTCTCTCCCTTGAGAACATAATATAAAATAATATATAGACTGGGGATTAACATCTTCAAAAAATTTCGTTGAATTGAAATAGTTTAAACCCCATATTCAACCTCAATTTCTAAATTGAATCTTATGAAAATGGTTTTGTAAGAACAATTTCCACTTCCTCCATCAGTTTAATATATTCCAAATTCAACATAAAATGTTTAAAAATCCCCTTATTAAAATAATATTAAATATAATTAGTCTTGAATTAAAAAAGTATCCACCATATTTGAGATTTTAATATTAAACATTTCCTTACAAATTAGCATCAGTATATTCTAACAATTCTAACTAGCCTTCTCTATCATAAAAAATGCCACTATAAATATTTCTTTCAATATCTCATAGAATCCTAATAACAAAAATAGTATGAGATTATTATAAAACATTTTTATATAAATAAAACAAAACCAATGGAAATACAATATCATTAATTGAATAAGTAATATATAAATGACATCTTGTAATCCTTCAAAATTCAGTCTGACTAATAACTTTTCTCTAATGATTATTGGATAATTTATTCCAAAATCTATAAGAGTAGATAAAACTATTTAATATTTCATAGACTAGTTATTTAATATCACTATAAAATACTTTTTTTGATATATAAAGTATATCATTATTTATTATTAACTTATCAACCTGTAAAAGTTCTCATTTTACTAAGAATTGTAATTTTAAATGTGTTCTTCAGCAAAGAAAAAAATCATAGCATATTATATCAACATCCCATTGAAAAATAATTACTCTAATATATATAATAGAAATAAATGGTATTTCATAAATTTCCTTCACATATGGATGGAAATTAAATCATCCTTTTATGAAATCCATAGAATTTAAATAATTATCACGTATAGAATACCAAGATCTTAGATAATTATTTTACCTATAAAAATCCTTCTAAACATTAAAATATATAGAACCATAAATGTGAAGAAAAACCCTTAAGTATATTAACATACTCATCAATTTCTAAATTTATATTCATAAATATTTATTTAATATAAATATGGAAAAAATAATACGATCTATAAATATTCTAATAATTTGTATCTTTATCTTTATTTTATTTTTCAATTTTTTATAACTCATGATTCATAGAAGTAATCGACTTTTTATATTTAATATCATCTTCAGTACTCTAAAGTACAATATGAGGAAAAAATGAAGTATGATTTAGTTTTATGAAATTATTCCATGTTCCTATAGGTGAATTAAAGGCTTAAATAATATTCTTCACATAAAATTACCTTATCAACTTAGGAAATTACTTTATCAGTTATCTTTTATTATCTTCTTGTCTAGATAACTATGATTTATCTTTTTCGGAATTACTTTCAAATTATCCATTTGAATTTCTAGAATAATTTTCTTTATACTCAACAAAATTCAATCTTATCATCTTAAATATTATTAACCAAATATTTATATATATATATATTATAATTATTATCAATTACTATCACATAAAAATAATCAACCAACTAACCATGTTTATTTAAAAAATTAACAGTCTATTTTATTTAGTTAATATCATAGAATAATCTATTTTAATCATTTAATATCATAAAATAATTCGACGATTATCATCTTACAAAGACTAATATATATTCATACCATTAAATTTTACAAGTAAAGGATATCAAAAAACTCAAACATATTTGTAATTTGGATTTTTAAACTATATATCCTATAGATATATATCATAAATATTCTATAGTAATAATCTATTTTTTTGATGAATAAAAGTGGAAATGTCTTATCTCCAAAATGACCTTGTTGTACCATATTTATCTAATATCGTATTGGTCATCACAACATAATGTATATTTTTCTTCTATAACACAACATTCCATTATGGTGTATATAATGACCTAAACTCAATTATAACACTTTTTTTTAATATATTATTCAAATTTTCAACAAGTATATTCATATCTGTTATAAATTATAATATTCTTGATAAAATTTAACCTTTATTTATCTTTACCTATTATATATCTCTTGAATATATGAACATCCATCATTTTAGGGTTTAAGTACATAATGGTACTTCAAAAAGTAAAATATTCAAAGAAATATATAATGTTTTATATCATAATGACTTTAATTGGTCTTTGTACAACATATGATAGAGTGAATCCATTCTAAAAATATTGTTGTTTGAATCTCAACCTAATTATGTGAGAACATCAAAATAATCCACTACTAGAAAATAGTCTATATCACCCCTTTTCCCATTAATTTTATTTCACTATTAATAGCACTATCAAAATTTAGTATTCTTATATTTATTTAACCCAAATGCTCAAATATCATTTTCAAAATAAATTTTTATTTCTTTGTACCAACATAAAAAAATTACAAAATTCCACTATTTAAAACAAATTATATTTTATTATATTACCATTAGAAAAAATCAATCATATCTCAATAAAATAATAATAAAATAATTTTTTCTAAAGATAACATTATTCCCAATTTCACACAATTATAAGAAACTCAATAGATATTTTTTAATCTGATCACACGTAAAGTATCAATAAAAATTACGGTTTTTGTACCTATTTAAGTTATTCCGACTCCCTTGAATTTAAGTATATTTTAATTTATATATATATATATAATACTCTATCACATTTCATCAAAACATTAATAATATTTGAATGGTCTATTATATGAAATAATCAGTGATAATAAAGATGCCATGAATCAAAATTTTGTAATTATTTCAAGGAGACAACAAAAACCATAGTTTTATTCTTCAATTTATTAATATTTTGTGAATCAATAGAGTTTTTATGTAATTTTAACTGGGTAAAAACATTATAGTGTAATTTTTAGAAACATGAACTATCAGATCACACTTGACATAAACCTCTTTAGGTTTGTAAAATTTATTTCTTAATATATTTTCAAATAGAACACCTTTCTTCAAAACTTGTTTCTATTGGGTTAATTGTATCTCACTCAATAAAATCCATTTTCTAAAAATAATTTTTTTTAAACTATTTATTAAACCAATAATTTTGTTAAATATTCTTCTAGTATCAATAATTGTTTTTGATACAATCTATTAAGGTGTGCATTGTGGTTGCAATGTAATTTTCCCTTCCCTGAATTCAATCTTTCTAAAGTTGTTTGGACTTTACCAATATGGTTGGTGATGTTGAATCCTTAATTATAATGGGATGATGGTATGTTGGTTCTTCATTCCATGGATTCCTCTATGAAGCTCATTTTCTAGTCTGGGATGCCCTCATGGAATTGAGTAACTTTCATGAAACTCATTTCTAATTCCATTTTGAAGAGGACACAGATCAATTTCACTAATTCTAACATGATAATGAAGTTACATATGATCGAAAATAAAAGTAATATTGGAAATATCCAAACATCAATGGATATTGGGTGTGTTGTGGATCACTATTTTCTTATTCATTCGATGTCGAGGGAATATCATGTACGGTGCATCTTAGGAGTATAACCCAAAGATTCCCATTTATGTCACAAGGTAACTTGCATTAAGGGCGTAAGGCATATAATGATTGTTTTATAAAGCATCTCATGTTCATCTCATGAGGTATATATTTTAATGCCTCTTTGGGGGTTACATTTTTAGGGCCTTTTGGGGAAATGGTCATAGATTTTAAGTCTTGTGGTGATGTAGTAACATGTGTTGAGTCTTTTGGGAACATGGTCACATGTTTAGATTCATATAGGGACATGTTAGTAGGTTTATAGTTATTTGAGGATCTGGTCAAAGGTTAATATTTTTTGGGGGATGTTTCCCATGTATTATTATCATGTACTAAGAAGATTATGATCTAGAATCATGTGTCAATGATAAGGACCAGTGAGGACCTTATGATTGGATATTGGCATAGAATGTGTTCTTAGGGAAAATAAACACACTTAAAGGTTGTCACATCACATGGAGGAGATATAAAATTTTAATGGCGATGTAGTGGAATCAAGGTTGAACCTTGGGGAGGAATCCTATTTACCCTGTTAGGAGATAGGTATCAAAATACACATATTTCTTGTGCACTTATTAAGATCATGTGATAGGATAGGTCTTTGCATTTGAGTGTTATGAAGTAAGGGAACTTGTTTCATGAAAAGAGTTATGTAAAAGTATTTTGTGGGTTGTATGCCTAGGGGATTCCCTAAAGGTGAGTTTTCATCCCCTGGGAGTTTCACACAGTGCATACAATAGTATATTGATTGGGTACAACTATAGTTTAACATCATACACTATGGAAATTGTAATACATTTTAACATAATGTGACTAGGACATTCAGATATGAGTTTGAATTTTTTAATATCATAATTTGTTGGGTCATATACATTGGGAAACTATTTTCTTTTAGGAGAGAAGGATAGGACATTAAACCCCCCACCCCCTAATAGAGAATGGAAATTGATTTCAAATTATGTTTCTACCTTAGTTGATTTTGTGTCTACTATACAGGTGATTTTTGGTGGAACATGGTGTAAATACAACAATATTTGTGTGGAACATGGGAATCATGACATTAGGGTGCCGGTTCTAAGGTAAAAAGTATTAATGTTACTCATTAAATTCTTATATCAAAGATTCTTGGCATGTCGGATGATGATACTAGTCATCTAGGTGATTGAGGCATGAGTAAACCCGGATTAAATGGGAATAGGGGCATTGGGAACTCAACTTTCATGAAGTTATGCCTAATGAAAGGAGGAATTATGTAGGACCCTAGGAGGTAGGTTTCATTAAGTGTTTTTTGGTTCTTAAAGGTATAGATTTTTTATGGTATGATATTCAAGAAATTTAGATACCCTTCATAGGAATGATGTCTTAGTTACTATGGAGAAGGTTTAAGGAAATGTGGATGCCTCATGAAATCCCAATAGGTGTGGGGGATTTTCATTCAGTTTTTAAGTTCTAATCCTTTGTTAATTTCATAACCACCATGGTCTTAAGGTATCGTGTACTCATGTGAGGTTTTTCACATTAGATATTCACCTATAGTAAACTGTCTCCACTTTGTCTTATGATGGATGAAATTTGTGAATTTGGTGATTTTGATGGAAGTAAAATGGTTTTACCCCCTAGAATAGTGGATAAAAGGAGGTATTTATATCTGTCATGGAGTTATAGGAATATGATTTTAGAAGGATAACCATATTTACAGAAGTAAATCGTTCGTGGTGCTTTGATGACATTCATGAATCCCCTATCCTTCATGAATAATTCACCCTTCATGAATTGAGCCCCATTGGTGGATGTAAATCTTGTTTCATGCTAGATTCACTTTGAAGCATCCATTCATTCCTTGATGTCACCCATGTCAACAAAAAATTCAAAAAATAGAAATAAAAAAATATATATTCAAATAAAATATTTTTTATCTACAATATCTACTATAATAATTCATAACATATTGAATACATTTCTGAATACTATTTTTAAAAACATACTCTGAGGAATATTTCCAATTTTTCATTAATTATTAAAGGAAATGATTGAATAAATCTGTTTATATACACTAGTTGTATTATATATCAAAACATTTCTATTTTTCCTGAAAAAAATTATTTTAATTAAATAGAAGTATTATCACAAATAAAATAGATGTGTTTTTATATATCTCCAACTCCCAGAGATGAGAAATAAGTTGAATGAGATAATTTCTAATAAATAAATACTACTAATGAGTATAATGGTGAATAGTTTAGTCCAATCCAATGAGCAAAATGGATAATAAATCTAATAAGTAAACAAGTTACTCAATCATTTCATTTTTTTAGAATTATAGTTTTATATCCAAATGAATTAACTAAATTAATAAAAATGAATGTAGGATAATCAACATCTAATGATTGTTTTTATTTAAGGAAAAAAATTCAGACTCACATGATAAGTCCATTGATTTATATAATTGTTTTATTATTAAATTAATTAATTAATATGGATTCAACTTTCATCAATACTACTTTTACTATTTTGATTCAAGAGAACCAGACTAAATTAAAGCACATTATGTTTGAATAAAAACATAAAAAAAAAATTAATAAAATTCCTTGATTAATTCCCTCTGTAAAATTTAATTCTATCATTTACTTTATAACTTTGTTAAATGTTTAAAATATGGATGAATTAGATTAATCCATTCTGATAGTATAATATTTAATTTAACATCATTAACAGTTATTTATAAATTAAAAAATATATGTATGTATCCTTGTGATAAGACACTTATTTATATCTTATTTATAGACACTTATTCGTGGTTTTTCATTAATTATTAGTGGTATTTTAATTAAATAATAAAGTGTTAACAAACTATATAATATTTTTATATAATAAAATTTAAAAAAATAAATTTAATTGAAAAATATTCATCTAATTTCAATTAAAATTTAATGATAATAAAAATAAGAAGAAGAAGTGCCTTGCCTAAAATAAATCAATGAAATAGTTCTAAATAGTTTCTCAAATTTAAAAATAAATAAATTTGAAAAATATAAGAATAAATCATAAAAATAACTAAAATAAATAAATTTAACCACTATGTAAGAATGAAATTATTTGATTGAATCCCCATATTTTTCACCTAGAACAACCTAAGATACAAAATTTGATGAAGATTATTTTTTTATGTAGAGATAGAAAATATATTTAATATAGTCCTCTATCAATGGAATGGAAGTATCTACCAACTAGGTTGAACTTATAACCTCAGTCAATAATTGAGCCAAATCCTTAATCCTTCTCTAATAACTTCATAATAACCCTAAACACGCACTCTCAGATCTGATGCTAAAAATAATCTTGATATTTATGGTGTTTTTATAATTAAAAATGACTCAATTTCAACCAGGAAAAGTTTACAACAACAAAAGGAAATATTAATTCACATAAATACCTAAGGGCGTTTTATTTTTAGTGTTTCTGAAAATTAGTAAAAATACTTACATAATGGTACACATTTCATTAATTGAATATTATTTCTACTATACCCAAATTATCTTATCGAAGATTAAGTCTTCAACATATCCCATAAAATTATTCACACATGAATACTTTATTGACATAATTTATATTACATTAATCTTCAGAAACTACAGAAATGGAAAAAATAAGAAGGGTGAGATTAAACACTCAGTAAGGGTATATATTAGAATTCATAATTGAATGTCATCGGTGAGAATATTATTATAATAAGGTTATAATGACATAATAAAAGTTCATGAGTATAACATAAGATAATACAATACCATCAAAAATTGGAACACAATTTAATAGACATGTCATAATGCTTTAACATATGATAGGAGTCATATAATTCAACAATCGTGATCCATGTGAAAACAATCCATTAGAAAAGGATACATTAAAACATGATGAAAATAAAATAATTTGGTAACCTAGAAGATCATTTTCATGTCACATTTATAATCCCATGTAGAAATGGAATAACAGAAATTCTAAATTACAATAATCTATTAGGGGAAACTTATTTCCATTTAAATTTGTATTGTTACCCAATGCATTGTGAAGCTATATCAAGCACACACATCCTTGGTTTATAATAAAACCAACCATAATTGGTTTATAATAAAACCATAATTCAATCATTTATATATATTTCCAATTAACATAGAATATTACAAACAATTTGAAGCTTATACATTTCCATATAACAATAACCATTGATCTTCCATAAGATTCATTTTCCCATTTAAGAGAAATGGGTTCCCTGAAAATCTCTATCAAAAAAACGAAATACATATGGGGAAATAATAAAGTAGTTATTATTACAAAATATACCCATTATAGCATAAGTGACATCAATATTTTATGTCATTGATGAATATAATTACAAAATAAAATATAATTAAAAACATTTTAAGAGAAATAATCATTCCACTTTGAAAAATTGATATTTAAAAAAATAAAAATTTCTGAATATTAGGGAAATTTTTTATATTAAAATAACCTTCAAATATTTCATAAGAATATTCAATGAAAAAATATTCATAATATCATAAAAAATATACTTAATCTATATTTGATAGAGTAAAACATTCCTTTCACAGTTTGTAAATGATTATCAAAATGCGGGTTATAAACAATGTTAAAAAGATTACTTTAAAAAACATTGTAAACATTGTCAAAGATAAATTTAAATGAAACTTATAAATAATATAATTTTAAATAATAACATTTTTCAAAAAAATATTATAAAACATTGATTTAGAAGAGAAATATTTCTGATATAAAAGAAGATACAAGATCAATATCACTTACAAATTACTTTTTTGATGTTTCTTTAATAAATAAGGGATTAAATGGAAATAAAATAAAAAATAAAAGTTTATAATAAAATTATAAAAAATATAAGTTTTTCTAGAAAATAATAACATATTATCCCTCCCAATGGAACTATAAACATGGACAATCCCAAAATAAGATAATATTTTATCGTAAAAAACATTACCATTTCGGTATCTTTTGGATCTGGATCCTTTCAAAGAAATGAATTCAAATGAACTTTAAATATAAAGAATATAAGGATATAAATGATATATCACTTAAATGGGTATTATCTATACCTCATATAATAATATAGGTTCATAATATAAACATAATTCCCAAAGAAATAAAATTTGAGAAAAATAAACCTTACCAAAAACATATTATTGAATTGAGAATTAATCAATAGAGTGATTATTTATAAAAAATTTAAATGAATTAAAATATGTTTAATTACAACATAAATCAAACATATACCATTTCATACATAATATAGTCATAATATAATCAATTAATAAGTTATATAACCCAATGAAAGGATATTGAGTTAAGAGACCCCTTCCCACATTAGTATGATCCCAATCAAAACCCCTTGGATGTTGTAACATGAATTTTATCGTAAAATAACATGATATATTAATTATTCAAGAAATATCATTTAAATTTTAATTATATGAACCATATAAACAAAATTTATTGTATAACATGAAATCATGCCTTAACGAGGGGAAATTAAGACAAAATCTATTACCTTAAGTCCTGACTCATTACGCATGTTCTTTAACTGCTATGTAATAAACTCATATTAATTATATAATTGTTTGGTATACATTTAATTAATTATTCCCTTATAGTTAAATAATTTAATCATTTTATTTCAATGTAATATTTTACTAGACAATCAAATAAGTCCACATCTGTTATTTTGAGGGCATTCGATTCATAAATTCAAAACGACTTTGGTTTGTTGTCTATGGTCAAAAACATAATTATAACATCATCCCTATAATTATAATAATTACATAATACTATTTTTTATTCACTAATAATACGTTTAGTACTAATTGTGTAAAATTGTTATGATAAATGAATTACATTACAATCATGGGGATGGTAGGTCGTATATACACATTAGTAACATTTCTATTTTTCAAAAAAATGAGGGAAACAAGGTAAATAAAATTTTATTTATAAAAATTTACAATTATTTAATTATTATCATATATATAGTTTAAATCCACCATTATAACCATCCATGAGAGGTGGTGATGGAAATTGAATTACAATGGTTCTTGAGGCAGTAGTCCGTTGTATACCCGAACTACAGTTCTGTTTCCCATTTGATGAAGAAGGATAATGATTTAATATAATAAATAAAAATAATAAAATATAATTTTCATGTACATGCTAATTTTATTATATTACATCGGTTGTAATATATTTCAGGGAGGTAGGTGAAGAAATAAAACTAAAATATTCGGTTAAAATCCATACCTCTTCTTCAGACAACTTCCTTTTCTTTACTTCTTAAGTTGTCTAAGGTTTGAATTATTCCCAAAATAATAAATTATATAACATGATAATGGATGTTTTTAAGATAAATAGGTAGTAATTCACCAATATATAGTTCTAAATAGGTGTGATTAAAAGAGGATAAGAGATACTCTTTTATAAGTGACAGGAGGTTCACTCTATGAATTACATAATGTATTGAATTCATATAAATTAATTTTCTTTATAAAGTGGCACAAAATTTGAAAGTTTAAATAATGGATGATTATTTTTTGGAAATAAACTCATACAATAATATTCAGATAACATTAGGTTGTCTTATTACCCTTATCTTTTTGTTCTAACGCCCATATTATCCCTTTCGATTATTATCATGATATTAATATGTTTTACTCTTTAGGTCTCAATAAAGTTACTATAAAAAAATTGACCTATAAGTAGAAAATGGTTGATATTATATCCCATATACCATTAAATTGTATTAATATAGTATTTATATATTTTTTAAATCATTAAATAAAATATTATTATATATAATATATCGTTATAGACATTTTATGACTATTCACAAAGTTTTAATTTGAATACATAAAGATTGTAATATAATTTAAATATAGAATTTTATAAAAAAAATAATATGTTATATTTATCAAAAAATACATGGGACACCATAACTCAAAAAAAATTACTCTTACTATTTTTAAAATTATTTACTTAATTTTTCTACTACGTGCACAAACATTGTGTCAGTGTTACTTATGAATTTGAGGTAATTATTTCACTGCTAAGAAGTAAAAATAAATCAACATGATAAAAATTAATAATATTTGAAATAAATATTTATAACTAAACATATATTATTTTTATCCCAACCATAAAATATTACAGATATTAAAAGAAAGAGAGTGATATTTTTTATATTATACTTTTCTTAAAATCATATAATGGTCACTATCAAAGGAGAGTAGAAATAAATTTCCAACTTTTTTAAACATTAATTATCATGGTTGAAAAAAATTATCCAAAAAAATACAATTTTTAGTCATATTTTTTGGCCTTATCAAGTTATCTTCAACTTTAATTAACTCATTTACCCTTACCAAGAAGACAAATATTTATCATGGTTACTATTCATAATGAAGAAAAATTAAAAGAGAATTATTTACCAAATTTGAACATCATGATTCCAAAAATTGAATAAATTTTTTAATATTCAATTTTTAGAGGTGGCAGAAATCAATTTTAATATAAAGGTATAAAACAAAAACATTTTAAAAAAATGTATTTTTAAGAAAAAATGAACTTATAATGAAACTTTATATAATGATTACTATAATTTAATTAAATAGTTTATATCTAATTAAAGGTTACTTATGTAAATTTAATACAAAATTAAAATCATAATGGGACATTTTAATGAAAATAAAATATAGTTGTATAAAAAATGGTATTTTTCAGTATTCATTGAAAAATCAGTCATTTCAAAAAAAACAAAAAAATAACCCTAATATAATTTTGATAAGATACATTAAAAAATTATATCATTTTTATAAAATTAAATTTAAAAAAATTTCAGAAACTAATTATAATATTTTCTCAAAAATATAATAAAAACATTTTTCATGAATACTCATTTTTTAAGAGTTAACTGACTTCACAAAAAATTGAGTGCCAATTTTCTAAAAATTAATTAATACATCTGTATTAAGTGGAAACATTATATATATATATATATATATCATAATTAAATTACATGTATTTAGGTCTAGAAATTAAATGGACAAGTTATGATGGTTATATTAAATAATAATAATTTCTATTTTGTTATGATTGATGTTATGTGTCGTATACACTATCAAAAAAAGTATTCATTTAAAATCTCCAGATGTTACATTAAAATATCCAATTTTAACTAATTATATCCTTTAAATTGTAACATGATATTAGTAATCAAGGGTTTGACATTTTAAAATACCATTTTTGGAAAGGCACGCCGTAATAAGGGTTAAATTAAAATTCCTTTTGATAAGAAAAAAAGTGAAATTTAAAGGTCATAACGAATAACACATAACTAGGATTCCAAATATAATAATAATAGTTGGATGTGGAAACATATAATTGGAGACAAAATTTAATATCTAAATAATTATAGAGAGTGATAGAGAACATTGATCACAAGGATGTAACACCCGAGACTTTAATGTTATATAAATCATCAAAGAAATCTTTTTCTACACAACACTTGCTTGGCTTGCTTTACACGCAATCGCGACCTTCCTCGATAGCTTGCGTCGTACGCAATACCGAGTTTCACTAAACAACAATATGCTACTAAAACTAGCCGTTGTGAATAGTAATAACCACTTTTTGAAATTTTATAAATTTTATTTTTCAAAATGGACTTCATTTTTGGACTCAGAATATCGAAATTAGCCTAGGGTGAAATTTTGGTATTTTTTCTGAAAACTTTCAATTTTTGATGAATAGTGAAACCACTAAGTGGTAGGTTAAAAACTGAATTTTGCATAAAACTTAATTTTACCGCTTCTGTGAATGGAATTTCGAAAATCCGACAGACACGGTTGATATCAGTAAGTAAAATGTGGTTCAATGAGACAAAAATAATTTTTTGGTGAATATTAACTTTTTACTTTTTTTACCGCGGTTAATAGTAAATAGGGTAACTAAGCGTAAATATGATATTAATATTACCCTAACACATGTCCTAATTCTATTGGATAAGGGTAATTCGACCAAAAACAACCTTATGAATAAAATATGACCATTTAGGCCCACTTGGGTTAGATTAGGACATTTATTATTAATTTATTTAAAGAAGGGTTAAAATAGTTAAAATCAAAGTTTAATAAGTAAATCATTTTTAATATGGGGTTATACATAAGATAAATTCGACTATAAATATTCATTAGAAATCTAAAACGATTTCCTACATGATGGTATTTTATTTGTAATTTTTAGACATCAAATAATTTAATTTATTTATGACACAAAGATGATGCAGTAATTATCTTATTAATGAAATATTGACATAATTGATAATATAAATACCAAAATAAATGTAATTTAAGACTTTTTATGAATTCCACTAATTTTCCAGGTTACTATGATATATTAGTGTTGATTTAATCAACTTGGTTCGAACATATAATTCTGTTATGAC
Organism: Viscum album; assembly: GCA_963277665.1. Classification (NCBI taxonomy): domain Eukaryota; kingdom Viridiplantae; phylum Streptophyta; class Magnoliopsida; order Santalales; family Viscaceae; genus Viscum; species Viscum album. The sequence continues at coordinate 871,468,713 of OY728123.1, forward strand.
TTTCACAAAAATCATATATCAAATAGTGTCAAAATTGAAACAAAATAGTTTTTAAATCAAATATTATATTATTAATTGTTATTTTATTCCTAAAAATATAAGGTTCGGCCAAATGACTTAGATAAGGATATATATATTAATAATAAACAATTTGGGGTTCGTTTTGCATGTTATAGTAAGTGTATTAACCATATAGTGAAAGAAAACAAAAAGACATGGTAAAAGTTAAATTATTTAACTTAGAGTTAAATCTAATTGATAAGGTTAAAATAATATCCCAAACTTGTCTAAATCCTATTGGTTGATAGGATTTCGACCCTTACCCACTTTAGCTTCGAAATAAGACCCTTTGGAACCATTATAAACCGATTTTGACTTTAATATAAAATAATATTTTGAGATATTCTTAAGGTGCCCCTCTCCTCCCTTATAAAAGGGCACCTCCTCCCCCTCCTCCTCACACCAAATTGAGCACTCAAGCTCGGCCAACCCCTACCATTTTCTCCTCTCCACTTCCCTAGAATAATCCTAGAGGTCCTGGTCTTCTTCAAAGACCAATATTAGTTACCTAAGTGGAGGATTCAAATAAGCGTTCCAAAGAAGAGGTAATATCCATTACCGATCTTTTCAATTTCTTTCTTCTTCAAATTCTTACTATTTATTTGTTTCATGATAAAGTAATAACATCAGTATTACTTACATACTGATATGTTATTGTAATTATGAAACAACCCTAATTCACCTTCTATCCATCCTACGGAAAAATGAAATCACCGCGCGTGCGTACGTACGGAATATCGTCTCCACGCCGTGGTGTAATCTATTTTCCACCACCACCTTACAAGGATGGGTATAATGGTGTAATGAGTAACCATTTATGATTATTATTAAGTAATATTGATACTGAAATAATATATATAAATACTCCAATACAATTCCACGATCATAGGAACGATATCATCACTCGTGCGTACGTACGGAATACCGTCTCCACAATGTGAAGCGACTCGTTCTACATGATCATCATTACATAATAATTATATAAATGAATTGAATGAATAAATATGATATATGTTACACTAATACCATTCTGGATATAACGTATCTATAACCTTAAAAGAAGAATAAGAATTTATTTGGCAAAACACGCATAAGAACAAAAGGCAATAAAGACCCGAGTAACAAGTAACAATGAAATATTACTAACAGGAAGCTAAGAATATGACCATATATGATATCATATCAATATGTATGATTCTGGAATAAGTCAATAACATTATTTAAACCATTATACAGGAGCTTTGGACACGTACAAAGCAAATCGGACCTAAGGTAAGGGAAATATCGCAATCTCATTTTTATCCGAGATTGTTTATTCGTAAGTATTTACTGGGGTGTATTTTATCATCCACATCCATGTTTCATCAATATGTAATATTACTTCCATCCACCTAAAATTGTTTAAATCCATTTTTACCCTTCGGTGAGTTTTTAGTAAAATAAATGAAAGGAATCTTTTGTCATTTTTCGTACGAGGTACTTTTTGACTTTTCTGACAAAAGTGCGAAGAATGTTTTTTTAACTTATACGGCATGAATGGATTTTTAGAACAAAATTTCCAAGAATCTTCATTTACAAGATTTCAAGTTTATTTTTAATCAACTTATTTTATTTTAAAGTCGTATGACATGTTATGAAAGGAAAAATGTTTTTGAAGAAGAAAGGATATTTTCCTCAAGAATGGAGTTCAAGTGTTTTATCAAAATTATTTTCCATCTAAGATAATAAAGGGTTCTGTTTTAATCTCTATTATTACATTGGTTTGATTATGTTGTGATGGAAATATTTTTATGAATTCCTTTATCTTATATGAATTGTTTTATGATGTCATGTTGTTTAAGAATCCCATTTTTATTACATGGGTTACGCTATGATGTATGGTTTATGATTATGTGGCACACATAAGAAAGCATTAATTATAAGATGGGTGGGACCTATATCTCCCTCCAATGCATTGGGTAAAGATTTTATATCTCATGAGATAGACAGGGCTGGAACGGTATGTTATATCGGTTCAGTGAAACAGGACTGAAACGAGGGTTACTCGATTCAGAAAGGGACTTTGTCCACTAAGATAGTCTTGGCAATGAGTCATGACTAACAAGAAATGATTTTCCATGATTATGTGTGCATTCCACAAAGTTTCAAGTTTCATGTTATGATTATGGCGATATCATTTTCACTTCTATGATTTATTCCATGTTAAGATATTATGATCTCTTTTGCAGGTTATGATTTTCAAAAAGATATGATATGATTTTTAGTTCATTTATTTGCCCTTGCTGAGCATTTGAGCTCACCCTTTTATGTTTTCTTTTCCCCAGGTCAGGAAGATGGATATTAAGTAGAATATGCTAAAAGGGACCCTAGATATGATGAAATAAATGGGAGACACTGTAGAGGATTTATGAACCAGTTGTTTATGTTTCCCAGTTTCTAAAGACACTATACCTATACGGTCCTTTGTGGTTTTGTCATATGTTGTAATAAGTTTGCTTCAATTTTGAAGTATTAACAATGTATGTAAAGTATGGGTCGTTATAGTTGGTATCATAGGAAAGGTATAGTCGAACTTTGGAAACTAGGATGTGAAAGCCTTAGTAAGAACCCTAAGGATAAGTATAAGCATAGAACACAATCTTAGTGTTTTAGAAATGGCCTTGAATAACCTAGGATAAGACCTTAAGCATGAAAATTTTATTCTTGAATTATGTGGTTTTCCTATTATAATTAGTGTTGCTCACACTATTCTTCTTGGTTTTAGTCAATGGCTGGAACCCGAAGGAACCGTGTTAATGCGGAATGCGATGGGCAATGCAATGATTGTCCCCCTGAGCAACCAAACGATATGGGAGATGGAATGAAAAATCTTGTAGCCATGCTCACACAACTTTCTCAAGCTATGAATCATGCAGGACTTCCAAACGAGCAAAGGAAGGAGCAACATTCTGTTGAATCCTTCATGAGGTAGCGTCCACCTTCTTTCAGTGGGTCTACTGATCCATTAGTTGTTGAACAATGGATTAGTACTACTGAAAAGATATTTTCAGTTCTTCAATGTTCTGAACATGATAAATTCATCCTAGCAGTGTATCGTTTGGAAGGAGATGCTGATCAATGGTGGAATCTTATTAAGAATACGAGGCAAAGGGATGAAATTGAGTCTATGGAATGGGACGAGTTCAAGAACTTATTTTTCAATAAGTACTTCCCTCGTATTCTCTGAACAAAGATGGAGAAATAGTTTCTTGAACTGAAGCAAAGGGATGATGAATCTGTTGGTACCTATGAAGCAAATTTTACAAGACTTGCAAGGTACGCTTCTGGTATTATTATCCAACCTGAGAGTAAGATCGATCGATTCTTTAGTGGCTTAAAACCAAGTCTTCGAAGGGCGTTATCCATAAGGGACTTCAATAGCTACGAGGAAATCGTTCGATGTGCTCTCAAAGTCGAGATGGAGATTGGAGTAACCCATCAGTCACATGGGTTTGATAAGAAGAGGAAGATGGAATTCAAAGGAAAATCTAAAGAGCACACTGAAAAGAAGATGAGCTTTCCCTTATGCTCAAATTGTGGAAAGAAACATGGAGGGAGTTGTCTTAAAGGGACAAGTAAATGTTTTAAATGTGGAAAGGAAGGTCATCGGGCATTTGAATGCCGTGATAATGGGAAGAAGATGTCTAATGACGCAAACAAAGGAAGGGATACACAGAATGAACCTACTACACTTCAATGTTTCAAGTGCAAGGAGATGGGGCATTATGCCAATTAATTCCCAAATCCAAGGGTTGATGATGATGGTCGATGTCAACAAAATCATAAGTCTAAAGACAAAGGAAAGTCACATGCAATTTCTATCAGCGATGTGGAGTACGATAACGAAGTGGTGAAAGGTACACTTACCATCCACTCTAAAGTAGAAAATGTTTTATTTGATTCTGGATCCACCCACTCTTTTATTTCTGAAAAATTTTCTAAGGGTATCACCGTACTACCTCAACAATTAGATGTTGAGTTAGCTGTGACAACACCTAATGGCACAACAGTCGCATCAAAAGTTTATAATTCTTCTCCGATCGAAGTTTGTGGGAAAGTGATTCCTACAAATCTTTTGATCCTTCCTTTAGTGGAATTTGATGTGATTCTTGGCATGGATTGGCTTTCTCTACATGGAGCTCATATCAATTGCCAAAGAAGGGAAGTCACATTTCATATTCCAGATCAATCTACGATCGTCTATCAATGCAAGGATGAACATAACCTTCCAGTGGAAATTTCTTCCATCTTATGGGTATTGATTCCACTAAATGAAGGTTATTTATCTCAAATGGTTGGTGAGAAACTCACGATTAAGAATATGCCCATTGTACGGGAGTTTGATGATGTATTTCCAGAGGAATTACCGGGTCTTCCACCAAATCGTGAAGTTGAGTATTCAATAGAACTCGTACCGGGCGCTTTGCCAATTTCAAAGACACCTTATAGAATGGCCCCAATTGAGTTGCAGGAATTGAAGAATCAACTCCAAGAGAATCTTGATAAGGGATTCATACGCCCTAGTGCGTCACCTTGGGGAGCACCTGTTCTATTTGTTAAGAAGAAAGATGGATCAATGAGACTCTGCATTGATTATCGAGAACTTAACAAGATCACTATCAAGAACAAATATCCTCTCCCACGCATTGATGACTTATTTGACCAACTACGCGGAGCTCAATACTTTTACAAGATTGATCTTCGTTCAGGGTATCATCAATTAAGGGTCAAAAGGGAGGATATACCAAAAACGGCTTTCCGTACAAGGTATAGACACTATGAATTTATAGTGATGCCATTTGGTCTTACTAATGCACCTGTTATCTTCATGAATCTAATGAATAGAGTCTTTAGAGACTATCTTGATCAATTTGTGGTAGTCTTTATAGACGATATTCTTGTCTATTCAAAGAGCAAGGAAGAGCATGAAGATCACTTGAGAATTATATTGAAGACCCTGAGAAAGGAGAAGCTTTATGCCAAATTTACCAAGTGTGAATTTTGGCTTCAAAAAGTTGTATTTTTGGTCACATAATATCAAAAGAGTGGATATCTGTGGATCCAGCAAAAACAGAGGTTATCGAAAGATGGTCGAGACCAACAACAGTAACTGAGATCCGAAGTTTTCTTGGTTTGGCTGGATATTATCGACGTTTTGTAAAGGATTTTTCACGATTATCTAATCCACTCACCAAGTTGACTCGGAAAGGAGTTAAGTTTGTCTGGACAGAGGAATGTGAAGAGAATTTCAAGGAGTTGAAAAGAAGGTTATCCAGTGCACCTGTGCTCACATTGCCTTGTAGTGGAGAAAGGTTTGTGATCTATAGTGATGCATCCAAGAAGGGATTGGGGTGTGTTCTTATGCAAAATGATATGGTGATAGCTTATGCCTCACGACAGTTGAAAATCCATGAGCAAAATTACCCAACACATGATTTGGAGTTGGCTGCGGTAATCTTTGCATTAAAGATTTGGAGGCATTACCTTTATGGTGAAAGGTGTGATATTTATACTGGTCATAAAAGTTTAAAGTATATTTTCACACAAAAGGAGCTGAATATGCGTCAAAGAAGATGGTTAGAGCTGATTAAGGATTATGACTGCTCAATCCATTACCACCCTGGGAAAGCAAACAAGGTGGCAGATGCATTAAGTCGACAAGACCATGCTATTTTATCCATGATGAGGATCACAAAAGATCCAATATTTATGGATTTACAAAGGATAGATCTTGGAATTATAATGGAAGGGGAAAAATCTTATCTTTCTCAAATGAATGTTCAACCATCTATACATGTGAAGATTAAAGAGGCACAGAAAGAAGATGTAGAGTTACAAAAGAAGGTGAGAAATGTTCCTGAATTCAACCTTGATTGTGATGGGATAATAAAGTTCAGGAATCGGGTTTGTGTTCCTCCAATCCCCTAATTAAAGAAGGAGCTGCTGGATGAGGCTCATAGTTCATCGTTCTCTATTCATCCTGGAAGCATGAAGATGTATAGGGACCTGAAAGAGTACTTCTGGAGGGATGGCATGAAAAGAGATGTTGCTGAATATGTCTCTCGATGCTTGGTTTGTCAACAAGTTAAAGCTGAGAGACAGAAGTCTAAGGGGATGTTACAACCATTACCCATACCCGAATGGAAATGGGAAAACATCACTTTGGACTTTGTCACAGGACTTCCTAAAACATCCAAAGGCAATAATGCTATCTGGGTCATAGTTGATCGTCTTACAAAGTCTGCACACTTCATTCCTATTAGAGAGGATTTCTCTCTAGATCAGCTTGCCAGGATATATGTAAAGGAAGTGGTAAGATTGCATGGAGTACCACTTTCTATTATATCTGATCGGGATCCGAGATTTACCTCGAAGTTCTGGAGAATTCTTCAGCATACTCTGAATACAAAGTTGAGTTTCAGTACTGCTTATCATCCCCAGACAGACGGTCAGTCTGAAAGAACAATTCAAACCCTAGAGGATATGTTGAGAGCATGATCTATGGATTTCAAAGGAGGTTGTGATCAACACCTACCTTTGGTGGAATTTTCTTATAATAATAGCTTTCACTCCAGTATTCAGATGGCTCCTTATGAAGCTCTCTATGGAAAGAAATGCAGGACTCCAACTTGCTGGGATGAAGTTGGGGAAAGAAAGCTATTAGGACCTGATCTCGTTGATGAAATGGCAGAAAAGGTCAGATCTATTCAACAACACATAAGAGCAGCTCAGAGTCGATAGAAAAGTTATGCCGACAACCGAAGAAAAGACCTAGAGTTTGAAGTGGGTGATAAAGTGTTCTTACGAATATCTCCCTGGAAGAGGGTTATGAGATTTGGAAAGAAGGGGAAGTTGAGCCCTAGATATATCGGTACTTTCGAAATACTAGATCGTGTTGGGAAGGTAGCTTACCGATTGGCGCTTCCACCGAATCTCTCTCAAGTTCACGATGTGTTCCATGTATCTCTCCTGAGAAAGTACATACCTGATCCTTCACATGTAGTCAGCTCAGAAGTTGTACTGCTGGAGCAAGATCTTTCTTATGAAGAACATCCGATAGAGATTCTGGATCGTAGCGAAAAAGTCCTACGAAACAAGACCACTCGCATGGTGAAAGTTTTATGGAGGAACCACCAACTTGAAGAAGCTACATGGGAGCTTGAGGATATGATGAGGGAGAAGTATCCTCATCTGTTTGTTACAAAGTGACGAATTTCGAGAGAGAAATTATTTTTAAGGGGGGTAGAATGTAACACCTGAGACTTTTATGTAATATAAATCATCAAAGGAATCTTTTTCTACACAACACTTGCTTGGCTTGCTTTACACGCAATCGCGACCTTCCTCGATAGCTTGCGTCGTACGCAATACTGAGTTTCACTAAACAACAATATGCTACTAAAACTAGCCGTTATGAATAGTAATAACCACTTTTTGAAATTTTATAAATTTTATTTTTCAAAATGGACTTCATTTTTGGACTCAGAATATCGAAATTATCCTAGGGTGAAATTTTGGTATTTTTCTGAAAACTTTCAATTTTTGATGAATAGTGAAACCACTAAGTGGTAGGTTAAAAACTGAATTTTGCATAAAACTTAATTTTACCGCTTCTGTGAATGGAATTTCGAAAATCTGACAGACACGGTTGATATCAGTAAGTAAAATGTGGTTCAATGAGACAAAAATAATTTTTTGGTGAATAGTAACTTTTTACTTTTTTTACCGCGGTTAATAGTAAATAGGGTAACTAAGGGTAAATATGATATTAATATTACCCTAACACATGTCCTAATTCTATTGGATAAGGGTTATTCGACCAAAAACAACCTTATGAATAAAATATGACCATTTAGGCCCACTTGGGTCAGATTAGGACATTTATTATTAATTTATTTAAAGAAGGGTTAAAATAGTTAAAATCAAAGTTTAATAAGTAAATAATTTTTAATATGGGGTTATACATAAGATAAATTCGACTATAAATATTCATTAGAAAGATAAAAAGATTTCCTACATGATGGTATTTTATTTGTAATTTTTAGACATCAAATAATTTAATTTATTTATGACACAAATATGATGCAGTAATTATCTTATTAATGAAATATTGACATAATTGATAATATAAATACCAAAATAAATGTAATTTAAGACTTTTTATGAATTCCACTAATTTTCCAGGTTACTATGATATATTAGTGTTGATTTAATAAACTTGGTTCTAACATATAATTCTGTTATGACTTTCACAAAAATCATATATCAAATAGTGTCAAAATTGACACAAAATAGTTTTTAAATCAAATATTATATTATTAATTGTTATTTTATTCCTAAAAATCTAAGGTTCGGCCAAATGACTTAGATAAGGATATATATATTAATAATAAACAATTTGGGGTTCGTTTGGCATGTTATAGTAAGTTTATTAACCATATAGTGAAAGAAAACAAAAAGACATGGTAAAAGTTAAATTATTTAACTTAGAGTTAAATCTAATTGATAAGGTTAAAATAATATCCCAAACTTGTCTAAATCCTATTGGTTGATAGGATTTCGACCCTTCCCCACTTTATCTTATAAATAAGACCCTTTGGAACCATTATAAACCGATTTTGACTTTAATATAAAATAATATTTTGAGATATTCCTAAGGTGCCCCTCTCCTCCCTTATAAAAGGGCACCTCCTCTCCCTCCTCCTCACACCAAATTGAGCAATCAAGCTCGGCAAACCCCTACCATTTTCTCCTCTCCACTTCCCTAGAATAATCCTAGAGGTCCTGGTCTTCTTCAAAGACCAATATTAGTTCCCTAAGTGGAGGATTCAAAGAAGCGTTCCAAAGAAGAGGTAATATCCATTACCGATCTTTTCAATTTCTTTCTTCTTCAACTTCTTCTTCTTTATTTGTTTCATGATAAAGTAATAACATCAGTATTACTTACATACTGATATGTTATTATAATTATGAAACAACCATAATTCACCTTTTATCCATCCTACGGAAAAATGAAATCACCGCGCGTGCGTACGTACGGAATACCGTCTCCACGCCGTGGTGTAATCTATTTTCCACCACCACCTTACAAGGATGGGTATAATGGTGTAATGAGTAACCATTTATGATTATTATTAAGTAATATTGATACTGAAATAATATATATAAATACTCCAATACAATTCCACGATCATAGGAACGATATCATCACTCGTGCGTACGTACGGAATACCGTCTCCACGATGTGAAGCGACTCGTTCTACATGATCATCATTACATAATAATTATATAAATGAATTGAATGAATAAATATGATATATGTTACACTAATACCATTCTGGATATAAGGTATCTATAACCTTAAAAGAAGAATAAGAATTTATTCGGAAAAACACGCATAAGAACAAAAGGCAATAAAGACCCGAGTAACAAGTAACAATGAAATATTACTAATAAGAAGCTAAGAATATGACCATATATGATATCATATCAATATGTATGATTCTGGAATAAGTCAATAACATTATTTAAACCATTATACAGGAGCTTCGGACACGTACAAAGCAAATCGGACCTAAGGTAAGGGAAATATCACAATCTCATTTTTATCTGAGATTGTTTATTCGTAAGTATTTACTGGGGTGTATTTTATCATCCACATCCATGTTTCATCAATATGTAATATTACTTCCATCCACCTACAATTGTTTAAATCCATTGTTACCCTTCGGTGAGTTTTTAGTAAAAGAAATGAAAGGAATCTTTTGTCATTTTTCGTACGAGGTACTTTTTGACTTTTCCGACAAAAGTGCGAAGAATGTTTTTTTTAACTTATACGGCATGAATGGATTTTTAAAACAAAATTTCCAAGAATCTTACTTTACAAGTTTTCAAGTTTATTTTTAATCAACTTCTTTTATTTTAAAGTCGTATGACATTTTATGAAAGGAAAAATGTTTTTGAAGAAGAAAGGATATTTTCCTCAAGAATGGAGTTCAAGTGTTTTATCAAAATTATTTTCCATCTAAGATAATAAAGGGTTCTGTTTTAATCCCTATTATTACATTGGTTTGAATATGTTGTGATGGAAATATTTTTATGAATTCCTTTATCTTGTATGAATTGTTTTATGATGTCATGTTGTTTAAGAATCCCATTTTTATTACATGGGTTATGCTATGATGTATGGTTTATGATTATGTGGCACACATAAGAAAGGATTCATTATAAGATGGGTGGGACCTATATCTCCCTCCAATGCATTGGGTAAAGATTTTATATCTCATGAGATAGATAGGGCTGGAACGGTAGGTTATACCGGTTCAGTGAAACAGGACTGAAACGAGGGTTACTCGATTCAGAAAGGGATTTTGTCCACTAAGATAGTCTTGGCAATGAGTCATGACTAACAAGAAATGATTTTCCATGATTATGTGTGCATGCCAAAAAGTTTCAAGTTTCATGTTATGATTATGGCGATATCATTTTCACTTCTATGATTTATTCCATGTTAAGATATTATGATCTTTTTTGCAGGTTATGATTTTCAAAAAGATATGATATGATTGTTTGTTCCTTTATTTGCCCTTGCTGAGCATTTGAGCTCACCCTTTTATGTTTTCTTTTCCCCAGGTCAGGAAGATGGATATTAAGTAGAATATGCCAAAAGGGACCCTAGATATGATGAAATAAATGGGAGACACTATAGAGGATTTATGAACCAGTTGTTTGTGTTTCCCAGTTTCTAAAGACACTATACCTATACGGTCCTTTGTGGTTTTGTCATATGTTGTAATAAGTTTGCTTCAATTTTGAAGTATTAACAATGTATGTAAAGTATGGGTCGTTATAAAGGAAGTGAACGATGTTGAGAAATACAGTTACCAAAAAACCATAAACCATTTAGGTGTGAAGAAATCATCAATTCATTAGAAATGAAGGTAATAGGATAAAGGATTTTATATTATATAATGTTATTGTTGTATAAGAGTTCCTTTTCCCTCTCCTTGAAGTCATTTTTTTTATTTTCATAAACTACTTTCATGGCTAGGGTTGGAACCATACATAGATCAATAAATCAAAAATTCCAAAAAAGCATCAAACAATATAGTGGGAGATAATTAAAAATTAAAAATTAAAAATTCATCAATTCTAACATGATCCCACAAATCATGTAGGCCACCCGAACCACTGCACCACGTCGATTCAAAAGTACATTAGTCATTGTCGTCTAGTTGCTGCCAACCATTCCAAACCACAAATACAACATCACCAATTATTGTCGTCATTTAACCATCACTGACTGAGGAAACCACAAACCAAGGACACACAAACACCAAAATAAAATTTGAATCAACCCTTATAATCAACCTCTTCAAACATCCACAATGTTGTGACCATCGTCACCAGCCCCAATCCATAGAACCACCAAAAAACATCAGTTGTAATCCACTGAAACCCTCCAAAACCGTGATACAAAATCCTGAAACTCCTCTTATAGGAACACTTCCACAAAACAGGGACATCAAATAATCCATAAAAATGAAGAACATAGTAAAATTATTTATATTAACTACTGACTATGTGAATCATGTCAATTAGGTATCTAACCCAAGAGAAGGAAAGTTATGTGAAAAAATTAAAAACAAATAGAAAAAATAAAATATAACAATGGGTGAAATAATGGTGGTGATGTTGATGAAAATAAGATTGAAAAGAAAATGTGGGCCAAGAATAGAGGATAAGAGGGAAGAGAAATCTAGTAAAATAATATCAGGGACTAAATCACAGGAAAATTATGGGTTGGAAATATTATTTTGGTACATTTTGCATTTAATTTTATTTTTTCCTCACCTAATGTTAATCACTAAGGGACCAGAAGAAGAAGCTAACAACTCTCTCGAGTGCCATGTCTATAGTGGAAACGGCCATTAAACATCCCAACCAAACGCTTCTTTACATTCTTATTGAGGCACCATGGAATCCCACCAATGTGTATTCTATCCTATTCTCAGTTGTACTTCCATATGAAAAGTAATTTGTCACAACCAAAACCAAAAAAACTCTCTCTAATTTTGGAAAGTTGAATTCATAAATAATGGATATGTGAGAAATGTATGGACTCCTATTAGTCCCCAAACCTAAGTAAAGTAAAAATACCCACCTACTAAACCTCATTACCCCATAATAATGTTATCTAACCATCTCAATAAATTTATTCATAAAATTTATGATATTTTCAGAAATAGTGTTTAAGAATAAGACTATAAAATATATATTTCATTCATAGGGGCTTAAAAAACAATGTTATGCTTCTTGTTCTGCCTCCTCCTTGCTACCTTTACTCTTAGATCCCTACTGTTATTCTCTCCTATGCATTCTAGCTGGTGTGTATGGGGAATTCCATCACTTTTTTATTTTTATATTCTTATTCCTATATTTGTTTCCACCTCACACTTTATAAAAGACACCTTCCTACATAAAAGTTATTCACCTACTCCTACCTGCCTTCTTGAAATTTCCGCCAGCCACCTCACATGAGTTCTATAGTTAGGCGTTATAGTTAACTACAAATCAAGATGTTCATCTTCATGAACAATATAACTAATTAGCTACATTATTGTTTGGATTGACATAAGTGTTTTTATCATGATATTTTTTAATTGATGTACATGGTACCCATTGTAGTTATTTTCTATGAATATCATTTGGGCTGACAAAGATGAATGTTCACATAGTTGTTTTTCAATGACGAAGTTGAATAGTACACTATCCATTTGACTACCTGTGTGATTCACTTCCCAAATACACATATCCTAGCAAAGATGATTCCATTTACATGGATAATTATTTAATGTGGTAATTTATTACGTAGTTGAATCCACTTGCATAATTGATTGGGTCAATGGAGCTGAATCCCAACTTATGCGACAGTGGTTCACATAGTTAAATCTGAATGTATCATTTTCCAATGTAGGAATTTTTCCCAACAAATGACATTCTCAACATAACTGACAGATCCACGTAATTTATTTGGATTTATTCTTCATTTATGATACTAAATTTAAAAGATCGGGCACTAGAGGCACTAACGTCTAAGAAATATGTATTCTCAGTTAGATATGCTTCACTCAACCTTGAGAAACATTCCATCTATGATCATCCATTTATATGTAATCCTTCATCCCTCTGTAATGGAATATAGTGAGAATGGGATGTGTAATTTTGATAATTGGAAGGAGACTTGAGCTCTTTAGTAACTTAGTTCAAATTTTATCACATTTTTCTGAAGTCCTTAGGGGCACCCATATTGCATCTCATTTCAAATTGGGAGAACAAAGGTGGAAGAGGCTTCGCCCACATTAACATCAGTTGGTTTTTTGAAATAAACCTTAGCCATGATCATCTGAAAGCTAAAATCATCTAGGAATAGCTTAATTTTTATCCCTTTTCTTTAAATTCAATTTCTCGAAATTCGACATCAAAGTACTCCTGGGAATCCGCCAAAGTGCATACGATCTAGATGAAAATTCTTGAAAAAAAACAAGAAAAACTTTCTTCTATTTATTTTTTGTTATGTAATTATAGTATATAAATTTATAACTAATATCAACTTTTGTTAAATAATTTAATTTTTTTTCATAGTAGCCTTAGTAAAATTTTAATTGCTATTGTTGGGATAGTTAATCACCCAAAAGAAATAATTTACGTTATAAAAATCAATGAATATAAATTTTATAGAGATTTTTTAAAACCACAAAATTTATCCATTATAACCCTAATAAATAAATAAAAACTAATTGACTTAATTAGTAGAGATGTGGAAAAGTGTGAAGTAATAGTTCCACATTAATCTCCCTCATAATTAAAACAATAAACTCCTAGATAATTTTATAATTAAAATGTTTTTTTAATAAACGATTTAGGGTCAATGAACTTAATATTTCCTAGGATAGCCCCAAATCCTTAATTAAAAGCGATTTTCACACTTCTTATATGAGTTCATCCCACTGACCTGCTTCAATAAAATCTAAATTCCCATTTCCATGAAAAATATCAGAGATATTCAAGTAGAATTTGATCTATAATGAAAGAAAAAACACAGTTAACTCCCCCCATGGGTCCTCAATCCAAGATTTCACTTCCCACTTTGTTGATACAACTAAAAATATTTTCTTATTAATCAATTTTCCCCTTTCTAATCAAGATTCAATATTCCACTCACTATAATGAACTCATTTTGACAAGGGCACTTTATTTTAATTTTACCCTGCCATAAATTTCTTTAATTCACTATGATTATAAATTATTTCATTAGATCAATTTTAATAAACACACCATGTGACCATATCTCAGATACTCAAAGTGGGATCCCAACTATCCATTTTACTTCAGATTCAAAGGATTTATAATAATTTTCAATTGGTTTGGCTCCATATGTTTTTCAATGATACCCTAGTTAAGTATCTAAGTTCAAATTCATGTTCAATCTTCTTAAAGTTATAGATCTCATTCCAAAGGAGTTAAACCCATAAAAATAATATCCCTAGTACTAAATAAATATTTTTGAAAAAAAAGAAGACAACAATACTCAGCAATTATTCAATCCCTATAGCTTTAGATTCAATAGAACCACCCTAAATATGTTAAGGAATTTTTCCTTAGTCCAAAATCTATCAATTTTTTTAGTTTATTTAAGGTACACCAAAAATTACTATTTACACAAAACAAAACATGTCTAATCTCTCAAAATCTAAGTCATTTTTCAAAAAAACATGGGTTGTGTTGATGTGAAAGAATGAAAGCATAGCTAAAGAACATAAGGAATTCCCCTCTCCCCCAACCGTAAAACCCAACATTATCTCCATTGTTAAATTTTAAAGTGGGAAAAATTAAATAAAAAAGAAGATATAACATTTCATCCATTGAAAGGATAGATAATGAGTTGCATGAATGTTTAAAGGTATCAGTTTCTTCACATTTTCAATTAATTTCAAAATGAATATTGATATTCAGTGTTCATTATTTATATTTTCAACTAACAATTAAAATAATTTCTCATGTAATTTATTGTGTAGGATGATACTTAATAAAGTGACATGAATTTTGTGTAGTAAAATAATGGTAGACCCGCACAATTAACTTCCATTAGTAAGAATAAATGAATGGATAGAATTAGAACTAACAATTCCCTAAAACAAGGTAGGATTGTCAGAGTTCGGTCAAGAATACTTTTTTACTTCTCAAGATAGATAACTCTTTAGATCAAATGAATTATCCAAAAATAAGATAAAAATGACAACATAACTTGGAAAAAATAATAAAAGAACGATCCATAAAAAAATAAAAAATAAAAACGAGGAACAATGGGTTGAATCCCATGAATCACTGAGGTTAGATTATTTATTTGGACTGTAAAAGGAATTTATTCTTGAAGAGAGAATATGGAATACAAACCCTTTGTTACCCCCTAAAAATTATACTTCACCCTTTGGGCATTGAAAAAAAATAGATGGTTTTCATGATCAATTAATTCAACTGCTCCATTGACCAGCACTCTTCCAATGATGAGTGGGCCTGACCACATAGACCAAAGCATGCTAATAAATAATTTCAATTTATAGTTAAAAATAAAGAACCTTTAACCAACTTTAAATTATCTATTTTTAATTATAGATTCATGAAAATCCAAGGTTCTTTATTTATATATTATAGAATTCTCATATTACCCTTTATGAATTTCTTCCATCTTACATAACTCTAAGTAGAAGTGAAATTATAATTGAAGGTTTTAACTACCATGAATGATTTATTATAGATATCTACAATAATAATAAATGTTTTACTAAAAATAATCTTATAAGTAGATATCCCTAGGGGAGTTTTGTATGTTTTCCTTTTGGCCCATAATGCATCTTCCATCTATATAGACCATCCCTTTATTAAAGTACAAATAGTGTTCTAAAAAAATTGGCTCTCTATTTAAAATATATGTTTTCCTACATAAATATGGGTAAAAAGTGGTACTAGTTCTATTAATATATCCATACTTTTCCATTAATTATTTTAATATGTAGTTCTTGAAATGTGAACCATTATCTATGATAAAAATCCCTCAGAACACCAAAATGTGAGAATATATTCTTATTTATGAAATTTACAACACTAATAGAAAGATTTTTTGGAACCACAACTCCTTTAACCCACTTTGATACATAGTCTAAAACCACAAGTATGTACTAATTCCCATAATAAGATGGAAACGGCTCCATGAAACACAACCCCCAAACATTACAAATTTCAACATCTAGGATCCCCTTTTGTGGAGACTCCTATTTCCTACCCACATTTTCCAACCACTAACATTTATCACCACTTATAAACAGACATCGTATATCCTTAATAATGTAGAATATGAAAAACCTTATTAAAGGAAGTTTTTTTTAGTCCTCTCTACCCCTTAGTTTCCACACTAAGGAAAGGAGTGACAACTCTCTAAAGTTGAAATCATTTCCTCCTAATGAATAGACCTCTAAAGTATCCCATTAGTACACCTATGAAAAATAAATGGATCATCTTAAATGTGGTACTATCTTTTGAATATGTGACAGGTCCTTTTTCATTGATTCAAAAGAAAAAATGTTATCAAAATCTATAAAACAGAAAATTTGTTGAATAGATACTAAAAACAACTGTTTATCAAGAAAATATGTATATATCTTTGTTTTCTAACTATTTTGTATTTTGGTTGTGGATATCCTAACAAAGTGGTTAGTTACAACATTTTTACCACCCATTTTATCTTTAATGATTAAATTAAACTCTTACATCAGTATATTTCACCTCAAAAGTTTTAGTTTGGATTCATATTTAGAAAATGGATTTTTCAATACAGAATTATTTTTGAATTTTATGAACTTTGAACCTATGAGATACTTCCTAAACATACCCAAAGAAAATATAAAAACATTTAACTCATTATCAATGGAATGATAATTTTTCTAAGCATCATCATATAGTTGGTTTTCATAGTAAATCACATATTAATACTTCTATTTTCATTGACGTAAAACTACCCAAAATGCCGAGTCACTTGCATCACACATAACTGCATATGAATGTTTCAAATAAATGGTTGGGATGATTGGTGATTATTTGAGATTTTACTTCAATAAATAGAATTATTCTTGAAATCAATAATCAAAAAAATGTTTTATACATGACCAACAAAAAATAATCTATCCTAGTGCTCTTAGAAAAGTCTATGGAAAAACTTCGATAAAAATCAAGGTGTATTGAGAAACTTTTGATGGATTTTACATTCATAGGGGTTGAAATATTTTGAATTACTTAAATCATTGAATTTTCCACTTCTATTCCCCTCTTAGAAACTTTATATCCAAATATAATTCCTTTGGTAACCATGAATATACATTTCTCAAAGTTTACAGCTAGGTTTGTCTCCTCAAATCTTAGTAAAGATATTTCTAAATTCTCCAGGAAACCCTAAAAATAAAAACCAGTAATATAAAAGTCATCCAAGAACACATCAATAATACTTTTAATCATGTTAAAAAATACATCCATCATACTCATATGAAATGTGTTCAGAGCACTACACAAGACAAAGGGCATCCATCTATAATAAAATGTTCGAATATGATAGGTAAAGTTTGTGTTTCATGGTATTTTGGGATATGGTAATTTAATTTTAACCTTAATAAAGATCTATAAAATAGAAAATCACTACAAAACAATCTTAATAGGACTTGGTCTAGGAATGGATTTAGAAAAATCATACTTCCTTGTGGAAAAGATAAGTTTTTGGTAATAAATATAATCCAAGCTCTTAGTATCCTTTCTAAATCGAATTTTATTATTCTTTTAATTTCTTAAAACTGATAAACTCCCCTTCTTAAGGAAAAATTTAAATGGACTCAACCAAGTACTGTCAAATATAGATGAAATTTTCTCAGCATCTATTTGTTTGATGTCTTCCTCTATAATGACCTCTTTCACGTTTGGATTTAATCTTTTTTTGTGATTTTAATATAGTATTGCAGTTAGGATCCTTTGGTATTTTATTCACACACAAATATGTACACATACCCTGAACATCCCCAATAGTCCATCCAATAAGAAATTTAATTTTACTGATAAGATTTTTTAATTTCTCTACCTGAAACATTTCTAATGCATAAGAAATCATAATAAGAAAAAAAAACTTCCCCAATAAAATCATATTTTACATGAACTGGTAGAGGTTTGAGATCCATTTTTAGAGGTGTTTGGATTTAAGGGAGACACTTAGGTTTTAGTGGTCTAAGATACTCTTTCATTATTCTGAAGAATGAAGTATAGAAGAACTCTTCTTCATCACTACTAGTGTTTGAGAGGAAACCTCCAGATGAAGGTTCCTTAAATGTGGTAAAAGTTTGATCTTTAGCATAGTAATTAATGTAATCTTGGAATTACCCTTCAAGTTCATCAAGAACATAATATTCCTTGTCTGAAATGAACACCATTAAAGATTATATTTGGAACATATAAGAATACTTGATTTTGGAAAGCATCCTAAAAAAATCGTCCTCCTCATCAAAACATTCATCACTATTCATAAACTCATCTCTTGATATAACACAGTCCTAAGGTAGTTATTTAGTCTTTTTAAAAACATTAAATCTTTCCCTCTGGTTAGAAATGTTAAAAATCAATTTTCCCTTTGAAACATCTATAACCCACCCACCCCTACCCCCATTATGGTAAGAAAATTTCATCCATTATTAATAGGGGTTTATTGATCATATTCTGTGTACAAAATAATAATTTTAATAGGAAAAAAATATTTTCTCCCTCCAAAAAGTAAGTTATCTACCCTTCAACATGGGTGGGTAATAGATCTGTCTATAAGATACAAAACAATTATAGTGTTTTGTGGAAATCTATCCCTATAAGGGTGGAAAATGATAATGGAATCATTTTGGGAATTTCAAAAAGATCACAAAATAATTAAACTAACCTTATCACCAAAAGTCTCAGGAATAAAAAATATCATGGGTAATTCTTCTTGGGAGGTATACTATTCTTAAGGATTTAATTACACTCCCCCATGGGATTATAGGTAGAAAACTATTACAATGTTTTTTTATATGACCAATTTTTTTGAGATATTTCAGGAAATTAGAGTTTCATGAAATGTAATATCAATATTCATCTTATTGAAAACCATAAAAAACAATGCAGAATCCTAATTTTTCTTATTGATTTTTTGAGGGAAGAGAATTATGGGAAAAAAATCTTCACCACTTTAGGTACTTTTTCAAATTAATCTAAAAACTTCTTCTTCCTTATAATTTCATTATTTTCAGGTTTTCCTGCTTTTATTTTTTAGAATTTAGAGCAATATGTGAGTTAATCTCATCATGGCTATCCAAATTTCTTGGTTGGTTGGATTACAAAGTGTTTTTAAAGACGCAAAAATTTCAAGGAAAATTTTTTCTTAATTTTCTTTGGAATTTTACAAGAACTTAGTTTCTGACGGCGCCTGATTCCGAGGCCCGGTGTGCCCGAAATCAATTTCTGAAGTTTAGCTCGGGTACGTTCAGTGAACGAACAAGCGGGTTTTTCTAACTTCTGAACCGGTGCTCGGAATCGAATTCTGAGGCCACCGATGGAATCGCAGCACTGGTATATGCTTATAAAAACCTTTTCCAGAGTTGCGTTTTCTCAGGTGTGGTTTTTAATTTTTGGGGGTTAAGTGAAGAAAATAAAATAAAGTGGTGCGACAACTTTATTTTATTTCACTTAAAGCCACATAAAGCCACTTAAAGCTACTTAAGCTGAGTTGAAGCGGATAGGGTGCAATCCAAAATATCCTACCCTCTTGGTAGGATATTTGTGAGGTGGGTCCCACACAAGCCTCACCGTTTCTTTTCCTCTAAGTAACGTACCCGTGAAACCTCCTCATTAATGGAAGTCAACCGTGCGTTTTTCTAGTTAAGAAACGCCCCAATTAATTGGGCAGATAAATCGTTACAATTAATTCAACGAATTAATTGTTCGTTTCTTATCTTTTGAATTTCAAAAGCTTAGGTCAATAATAAAATAAGGGTTGAACTTATTTTATTTAGTTGGACTTGTGGCGTGGAGAGAATTTGGGAGTAAAACGTTCTTCTTTGACGAAGAACGCGAAGAATGCGAAGAACACGAAGAACGCTCCAACCTCTGACGAAGAACGCCAAACCCTCAGAGATCGACGATGCGACGCCATGTACCGCGACGTCAACGAAGCTTCTTCTGCGATTCTCCCTTCGCGACGCTTCTTCCACGACGATCCAACCTCGCGACAACCTTCGATAGACAATGACAAGGTAGGGGGTAGCACTCCTTTTTAATTCTTTTGGTTTTTAACATCAACATTGATTAATTTATTATAATTAAATCTGTATGTTCTCGATCCTCAGAGTTCGTCGATGCGACGCCAAGTACCGCACGTCAGCGACGTCCTTCCGCAATGCGGCGACCCTTTCTTCCGCGACGATCGATCTCGCGTCCGACGACGAAGTTAAGGTAGGGGTTTTATTTGAGAACAATCTTTTTTTCCGTGGTTGTTTCCTCCTAAAAACAAGAACCTGAATCAAGAGAAATTTTAATTTATTAAAATTCTATATTGTTTTGTTTTCCATGTGTGGATTATTTTCTTCCTGATTGTTATCACCTAATGTGGAGGGTGTGGGCCAAACAAACACGGCCCGACAACCCTCCGCAGTTCTTCGTGGATGTGCGGATTGGCGGGCGACGACAAAACATGCCGCAGTGGTGATTCGTTGATTCCGTAGTGAAGAACGGGACCCGGGAGGAGCTACGAGGCAGATGGGAGTGGAATCGGACCACCGAAGCAACTCTGGTGGCCCGCGGAAACCACCGGCGGTAGCACCAGCAGAACCGCGGCCGCGTGGGTCCGGCGCACACGGGACGTGGAAATGTCGCGTCCGCTGACCAAGGGCGGCCCCCGCGGGGGGGGGGGGGGGGCGGTGTTCACATGCGGGGGTAGTGCGCCCCCACCCCCAAACTCCACTCACTCGGTCGAGCCGCGCCGGGCCGAGCCGACCCGTCGGCCGGGTCGCGAACAACCGGGTCGGTCCGGGCCCAGACCCCCCGTCTTCAAACCGTTTTCGGTCTTTTGCCCATATCATGAGATACGGGCCTCTGAACGATGCGCCGTCAGCGGCGATGAGATCCTTGGATCGAGACGGTCATTTCGGTATATCACACTCAAGGTTTCGGAATACTTTGGGTTCGGCCGGGTTGGTTCGTATACGAAACCAGCCGGGCCCTCGGAGCGGAAACACTTATATCTTCAGTTCCGGACGTCAGATTGACATGCCATCGACTTTGTTGGTTTCCTCTTGATGAGATGGAACTTTTGGCTTACTCCTCTCTAGGTTTGGATGATGTTGGAGTGCGGTCGGGTTGGTTCGCTCACGAAACCAACCGGGCCCCTAGAACGAAAAAGCCAATAACTCACAGACCGGGCATCCGATTGACGCGCCGTCTGTCTTGTTGAATTACACTTGATGAGATGGAACTTTTGGAATACTTCGCCTGAGTTTTGGATGCATTTGGGTTGTGGCTGGGTTGGATTGCACCCGAAATCCAACCGGTCCCCTAGAACAGAAAAGCTGATATCTTTCAGAAAGGACGTCTGTTTGACGAACCGTCAGCGGCGTTGGTGATCACATTGAGAATCGGTCCCTATGGGTATACCCTATGAAAGTTCAGGGTACAATTGATATACGGCCGGATTGGTTCGCACACGAAACCAACCGGGCCCCGGTGACGAAAAGGCTAATAACTCACAGACCGGGCGTCCGATTGACGCGTTGTCTGTTGCGTTGAGACCCCTATGATGAGGTGGTCCTTTGAGTTACTTCTTCGTGGGACCTTGAGATACTTGGAGTATCGACCTATATCTTGTGGAGCGGACCCTTCCAGAGACGAGCGTGCAGAGTACGGAGACCGTGTAGCCGACTGAGACCTGACGACTGCTTGACCGACTCGACTAGGAGTGAGTCGACTAGCCCAGTGGACGGAGCACTACTTTGTGAGGTGCAGACCCATGGCAGATGGAGCACTACCTGTGTGACAGTGTAGACCCGCGGTACTCCTCCGGAGAGTACGTCAGCAGGCTAATAGGGGGTGTGCACTACTGTGTTTGGGTGACATACCCCGGCGGGAAGCACTACTGTGTTTGGGTGGCTAACCCGCGGTACTCGACAGGAGGAGTACCTCAGTAGTCTTAGGTTAGTGAGAAGTACCTCGGAGTCGTGACAGGACCACTGTACACTCCAGAGACGAACCTCTTCAGCAGTTACGGTTTCGGTAATGAAAATCCTGGTTTGAGATGAGACTTTTGACCTTTTTGTTTACCTCATGATTGAGATGGGTCACTTGACAACTTAGGTATATGTATGGGCATATACATGGGTAGTGTTTATCCGTTGATTTCATGATCTTGGTGTTTTCCTCATGATTGAGATGAGTTACTTGATAACTTAGGCATATGCATGAGCATATACCTAAGTAGAGGTTATCTGTTGAGATCTTCTTTTTGGTTAACCTTGATGGTTTTATTGAGACCTTGAGGGTCTCGAGGTCCCTACTGAGTATCGTTATACTCACCCCTGCACGGGCTATGCCCGCACCTCGTTGTGTTGGTTACAGACGACGGGTAGTGCTAACGGAGGCCGAGTGTTCGAGGACTGGACGGTGCCCGGAGGTGGACTACACGACGAGTCAGTACCCAAAGGTGGACTTCACGGCGAGACGACACTTGGAGGAGGTTGACGAGAGAGAGAGTTTTGGAAGCTATCTGTACCTACCCTTCCGGTAGGATCCGTGGTGGACGATCTTGGAGCTGCGCCATCTGTACCTACCCTTCAGGTAGGATTCGAGGAGGATGACCCAGGAGCTGATTCCTTTCTTCCACCTGTTTGTCTTTTTCTGTTGTACTTTCATTCAGTTGTAGCTATACTTTCAGTTGGGTTTGTATTCTGGCCCATTTACTTTTCAGCACTTTCTTTTATACTTAGTGTTTTACTTCCACTTGTACTCTATTGTATTTTGTTTACTTTTATAAAGGAAATGCCTTCCCAGTTATCGGGATTTACGCCTTTGGTGCTAGTCACCAGCCCCTGGCCTATGGAAGGCAGGCTTGGGGTAGTCACGGCAAGGGCCCCGAGGATGGGTCGTGACAAATTGGTATCAGAGGAGTCGGGTCTACCGCAGAACTTATAACTCTGATATTTTCTTTATGTGAAGCAATAGTGTTAAGGGTACCGAGTGTGTTCTTCAGTTCAGGGAGTCCAGTGTTGGTGCGGGCGGCCGACGTATCCATACACCAGGACCCTGACAACTGAATTCCGACTTTGTGCATGAAACCACTGATTGCATGTGTGTTTCAGAAGTTTTATTTAAATATCAGCTCAAACCAGGTCAGCTCACCAGGTTTAATAATTTGACTGTGTCACGTTGTTTCTTTCCGGATGCCTTTTCTCGGACGACCAGCTAGAGCCCAGAGGGATGTGCGTACTGACAGCCTGTCGAGTGACAAGGCTTCGGTACAGGGCCCTCTTGCATTTGAGGCACCAGCGGTACTACCATACGTTGGGCCACCGATGCCACCAGCCCCAACAGTAGGCGATGCACGCCACTCGAGTGCGCTGCACGAGTTCCAGTGCCAGAGGACACCCAGGTTCCGGGGAGAGATGGACCCGCAGGCGACTGAGGTTTGGATGGAGGCTGTGGTGAGAGTCTTCAGGCTATTGGGGACGCCTGCAGACTTCATGGTGATCTTTGCTGCTAGCATTCTTCAGGCAGCAGCAGGCAGGTGGTGGAGCCACTTATTCCAGTTTTGTGACGGGATGACCTTCACATGGGAAGACTTTGAGACCTTCTTCAAGGTGGAGTTTGTGCCAGTACCTCTACACCCCGAGCGTGTTCAGGAGCTACTTCCTTTTCCGCGTGTTATTCGATCAGTAGCCGAGTCATCTCTGGGCAGTAGACAGATGATGCAGTGGTCCAGGAGGACCAGACCAGCAGTTGGACGATCTCGGGTTTTAGGACCGATGGTGCGGGGCACCCGGGGTGGGTTCAGATCCAGGCGTGCCAGAAACAGATAGTGTTACTCATGTGGCGGGAAGGGTCACCTGGCACGTGACTGTCCGACTCCTCGTATAGTTGATCCGCAGGCTTTGGAGGAGACACCGAGGTAGAAGCAGTGGCGGGTTCTTGAGCAATAGCCGAGCAGTGTACAAGGCATTAGAGCTCTGGGAGCAGGTGGACAGGAGAGGAACTATTGGATACGTCCCTTGTACTTCTAGTTCCATGATTTTGTTGTATTCGTGTCTTTTTACTATGAGTTTAAATAATAAAAAGACACTTATCTTTGATTGCTTTCCCGTCCTTTTGTTTGGTTGATACTGAGTGGTCCTGGTTAAAACTGTTGACTTGACCCTCACTTTCGAGATTTCTACTGGAGGAGACCCTGTGACCTCACACTAATGCCGACAGTGTGACTCGACCCTTGGAGGCGAGAGTGACAGTTGGATCTCTTAGTAGTTACGTCGAGGCCTTACAACGTCATCCATGGCATGAGTGCACCCTTCATGTCAGGATTGACTGTATTAGGCAATGAGCGTGGTTCATCTAGGGGATGAGACCGAGTTTCTCTTTTTCGGCAAAGGAGAAATTTTAGCAGCTCTTCCAGATCATAGGAAAAGAAGGTGCAGATCATCCAGGAGCGGATGAAGACTGCACAGTGCAGTAAGAAACAGGAAACCGGTGCCATTCTTAGAGACTCGGGAGTGTTAAATGTTTCAAGAAGAGGAAGATTTAAAGAGAGATGAGTCTGCGAAGTGGAAGACGTGGAGGCAGAGCTAGGAGAGCAGTATGAGGTGGTGTATATCTTAACTTTCTATAACCACCCGCCTTAGTTATCCCCGCCAGGCTCAGGGAGCTGGAGGTCGGAGGAAGAGTGTAGCTGCATGCGGTCAAGGAGTGTGACCCAATGGATCTAAAAATGATTCAAGGGACAGTATGTGTCCACTACTAGCTGTTGTAGTAACAGACGTCGATATGAATCATTCCTCGCTTTCAAAAATCTTGTTCCAGACCTTGAGTTTCTGGTAAGCCGTGGACTTGACCCTCACGTCTGGAGATACCTTGGGAGGAGACTCGATAATCACACATACACCGACGTTGTGGTCAGACCCTCGAGGTGAGAGTTTTGGTTGGGATCTCTTGGTGGCAGCGTCGAGGCCTTACGACGTTGGTTTGAGTATGGACTGGGCAATCACAGTTCATACACAAATTGACGGTATTAGGCAAAAAGGTTGTGGTTTAACGACGACGTCGGAATGGGTTTTCCTTGGTCGGCGAAAAGGAAACACTCGGAAGCACAGGATAACTCATGCATAGAAGGGTGCGGACAATCATTCTTGAGTCGGTCAACCTCACCCTCGTGGTAGCAGCCGTTTTAAGTTTCTGTTCTAAACAGGAGTTGGAGACCTCTGAGTTCAAGAATGACGATCACGTCCTTATACGGGTCTCACCTCGATGAGGTTACGGAGATGTGGCCAAGGCGAAAAGTGATCTCCGAGGTTCAACGGACCTTTCTAGGTCCTCAGCTGGGTAGACAGGGTAGTTTAGCACTTGACCCATCCACCTCAGTTGCACCAGGTGCACGACAACTTCCACATATCTCAACTGAGGAGATACGTGCTCGACCCTTGGCATATCATCGACCATGAGGAGCTGGACGATGGTGATGGAGTGTCTTTCACAGAGGTTCCAGTGGGGATCGAGGATCGACAGGAGCGGATCCTACGAGGAAGATCAATTCCTTGGGTGCACTTTCTCTGGCAGTATGGGAACCTCCGGGTTAGCACATGGAAGCGGAAGGCTCAGATGCGTGCTCTGTACCTCTTTTGTGACCCTAGTTTGTGCTAAAGCTTTACAAGCACGTAAATCCCTGAGGTGGGAGTAATGTAAAGATGCGGAAATTTCAAGGAATTTTTTTTCTTAATTTTCTTTGGAATTTTACAAGAATGCAGTTTCTGACAGCGCCTGATTTCGAGGCCTGGTGTGCTCGGAATCAATTTCGAAGTTTAGTGCGGGTACGTTCAGTGAACGAACGAGCGGGTTTTTCTAACATCTGAACCGGTGCTCGGAATCGAATTTTGAGGGAACCGGTGGAATCGCAGCGCCGGTATTTTCTTAGAAACGCCTTTTCCGGAGTTACGTTTTCACGGGTGTGGTTTTTAATTTTTGGGGGTTAAGTGAAAAAATAAAATAAAGTGGTGCGACAACTTTATTTTATTTCACTTAAAGCCACTTAAAGCCACTTAAAGCTACTTAAGCTGAGTTGAAGCGGATAGGGTGAAATCCAAAATATCCTACCCTCTTGGTAGGATATTTGTGAGGTGGGGCCCGCACGAGCCTCACTGTTTCTTTTCCTCTAAGTAACGCACCCGCGAAACCTCCTCACTAATGGAAGTCAACCGTGCATTTTTCTGGTTAAGAAATGCCCCAATTAATTGGGCAGTTAAATTGTTACAATTAATTCAATGAATTAATTCTTCATTTCTTATCTTTTGAATTTCAAAAGCTTAGGTAAATAATAAAATAAGGTTTGAACTTATTTTATTTAGTTGGACTTGTGGCATGGAGAGAATTTGGGAGGAAAACGTTCTTCTTCGATGAAGAACGCGAAGAACTCTCTGACCTCCAACGAAGAACACCAAACCCTCAGAGATCGACGATGCGACGCCGTGTACCGCGACGTCAACGAAGCTCCTTCCGCGATTCTCCCTCCGCGACGCTTCTTCCATGACGATCCAACCCCGCGACAACCTTCGATCGACAACGACAAGGTAGGGGGTACCGCTCCTTTTTAATTCTTTTGGTTTTTAGCATCAACATGGATTTAATTATTATAATTAAATCTGTATGTTCTCGATCATCAGAGTTCATCGACGTGATGTCGAGTACCGCACGTCAGCGACGCCCTTACACGACGCGGTGACCCTTTCTTCCACGACGGTCGATCGCGCGTCCGACGACGAAGTTAAGGTAGGGGTTTTTTTGAGAACAATCTTTTTTTTCTGATGTTGTTTCCTCCTAAAAACAAGAACCTAAATCAAGAGAAATTTTAAATTATTAAAATTGTATATTGTTTTGTTTTCCATGTGTGGATTATTTTCTTCTCGATTGTTATCACCTAACACGGAGGGTGCGGGCCAAACAAACACGGCCCGACAACCCTCCGCAGTTCTTTGTTGATGTGCGGATTGGCGGGTGACGACAAAACATGTTGCAGGGGTGATTCGTTGATTCCGCAGTGAATAACGGGACCCGGTAGGAGCTACGGCGCAGACGGGAGTGGAATCGGACCACTGGAGCAACTCCGGTGGCCCGCAGAAACCACTGGCGGCGCGGGTCGCCGGAGGCGGCGGCGCCCCGGCGCACTACCGGACAGAGCCGCATGAGTCTGGCGCACACGGGATGCGGCAATTCCGCGTCCGCTGACCAAGGGTGGCCCCCGCGGGGGGGGGGGGGGAGGGTGTGCGCGGTGTTCACACGATGGGGCAGCGCGCCCCCGCCCCCGGACATCGCCCGCTCGGCCGCTCGGCCGAGCTGCACCGGGCCGAGCCGACCCTCCGGACGGGTCGTGCCCAACCGGGTCCGACCCGGACCCGGGTCGGGTCGACCCAGTTCGGGCCAGGTCGGTCTGGGCCCAGACCCCCCCATCTTCGGACCGTTTTTTGGTCTTTTGCCCGTATCTTGAGCTGTGGGCCTCCGAACGACGTGTCGTCAGCGGCGATGCGATCCTTGGATCGAGACAGGCGTTTTGGTATATCACACTCAAGGTTTCGGAATACTTTGGGTTCGGCCGGGTTGGTTCGTATACGAAACCAACCGCGGCCTCGGAGCAAAAACGCTTATATCTTCAGTTCCGGAAGTCCGATTGACATGCCATAGACTTTGTTGGTTTCCTCTTGATGAGACAGAACTTTTGGCTTACTCCTCTCAAGGTTTGGACGCCGTCGGAGTGCGGTCGGGTTGGTTCGCTCACGAAACCAACCGGGCCCCTGGAACAAAAAAGCCAATAACTCACAGACCGGGCATCCGATTGACGCGCCGCCTATCTCGTTGAATTCCTCTTGATGAGACGGAAATTTTGGCATACTTCGCCCGAGTTTTGGATGCAGTTGTGTAGTGGCCGGGTTGGATTGCACTTGAAATCCAATCGGGCCTCTGGAACGGAAAAGCTGATATCTTTCAGACCGGACGTCCGTTTGACGAACCGTCAGCGGAGTTGGTGATCACGTTGAGAATCGGTCCCTATGGGTATACCCTATAAGAGTTCGGGGTACAGTTGAGATATGGCCAGATTGGTTCGCACACGAAACCAATCGGGCCCCGGGGACGAAAAGGCTAATAACTCACAGACTGGGCGTCTGATTGACACGCCGTCTGTTACGTTGAGACCCCTACGATGAGGTGGTACTTTGAGTTACTTCTTCGTGGGACCTTGAGATACTTGGAGTATCGACCTGTAGCTCGTGGAGCGGACCCTCCCAGAGACGAGCGTGCGGAGTACGGAGATCGTGTAGCTGACTGAGACCTGACGACTGCTTGACCGACTCGACTAGGAGTGAGTCGACTAGCCCAGTGGACGGAGCACTACTTTGTGAGGTGCAGACCCATGGCGGACGGAGCACTACCTATGTGACAGTGCAGACCCGCGTTACTCGTCTGGAGAGTACCTCAGCAGGCTACTAGGGGGTGTGCACTACTGTGTTTGGGTGACATACCCCGGCGGGAAGCACTATTGTGTTTGGGTGGATGACCCGCGGTACTCGACAGGAGGAGTACCTCAGCAGTCTAAGGTTAGTGAGCAGTACCTCGAAGTCATGATAGGACCACTATACACTCCAGAGATGAATCTCTTCAGCAGTTACAGTTTCGATAATGAAAATACTGGTTTGAGATGAGACTTTTGACATTTGTGTTTACCTCATGATTGAGATGGGTCACTTGACAACTTAGGTATATGTATGGGCATATACCTGGGTAGTGGTTATCCGTTGATTTCATGATCTTGGTGTTTTCCTCATGATTGAGATGAGTTACTTGATTACTTAGGCATATGCATGAGCATATACCTAAGTAGAGGTTATCTGTTGAGATATTAGTTTTGGTTAACCTTGTTGGTTTTAGTGAGACCTTGAGGGTCTCAGGGTCCCTACTGAGTATCGTTATACTCACCCATGCATGGTCTATGCCTGCACTTCATTGTGTTGGTTGCAGATGATGGGCAGTGCTGACGGAGGCCAAGTGTTTGAGGACTGGATGGTACCCGGAGGTGGACTACACGACGAGTCAGTACCTGGAGGTGGACTTCACGGCGAGATGACACTCGGAGGAGGTTGACGGGCGAGAGAGTTATGGAAGCTATCTGTACCTACCCTTCAGGTAGGATCCCTGGTGGACGATCTAGGAGCTGCGCCATCTGTACCTACCCTTCAGGTAGGATCCGAGGAGGACGACCCAGGAGCTGCTTCCTTTCTTCCAGCTATTTTTCTTTTTCTGTTGTACTTTCGTTCAGTTGTAGCTGTACTTTCAGTTGGGTTTGTATTCTGGACCATTTACTTTTCAGCACATTATTTTGTACTTAGTGTTTTACTTCCGCTTGTACTCTGTGGTGTTTTGTTTACTTTTATAATGGCAATGTCTTCCCAGTTATTGGGATTTACGCCTTTGGTGCTAGTCGCCAGCCCCTGGCCTATGGAAGGCGGGCTTGGGGTAGTCATGGAACGGGCCCCGAGGATGGGTCGTGACAGTGTTTTTATCCCATTTAGCATAATTTTTTTGGGAATCCATTTCGGGGCCTTTTGTGACATTATAATGAGTTTTATAACCAATCCTAATAGTGACCACCATATAATTATCTATAGGATTAAACTCAATGGTACTAGGTAGATTCCCCTAATCTCTAGATCATGTATTTTTGACTAACTATACTACATGAAAATCTATGTTTTTTAACCTAGATTTTTGTTATTTCCTATCAAATTCATGCTTCTATTTCTACTCATAAAACTAGGTTCTTAGTTATTATAACATACCTTTGACTTCATCTTGTGAACTTTATGGATTAGTACTCAGTTGATGTTGGAACTTCTAAAATTTTTGTCTATTCTGCTGAAATGAATGGGCAAAGGATGTATTCTTACTCCTTGTTACCTCTGATACAAGTTAGTACTACTCTGGTAGCCTTGATTGTTACTATTTTAAGATATAATAATCTATCATTTGAATCCTAGGACCATACCTGGAAAAGCTGGCATTTTTGGGGCTTGAGGAGGTATATTAATGTTTAGGTAGAAAAATTTGAATGGTCAAACATTCCATATTGAATACACTACTCTATGAGGGTAGGTTGAAAATTTTAATTGGAAACACCAGTAGACATTCCTTCCACTATCGATGTTGGTACAATTTCCTTTCTAATAATGGTCTACCTCCTATAAAATTTTGACTGGGAATTCTATGTCAAATTGTTGAAAATTTATTTCATCTCTTCCTATATATTTTAAAAAATATATCCTCCAATTGGATGATTAACTATGGTTTTATGGTATGGTTTAAAAATGTTATAGAAGGTATCCATGAGAAACTAGTGTGTACATTGATTATTGGGGAACTGACAAAGAATTAACTTGAATCAAAAATAACATTAATTTAATATTTCATCTTCCTATTATAAAAACCCTATGATTTTATGCCTAATTTTAAAAATAATCCTCCTTGGGAATATTTTCGTAACAAATTCATTGTAAATCTGTTCCATTGTATAAAAGATTACTTCATCCAGTTTCTGAAAATAGACATTTTCATTTCCCTTTAAGAAAAATGGGAAAATAATTAACTTTAATTTCTCCTCACTTAGCACACTCAGAGGAAACTGTTGCACTATTCCATAAAAGTACTAAATGAAATCCAGTGAATCCTCATTTGGAAATTCATGATATATTGGTAGTATAGAGATGTGGTATTTATTAATCTCATAGTTTATGGATACCAGAGTCTACCTAATGCAACATGGTTTACTTGATACTATTGGCGCATTTAACTCTTTGAGCCTCACTCTATCTATAATGATATTTTGAAGTTGTGGAGGGATGAAATTTTCCCCCTCGTTTAGATTTTGATTTGGATGATTGAGAATTATTTCCTCAGGATATTCCATATAATATTTTTTTATGATTTAAATATTTATATGTTTGTTAACTTCAGGGATGAATTCCTCTAGGATGTTATATGAGATGGGGTTTTATTCATACCCATTACAAAAAAATGAAAAAAAAAATTACTTTTTTTTCTCTAATTTTAGGATGCACATTTCCTTACTGAGAAATGGTGCCAAAATATTACAATAAAATCATTAAACATCGTGAAAATTAGTTATTTAGAACACCAGCTAACTATTTCTATCATGGAAATTAGGGATCAACCCCAAGAAAAGAAAAGTTTTGTGAAAAAAATTAAAAGAAAAAAAGGAAATAAAAATAGGCAAATAGGTTCAATGATGGTAGTGAAGTTGATGAAATGAATAATAAAAACAGAAATAGGGCCAAGGATAGATGATGATATGGAAGTTCAAGAAATTAAAATAACTTCTAGGACTAAGGCAGGGGAAACTGTTAAGCTATAAATATTATTTTGGTATGATTTTCTTTTTATTTTATTTTCCTCTTAGACAAGTTTAGTAATTAATATAATCAGATAAATAACTAGACAAATCTCTCTAGTGGATAGTTTATAGGTGAATGGATCCTTTATCTTTTCAACCAAAGACTTCTTTACTAACTCGTTGAGGTACCTTGGCAGTCCACCCTTATGTGGTATATACTCTTCACAGTTAGACTTCTAGATAAAAGTTTATTTATGAAAAAATAACCAAAACATCTCCCACTGATTTTTGGATAGTTTATCCTCATAAATACTTTATTAGTGAGAAAAAGGATGGACTCATTCATCTCTCAACTCCTAGGTGAAGTAAAAATTCATACCAACTCAACCTCATTACCCCATTACAAAGTTATTCAATAATCTCAAAAAAGGTATTCATAGAATTAAAGATATTTTAAGACATAATGTAGAATAATTATATTATAAAAACAAAACATTCCCACATAGGTTTTTCAAAATAAAAAAATAAATATTGATCGGTCTACCTCCTCCTTGCTACTTTCACTATCGGCTCTCCACTGGTGTTCTCGCATGTGTGTCCCAACTCATGTGGGTGCGGAATTCACTCTCTTTTTTTTATTTCTTCTAACCATATAATCTTTTCAAATTCGTACTTCCTGACATCCACCTACCTCTATGAAAATCGTCCACCAACTCCTACCAGGCTCCTTGTAGACATTGTTGGCCATCTCATGCATGTTTGATTTTAGGAGTCCCAATGGTCCAGTAAACATGATGTTTATATGCATTAACTATGTAGCCAATTTTCCTTCTATTAGATTATATCAACATAGGTTTTTTGATCTACATATCCATTTGCATCAACATATGTTATTTTCCACATAGCTCAGTGTTTATGCAGTGATTTATGAGGGACATAGACAAATAAGCCATGAAGTTGTTTGTCTACATAAGAGATTCTATTAACATAGTCATAACCCCTCACATAGTTGATTCCATTTACAGAGTTAATTCATAGATGTAGGTATTTTCAAAATAGTTTAATCCTATTAAGTATTCCATTGGTCCCACATTGTTGAATCCAAACATAAGTGATTGAGGTTCAAATAAATGAATATGAATGTAGCCTTTGTTGACATAGGCTTTTTTCCAATTTACTCGATTCTCGATATAACCGACTAATCCATATAATAAATTTGGACTTCTTCTCCAACTCTTCCTATAAATTCTAAACTTCTCATACCAATGGAACTACGTACAAAGAAAAATATCCTCTCAGTCATATATTCTTCACTCGAACTTGAGGAAGGTACCATCCATGATCATCCTTTCTAATGGTAACATCCATCTTAAAGTAAATGGAATTTAGTGATAATGGGATGTTAAGCTTCGATAAGAAGAATGATACATGGGATATTTTGTGAATTAGTTCAAATTACATCACAATTTGATATATTCATCAATAGAGGCATATTGTATATTTTTTCAAATTTAGAGAACAAAGGTAAGAGAGGCATAACCCACATCAGCAACAGCTAGATCTTCTCAATTGGCCTCATCCACAAGCATCTAAATGTTGAAATTAGCCAAGAATGGCTAGATCATTATCCCTCAGCTATAAATTTAGTTCCATGGAATTCTATATCAAAGTACTCTTAGGATGATTCTAATTTAGAGATAATCTAGATAAAATCACAATACAAAAGACATTCAATTGTTGGGATCTCTTTTTTGTTGGTTTTATACTTCCTGTATAGAAATTTAAAACTAATATTAAATTTTGTTCAAGAATTAAATTTTATTCCATAGTAGCCTTAATAAAATTTTAATTATAGTAGCTAAGATATTTAGAACCACAAAAAAGTAATTGAATTATAAGAATAATTAAATAATAATTTGCAACATATTTTTTCCAACCTTTAGAATTATCCATTATAATCCTTATAAAGAATTAAAAACTAATTGAATTAATAAAGAGTGATATAGAAATGTGTTTTTTCCTTTTCTATTCTAGGATACTTTCCCATGGAGTGTGTGAGAACAGTTTTAGGTGATTCTCCTGGGCTTTATTACTCCCCCCCCCCGGGCCAGTCCTCCTTATTGCCTTTTTATGTTCTTTCTTTATTTTATAAAAATTGATGGTTTGATGTGGAAATGTGTAAAAAAATGATTCCACATAAAACATTATAAAATATAATTATTTTATTCTATTCTATTTTATAATCAGAAAATTGTCCTTTTATTATGATTCTATCAATTTCCTCTTCAATCACCTCTCTGATTCCCTGAAATTAATATTCATGATGAATTTTTCATTTGTGAAGAACTAAAATAATATTCTATGTGAGAACATGATTCAAAAAAGGATTGAAATTTATTCTTAATTACTTTATACATTAACCAAAATCAAAATGGAAATCATAAAATAAAATAATACCCAAAAATAAATAAACCTTCATTTGAAAAAATAATATATTAATCTCAAAAATTCAAAAATAATAGCAAAAGAATATTTTTTATCATTCTATAAATAAATAACCTTGCATCCCAAATAACCTCAGTGACATAAACATTAAATAATGTGTTATCCTTAAGCTTTATCCCATAACCTTTATCTTACATCCCAAAAAATCTAATATATTTCTTTATAACGAACCAACCTAGGCTACTATCTGAATCTGTGCCTGAACCGGATTTCCAAAAAACTGAGGAGAATACCTAATCCCCTAGAGAGGAAAATAAGTGTAAAGGGTATCAAACTTAACTATTGGTTATGATTTCACCCTCACGAATCCAAACATAAACATCCAAGCATGGAATAATGATAAAGAGACAAATATAAAATCCAAAAAAATACACATACAACCATATACATATTTAACACATAATGATAAATATGGAATTAAAACAGAATTAAAAGAAAATGAAAGACCAAATAAGAAAAGGAAAACCTCAGGAAAACCAAATCCATGAAACCAAGGGTCTTATTAGCATCTATATACAACACTCAAGTCACCACCATGATCCTAACAATCAACTGCATCCCATAGAAGATAGAATCAGATCAAACTAATGCCAAGACCCAAAGAAACCTCATAATACATGAAGACTACATTCCCAAAAATGTGAGTATATAGGTTGTGAGAAGAATCTAATAGGATACCACTATGATCCTAATTTAGTTATTTTAAAAAAGAAACCAAAACCGCTAGTTTGGGAATAGAGTAAAAAAATTAGTTTTCATTCCCATTACATAATATAGAAATAAGTCAAGTATGTAACATAGAATTTAACTAAGTATAACATTTTTAAAACATTCCATAAATAGTTTTTACCAAAAAAACACCAATTTAATGTTATAATATTTCTCCTTTAAAATCCTCCATTTTGAAAATATAAACCCAGATATAGTTTAAAACCTATAAAATCCATTTCCAATGACCTTTAGCCTTTTTCATTTTAAATATTACACTTAACCAACTTAATAGTAAGAAAGGTAACAAGCGTAAATAATCTGGAAAGTAATATTATAATAAATGGATGGAATAAAACTAGCTAGAATCATGGCTAAAACATAATAGAGATAAAGAATCCAAGAAATCGCATCAATGAAATAAAAAAACATTAAAATATATATAAGGGGGTATAACATAAGATATACCACAGTAGAAGAATAAAATATGATATATGTATTGATGCAACAACATAGGGACCAATGGGAAAACAAATAACACATAAAGGTATACCTATTATTGGTAGTTTAATGGTCAAAAATCCATCAACTGAATCACTCTAACCAGAATCCTTGGTAAAAAAACCCGCTAGTTAGGTGTTTTTTATAATAAAGGGGTTCTAAAAAATGATAAACCTTAACTTTCCAAAAATCTCCCACTACTTCCCCCGTGCTTCGGTCTCCCCCTAAAATAACTATAAGATGTGGTCAAAGAACATGAAACTTTATCACTTTAAAATAACAATCCATAAAGTACAACACCATATTATATCCTTCCCATGTTGCGTACTACCCTTAAGAAGATACACAATTCATGAAAACAACATGAATCACATATCAAAATATCAATCACATAAATAAAACGACATCATCAATAAGCACAAGGGGGGTCAACAAGGGAACAACCAATATCACCTTTTAAGTGCCAACTAGGCCTTCCCTTTCCACATATAAGATATATAATTTTTGAAATACTTTTTTAAAACAATTTATAATCCATACACAATTCCATGGAACATCAAAATCATCAACAATCATAATAAAACAAACCAAGGGAACCCACATTTCATTTTATAAAACTACATAACCCCTTTTAAAAATTATGAAAACCTCTTAAACCAAAAATGGAACCCACTTTGAAATAAACATTTGGATTAAATCCTCATTATCAAGTGATTTTTTTACTGAATAATATTTTAGGGATTTTATCAAACATGTAAAATGCATAGAACATTAATTTCCATAAACACACCATTTAACCACATTATTACCATAATTATACCAAATTAAAACCATGGTATTATGTGGAAAATGTTTTAGAAACCACACCTTGATAACCCATACATAATTATATTGGTTTGAAATAGATTTAGAAAACCAAGAACCAATTGGACTTTTAAATAAAAGATAATGAATTGAAAACAACTACCTCAACAAGTGGAACCATGTTTCCTACAGCGAAATCCACTAGGAAGGGAATCATACCTATTGATCATAGGTATTACAAGCCAAAAGTCCTTATTTATAAGAACCATAATAAATAAAATAGTCTAATAATGGCCATTAGAGTTAGAGGGGTTAGGTAAAAATAGAAAAACTAAATGAAATAGGATAGAATCTCATAACACATGTACTATGTGATGATTCAACAAGGAACCACCATGAATACACATAGAGAATATTGAAGAATGTGGGAGAAGTTTTTTATAGGTGTTTGGGTTGGTTTCATCGAATTATGTGGAATGGGGAGGATTCACTTGATTAAAAATAATTTTAATGACCAAAATACTCCAAACTGAGATAGTCACATGGTTGGATCACATGGTTTTCCAAACCATTCACATATCATATATATTATAATATCTCAAACCCCCCATGGAATGAATAGTTTTCTCACATGGTTTCCTCAACTATGCAGAATCTATACACTCCTTTTTATCCCATAGAATAGGGTAAACAGTCTCTATAACATTATTTATAAAATGTTCACCTTAACTGTGTGCCCCTTGAAAAGGCTTTAAACTTCAAAAATTCAACCCAAAACACTTTAAAACCAATGGTAAAAACAACAAAAATATTATTACCCAGAAAGTGGAACCTTGGGTTATCAAAAAATCCCCACCATACCACTTTATTCCCCAAAAATTCCCCAAAAACATAGGGAAACGTGGAATTCCCAAACTACTTATCCTCTATGGAGAATCGAAACACCAACTGAGTTCCCAAAACCACAAATAAAAAAATAGAACATGATACTAACCACCCACCCTTAACCAGTACCAAATAATTTGGATCTCACTAAAAAACAATCCATTATGACACCTATAAAACAAACTCCCCACTAGATGAGACTAAAGGGATAATAATTGGATATATTGGTATGAAAACTCCTATGATCCTATTTGAAACTAGAAGAATCAAGATATACATAACATCTACTAAGATCCTCCAAGATTTCAAAGTAGATCATATGATAAATAGAAAAACAATCTATAGATCATCTAATATCTCAAATCCAAACAATAAAACGTACTAACAAAAGGAATCCTAAAGGATCACCCCAAGAGAATGGAAAACAAACAAAAAATCATATCATAGATATCCCCTCAATTTAGAATTTCTCTAAGTTATTGACACATTTTCTTTGTTGAAACCAAATAATTATTGTCACAAAAGGGTTATGATTCTACAAAACATGGAATCCAGTGAAGGAGGAAACCCCAAGAGGAGGATACTTAGCATCTGTCTCCCCACCTTTCAAAGTTAATCTAAAATGATGAGATAACTGACACACCCATTTCAAAAACTTTGAGACTGTAGAAAACAACCATATTTCTGAATTCTATTAGAGAATTTGAAAAATGCCAACAGATAGAAAAGCGTTAAACATCATCATGTAAAAAATAGATCATTGAAACTCAAGGTATCCAGACACCACGGGATAAAAGAAAAAATTACTTTCTTTAATAATAAAGGAAATGGTTCTAACATCTGGGTCACATTTGGAATACGAGGGTATCTACATCCAACTCTTCATAATAATATCTCATTGTATCTTTGATGGGGAGCATAAATTAGTAAAATCCACAATCTAATCATAAATAAAACTACACCCTAATTATCCTGAAATATACCCCAGGTTCCTTCTTTATCTAAACTAAATTACAAGATTAATCCATAAGTGATTAGAATTAACAAGTCATAAACATATCAAAAGTTACAGAAATAAGGTTAAAGACGTTTCATATATTTTATATAATAACTGGGAACATAAAGGAATGATACAAGTCCCAAACCAAAAATTAAAATTACAAAAGAGAAATCTCCTCTAAAGAACACTCAGCTTTCAACTCTCTCAAGGAAGTGAGTGTAACACCCCAAGATTTTATGAGATATATTATTTTTAATTTCGTTGATGTATTCTATTATACACTACATCAAGATTAGCTTGTACTATATGCAACACCATATTAGCTTGCAGTATACGCAACACTATTCTTGGCTCGTGTTACACACAATTTCAAGTTCGTTTTGTGGAAATTATTCTAAGAAATATTAAATATAGATTCTGTTTAATGTATAAATGAAATAAGTTTTGATTATGTTTTACGCAACACCAAACAGAGCTTTCACTACACGTAGCCCTGACTTGGCTTGTATTACACGCAATCAAGACCTTCTTCGATAGCGTGTGTAGTAAGCAATACCAAGTTTCACTAAACGAGATATTATTATAATATTATTATGAACTACCTGTTATGAATAGTAATACCCACTTTTTGAAATTTTATAAATTTTATCTTTCAAGATGGACTTCATTTTTTGATTTGTAATATCTAAATTAACCTAGGGTGAATTTTTGGTATTTTTCTGAAAACTTTCAATTTTTGATGAATAGTGAAAATACTGGGTTACTATTTAAAAACCGACTTTTATTTAAATAATTATCTATTTTATTTAAATTTATTTTAGGTCAAAATTGATAAATAATACCTATATAAGTTCAATTTAATTAATTTGAGTAATTTTATAATAATTTTATATATATAAAAAGTTTGTTGAACTTTTCACCATCTTTTTCCCACCTCCTAGGAGAATTTGAAAATTTACATAAAACTTAATTTTACCACTTCTATGAGTGGAATTTCCAAAATCCAAGAGACACGGTTAATATCAAGGAGTAAAATGTGGTTCAATAAGATAAAAATAATTTTTTCTCAATAGTAACTTTTTACTTTTATTTACCACGGTTAAAAGTAAATAGGGTAAGTAAGGGTAAAAATGATATTATTATAACCCTAAAACATGTCCTAATTCCATTTGATAAGTTTAATTATACCAAAAACAACCTTAGGAATAAAATATCACCCTTTAGGTCAACTTGGATTAGATTAGGACACTTATTATTATTTTATTTATAGAAGAGTTAAAATGGTTAAAATCAAAGTTTAATAACAAAAACATTTGTAATATAGGGTTATCCATAAGACAAATTCTACTATAAATATTCATTAGAAAGATAAAAATATTTCCTACATAATGGTATTTTATTTATAATTTTTATACATTATATAATTTAATTTATTTATGACACAATGATGATGCAGTAATTACCTTGTTAATGAAATATTAACATAATTGATGTTATTAATACCCAAATAAATGTAATTTGAGACTTTTTATGAATTACAATAATTTTAGAGGTTAATATGAATTGTTATGAATGATTTGATTAACTCTTTTAGAAATAATCATGTTTTTATGATTTCCACAAAAATCAATTACTAAATAGTGTCAAAATTGACATAAAATAAATTTTTAAATAAATATTATATTATTAATTGTTATTATATTTCTAAAAATCTAAGGATCGTCCAAATGACTTATATAATGTTATATATATTAATAATTAACAACTTGGCATTCTTTTGACTTGTTATAGTAAGTTTATTAACCATATAGTGTAAGAAAACCAGAAGACACTGTAAAACTTAAATTATTTAACTTAGAGTTAAATCTAAATTATATGGTTAAAATATCAACCTAAACTTTTCTAAAACCTATTGGTTGAGATATTTTCTACCCATACCCACTTTATATTCTAAATAAATCAATTTGGAGCCATTATAAACTGAATATGACTTTATTATAAAATAATATTTTAAGTTTTTTCTAAGGTGCCCCTCTCCCCCCTTATAAAAGGGAACCACCTCCCTCTTCTCTTTACACCATTATGAGCCTTCATGATCGGCCAACCCCTGCCCATTTCCCTTCAAAAATTCCCCAGAAACATTATATAGGTTCTGGTCTCCTCAAAATACAAACTCTAGTGCCTTAAGAGGAAACTTAAAGGAGTTGTGTCGAGGAAGAGGTAATCTCTTCTACAGACTCTTTCAAGTTTCTTTCTCCTTCTACTTCCTCTTATTTAGTTGTTTCATTATAAAGTAATAACTTAAATATTAATTATATAATTATATGTTATAATAAATATGAAACAACCCTATTTCACCTTCTATCCATCCTACAGAAAATGAAATCATCGTGTGTGCGTACATATGGAATACCATCTCCACGTCGTGGTGTAATCAGTTTTTCCACTACCACCTTACTTGGATGGGTATAATGGTGTAAATAATAACTATATATGATTATTATAACATAATACTGATTACATGATATTTTATCATCCACACCAATTCCATTCAATAAATATGGGAATGATATCATCGCTCGTGCGTACGTACGGATTACCGTCTCCACGACGCGATGAGATTCATTTTCCATGATAACAATTCAAGAATGATTATAAAGTATATATAATAAGTAATCATGAAATATATGACATAATAATTATACTGGATTTATTTATATATATATGTATTTCATCTACTTAATTCCATTCAGTTCGATAAGAAAACGAAAAACAACGTTCATGCGTACGTACGACCTACCGTCTCCATGAACGGTGTATTCTTTCCATTTATAGATCTATTATATATATGTATATTATGAATATATATTATATATAAATCATGTTTTATATTATGTAATTATGTAGTCATGATCTAAGTAATCATATTAATAATTACAAGTCAAAACTCGGTTGATAAATGAAACGATTTTACCCAAAATGCTGCTTTAACATGGAATTTACAAATGAACATATAATATAAAGTCATAAGTGAATCATATATGATATAATAATTATTATTATGGTTCTGTTACAAGTTAATAATATGTTTAAACCTACTATATAGGATTCTCAGACACATATGGAAGAAATTGGACATAAGGTAAGGGATAATTATTCTAATCTCATTCTTATCAGAGATTGTTTATTCGTATGTATTTACTGGGGTTATGTTTATTATCCATTTCCATATGTTATAAAAATGTTTTCATAAAATTTTTACTTTTCTTCCATGTTTGTTTAAAGTCATTTTTACCCTTTTTTTACTTTTACCACATCTTGTGGAAGGAATCTTGCTTTTTTTACCATACAAGGTTCTTTTTTAGTTTTCCAGCAAAAGTACGAGAAGAATGTTTTTTTAAATTATACGGCATGAACAGATTTTTACAGTTTCATAACACCTTATTTTCATGAAGCTTACTCTACAATATTTAATTACTATTTTCAACAAAATCCTTTTATTTTTAAAATTGCATGGTATTTTGTGAAAATAAAATGATTTTGAAGAAGAAAGGATATTTTCCTCAAGAATTATTTTCAAGTGTTTTATCAAAATCATTTTCCATCTAAGATAAAATTATTTCATATGTTTATGTTTCAAGTATAATATCTCTATGATTTACATGGTTTCACTTTTCTTATGATGAAATGGTGTCCATTTGTTTTATATGGATTATGTTATGATGGGATGATGTTAATGAAACCCCTTTTTATTCTTTGGG
Source organism: Viscum album (assembly GCA_963277665.1). Taxonomy (NCBI): domain Eukaryota; kingdom Viridiplantae; phylum Streptophyta; class Magnoliopsida; order Santalales; family Viscaceae; genus Viscum; species Viscum album. The sequence goes on from OY728123.1 coordinate 871,510,732, forward strand.
TTATGATGAATGATTTATGTTTATGTTGTGGCACAAGTAAGAATGATTTCATTATGTGATGGGTGGGACATATATCTCCCTCCAATTAATTGGGTAAAGATTTATATCTCATGAGATAGACATGGCTCAAACGGTAAGTTAATCGAGTTCAGTTTTACAGGACTGAAATGAGGAGTGAACTCGATTCAAAAAGGGACTTTATCCACTAAGATGGTCTTGGCAGCAATGCCTTGGATACTATGGAAATCATGTCATATGAATAATAGTTTTCCATAATTAAATTTTTATTCCCATTCTATTTTATCATGATTAATGTTACTTTATGAACTATACCTTACATACTGCCACGATTTATTTCACAACTCAGGATTTTGATGTATAAAATTTATGTTCATGTTTTGAAGTTCAAATGTATATGGTTTGTTTTATTTTCTCCATTATTACCCATACTGAGCATTTTAGCTTTATATGTACTCTTTTCCCTAGGATATAAAGAAAGGTTTTAGGTAAGAAAAAAAAGGTAAGATCTTTATGGGAGATGTTGAAGATCTTTCACCACGATTAGAATATTATGTTCCGAGTTTCCAAAAACACTAAACTATTACAGTCCTTGTGTGTTAGTTTTTGTTATGTATTAAGTATTCCACAAAAGTAATGTAATTTCCATATATGTCAAACTTTGGGTCTCTATAGTTTTTATCAGAGGAAAGGTTTAGTTAACCTTTGGAAACTAGGATGCCAAAACTTTAATGAGATCCCTAGAGATATTTCTAAGGTATGTCTAGGGATATCCCTAAGGTTAAGTATAAGTATAGGTTATAGTCCTAGAATTACGGTAAAAATCTTAGAATTATCCCTAAGATGTTATATATTTAAGGTACTCCCCCTTTATTATGTTGTTTTCCCTAGCATGATTTTTTCCTCTCACACTATTCTTTTTAGGTTTTATACGATGGCTAGAAGCTGAAGGAACCGTGTTGATAAATGTAATGGACAATGCAATGATTGTCCTCCTGAACAAACCAATGTTATGGGAGATGGAGTGAAAAATATTATTGTTATACTTACACAAGCTATGAATCATTTTGGACTTACAAATGAGCAGAGAAGGGAACAATTTTCTATTGAGTCCTTCATGAGGCAACATCCACCTTCTTTCATTGGGTCTTCTAATACACTTGTTTCTGAACAATGGATCAGAACTATTGAAAAGATATTTTCAATACTTCACTGTTCGGAACACGAAAAAGTCTTTCTGGCTATTTACCATTTAGAAGGTAAAGCAAATCAATGGTAGAATCTAATTTAGAATATGAGGCCCCGAGATGAAATTGAATCCATGGAATGGGATGAGTTCAAGAACTTATTTTTCAATATGTACTTCCCTCGTATTCTTCGAACTAAGATAGAAAAGGATTTACTTGAGCTTAAGAAAAATGATGATGAATCTATTGGTATATACGAAGCGAATTTTACATGGCTTTCAAGGTATGCATCTGGCTTTATCATCCAATCTGAAAGTAAAGTTAATCGATTATTCAGTGGCTTAAAACCAAGTCTACGAAGGGAATTAGCTATAAGAGACTTCAGTAGCTATGAAGAAAATTTGTGTTGTGCTATCAAGGTATAAATGTAATTTGGTGTTACATATCCATCTCATGGTTTTGACAAGAAAAGAAAGATGGAGTTCAAGGAGAAATCTCAGAATAATTGTGAAAAGAAGATGAATGTTTCTTTATGCTCAAAGTATGGAGAGAAGCATGGTGGAAATTTTCTTAAAGGGACTTGAAAATGTTTTAAGTGTAGAAATGGAAGTCATCAAGCATATGAGTGTCGAAGTAATGGAAAAAGGATTGCTAATGATGTGAATAAAGAAAAGACTGCAGAGAATGCACCACCAACACTTCAATGATTCAAGTGCAAGGAAATGGGGAATTATGCTAATCAATTCCCTAATCCAAGGGTTAATGATGATCAATGTGAGAAAGATCTTAAGGAAAATGATAAAGGCAAGTCACATGTGATCACTATTTGTGATGTTGAGTATGACAATGATGTTCTGTAATGACTAAGTGTTTATGTAATGGGATTTCAAAATAGTATCATGGAATCTCATTTATGGCATCATGGAATTTTGGAATATCTATGTATTGGTTTTCAATAATTATATGGTACCGGTAACCATGAAAAGTGATTGAAATATTTTTGTAAAGAAGACTATATGCACATAATGAAGCGATAAAAAAAATGAATGATCTCATGACTGATATAAGGACAAAGTTATATCATGTTTTGAGTATATAGAAATTTTGGGATTTTTGTATGTGGGAAAGTGTTAAATTTTGACAGCATTCATGTTTTCACTAAGGGTCAATGGGTATTCATTCATTAAGAGAATACATGAGTAATGTATTCACATGTTTGTAATTTTACCAACAAGATATATCGTATGATATATGGAGGATAAATGATGGTATTCACATGATCAGCAGATGACATTTCTAGTAATTGTTTTCTTTATACTAAGAGCTTGGACAGAAGTATTTTGGATAAGCCTAAAGATTGGAATGGATTATGTTGGACATATGTCAGTATTGTTTAAGGCTAGAACTTTTTTTTATATTAGTTATGGAATGTTATAATATTGTATTTTTAGAAAAAGGACAACCTGCAGGACGGGCGACAACCCGTCGTGTCGGACAAGGCTGTGGGAATCGAACCCACAACTGAAGTGCAACAGGCCTTTATCTCCTACCACTGGCCTACAGGAATTCCCTGGTTAGTAGAAACTATTTTTATTATATTAAGCAGTATGATATATGAATTATAATCATATTTTAGGAACCATATATGATTAATCTCACTATAGATGGACTTATGTGTTTTTGATAAATTTTTCAACCCTTTTTTTTGAGACAGATGGAATGACCCATCATTCTATCACATGATCTGCTAACACTTCAAGAATGAAAAAATCAACTTCATTTCTTTAATAGATTAAGTGTAAATTGTCCAAGGAATGACCAACGATGAGATTGTACCATAATCAAGAAAGTATTTCTTCTAATTCAAATTTCTTCAACTTTAGGGAAATGATCTTGAAAACCTAAAATGTTGTCCTAGTGCCCTTATATCTGATGAATTAGATGGTACCTCAGATCATCACAAATTTATGTCTTTGTGATTGTTGGATTTTTCATAGCCATGTCCTCTACCACTCTTCATCAGAAGTTTATGGTTATATTTCTCTTCCATATCCATATTTTCACCTATGTTATCCAATGTGGAAACCCAGTGCTGAGTTAATTTGGGTGCATGTTATGATTCTAACTTCCCTTTTTAAAATGAAGTTTTTGTTTTCATTTTTACAATGTGGGTTTTTATGAAAGAAACATTCAAGTAGTAAACCATTTATAACCCCGATGAATTTCGAGGGCGAAATTCATTTTAAGGGGGGTAGAATGTAACACCCCAATATTTTATGAGATATATTACTTTTAATTTCTTTGATGTCTTCTATTATACACTTCACCAAGATTATCTTGTACTATACACAACACCGTATTAGCTTGCAGTATACGCAACACTATTCTTGGCTCATGTTACACACAATTTCAAGTTCGTTTTGTGGAAATTATTCTACGCAATATTAAGTATGGATTTTGTTTAATGTATAAATGAAATAAGTTTTGAATATGTTATATGCAACACCAAATGGAGCTTTTACTACACACTACCCGGAATTGTCTTGCATTACATGCAATCAAGACCTTCTTTGATAGCATGTGTAGTACGCAATACCAAGTTTCACTAAATGAGATATTATTATAATATTATTATGAACTACCCATTATGAATAGTAATACCCACTTTTTGAAATTTTTTAAATTTTATCATTCAAAATGGACTTTATTTTTGGATTCGGAATATCGAAATTATCCTAGGGTGAATTTTTGGTATTTTTCTCCAAACATTCTATTTTTGATGAATAGGGAAAACACTTGGTTACTATTTAAAAACCAACTTTTATTTAAATAATTATTTATTTTATTTAAATTTATTTTAGGTCAAAATTGATACATAATACCTATATATGTTCACTATAATTCATTTGAGTCATTTTATAATAATGATATATATATATATAAATTTTATTGAACTTTTCACCGTCTTTTACCCACCTCCTAGGAGAATTTGAAAATTTACATAAAACATAATTTTACCACTTATATGAGTGGAATTCATAAAATCCAAGAGACACGGTTAATATCAAGGATTAAAATGCGGTTCAATAAGATAAAAATAATTTTTGGTGAATATTAACTTTTTACTTTTATTTACCACAGTTAAATGTAAATAGGGTAAGTAAGGGTACAAATGATATTATTATTACCCTAACACATGTCCTAATTCTATTGGATAAGTTTAATTTGACCAAAAACAACTTTATGAATAAAATACTACCCTTTAGGTCTAGTTGGATTAGATTAGGACACTTATTATTATTTTATTTGAAGAAGAGTTAAAATATTTAAAATCAAAGTTTAGTAACTAAAACATTTTTAATATAGGGTAATGGATAAGGTAAATTCGACTATAAATATTCATTAGAAATATAAAACGATTTAATACATAATGGTATTTTATTTATATTTTTTAGACATTAAATAATTTAATTTATTTATGACACAATGATGATGCATTAGTTACCTTATTAATGAAATATTAACATAATTGATTTTATAAATACCCAAATAAATGTAATTTGAGACTTTTTATACATTACACTAATTTTAGAGGTTAATATGACATGTTATTATTGATTAAATTAACTTTTTTCTAACTAATCATGTTTTTATGATTTTTACAAAAAATCAATTACCAAATAGTGTCAAAATTGACATAAAATAGTTTTTAAAACAAATATTATATTATTAATTTTTATTATATTCCTAAAAATCTATGGTTCATCCAAATGACTTAGATAAGGTTAAATATATTAATAATGAACCACTTGGGGTTCTTTTAGCTTGTTATAGTAAGTTTATTAACCATATAGTGTAAGAAAACCAGAAGACACAGTAAAAGTTAAATTATTTAATTTAGCGTTAAATCTAAATGATAAGGTTACAATATTAACCTAAACTTGTTTAAAACCTATTGGTTGAGATTAGTTCGATCCCTAACCACTATAGATTAGAAATAAATCATTTTGGAGCTATTATAAACCGAATATAACTTTATTATAAAATAATATTTTATGTTTTCCCTAAGGTGCCCCTCTCCCCCTTATGAAAGGGCACCTCCTCTCTCTTCTCTTTACACAATTATGACCCTTAAAGCTCATCCAACCCCTACCAATTTCCCTTATCAACTTCCCTAGAAACTTTATAGTTGTTCTGGTCTCCTCAAAAGACCAACTCTAGTGCCTTAAGAGGAAGCTTAAAAGAGGTACGTCGAGGAAGAGGTAATCTCTTCTACCGACTCTTTCAAGTTTCTTTCTCCTTCTACTTACTCTTATTTAGTTGTTTCATTATAAAGTAATAACATATATATTAATTATATCCTGATATGTTATTATAAATATGAAAAAAAACCTATTTCACCTTCTATCCATCCTATGGAAAACGAAATCAACGCGCGTGCGTACGTACATAATATTGTCTCCACGCTGTGGTGTAATCAGTTTTTTCACTACCACCTTACTTGGATGGGTATAATGGTGTAAAGAATAACTGTATATAATTATTATAACATAATACTAATTCTAATATATTATATCATCCACTCCAATTCCATTCAATAAATATGGGAATGATATCATCGCTTGTGCGTACATACGGATTACCATCTCCATGACGCGATGAGATTCATTTTCCATGTTAATAATTCAAGAATGATTGTAAAGTATATATAATAAGTAATCATGAAATATATGACATAATAATTCTACTGGATTTATTTATATATATATATATATATATATGTATTTCATCTACTTAATTCCATTCAATTCAATAAGAAATCAAAAAACAGCGTTCATGCGTACGTACGGCCTACCGTCTCCATGAACAGTGTATTTCTTTCCATTTATCGATCTATTATATATATGTATATTTTGAGTATATAATATATATAAATCATGTTTTATATTCTGAAATTAATTAATCATGATCTAAGTAATCATATTAATAATTACAAGTCAAAACACGGATGATAAATGAATCGATTTTACCCAAAATGCTTCTTTAACATGGAATTGACTAATGAACGGATAATATAAAGTCATAAGTGAATCATATATGATATCATAAATATTATTATGGTTTTGTTACAAGTTAATAATATGTTTAAACCCACTATACATGAGTCTCGGAAACATACAGAAGAAATTGGACATAAGGTAAGGGATAATTATTCCAATCTCATTCTTATCTGAGATTGTTTATTCGTAAGTATTTACAAGGGTTATGTTTATTATCCATGTCCATATGTTCTCAAAATGTTTTCATAAAATGTCTAAATTTCTTCCTTTTATGTTTAATGTCATTTTTACCTTTTTTTACTTTTACCACATCATATAGAAGAAATCCTTCTTTTGTTTACCATATGAGGTACTTTTTGACTTTTCTTGCAAAAGTACGAGAAGAAAGTTTTTTTAACTTATACGGCATGAACATATTTTTACGGTTTCATAATGCCTTATTTTCATGAAGCATACTCTACAAGATTTAATGACTATTTTCAAAAAAACCTTTTCTTTTAAAATTTCATGGCATTTTGTGAAAAGAAAATGATTTTTAAGAAGAAAGGATATTTTCCTCAAGAGTTCTTTTCAAGTGTTTTATCAAAACCATTTTCCATATAAGATGAAATTATTTCATATGTATATGTTTCAAGTATAATATCTCTATAATTTACATGGTTTCACTTTTCTTATGATGAAATGATATCCATTTGTTTTATATGGATTATGTTATGATGAGATGATGTTAATGAAACCCATTTTTATTCTTTGGGTTATGATGAATGATTTATGTTTATATTTTGGCACAAGTAAGAATGATTTCATTATGAGATGGGTGTGACCTATATCTCCCTCCAATGCATTGTGTAAAGATTTATATCTCATTAGATAGACATGGATGGAATGGTAAGTTAATCTGGTTCAGTGTTACAGGACTGAAACGAGGAGTGAACTCGATTCAGAAAGGGACTTTGTCCACTAATATGGTCTTAGAAGCAATGCCTTGGCTACTATGGAAATCATATCATGTGCTTAATAGTTTTCCACAATTAAATGTTTTATTCCCATTCTATTTTATCATGATTAATGTTCCTTTATGACCTATTTCTTATGTACTACCAAGATTTATTTCACAACTCAAGATGTTGATGTGTAAACTTTATGTTCATGTTTTGAAGTTCAAATGTATATGGTTTGTTTTATTTTCTCCATGCTTACCCTTGCGGAGCATTTGAGATCACCCTTTATATGTTTTCTTTTCCCCAGGATATAATGAAAGGTTTTAGGTAATAAAACAAAAGGGGAAGATCTTTATGGGAGATGTTGAAGATAATTCACCACGATTAGAAGATTATGTTCCGAGTTTCCAAAGAAACTAAACAATTACGGTCCTTCTGTGTTTGTTTTTGTTATGTATTAAGTATTCCGCAAAAGTAATGTAATTTCCATTAATGTCAAGATTTGGTTCTCTATAGTGACAATACAGAATACTGACCATATCAAAGTTAGGTCTGAGTCTTCCATTTATAATGTTCCAACATTTCATAAAACCTCTAAGTGTGACCTGAATAGAAATGTAAACATTAGATTTTTGGAGCTAAAAAACAAGAGAACCTAACATTTATAAACATCCATTACTGAAATAACAACAATGGATTATTAATTATTGAAGCTAAAATAGAAGGTTTTGAATATTGATTCCCATCACCTCCACTTTCCAACATTACCTTTTCATTAGTTGAGTTAACTTTACAAGCTCTGGTGGGAATAAAAATATCTTTTTTTGTAGGTTCCCTACTAATATCACTCATATGAACATAGCTATATAAGTGGCTTCAACATAGGTAGTTAAGAAGGACTGAAGCACTGAGAAAAATTATTCTGGATGAAGTTCCCAAGCAACGAATCATGCCTTCTTTGAATCGTTAAAATCCAACTCTAGAGTGAAATGAACCAATTTAGTGAAACGTTTGACGTAGTCCTTCAATGATTCACAACACTAAAGGATACCCACAAAACATCACTACCTTATCAACTCTAACTTATTTAGGATAAAAAATTAGAATGAAGGCGTCATTGAAATATTTCAAGAGAGTTCCTCAAATGATTGATCATGAATAATGATATTCCACCACTATAAGACCAAATATTCAAAAACTTTAATGGTTCACCTTACCCTAGAGACTTCAAGAATTCATAGTAAGTCAAAAATATCTTCAATTTTAACTAGACACTCAATTTCCTCCAGGGATCCGTGATCACCATAGAAGACTATAAGACACCAATTCAATAATTCTCATGAATGACCAATGAACTAGGAAGAACATGGCTCTATAACTCCATCAAGAGTCTAGGAAATGTTATAAATTGAAAGTAAGACTCCTAGTCTTCTAAGACAACCACCTAAGGAATTCCCTTCCGGACATACTAGTTCATTCTTATGGGATTTATTATAAAACATCTCAAAAAAACCACATTAAATGGTTCAACACTGAGAAAATAACCACAATAAATTAATGATGAAAAGTATAAAATACACCTCGTATCTTCTACACAAGGGAAAGATAATATCAAACTAACCAAATCATAGTTACAAAATACTATCCTCAATATTTTACCTATAATAATTGGAAACATTTCACACCATATAATCCCAAAGCATTTTTAAACTAATACAGCCTCAAAACAACTTTATTTTTCCCGATACAATTATATTGAGGTTGAAAACTTTTCAAAAAATTATTCCACTCACCCAAAACATTTTAGAAATCTCATCTCTTTAAAATCACAAATTTATTTCAATGAAAACAATATTAACTTAAAAAAATATAGAGGGAAAAATATTTTTACCCATGAAACTCAATTAACTAAAAACGTTTTTCAAAACAACCTCAACTAACAATGAATAAACCATTTCTTTTAAACACATTTAAAAAGATGAAAAAAATCACTCGAACGTCCAAAAACTAAATGAGGAATGACATCAACAATAGATGGAAAACAATAAAATCTTCCAATATTCTTTTCAGAACACTTAGATGAATATTTAACCAAACCGTGTATCTACTGTACGAATGCAACCAGATTTTTTAGACCGATTTTCATGCACTTTTCATGGTTTGATAGACTGTGTTCCTTAACAATTTACCCCTATATTCCATCAAATTTCACTTTGAATTAAGTAATTTATCAAAATATCTTTGGATACCTACCTAAAAATAAGAGTGATATAAATCCACACACAAAATATCCTAATAAAAAGACCCAATAAATTCAAAAACAAGAGAAAACATCCCAACCACCCCTCTAAACTCAAGATCCAACCTAATGAAAAGTGGACTAAGAACATACCTTGACCTACTACCTGAGTCCTAAAGGTCATATCTCCATTCAACCTCTGACCCCCCAAATAACAATATGGTGACTCTCAAGAATCCTAGATCCTTTTAAGAAACATGATACTCTGATACCATTTTTTTAATATTACAATATGGGACACCATCAAAATCGATACTGAAACCATCCCACCACATAACCATGGAGATTCCCTGATCCCTCCATGATGAAGAAAATCACCATGTTTATCCACCTTAAGCATTGAAGATAGTTTAACCTTCAAGAATAAAAATATAATCATATAATCATGGAATAATGATAATGAGACAAAGATAAAAGACAAGAAATATAGATACAAAAAAATCATGGTTTAATACGGTGATATAAAGGTATAATGAAAGTTAAAAGAAATAAAAATGAAAGAACAAAGATTACAAAGAAAAACTAAATCAAAATAATTCCTTCAACCCAATGGTCTGATAACAATCTCTATGTGACGCACAGGTCACCACCATGATCCTAAAAACCAACTTCTTCACATGAAATATGGCACCAGATCAACCTGAAGCCAAGGCCTGAAGAAACCTACAAAAACATGATGACTACATTACCAGTAATGTGAGTCTTTATAGTGTGGTCCAAATAAAATAGTATATCACCATGATCACAATTCATTTATTTTATAAAATAAATGAAAACCTCTAGTTTAGAAATAAATTAAAAAAATAGGATTTCATTCCCATTACATAATATTGAAATAATAAAAACATATAAATGCACTTTTACAAATAAGAACCATTGAAAGACATTCCATAAAGTGGTTTTACCAAAAATGACCCCAATTTCAAGTTCTAATTATTTATCATTTAAAATCCACCATTTATAAAATATAAACCCACACATGGTTTAAAATGTTTCTAAATTATTCCATCAAATGTCACCCTTTTTTCCTTTTAAATCTTATTCACACCCAACCCAAAGGTATGAAATGAAACATGGGTAAATAATTAGCTAGGTAATATTCCAAAAAATTGATGGAAAAACACTAGCCAAAATCAAGGATAAAATATAACGGAAACAAAGAATCCAAGAAATTCCATCCAATCAATAAGAAACACACACACTAATACATATAAAAAGAGGCATAACATATTATACACCATTAGATAAGCATAAAATATGATATATAGTATGAGGTAACACTTTAGGGGCCAGCAGGATAGAATATGAAAAGTGTAAAGACCTGGATTTTTCCATGTAATATTTTTTATTATATGACATTATTACGAGTATATGAAAATTGGTGGCACATGATTCCAAGGCTCGGTGTACCTGTAATAAATTTCTGAAAATTTTTACAGTACGTTCAGTAAATGTGTGGGTAGTATTTTCTGTCTTTTTAATCGGTGCTCAGCTTAAAAATCTAAGGGCTCCATTGAATCTGTAGCACCAAGATTCACTTAAGGGTGGTTTTACATCTACCTCAATATGTCCAGAGAAAAAGTTAGATTTTGGAAAATTTTAAAATAATAATAAAATAAGTTTGTTATTTTTTTTATTTCTTTCTATTCCTCCAACGGACAAGCGGTAGTGTGGGACCAGCAACATGTCAAGCCATTAAATGGATTAACCCTTCAAATCCTATGTAACAGCGTCATTGGAATTTAGGAAGGTTATTATTAAATGAACCACCATAAATTCCACGATCATTACTTACCATATACCCCTATCTTATTTATATAGAGCTTGGGGGGTAATGGCCTGGCTTCATCATGCGATGAAGCTCTAGTAAAGTACCATGACGCCCAACACTTTGTGGATGGGACCATTTCTAGTGAGCAGTGACGAGCGACACCGAACCCCAAACTGAATAATGAAGATTGAGTAGTGTCGTTGGAGGAATGTTGCAGGGGTGACAAATACTAACTCTTCATCGAATGTGATGTTCTCCAATGATCTTGAGGTTGGGATTTATTTTTGTTATAATTTCATGTGATTGTTGAATCCTATTTCCATCCTCAAGTTTTTCTAGCTAACGCGGAGGGCGCGGGCCAAACAAACATGTCTTGGACCCTCTTCTTCCTTGTTTTTCCTTTTAGTTCTCCGCAGAAGACCATCAGCGTGGCACTAGCACAAGAAGATGATGGCAGCGGTCAGCATTTGCTGGCCGCGATGGAGGTGGCACGCCATCGCACGCCGCATGAGGAGGCCGCGACACTATTTCATGGTGGTCAGCAGAGCGGTCATCACTGGCTAGCTACGAAGGTGATGTGGTGTGTCATCGCGCACCACCAGCGGAGAAGGGGTCGTGTCTTGTCCGTCGTGGTGATCGAGCAGGGCGGTCGGTATTGGTTGGCCGCAAGAGGAGTCAGCATCGCTAAATTGCGTTCAACTAGAGAATTCGTGACTCCGACACCGCGGCAGTAGGACCCGCTCACTGAGGGTCCCGTGACAGATGAGGCGGCACCATGTGGTGCCACTACTTTTGAAGAAATTGAATGGATTCTCGGCCATTCTGGAAGACTGGGAGTCTCACCCCATCTGCCATCTAGGGTGGAACCCATAACGGGCCTGACCGCGTGCGTCATGTGGGTCGCGCCCCACTGTGGGTCGGGCCACGTGAGGCCAGCGGGCTGTACCCTTACGGGCCGGACCACAGCCCAGCAGGCCGAGCCCACCGTGACCCATCTCAGCTAGGTCAGACCCAAACTGGGTTGGGTCAGGTCGGACTGAACCGAGGCCCTTCGAGGCCAGTGTTTACATAAAAGACCATACCATTAAGTTTTGGCGTCCATTGGATGAACCGTCTGTGGCATTGGGACCCTTGGGGAGAGATGTTCCTTTTGGTGTAATCCACTAGAGATTTGGACAAAGTAGGATTATGGTCAGGTTAGATCAAATCTGAATACAACTGGGCCCTCGGAACTAAAATGCTTATAATTCACAGACCTGGCGTCTGATAGACACATCGTTTGTCATGTTGGAACCATTACAACATGGAGGTCATTTGGAATACTTCTCTGTGGAGAATTATGGAAGTTTTGGTATGACTGATGGATTGAGGAGCGGTTCTCCTAGAATCAAGTGTACTATGAGTGGGAATCCAGTAGCTGGCAGTGAGGTGGAGGTTGGAGACAGATCATACGAAGGTTAGTACCAAGTGATCCTATGTGGTTCAGTACTTAGAGATCCAATTTGGTTCAGTGCATACCAGTCCTATGTGTGTTAGATCCTGTGTGAGTTAGCGCTCAACGATCCTATGTGGGTCAGCGCATAACGAATTTGTGTGGGTCAAATCCTGTGTGGGTCATTGCGGGGGTGAGTGCCTATCAACTCTAGGCAGGTCGAATCATGTGTGGATCATTGCAGGGGTTAGTACCTATCGATCTTGTGTGGGACAGACTCTGTATGGTCAGTATTAGTGCCTCTTGATAGAATATGATGATATTTCTTTGTGACTGATCATCTGTACTTCTATACATCACTAATACCTATGTGAGATGAGTCTTTTACGTTCGTGTTGATACCTTTGTGGTACTTTTACATTTTTTGTGATATCTGCATGGTGATACTTGTGTGGTACTTTTACCTTCGTGGTGTTATCTTCGTGGTGTTACATGTGAGGTAATTTTACCTTCATGGTCTTACCTTCACGGTGTTACCTTTGTGATATTCTTCCTTTATGTATGAGATGAGTGTATCTTGATAACTTAGGTATATGTATGGGAATATACCTAATTAGTGTTGATTACTGCTTCATGATTTGTGCTTGAGGTATTTCTTTGTGTTTTTTCCTTTTTGGAACTCTGGGATATCATTGGGGGTCTTGGGGTCCCTAATAAGTATTGTTATACACACCCCTTCATGATATTTCCCCACACCTTGTTGTGTCTTTTGAAGATGATATATAGTGTTGATCGAGGCTGAGGGAGCCCAGATTGGATGGTACTCAGAGGTGGACCATTTGATGTGGTGTGACGCAGAACTACTGATCGTGAGATGTACCTACCCTTCAGGTAGGATCCTCATTGGATGATCCAGAAGCTATTTTTCTCTATTAATTTGTACTTATACTTTCCATTTGGGCTTGTATTCTGGGCCTTTTACTCTTAGCACGCTTTTTACTACAACTGTTTACTTCATGGATGCCTCTTGTTGTGCTCTTGGACTTGTGTGTTTGTATAGGTTTAAATGAAATTCCTTCTCGTTAAGGAATACACCATTCCAGTGCTAGTCTCCATCCCCTAACTTATGGAAGGCCAGCTTGGGATAGTTGCGACACAGGCCCTGAGGGACAGGTCGTGACAAAAAGTAAAGATGTACCTAATTCTAGCAGGTTAATAGTCACACTTCCATCACCAAAATCACTATAACCAGTATTCTTAATGAAAACCCCACTTGCTAGGAGTTACAAATAGCTTTGGGGGACTGGAAAATGTTAACCAAAATCTAGTTAAACAATGTCTCACAACTTTAAATTTAGTATCCTCAATGCCTTCGGTTTGGGCGGTGTGGTTTGAATTTATGAGTGGTATGTTTTTATTGGGGAAGACCTACAGTCTTCGAATGTGGAATCATGGATTTCTTATGACATGGTAAGGTGGTTTTGGTCTTTTTTGGTCAGAAATATTGTGGCCCTGTGGCCTTGGACCATAAGACACTGCATATATTTTACTTTCTAGAGACTACTTCAGAAGAGGTTCCCTTCAAGAAGTGTTCTCCTTATCACCGCTATCCTGAATTGGATGTTTTGAGAGGGTATGGCGTTCGCCATTGGTGTCATGCCAGTGCTTCATTTCACGGGACTTCTAGCCGAGCAACGATGGGAAGGAGGACTCTATTCATATTGTTCTTATTTCTAGGGTGGAGCTTTTCCTTACTCGTGAACTGAATTTTTTTTTCTTGATGATCTTGGTCCATGGAGGCATGGTTGTGTTTTATGTCTTTGATTTATTTCTGGTTTCCCACTTTTTCCTCAAAAGTATTTTTAAAATAAAAATTTAATTTCTAGTCAGTCAGTAGTATCCTCGGTCTCCCTGTGGAATAACTATAGGTGTAGGCCCTGAACTAGCAACTTAATCACATGAAAATAACAATCCCTAAAAGATAACACCATAATAATGTCCTCCCAAGAAAGTGTACTACCCTTAGTAAGATGACCAATTCATGAACACAACATGAATAACTTTTCAAAACTTCTATCAAATGGATTACATAACATCATCAACAAGAAGAAGCGGGATCAACATGGGAAAAAACATCATCACACAAGTTCCAATTGAGAATTAAATTTCCATATATATAACATATACTTTTGGAAATCACATTTTATACAAATTTGAAACCCAAAAACAATTAAAAATCACATCATAATCATTAAAAATCATAATCAAACTACTTAAGGGAAACACAATTTAATTTTATAAAACAACACCACCTCTTTTAAAAATAGAGAAAACCCCTTAAACCAATATGAGAACCCACATTTAAAATAACATTTGGATTAAAACATTATTATAAAGTAAGTTTATCAATGAACACTATTCTAGTAATTTTATTAATCATGTAGAATGAATAAATCACCCACTTCTATCAAAACACCATTTAGACACAAAATTCCCATCATTGTGACAACTGAAAACCAAGGTATTCTATAGAAAATATTTCCAAAAACACACCTCTATAACCCATAATGTATTAATATAGGGTTGAAATAGATTTAGAAAACAAAATCAATGGGATTATTAAAAAATATAATGAATCAAAAACACCAACCTCGAGTGGTGGAACATTTTTACCTTCGATGAAATCCATCGGGAAGGAACTCATACTTGGATTGCAACCATTTAAAAAAATAAAACCCTAATTTATACCAACCCAAACCATGGAAATTTTAAAATCATTACCAGTTGAGTTAGATGGGTGGGGGGAAGAGGGAAACCAAAGGAAAGATATGATAAGAGCACATATCTCTTGAATTAGGTGTAGAATCTCTAAAAAGCCACATTGAATCCACTTATAGATGATTTAAAAAGGTGGTACAATGTATTGACAGGTGTTTCGGTAATAGTTTATTAATGGGGTATATTATGGTAGAAGACCCCAATTAAAATGAAGAGGAAAAGGCCAAAATACCCAAAATTGGGTTGACTTAACGGTTTTCCTGCACAATTCTCCAAACTGTGTACTGACCATACTACTTTCACTATCCCAAAACCATGGTGGGCCATATATTTGCCTAAAATTATTCCCTTAACCATGTACACACTATGTGATCCCCTATATTCCATTTTGAAAGGTGTACAATTTCTATATCATAGTTTACAAATCATGAACTTTGGCCATGAACCCCTTGAGAAGCTTCTAAACATCAAAAATTCAACCTGAATTCAAGTGTTATAATACTTATAAGGATATTACAAATAAAGTGAAACATAGGGGTATCACATTATTCTAAAATAATAATCTACACTAATCCTATGGTTTATATATACCTTAAACCAGTAAAACATCTTCCAAAATAATATTAATCACCTTAAAATAAAAATACTTATAACATCAAAAGGGGTTTAGTGAAAATTGAACATATAATCAACCTTAAAATTTTAAACCCATGATGGTATCCATAAATATTAATTTAACCTCACATGAAAACACCCTAATATACAAAGTTATCTAAACCCACCTTTCATGGATCATGTTCTTTGATTTCCTTATAATTCAAGACTGATGAACTGCCAATCTTTATGCCATGACTTAGGATTTTGATCTTTGATATACATGGTAAGGTTTTCCTTTGCTATTATAATATTCTCATACCCTTAATCCTATGTTATATTTACTTTTTTACCATTTTTAACCTTACTTATCATCTTTTCTCACCCTTTTGTTTTCTTCCTTTCCCTAGGCTATACAAAAAGGTTTTAAGTAGGGTACATTTATGATAAACCAAAAAGGGGAAAATCTTTCACTAAATAAGAATATTGTGCATATATCTAAAAATTAACTAAACCATTATGGTCTATGGGAATGTATTTTTGAAGTGTATTAAATATTTCTGTAAAAATATGTGATAATTTGGTATGAAAATATTTGGTTGCTACTGTTGGTATCTAAGGAAAATTTTTGTTAAATTTTGAAACTAGGATGAGAAAAATATATTGAGATACATAAGGATATTTATTAGGATATGTCTTGTGATTTTCTATGGATACATATAAGTATAATTTTAAATATATGAAAATATCTATAATATTTGTGAAGGATAGAGAAAGTGGTTTACTAGAAATAAATATATGTCTAGATAATATAAGTCGATGTAGTTGTGGAAAAGATGTACCAAGGGGTAAAAACTCCAAAAAATTAACTTCATTCTTAACTATAGTGTTACCTAGTATATAATAATAATCCTTACTACAAACCTGGTTTGACAGTCCTAGAGAATATGTTTTTCAAATTCAAAAATTATATACGAACAACCATAAAGGATTTGAATAATGATTGTGAATGACCTGGGTTAATCCTTAGGTGTCATAAATTGAAAATATGGTTCCATTATTTTTTCATAATATAAATGGGTTTTCCTAGTTATGTGGTTTTAACAATATGATTATATTTTCTAACTCAATATTTTTTTTAGTAAATGGTAGGAAGCTGAAGGAACTTGGTTGATTTTAAATATGATAGATAATGTGTCGATGAGAAACCAAATGGGTTTATGACTAGAGAGAAAAATATTTTGATTATATATATTCATTTATCATGATATCTGATTAACTAAATGCATGTTAACCTACTCTCATACTCAATAAAGAATAGTAGGATGGATTTAGTTGAGGTTATGAGTGGTAGAGCCCATGGAGGAAAGAATGTACAGTTTCCTATATGTCAAGAATGTGGGGAGAAGAACAATCGGTAATATATCAAAGTAATTAGAATATGATTTATGTGTGGATAAGAAGGACACATAGTATGAAATTTATGAGGACAAATGAAAGTTTCAGTTAAGAAAATGGATGTTAATAATCGTTTCCCTAAGGAAACATCAATGGATGAATGTTGTAAATGTAAAAAGTATGGTCATTATACAAATCAATGTATAAGGGGAAAATTTCAAGAATAGGATCAATAAGTTGGTACCAGTAAAGGATTACTTTTTGATAATGAAGTGACTACAAATTAAAATTGAAACCAAGGAGGTTTTAAGGAATGGGATGATAAATCCTAAGAATGAAGTATAGTGATTGAAGTGTTTATGTGTTAAGATTTAAGAATTATGAAATATATAAGAAATTTATGTATAATTTATTCATTAAGAACATGCAAGAACATATTGAATGGTACTAAGGAGCTAGAAAATTGACTTAATGTCTAGGTGATATTTTATAGAAAAATACAAGATTATGGAGGATAACCCATAATATGTATGTAATGATGAGTAAATTATGTTTACGTTGGATAAAGAGATGATTTACATAGATAAATCCAATTGGATAGTATTGATTTACTTTGAAATAGTTAATGATTTGATGAAAATGTTTTTTATGTTATCATTGATTGATTTTATAACATTTTTGGAATTATGTAATTTATTTAATAATATACTCTATTATGAGGAAGGAGTTAATTTTTGAAATCATTTATGTTTTCATTAAGGTTTTGTGGTAATTCAGGATATTACCATATTTTAGGGGAATATATGATCAATGTATTCACATATTCGGTATGTGATATTATGATATGATTTATATTGTTTGTGGGATCAATGATAAGTTGATTTTATAAATTTATTGACCTTATATAAAAAAAATTAGATTTCAATTTTGGTCAGGCATTGAGGATCCTAAAGGTAAACTATTCATGGAATGGATTTAGTTTAACATTTTTATATTATTGGATAAACTATGATAAAATTATATTTTTGATAATAAATAGAAATTGAAGGAATTAAATATCATTATTTTATATATATTATGATCCACTATTGCTTCATGTATAAAATAACATCATCTACATTTTATAAAGTAATATTTGAAGTGGAAATTGATCAAAACACAACCAAAGGATGTGATTGTTCTTATAAAATGGAATAGAATAAAGTAATTATATCTTATCATGAAACTTATTCCACTTTAAAAAAAGTATATTGAAATAAAATTTTATATATTTAACTTCATTTAAGATGAATGAATGGTCTTTTCACCAATCACATATTTATGGATTTTGGGATACTAAATTTATCTTGACCATGTTCTCTATCACCCTTAATCAGTATTTGGGTGTCAATTGTCTCTTATATATCTTTTTTTCACTTACCATCAATTTTATATTATATTTAAACCTAGTTATTTATTATTATTGTTTACCTTTTCATGTTTGTTTCACTCATTTTAAGAGGAAGTTTTATTAACCCTTTTTAGGATGTGGATTTTCCATAATGGGATTTACAAATGTTAAATCATTTATTACTGAGAAAAAGTTCAATTTAAAGGGATGAAATTTGTTTAAGGGGTACACCATAACACCCCGATACTTTTTGAAATATTTTAAAAAATTATAATTTTAATTTCTTAGATATCTTCGATTATAAGAAATATTTTGTTTTAACGAAAATCGACATACTAATAAAATATTATTATTTAATATGATAGTTATCGCCTGGCCATATAAATTGTGATTATGAATAATATTAACCAGGTTATGAAAATATATGTTTTAAAAATGTATATAAAATTAATTCCTTGATGACCAATTAATTATAATTAAATTAAAAAAATGAAAATAAACTAATTCTTTTTCTAAAAAACTATTTTAGGTTTGCAAATGTGTTTTACCTCATTAACTAAACAAATCACTTTTAGAGAAGTATTTTAATGAAATTTATATATTATATATTTAATATAATTTATAACACTCATATTATGTATTTTCAATGAATGAGACAACAATAAATGTAATTTTATGGTTAAAAACTATATTTATCGAAAAAGTGGGGTTTTCAACATTTTTTCACTTATATTAAAACAAATTGTTTACAATTTTATAAATTTTATTTTAATTTATTAGATATATTTTTTATATTATCATGTAAAAATTATATTTTAGTGAAATTTGGATAATTTTCTTAAAAGATAAATTTTTCAATGAATAGTGAAAAATAATTGTTTTTACTAAAAAACTGCTATTTTATTCAACGTATTTAATAGATAAATTTTATTTTAATATTTATTTAAAAGTAAAATAATTCCAATTATATATCTATTAATCCAATTTATTGAATTTTAATAAATTTCATAATAAATTTTGATATGAAAACATTTTAATCTTTTGAAATTTTCTCTTTGGAAATCCGTTTTTTCATTGTGTCTGCAAGTTTAATTTTAAATTAACTTTTACCACTTATTTTTATGTAATTTTCAAAAATGTATTAAATAATAAAGATAATCATAATTAATATTATATAATATGTTCAAATTAACATTTGATTCTAACGAATAGTAAAAATAGTAAAAAAAATTATTATAGTTAAGGTTAAAATTGGTTTAATCGGGGTTAAAATAAAATAGCATAGGGTAAAATGACATATATTAACATGTACAATACCAATTTTATGGAAATATTTAGACATTACCCCCTCTTTGTATCTATAATTTCTTATTTGGAATCCATTTTACATTTAATAAATGGGGGTACCCCCTTTTCTTTTCAAATATTACAAGTTTTCCACTCACCACACTTATAAAAGGCCACCCACTCTTCTATCATATTCACATTTCTAGAACTATTCAGTTTATCCAATTACTACCCAAATATATTAAATAACTATCAAAACTTATCCTAGTGGTCTTTTGAGATCATAAATCTAATCTTGGAAGAGTTTAGTTTAAACCAAAGAGGTTGTTTGAAGAAGAGGTAGAGTTTTTAACAATGCATTATTGTTCTACTTCTTCTTATAACTCTTGAAATATTTTAAAAATAAGATATAAAAATAACACCAATATATAATATATGATTATATTTTATTATTTTAATTTCATAACCTATATCCATATCCTCTTCAATCAAATTGGGTATGGAATCATCATTCATGTGTATGTCAGACTACCACCTCAAGAACCGATGTTATTCATTTTCTATCCCCACTATAAAGGATTTATATAATAATGTATCTAATTTTTACAAGATATATTTATCATATTATGATTCTTATTGAATTATTATATCACATATACCTTTTTTACTTTCTATTTCATGGTGGATACGATAAAATCGCTCATGTGTACTATGAACTACCGCCTCGCAAATAGATGTGATGTGTTTTCAATTATATTTTACATGGATGGTAATAAGGATATATTAAATGAATATATATGGTATTTTTAAAATATTTTTACTTATTTAATTATGATATCACATATACCTTCTTACATTCCATTACATGGGGGATATGATAATGTCATTTGTGTGTGTGACGAACTATCACCTCACAAAAAGATGTGATTCTACATTCACAAACACTTTTCAGGGAAAGTAATTAGGTTAAATTTAATGAAAATATGTGATATATATGTATGAAATAAAAAATATTCTCAAATTATAATATATTATTTACATTTATTTTATTTTATTCATCGATAAAATATAAAAAATCATTCAGGCATATTTATGGCATATCCTCTTCATTAACTGTGCATTCAATTAACTATCTTTAACATTTAAGGATTACTTTATAAACATATATATTGAATAGAAAAGATATTTAAATCATGGTTAAAAAAATTATATAATGGAACCATGATAAAATTATGAGGATCAAAAATAACAAATCAAAACATACATGAGAAACAAAGCACGTATTAGACAAAACAGGATTTTAACAATGAAATATTAATAAATGGTTAATAAAAGGTCATAAGAAAATCATATATGGTATGATATATAAATATATATATATCTAGTAATTTAATATATATATATAATGAACAAATATTTTCTATACAATAGGTTTGAATACATATAAAATAATTTGAGACATAAGGTAAGATATTTTTGTCTCACTTTTATTTTCTATGAGACCAATGCCATATTCACCTTGTGTTTCATTTATATGGTATATATACTTAACATAAATTTATTTTATGATTCTTTTCACAAATATTATGATGATTTAATTATACATTTGAATCAATCTCTTTCATGGGGTTATGGTTTCAAAGTTACTAATATGGTAAGGGATATTTTCATTATTTGTCTTTTTTCAGACAGACATTATATTATGCACCTATCTAATTTTATGAGTTATATATAAATACCATTTGACATGTAATATCATTAATTTAGTTATTATAATTATATTATAAGTTTAATTTAATGTTTTTCCTTCATTGTGCTTATTATTGAATGTTACCAACAGGGTAATGTTTTTATGATACAATCTCATCATTATTAGGATTGTTTATATTTGTGTTTATAATGATGAAATATTATTTTCTATATTTCAATAAAATCAGGGTTTTATTATAACATTTATATAACTTTAGAATATATATTTTTTCTTTACTTTCCTCAATTTATACACTCATCGTTCCAAAAAAAATTAAAAAACCATTTTTCTTATATATCCATGTTTTATAAAAATGTTTTGAATTTTTTTAATGTAAATCTATTATTATTTGAATTCATTTTTAAATTTTTTATTTTTTAAAAAAGAAAAGGAATATTCATGTCATTTTAAAAACAAGGCACTTTTGTATTTAACATAAAATGTGAAAGGAATCTTTGTTTTAATGTACACAACTTGAACACTATTTCATGCTATCAAACCACATAATGAGTTCATGAATCCCTTAAAAGCTTCATGTTTATTTTTAAATAAAATTTTTTATTTAATATTTTGTAATTGTTTAGATTTTAAATAAATATTTTCAAAGTGAAAATATGTTTTCCTTGATAAAATTTTTAAATGATCTTTTAGGGTTCCTTTATATGTTTACGTAGTTATTTTCAATGAAAAATATTTTTATTTTTTTTTATTTTAAAAAGTAATTTTAAAAATGAAAATGTAATTCTTATCAATAAATGACTTAAATGGTCTTTAAATTATTCTTTATATGTTCCAAATATTATTATTAATGAAAATTATTTTGAAATAGTTTTTTTTGTTTTGAAAGGGGTTTTTCAAAGTGGAAATCCTATTTTCTCCCAAAAAGGTTCTAATTGATATTTATAAATCATTTTCCATCTAAGATAACATTTGTTGATTTTAAGTACAATTTACTAGGAATATGATCCAAGGATACCATTTTTATTCTTTATCTTTATGTTTTATGTTTATGATGAAGAGATTCTTATGAAAATTTTTATTTTCAATGATTTATTATATGTTGATATTTTTTATTAATCCCATTTATTTTCATGGGTTTTGATATGATGAATTATTTATGAATCCCATTGATTTTTATGGGTTATTATATGTTAAATTTGTTATCAAACACATTTTTTTTCCACAGGTTCTAATATGATGAATGTTTTATGATCATTCAGGAGAATTATATATGGGTTTCATTAAGTGATGGTGGTTACATTATAACCTAGAATGGTGGTACATTTCATTCTATATAAAAATTAATCATTTTTTATAACTTAATCAAATTCATTTCTAAATGTCAGGATAGTATATTTAATTAATGTCAAAGGATCATGTATATATATGGACTCACCCATAAGGGTGATCCTTGATGAGGTTTTAACCTCCAATAAAGTCTATGGGTATCATAAGAGGTCTAGGTCATAGTCCTATCAAATAATTTAAAAATTAATTAATTACAAAGTAACAAATGGATATTCCAGAATGAGGCACAATTGAAACATTTATAAATGGGTGAGATAATAACGGAAACAATATAGACACCCTACCTTATGGTAGTAGAGGAACACTCATTATGTATCATCTTTTGATTTAACTTGGATCACAAGAAAGTGAAAGAATAGTTGAATACCCTAAAAATAGGGTATATTTTCTTGCCAAGAAATAGTGTTAAATATGGAGAGAAAAACAAAAAATTAAGTTAAAAATTTAAAAAATTACCAATATTCTCCTAAAGTGATAGGCAATGGTCTGATTAGAGTTAGAATGAGGGATAAAGATCAATGTCAATCTTGAGGTAGAGGAGATATCTTCAATGAAGGGGTAGGATATATACAAAGAGTGGAAAGAAAAATATGTGTGTGGGTTATAATGGATTAACTAAAATATCTTATTCTCACCCTTATTTAATGGGTCACACAGTTTGGCCACATGGTTGGAAAAATAATATCCCAACCATGTGCAATCATTTTCCATGTGAACCACCCATAACACGGTTAGGTGCATGTTTATATAAAGTGTGTGATAGCCATGCATTTCATCTCTATAATAGGTCTATAGTTTTTTTCATTTCTGTGTGGATTGACTCACATGGTTTGTCAAACTATGATCCCTTATAAATAGTTCGCATGGTTTGGTCACACGGTGACTAGAAACCATGCAATAAAAGTGTACTTGATATAGATTCTCAAAAAATAAGATCTCCAGTCTATGAAGAAGACCTTGATTCTCCCAAACCCTTTATTAATTATTTAATAACAATTATAAGATTAATAAGTACGATTCAAAATAAAACCTAAAATATTCATACCTCATAAAAAATACAAGTTGTTACTACCTCCCCTCTATAATATAACTTATCCATGAGTTTCCTTGAAGGTGGTTGATCAACATCTGAGAAACGTTCTGTCCACCAAACACAAATGTAGGCCTATCTACCTCTTAGGTATCATCCTGTATGTGTTCATGCTACCACAGAACAAGAACTAGGGTAATATAACTAACTTATATATCCTTATTTCTTTAATCCAAAATAGGTATAGGTTACTCCTTAAAATAAGAATCAACATCTAACTCAATATCTTAAGTATCAATGATATGTGATGGATCGTATTGATAACAGTGAAGTTGAGATACGTGGAAGAAATCAGGCATGGATCAACACCTCTGAGGTAACTAAAAACAATAGGACACCATCTTTAATCTCTATGAAATATCAAAGGTATCGACATAATGATTTGACAAATTCCCTTGTTTCTAAATCTGTCTATGCCCCCATATTGGTGAAACTAACAGGAATACCAAATCCCCAACCTCAAAACAAAAAGTTCATTGAAATATAATAGCACTGATATTTCTGCCAAGACCGAGTTGTATCCATTCATTATCTGATAAGTTTTACCATCTCTAAGGTATCCTGAACAAGATGAGTTTCGAGTAACACTCCCTCCCCTAACTCTAATCACTATAAAGGTGATCAATATGGTCTATCATATAATAACTCATTAGGATCAATCAAGATAGTTTCTTGAAAAAATATATTGTTGGAGAAATATTTTAAAGGTTTATGTTTCTCCCATGAACCTCCAAAATTGAGGATTCATATCTGAATCATGTGCTCCAACACATGTATTGTATGCTAAGACTTCCTATCAGTCGGTGGGTGAAAGAAAATACTCTAAAAGTAAATTTGAACCTAGTGAATTCCAAAACCCCTTTAGGAATTTAAACATAAAGAGAAAGTATATATCAAATACAATGGTATGTGGAACTCCATGAAGGAGCATAATTTCACAAAAATATAACCTTCCAATATCATCCACTAAAAAAGGTCTCCCTAATCGGTAAAGATTGAGGGGAATTAATTAACATGTCGACAACTACCCATACTGCATCACTTCTTTGAGGGGATCTTAGTAAACTAGTCACAAAATCCATGGTGAAATCAACCCATTTCTACTATTGAATGTCTAACAACTATAAAATACGTACCAAGTCATTAGTGTTCTACCATTAGCTACTGACGGGTAGAACACATTATAAAAAATATAGATATTCTTCATTTCATCACTTCCACCAATACTGGTAGCGTAAGTCACAATATATCTTTAAAATATTTTGGTACAACACCCCTTTATATTAATGTTATTCTCACATCAATTTCTATCACATGTATCCAATAATCCAGATGCGTCGATGATTGTGAAATACCTCATCTTCATCAATGATCCAACCTCATGGTGGCCCCTCACCAGAAACACTCTCACATTTCATATTCACTCTATTCATAAGTCTACAGATAACTGAAAAAAATAGGGAAAGTCTACTTCTGATTCTTCTAGACCTATAAGTGAATCTCACAAAACCTGGTCATCAATATCCACTCAATACTGGCATCTTGAACTACCTATGCCCAAGTTCTATGGCATAAAATACCAATGAAAAAAATTTGAATTCCAAGATATATTATCATTCTCAAAATTGAATTAATGTAGTTATTCAACCCCCCTCTTCTATATGAGATTTATTTCACAATGTGTACATATCTATTTGAGGACCTTGTAGTCCATATACACCACAAACTAATCTCCAAGAAAATAATTCCTCCAACAAGGAAAGGTGTGAACTATAGCTACCAAATAGTCATGTGTCGTGTAATTCCCCTCATGTGGCTTCAATTGATGACACTCATATACCACGACTCTATATTCCTACATCAAAAATTATATTATCATGATGCTTGATGCATCATAGTAAATCGTATAGCCACTTCTAGGCTCTGATAGAACCAGGATCAGTGCAAATGTAAGTCTCCCTTTCAATTACTCAAAGGATTCTTCACAAGTGTCTAACCATTTAAAATTTCACATTATTCTATTTCAATCCCATAATAGGTGCTACTATGAATGATAAATCGTGAATTCAGTGCATGTGATAGCCAGCTAGCCCCAAAAAACTATGAGTGATAAAAATTTCTTGGTATGCTCTTAGGAAACTAAAATTCTCACCTTCTATGGGTTAATATATAGTCCAACCACTAAAATGATGTGACCTAGTAATTTCAAATTTCCAATCCAGATGATTCATTTTGTGAGCATAGAAAATATCTAGTTCTCTCTCACTGTACTTAGAATGATTTTTAGATTTGTCCATGTTCTTGTTGGGTATGTAAATACACCAATATGTCATCCATAAAGACTACCATAAATGAATCCATATGCATGTTGAAAAAAAAACTCATCAGAGCATTGAAAATAGTGTGTGTGTTTATCAACCCAAGCAGTATAACTAGATTCTTGTAAAGGTTTTAGCTACTTGTAAAGTTGTACAATGTATGTTTGAATCCCTAACCTGAACATGATGATAACCCGACCTTAAATCAATGTGTGAGAAAACCAAATATCCTCATAGATATTCTAAATTATCTTCTATATGAGGTAGATGATATCGATTCTTAACCATAATATAATTGAAATGATGATAATACACATAAATCCTAAGGGTATCATCTAACTCCTTAGAGAAAATCCTAGGTGAACCCCAAGGATAAGTACTTGGTCTTCTAGAAACACCTTTCTTCTTGGACCTCTAGCTACCTCCTAAGATCCTACAACTCATTGGTAGCCATCCTATAAGGAGGAATGGATACCGGTGCTGCTCCTAGTGATATCTAAATAAAAACCTCTATTTATCTTCCAAGTGGTATTCTAGAAAAGTCTCCTGGGAATATATCTCCAAATTGATCTACTGTAGGAGGGAAATAAGCCTAATCCAATTCTTAATCAGTAATATAAGGGGTAGGAATTTGGGATGTCAGTGTACCTGAACCATGATTCTCTATTCTAGATTGACATTTTTGGGCATCTGATTCTCCCTTGTGAACATATGTATCACCCTCCTATGATGTGAGAGACGCCATACGATGATAAAAATCATAGTGATCATTATAGGGAACCAATTATTTTACCCCAAGAATAATTTCCAATCATATCATCTCATGGATAAATAGGTTCCATAAGAAATGACAACTTTCAATCTCAAGGGGGAACTCTCTTCTTTGGAATACATTTTATAACCATACTCCCAATGGTTTATCAAACATCATCACTCCTTAGAAACACTGAATATAAATCCTAGGGATTTTAATGAAAGACAAAAGGTTAAAATAATGTAAATTGCATGTATCAAAAATAGAATATACTAAATTCTAGGCTAATAAGATCATATCTCATACTTTATATGGTCTAACACCATTCTCCTTTGGTATAGTTTGTACTATGGATATCTACCCTAATCCATGGCTTTGACCTTCAACATGATTACCAGAAACAATTCCACTCAACCGACGGTTCATATCCAAATTATTTCATCCTCGACCATGTCCACCTACTTTTCCTATACTACTAGTGGTACTCCATATCCATGCCCAATAGGGTACTACTAAATCTACTTCAGAATACGTAGTTGGAATGAATCATATCCCAATGGGAATAGAAAGGAAGGATTAGTAAAAACTATAAATATGGAATATTTTTCCACTATATCAACACACAAGTGGGTCTCAAATGAACTGAGTCTTTATATGACCATATATCCCATGTGGATATAATATAATAAAACTACTAGTGTGAATAACTCATTTCCCACTACACAATCAAGAACCCTCCAAATGACACTTCATGGCACTAGATAAACTACCATTCATTGGAACTAAACCACCCTAAGTTGTACCCTCAACATCCCTTCTGTTGTGTTTAGTAATAATGGTTTAGTTCACTATCTCTAAAATGGTAGTCATTTGGAAGATATTTCCCTAAGATCTATTGGAATACTTGAACCCATCCTCAAAACATCTCTCTTTGGATAACTCGTCACTTAAAAAAGTTGGTTCAATTTGATGTATCTCTATAAAATGATCTAAATAGTCTATAACGGACATAGTGCCCTACTCCTAGGGCATAAACTTTCTCACTCAACCGAATCTAAGTATCCTGATAAAAAAGAAATTATAGAATTAATATTGGAAATATCATTAAACTATAACCAAATATTGATCAAACTAGTTTATAACATCCCACCAGTTATTGGAAAATCCATGAAGCGTGTAAGTGGTGAACTTGACTCTCCATTCTAGAGGAATCTCTAGGTGCTCAAGGATAGATAATATGTCCTTTAGTCAAGATTCAGAAGCATAGGGACCACCGTCCCTAGAGAAAATAAGTGTTTGATGCTATTGGAATTCCCTCATTAACTCTAACATAGTCCGTGTATATCATGGATCTCATTCCAAGGATCATACTAAGAATAGTAACACTTCACGAAACTAATCAGAATCACCCAAATCAAGTACAATAGGTGTAAAAATAGAGGTGCATCAATTGGAACTACTGTAGGGTTAGGTACCAACACCTCAATAGTATGGTAATTTCTACCTTTATAGAATTATACATGAGGGTTTCATGGAGGAAAATATCTACAATTATCAGGCACACTTCTAAGAACTCTATAACATTCATAAGGAAGTTCCCATGAAGATGGATAGTCATAAGGATTCACTACCCATAAAAAACTAACCCAACTACTGATGATCTATGTTCATTGTATTAGTCTTATTCCAAGTTTTATTAAAAATGGTTTCAGTATATGATGTTTTAATTACATTTTATAGAGTAAAAATACCTTTAAGTTGTAATAATAATCCCTATTTAATGGTAATCAGATCTATTTAAATTTTTGAAATCAACAGATTATAAGGTATTTATAAGTATATTCATATATATATATATATCAAGGTCATGTTACATGTATCTATCATTCCCATTTTATAAGGTCTTATTCTTTATAAGTTAAAAATAGTGTTACATGTAATTACAACTATGATTTATGATGATTAAATTATATGGATCTCCATTCAAAATTTCTAGAGGAACCAAACTCTTTAAATTGAAATGGAATCCTTGTGATTGTAACCAAATAACATTTTAACTTGTGTGACCAATGGTCTATAACTCAAACTCACTATATTTAGTTAATTAGGGTGCCACCATCAAGCTATATGGGAAAAAAATTTCGGATGATGCAGACACTTTGATCAATCAAATTATTTTATCCCTACAAGAAACATTAACATAAAATAAAATATTACTTTAAGGGAACTAGAAATAGGAATTGATAAATTCATCGAGTAATTAAACATGGTGTTTCATAATTCATGACATATCAATCTTTAGGTTCCTATAATGACTCATGTGACAACTCCTCCTTTCCATACTGGTCCATGGTTAAGGTAAAATTCATAGTGATATTAAATGCCACATATCTTATACATCACCAAATAGTGAAATTTGTAAAACATTAATAGGAATAATTTAGATCTTTAGAACCCATCAAAGGAAATTTTTATTTTTCCATATATTTGGATTAGCTACTCCCATAAATTGACTCATCATAAAATTATGACACTTTCTAGTCACCAGTCTAACCATCGAAAATAGTATGAAATGGAAAATAATTATCTGATACAACTTTGTGAAATCTTAGACACAGTTAACTCATAAGTAACTGAACCTGGTTACCCAGAGGGCCTAAACCATGACCCCATATATGCTAAAGACTACTGAATAAAAAAGAGTGCCTAGGGTGTTTCCATGGGGAGACTATTATCTAATTTTAGAGTAGATTAGATCGATAAAAAAGGAATTAAAAACAAAAAATGAAAAAAAAATATGAGTAATGGGATTAAATCACCCTTATGTAATAGATTCACGAATAAACATAATATCCAAGTCATATAAAAATTGGGGAAGATGTAATGATACTATAAAAAACTAGATTTGGGTATACATGAGTACATTATATACAAAAATACACCAAAATACCAAAATGATAATCTCTAAAATCATCCCAAGCCTAGGCCTAGTCTTCTGCTTCCATACACTGTCCTATAAACTGAATCAAACATCCAAATTTTCACCATTTCCATTGTACAGTCCTATAAATATAAATTTTGTCTAGGTACCAATCGGTGGCCCAAACATGGTGTGAGTAAAACATATAAATCCACCAAAATGGTTTCTATAATAAATCCAATATGTTTGTATAAATAAATCAATGTTTAGGTAAAATTAAAACTAATAAAACAAGTAACTAATATAATAACAATATTATGATTGGGTTCTTCATGGGATTCCCAAATGACGATGCCTACTTCTTCCTAATATTGATGTCTCTGAATATGTGACTTATAAAAAGTTAAGACCCATGAATATGATAATGGGGACATGTAATACTGATAATAATGGAGGAAACAAGGTAAAACCTAGGTATCCTTGACCATAGAGGGCTTTTCTTTCTCATAGTAAACACCATGAAGCCTATCCAATAATGGTCTAAGTGTATTTTAAGGGGTAAAACCTTGGCACTATACAAGATAAATAGTATATAACAGATTAATTTGAGTACTTCTATAGTAAATCTTCGGCTATGTATGACTGGAGCACATTGCAATGATCCAATGTTTAACGGTTGTGAATAAATCAAGCTAATTCGTTGGAGAAAATATAAAGAATTATAATTTTCATATATAAATTGAATTAATTTTCAGTATTATTTCAATTCATTCATATACTACTAAAACTATGACCAAATTCCAAGGTGGGTATCTCTTTTAGAGACCAGATCAATGAATTGGGGTGGTATCCTCCGAGTGCTCAAGGAATTATCACTAGAATCCAGGGATGAATCTAGTCTGACCACTCCCTTAACATTGAAATGGTATGTAATCATTTGAAACCATTTATAAATAATAAATGGCTATGTGTTAATACATTCCTATTTAAAATTCCTTTTAAATCCACAATTCTATTTTAATTTTAAAATGAATTTTTTTATAATGGATTTCTTATTTTAATCATGTTTTTCATACACAGAAATGGAAATTTCCATACTATATCACAATTAATCGTTTATTGTAACATAATAAGATTTATTTTTAAAAGTAAATCCAACATATGTAGTGGGTAACAAAGGCTCATGTATATATAATAACTCTTCCAATGGGGTGATCGTTGGTGAGGTTCCTACCTTAAGCAAGGTCTACAGGTATCATAATATGCCTATATCATAGTCCCCTAAACTAATTTTACATATTAATTAATTGAAAAGAAACTTATTTAGATTATATAATGTAGAACAACAACAAAATTTATAAACATGTGAGACTTTGAGGGAAATGGTATATACCACTGAACTTTTGGATATACAAGAACACTCATATAATATCAGTTTTTTATTTATCTTAGATCAAAAGAAAATAGAAAAATGGATGAATTACCTAAAAATAGTAAATATTAGATCTCTTGGAAACAAAACTAAATATGGAGAGATAAAATAAGAAAATATGTTAATGGATTGAATAAATTACTCGTATGCTTCTGATGTGATAGATGGAACTCCGATCATTATCTGGATGAAGTAGAAATATCAATGCCTAGCTTTGCGTTATGGAGAGTTCTTAAAATAAGGAGGTTGAGTAGTCTATGGACTAGAAAGAAAAAGAGGGGGAGGGTTATAAATACTTAAGGGTAAAAGTGTAATTTCACCCTCCTTTAATGAGACTCACATTTTTCTTGCATGGTTAGACAAACAGTGCACCAACCATGTCTCAACACTATCCAAGGGAACCACCCTCACATGGTTTGGATCATGGGTAGATAAACGGTGTGCTAACCATGATTCTTCTCTATGCATGGGGTTTGTAGTTTCTTATATAGTTTATTAAACCATCCTCCCTTATATATGGATTTCTTGGTTTGGATGCACAGTAACTACTAACTATGCACCAACCATGTGCCTAATATATATTCTCTAAAATCCAAAGCTCTGGGCTCTGAACAAGCCTCAAACACTCTTGGACCCTTCATTAGTCATTTAAGAACAAGTATAAGGATAAAATGAATATTGAAAAAAACATAAAATAGCTATAATATATCAAAAAAATTGCATGAATCATTATCGAACATAGTGACTATCATTGGATTGTTATTAGTATTCATCCATAATATTTAATGATAGTGTCACCAATAAATCCAAATAGGTTGTTTTTCATGATTCAATAAATAATTTATGATACATGGTGCTGGTTTTGTTTTTAAACATTTATATTAAACTATATACTATTGGATTTATTATTATGATACTAGATATATAGTAGATAAGGGTATTTTCATTTCAAAATAGTGGGGAAGATACTTTAGAGTTTCTACAAGAATAATTGTTATTAGTTATGGTTAAAAGGATATTTATTAGTTAAAAGGTTGTAAGAAGTGAGTGATTAGTGAAAATGTTACCAAAGAATCTATTGGTGGTAAAATTTGATTAAATATGAATCTTTAATAAGAGATATCAATAATTTAAATGTGAATAAGAAATGCCAAATATTTGGCCTTCGTGTTCCCATCATGGCATGCCTCGTGACTATTGTTTTAGACCTCACATGTCATTATTAGTTCCATTTGGTTCATTTTTAATGGTCCCCATGAATTACTCTATCATATCAAACATTCATTCTTTATCGCACACCACCTTATCCAGTTATCCAATTCCCCACATTCTGATTACCCTCATATGGTTATGATTGTGTTCCCCACATGCCTTGTTCCCACCTCCTATAATGCATCCACCATAGAACTTAGTCGATTAATGGTGGTTACCATAATATCCTATTCACCCAACCTCACTTTTCTTATAAAAATTTCCCTTGACCTCAAATTTAAATATATAGAGTCTCCAAGTGACTTCAGGTTGATATCATAGGCCGTAAATCTATGTTAAGAGTTTCATAAGTACCCAATCATGAATCCAAGCCTCCAAAAATATCAATCGGTTGAGTTGTTTTCTCAAATCCAAGGATATGTAATGGGAACTAGAAGTAATTGTATCATTAATATGTTTTTATAACCGAAGACCATTTTAAAAGACCACTTCAACCATTTAAATCATTAATGTTTGGGTGAACGAACCCTCCCAAGAAAGCCCTGAGTGAACATAATATGACCAATGAAATTGCATCTTCACACTACCACCTAGAGTACCACATGGGTCCATGTGGTTTCATGAACATAATATGAATCCTAAGGTTACTCTCTCTCATCATGAGTCCTTTTCTAGTGATGACTAGTGAGCTATAAGGGGAGAAAAACCTTTATGTAGTGAGATAATGTGGACAATATCTCGGTTAATGTGTTTGGAAGATCCTATTGATATTACAACCATGAGGTTATTGGATTTTTTGAAAATGTTTATTGACATTTTTTAAAAATAATAATAATGAA
The DNA here is from genome assembly GCA_963277665.1 of Viscum album. Taxonomy (NCBI): domain Eukaryota; kingdom Viridiplantae; phylum Streptophyta; class Magnoliopsida; order Santalales; family Viscaceae; genus Viscum; species Viscum album. The sequence goes on from OY728123.1 coordinate 871,544,510, forward strand.
AGTATATGGTGTATTTATTAAATAAATAAAATAAAATGAGGTTTCAATACACATGCATGTTCTTCCATTGATGTTTTCTTTAAGGTACATCCATATAGAAAATATTTTTGGAGTTACTTCCAAGGTTTATGAAGATTTTATGTTTATAAAAACTGGTATAGGTTTCATATATTCTAAAATGGAAGTGAGGTATTTAATATAATTTAATATTGATTAAGGGAGTGGCTGGATTTGGAGGTTTTGTACTGTAGTTTTAGAAATCATGTAATGAATTGAATACGGTAAATTTTTGGAAATTTTCCATAATAATTATTGATTGATTATCACATATCTATATATGAGTTAGTCCCATTAATAAGATGACCTATTTTAATCAACATATGAATCTTCATTAGAATTGTTTTTAATTTAGAGAACTCTTTGAATATTTGATAAGGGACAAAAAATAAGTGCAGAACCTCCCAAGAGGCCAACTATAAATGAAAGAATCAAATATTTAAGGGATTATAGTGAGGATGAATAGGGTGGAAATTACATGAATGATGAGTACGGGGTGTTGCTCGGGTAGAATTCCACTTTGTGGGGTGGCATTGTAGCATGTGGCCATGGTACAAGGTTGTACCATTGGATTTGATCATCTAATTGAGAGGCATGAGATATTATTAAGGAGAATATTTATGACTTATTTTTCAATATGGGATAATTAAAATCATAGTACAATTCATATTTCATAAAACACCAAAATTAATATTCAAATGATGAAATCATGTTCATTTTTACCTCCAGTCATCACATTAAGTATGAATGAGTATGATATGTTTCCACCTATAGCTGAATAGATAAATAATCAATAAAATATATACATCGTAGAATAAATCATGTTGATCTAGAATTAGGGAGAAATTTTTTAACATAATATGGAACATATAATGTGGCTTCATATGAATATTTTTATAACTATAGGGATTTTTTATTGGAATCTTGAAGATTGTGGATAATGGAAGCTGTGAAACATGAACATAGGGTGGAATAAATAATTCATATGGTTGAAAAATTTCTTAGTAAGGTAATATAACCACCAATTTTATGGTTTATTAGGCTATAATGGAATATTCTATGGTTGATTTTGAAAACTATAAGGATGAATATAAGTTATATGAACAGTATAAGGTTCATCATATGGTTGGTGGTTTTTGTAATGTTTGAAAGTTACATCATAGGTAATCTTTGCAAATTCAATACCATTAAAAATACTGGAATCTAAATTACTCATCAAGATATGCATAAATTTTACAACGGTTTTTGAAATATTATTTTTCATTTATTAGGGAATATAAATAGATATTTTATTTTATTTTTTTAGATATGATAAAAAGAAATTTTACAAGGAGATATAAAAAGATTTTTGGGGATTAATTTTTTAAACACCTTGATGAATTAGTAATGGCTAACATGACTAAAGAACAATAATTTAAATCTAAAAAGAAAATATTATTGAATTTGAAGACAAATATATTCAGGGATTTTATTTGAATTATATAAAAATTTTATATCACATGGAGTTAGGAAAGCATGTATATATATTGGATGAATCAGTGTGAAGACAAATTTTACCTATGAAAAATTTTCATATTTGTTTTAAATGAAGATATAAAGAGACAGGTGAGAATATAGACATTATAAATCATTGATACACCTACTATAGAATAAGGAATTGAATAGAGAAATGGGAAAATATTGGAATATATGAATTAAGAATAATAATAAATGTTCATGAACATATTAAAGATCCATTGTTTACATAAATATAAGAACAAGAGGAACATTGGGTATTTTTTCTAGTGGTACTTTTGGGAGACATTGAATATTTAAGGATTGAAGATAATTTTTAATGAGGGTTTAAGTGGAGAATGGGAGTACAAAGGATACTTCTTGTATTTTAATTGTTATCATCTCAGAATAGATTTTGTTATGGTTTGAGGAAAATAACAGACTCACCAATCATTCAAGGGGGGTTGATATCATCCATCTTAAAGAATTAAAAGAGAAATATATTTTATGTCAAAGTAAATCTATCAAAATTTAATGGTTTAGAATATTCAAACTACCATAATGATCTTAAAAATCCTCAAGTATATAAACTAACTTTATCATATAGAAAATAAGTGTGCAGAGTAGATAATATGGAGTGCCCATAGATTGAAATTTTACCTATTTGAATTATTTTAATAAGAATATTGGAAGTATTATCTCTTGGAGCATTAATATATTTTTGATTTGTTCACCTTGTATTATCTCATTTGGGTGAACCAAGTAAAATATAAATTTTCATTATATGAATCACATTAGTTCAAATAAAAATTTCATAGGGTGGTATTGTGTGAAAGATAAATATTTCGACATATTGAATAAGTGTTCTTTACAACACAGGGATGGAAGATCCTTAAAGGGAAAAAAGAAAAATAATGGTGAAAAATTAAATTCTTAATCTGGTAACTCCATGATTAACCACCCCCTCCAATCTCAATATGTTTTGAATTCCCACAAGTGGTATCAAATCCTAAAGCTTTTATGTTTCTTCAACCTCAATAATCTATTTGGTGAAGATTATGTAAGTAATGTAATCAATTATGAAGTATCATATATTTTATTGGAATTTATTTTCTAAATATAAAAAGAATATATTTCTTGAGTGGAAGAACAATTTATTGAAGGATTTTTATTAAAATAGGGGAACCATATGGATTCCATTAAATCCACATATGAATTTGTAAAGGTATATTATTTAATCTTGTGTAAGATTAATGTATCTTATCTAATATCCAAAGAATAAAGAACAAGAGAAATTATATTAATAAATTAGAAGCTCGTATTTATGTAAAAAATTCATAATTTTTATGTATATGATTATAAACCTTTAGAAGATACCATTTTTAAATGTGATTATGCATATGTAATGCCACCTATGTTTTTAAAGATAAAGAAACCATAACATATGGTAAATAAGTTGATTGTTGGTATAACCAACTAGTGGGTATTTAAGCTTTAAAATTTTAAGATTGTTTCTTAAAAATATAACAAGGAATGATTTTTTCTCACATAACAGATTTAGAGGAAAAAATCATAAAAATATACCACAATGTGAAGGATAAATGTGTTGTTATTAAAGTGTTAGTTCAACAGTTTAAGGTAAAAATGAAAAAAGAATAAAAACCATGAATTATCCATAAAAATCCTTAGGGAACAACATAATGAAAAGGTGAAGATGAAAAATAGTTAAAGGAATTATTATGTTGATAACTTAGAAGTTTAACTCAAGGATAAAAACATTATACGTAAACATATTGAGGGTGAGATTCATGTTATAAAGGAAAATATAAAAACTAAAAGAGTTTCATTTCGGGATTTCATCACGTAATAAGAATCAAAATAATTTAGATTCTGAAAAAAAGCTGACTCAAACCTTCTAGGGTGAATAAAAATGGTTATAAAAGAAAAATAAGATCTCAGCTATATTTTTATTATAAAATTGGATATACAATGAGTGTGTTTTTGGATGTTTAGATGTTTATTAGTTATTGAATACATAATGAACCCAGGTATCAACTAATAAAATAGTTATCATTGTATTTATTTATTGAAAAATTCAGTAATTTTTATAAACTTATACATGTTACAAGAATCTATATAAATAGAATAAATGAATATTTCAAGATGAAATCAAATACTTATATTACTATAAGGAATTGTAATTGGAATAATGGAGAAATAAGTTCACCTAAAATTAAAACTAGTGTGCTAAAGATAGTGAAGAAAGAAAGAATGAGGAGATATTGGGATTATCATTAATGAATTACTCATAAAATTAATTATGAAAGGAAAAAATAGAACACTGTGACTAATAGAAGGAGAAATAATGACATAAATAAATATATAACTATAAATAATAGTATTTTATTATTGAAAAATGGTATTGGATGTGAAAAAAATGAGTGTATCAAGAACCAGGGAGAGTGTCACCATAATAAACTACATGGAAAGAGAAGAAAAATGATTTAAGATAACATAAGAAAGAATAATTTTCTCATATATATGTTAAAGAAAAAGATAAATAGTCATTCTTGAGTAGGTTATGTTATAACGCAACAAGGTAAGAACACAAAACTGATGGTGTTTCCCTTACATGGAGAAATAGGTGTACTAGAAAAAGATGGAACATTCATGTACCAATAAAAGAAGCCAAAACCATTAGGATGATTCTAAATATAGAATATAATCCCAATCTAATGGTGGTAATTGTAACACTATTTTACCTACCAAAAGGTATGACATGTCTGTTGGTCTTGGGATTCATTTTTGGGTTTGGGATTTTTAGTAGAATCTGGGTTTTCTAATGTCTATTGGGAAATTACATATCGTGTAATGGGATTACACATCATTTATTTTTCACCAGGAATTTGAAAAGAGAAAATTTAAGTTTTATAATGACTACACATGGTGTATTTGAAATACACATCATGTAGTGGTTGAAAATATGATTTTAATAAAAGGCGATGTCGTTTCTTGTTCATGTAGCCATTTATGTAATAAATAATGTGAACTAAGGCTACACATCATGTAATTCATGATGAATATATATTTAAGTGTGATTCACATCTTTTTTTTGACCTATATCCCTCCCTCTCAGAACCTAGATCCTTCCCTATGTGATTTCATCTCTTGTAATCCCTTTCCATTGTGGATCAAAGAGGCATTTACCATGTTTAATCTCTTTTAGGTAAGTGGATCTCTTATCAGGCATTTTATTCTAGTATCTATTCCTATACTTTTATATTTTTATCCATAATCATGTAATGGATAGATATAAAATCCCTTTTATAGGATCTTGACTCTATGTTGTCTTCCTAAATTTGAAAATTCCCTTGTTATTTATTACCAAATCCCATTTTGTGTGTTGATTTCTTGATCATTTATTAAATAAAAGTTATTATATAATTATTTTCCTAATGAATGAAACCTTTAATTTCATGATTAATTTGATGTTGTTTTTATTTAATTTAAAAAAAATGAACTGTGAGGATTTGATTTTCAAATATAAATGGCCATGATTTTTGTGAAAACCCCCAATTTCAATGAAATTGGAATTGTGGGATGAATTAATAAAAATGATGGATTAATTTGGAAATCATTTTGATGATATGATATAATTTCGATCATGATAAAATGGATTAAATTGAAAAGTGATTTTAAATGGAAGGAAATGGTGAAAACTAATGATTTGGTTTTGAAATAAAAAAGTCATTTTGAAAATTGAAATTGGAAAATTGTATTTTGAAATTTTTTGAAATTTTTTGAAATGATCGATTTATAATTTGATTGATTGTTTGAAGGACATGTTATCCTAGGTAGTTAGTGGTGAATAAGACAGTAATTCTAGGACCTTGACTCCCTAGTAATGAATTTACAATGGAAAATTATTCCAAAACAACTCTATACTAAATACCCATTTTGGATTGCCTATTTTTTTTTGGGTGTGAGCTGCCCTCAATGGGTTACCCTAGAGGGGTGTATTTATATGTTTACACTTGAATATAGAATATATCATTACTCATATTTGTAACGATCCTATTACCAGATAAACTAACATAGCATTTGGGTTTTTTATATGGTGGTGTGCTTCACTATGATTTTTTTGATTTGATATACATGTCATTTATTATTGAACTATTTTATTAATTCCAATTGATTTATATAAACTATTTTATATAAATTGTCTCTTTAGGAATGTTTAAATGTTTTTTTAATACAATTTTGACCTTTTGATTATGAAATCATGTTTTGGTTTAGAATATAAAAAATTTAATTCGATTCCTTGATTTATTTAAATTGATATCATAAATTGTAAATTTTTATGGTATTGATTATGGGACACTTGGGGAGGCCCTGCTGATATTTATAGCTCACAACCTACCTTTTCCTTTTAGAATTTTTAGATTATATTTTTTCATTTCCATTAAAAGGGAAAACCTCACTTGGAGGTGGGAGATATTCTTGATCCTTTGTACCATGATTTATAGGTTAATAGTGGAGATTTTATCCACTTGTAACATGGGGTTTATGATTTTTATCTTTCAAGTTGTTGAGTAATTTGATGATGTAATTAATTGGGTTATATTATCCCGACTATTTATTATACTTTATCCCATTGTAGTATTCAGTATACTGGCTTGTAATATGTTTTCTTCCACCATTTTTTGGAATATTAATTCCCTCTTTGATCATGTATGATGCTAGGTGCTAGTTGCTAACCCATGGGGATTAGTATTGCCCTTCGAGCCATGTTGGAGCTCACTCAGTTATCAGAGTACTATGGTATCTGGGTTAGTTCATGAAAAATTTATATTAGATATCAAGTTTAAGAATCTTTTCTTGATGTTATTATGCAGTTTGGCTTCTACTAGTAGATAGGAAGTAGAATTTTTAGGACTTAGGAGGTATTTATGAGTGAGTTCCTAGCTATATCTCATCAAAATGAGCCTTAAGTCACCTAGGGTATTTGGAAAAATGAATATTATGGAATAATTTCATATGATTATCTTATTTTACATGATTTTTATTTGGGTATATTGAAATTCAAATCTTGAAATTCTATTTTATGTGATTAATTTTCCAGTTACACTTGTTAGATTTGTTGATCTAAGTAATCTTTTGATGTATTTAGTGTTGTATATTGTTTTTTTTGTAGCATTATACCTCTGAGAATAGGTGTGAACAAGACCCAGGAGGAAGCTATTGGTCCACCATAGTGAGTGAACCCTCTGGTGGACTAGAATGTTATTGAGATTACTGTACATGTTTTCCATGTTATGGGATAAACACCTAAACCTATTCCCATTCATCTCCAGATATAGAATATCAAATGGATGAATCTATAAATTTTTCTCAATAGATTCTTCAATAAAAGACACATTCCTGTTAGGGATCAAATGATTCTTAATAGGCTAAGGATTGGTTGAGAAATATATAGCTTCTATACGATTTATTAAAAATTCATGACTCATTTAAGGTGAAATGTGGCACATTAAACATGGTAGGACCTTTTAGGAGACTGTGGATTTAATGGTAATGGAAAAGAAAAAATAAGGTTTAGATTTGAATGAATTTATAGTTCTTTTAAATAATTAGTTATTTTAAGAATATATGGTGTTGGATAAGGCTTTAGAGTTTATCAACCTCCAACAGTCTAAAAATACTGTAATGTAGTTTGTGACTAGTTTTTCAAGCTTCTATATTTTTTACCTTATATTGTATTAAATGAGAAGATGAAGACACGAAAGTTAAATATGGGTATTTAACTAGATATCCATTCATAGTTTTCCTCACTAAATCTAACTTCTTATATTGTTGAACTCTATAGGGAATTAATGGTTGAAATTTACCTGGATATTATGTTTTGGTTCAATAGAGATCCTTTTTCTCCCAGTGGGTGTTTTTTAAGTTCTTTTAAAGGAAATAGAAATCTTGATGATTCTCAAAGTGATTATCAATCTAAGGCAACCTCTAGACCTACTTTAGTCACTATTAGAGGACATTTTACTTGATTCTAGTGTAGAAGGGTTGGGTATTCGAGATGTGTTTGTACTAAGGTACCAAAGATCTATAGTTCTTGTTGCATCCTAAGACATCTATAGAAATTCTGCCATTTCCTTTTTTCTCCATGTAGTGGCATAGGATCATTAGTACCTAAATGTAATGTATTGAAATTAGATGCTTCAAGATCTATGGTTTTGCATCCATAGTCATCTATAATGATGCCTCTCTACCTAGTGGAATATTCTTAAGTGGAAACTAACATAAGTCTAGAGATTATGTGAGGTACCATCATTATAGCTTCATATTTAGTGTTTTATTTATATTATATTGGTACATATCACTTGTTTATATCAACTCATATTGTGGGATTTTAAATTAATTCTTTATATATTTTATCATATCTGATGGATTCTACTACATTCATATAAAGAAGGAAAAGCAGGGTCTCTATTGTCTTTCTTGTTCTTTCTCTTTATCATAGTTTTATCTTACCTAGAATTTTTTGTACTCAACATAGAACCTCTTGATTTGATTTTTTATGGATTTTATCATTTCTAATGAGGCTCAAATTGAATTCAATCTTCAGAAAATATCCTTTACTATGCCTGATGGGGTTTGCCATGTCTTTTAGGTAGAATGGTACCCAAGGTTGAGTAGAGTTGAGACTTCTTATCCAGAGCTTGGGAAAGTAATATAAATTTTCTATTTTGATCTAGAGTGGGATTATTTAAGTGATGATCTCACTCTAGTTGTAGTCAATTTTCCTAATGTATTTTGATCCAATTTCTATGGATTTACACCAGCAATAGATGTATAGTATTTTATTGATTTAGTCAATGATACTCAACCAGTTTTTATTCCATCATACCACATGGAACTAGAAAAAATGAAAGAGTTGAAGACTGAGTTATATTATCTAATAGAGAAATACTTTATATTCCCAAGTGTGTCACCTTTAGTTGAACCTATCATCTTTTCTAGTAAATATAATGGAATATTTTACCTTTGTGTTGTTTACTGGAAACTCAATTAAGATACAATAAAGAACAAGTATCTATTACCACATTTAGATGATATGTTTGAATAGTTGAAAAGGGTGTGAAGTGGTTTTCAAATATTTATCTTTGATATGGTTATCAGTTGAGAATAAAAGAATCTGGCATTTAGAATACAACCTTCTAGAGTGGTTATGGCCATTATGAGTATCTTTTCATGCCATTTGGTCTAACCAATGCTCCTGAATTATTTTTGGAAGTGATAAACAGAATCATCCATGAGTATCTTGATACGTTTGTGGTGGTATTTGTGGATGATATCCTAATTTACTCTCAGTAAAAGGAATATCATGTGTGTTATCTGAGATTTTTTTTAAATGTTGAAAAATCACTAACTCTATGCCAAGATATGAAAATGTGATTTCCATATTTGGGAAATAATGTTTTTGGGACATGTATTCTCAAAACATGATATTCCAATTGATCTAAAGAAATTTAATGTTGTTATGACATTTGATAAACCACCTAATTTTTGTGATATTGTGAGGTTTTTGAGCTTAGAGGGATATTATCATTTGTTTGTAAAGTATTTACCTAATTTTCTTTATCTAATGACTGATCTTACTCAAAAGGGAGTAAAGTTAATATGGGATGAAATATTTCAGATATATTCTGTTTAGTTAAAATTTATTTTGAATTCTATTCTGGTTTTGAGTCATATAGAGGATGAGAAGGGATATGTGGCCTTTTGTGATGTATTAGGTTCAATTTTGGGTTGTGTTCCTATGCAAGGATATCACATGGTAGCCTATGGTTCTTGAAATATATGGCCAATAAAGAATAATTATCCAACCCATGATATTGAACTCAAATTCATGATGCATGCACTTAAGATTTTGTGGCACTACCTTTTCTGATAATGGATTACCATGTTTTATAACAACAAAATCATGAGTTATATATTCTATAAAAAATATTTTAACGTTCAAAATTGGCCTTGGGTAGAGTACCTATATTATATTTATTTTTACATAGCCTATATATCGGGTAAGGGACATGCCATTGTTGATGCTTTGAGTATGAAAATTCTAACCTATGACATGAAAGAATCATTAGAATAATGGAATTTGATGGATATCTTTGCAAAGTTACATTTAGGAGTTTAGGAGAATGAGTTTATGGATAACAGGACATGTGTTCGGTATAAATATAATTTTCGTTATATGATTCTTAGGGAGAAGATGAATGTTACTGAATTATATAGAATTAGGTACTCTCTTTATGGTGGGGATACAATTTCTAAGAGGTCATTATCCTTGGAGAGTATTCTATTTTTCTGAAATTGGTTTTTTTCCTTTATCTATGAGAAAGGTGGTAATGGGGGATTGACATATTTCTCAATGGGTTGGGCACTTGGGAACTATGAAGATATTATATGATAGGCAGTGATGATTCTAGTGACCAAGTATGATATAACACATTTAAATTTTTTTGTCATGGTTATTCTTTATAAAAGGTCAATGTTGAGCACCAGAGACCTTCGTGTTTACTTTATCCACTTCCAATTCCAACATGGATGTGGGATAAGATTTTGATGGAATTTGTGGTTTGTTTTCCTTATACCCCATTAAATGAAGAATACAATATGGAATTTGATTGATAGGATGATAAAAATAGTTCATTTTATACCCATTTATGATACAACCAATGTTGAGGAGTTGAGAGATATCTATGTTTAAGATACTGTTCATTTCATAGAGTTCCATATGTTATAGTCTCTGATAGAAATTCATATTTTACATCTCATTTTTATTCGGGCCTTCTGGAAGAAATGGGATCTCAGATTCAGTTGAGGATAGAATACCATCCAAAGATTTATTTCTAGATGGATAGATCTATATATATTCATGAGGATATGCTATGTTAATGTGTTCTCAACCTTGGTGGATCTTGGGATGACATTTGGGACTGGTTGAGTTTTCTTATAACAATAGTTACCAACCCATGATTATAATGACTCCTTTTTAGGCCTTTTATGATAGGTCATGTAAATATCTATTATGTTTGTTGGAGATTGGTGAAACTTCCTCATTTGGGTTGAGTCTACTCCAAAACATGACGAAAAAGATTCAATTAATTTTTCAGAGAATTGTTTCGGTGCATAACTGGTATAAGTCATGTGTTGTTCATTATTTTAGATCATTGGAGTTATTTATTGGTGACTAGGTGTTCATAAAAGTTTCAACTTAGTTGGGTCATTAATAACATGGGAGGAAAGGGAAGATTTTTCCTCACTTTGTAGGCCTATTTTATATTGTTCAGAAGGTGGGTAAAGTATCTTATTTCTTAGATATACTATCGTAGTTGATGTGGATACACAAGGTGTTTATTATTTCTTTTCTTAAAAAGTGTTTTCTAATCCCACTCGTCTTTTGAGATTGATTCATCTTGATGTAGATCCAGATTTATCTAAGATTGAGAATCTAGTTAGGATTTATAATTATGATACAAAGTTACTTCTTGGGAGTACAACGCCTTTAGTCAGTGTGCTATAATAGCATGGTCCTTATTATCATGAGGGGTAGGAGAGTTAGGAACTGATGAGAGAATAGTGTCCCTGCCTTTTTGATATGGAGGATTCATGATAGGATTTCTATGGGAAAAAATTTTTATAGTGGGGAGGTTGTAACACCCTAATAAATTTCATAAGGTATGCTCTACCATTTGGTATTGGGTATTCATTTTTGTGTTGGGTTATTTAGTTGAATATGGGTTTTTTCTAGCTGTCGGGAAACTATATGTTGTGTAATGGTATTACACACCACGTATTTATTACTAAGAAGATGATGTGAGTACTTTTTGGGAAATAATGTTTTCATAAAGTGTATTTTAAATACATAGCATGTCACGGTTGAAAATGGAATTTTAATATAAATAAAAACCTTTTCCCACATATGTAACCATTGTAGATTTTGTAACAATAATTGGGTTTACAGGCCATGTAATTATCAAGCTTGGTATCTTTAAGTGTGTTTCACATCTGATTTTCTTTTTTTTCGACCTATAGTCCTCCTTCTCATGACCCAGATCCGTCCTTTGGATATTTTGGATCATCCAAACCCTTTCATCCATGTATATAAGAGGTTTTGACCACATTTGATCTCGTCTAAGTTAGTATATCTCTTCTCATGTGTTTCCTTCCTGTCTCTCTTCCTCTACAATTTAGTGTTTGATGGATCATCATGTAATGGATGGATCTAAAATATGTTTTATGTGTCTTGATTATAGGTGGTGTTCCTTGCTCTTCCTCACCTTCTTCTTTGTTTGTGAATCCCATTATTTTTATTGATTTCTGAATCGTTGATTAAAGATAGGTGGTTCCAAAATTATTTTAGCTAGGTGTGAAACCTTGAATTGGTTTATTAAATTGAAATGAGTTTTTTATTTAATTAAAAAATTATAATTTTTTGGATTTGATCTTTGATTTGAAATCGTCACAAGTTTTGGGAAAACCCTAATTTTAATGGAACTGGAATTGTTGGATGAATTTATAAAAAATAATGGCTTGATTTGTAATTTGTTTTGTTGGAATTATTTGATGTTGATCATTATAAAATGGACTAAATTAAAAATTTATTTCAAATGTCATGTAATGATTAAAAATAATGATTTTGTGTTGAAAAGAAAATTGTATGTTGAAAATTAAAATTGGGCCATTGTATTTTGAAATTTTTTGAAATGATATATTGAAAATTTGATTGATTGTTTGAATTTAAAGTTAACCTATGTATTTAGTGGTAACTAGGAAAATCATGCTAGTAACTTGACTCCCAATAAATGGATTTATGATGATAACTGTTAATAAAACAAATGTGGTGTGAATGCCTATTATGGGTTCTCCTCTTTTGGGTGTAGACTTCCCCTGATGGAATCACATAATAGGTGTATTTGAGTGTTCACACCTAACCAAATCTAATAGAATTACTATGATTTGTGAGGATCTTATTTACTAATAAGAAAATAGACCATGGGGATTTAATATATGGTTTTATTATTTACTATGAGTTTTTGGATTTGATATAAATGATATTGATTATTGAACTGTTTTTTTCGTGATAATTTATTTATATAAACTATTTTATATAAAATGTTCATTTAAGTCTATTTGAAAGTTTTTTTGACATAACTTCAATATTCTAATTGTGAGATCATTTTTTAGTATATACTATATAAAAAATGTAATTACTTTCCACATTTTATTTAAATTTATAGAATAAATGGTATATTATTATGCTATGGACTATAGAATAGTAGGTTATATCCTACTAGGATTTATATCTCTCACTCTACCTTTTCCTTCAAACATTTGAAGATTATCTTTTTCCAGGTTCGAGAAAAGTGAATGTTCCACTTAGAGGTGGTGGATATTCATGATCTTTTTTACTATAGAGTGGAGGTGATTGGTGGAGATATTATTAACTTTTGGCATAATATTTATGAGTTCTATCTTTCTATTTGTTGATTACATTGATGATGTACTACTTTAGGTTTTGTTATACTCATTGTTTCCAGTACTTTCTCCCATTTGGAGTGTTGAGAATACTAAATTATAATCTATTTTATTATATATTTTTTTAATTTTCATTCCCCCTTTTACCCTTTATAAGTCCATGTTCTAGTAGAAAACCAATGGGGATCGGGATCACCCTTCGATCCATGTTAGATATGTCTCAGTTATCAAAGTACTAGGGTGTATGAGAGAGTTTGTGATAGTAATGGTCTCTAAACATGCACTAAGGAAGAAGACCTGTATTAGTTAGATATCTCTAAAAAAAGTGGTAAATTCCAAGATATGTGAGGAATAAAATATTGATAATTACATTTAAATAATATACTAAAGTAAAATAATATGTAAAGGTTTTTCTTGTTATGGTTGACAATAATCCTCTACTTGAGGACTCGAATGGTACCCCCTCTATCTATATTCTTTAATTTAACAAATTTATTCTTAATGTGGTATATTATTATTTGGGATATATGTTCTATGGGGAGGATTTTCTTCCAAATAATATATAATGGACCTAAAAAAAATAGTATATTAAGTTATAAAAGTATTTATTCTACAGAGTTTAAAGTTGAATTGAGATATGTACTATGTGTGTATTAATAGATTGTCTTTGAGAATATGATTTTCCAAAAAGGAGGATGTGAAACTAGTGGAAAGGGAAAATAGGAAAAACATAATTTATAAATCTATCACCATGAATAATTTATGTTGAAATATAATTGATAAATCCATAATAATGAATAATATTGGGTGTCCTATTAGATCAGTAATAAAACAGGTGTCAAGGTCATTTTAATTTTCTCATCATTTAAAGAGAATTTTGGGAAGCCTCTAAAGTCATTTTAGGACTATATTGAATAATTAAATTATCAAAATATTAATTTGCATAGTTTCATGGTGTAAAAATTGTATTCAAGAAGAAATTATAGTTTTATCTATTTACATATTATATCCTGAAATGTTTGTTTAAATTGAATATTTTTATGGTACCTTGAATCTATTATAAGAAGAGAACAATATCAACAAGAAGATTCAAAAATTATATTTTTAAACATGTTTATTATAGTGACGTAGTATTAACAAACATGGATATTAAATCATTTTAGTTAAATATTTATCACATAAAAAATGTATATGCCCAAGGACCGTAATAGATTAGTGTCTTTGGAAACTTAGAACACACTATTCTAATTTAGTGAAAGATATTCAACATATACTTTAAAGATATTCCCCTTTATTAATCCAACTAAAAACCTTTATTCATAACCTTGTGAAAGGAAACATAAGAAATGGTGAGCTCAGATGCTCAATAAGGGTAAACAAGGGATGTATATAAGAATAACATGATCATAAGGGTATGATAACGTGAGGACAACATTTGAAGACCATGTCATTCATATCAAAGATCATATACATGAGTCATGGAATATATATTTGAATTTCATAAGACATGAATCATAAGGGAATCAAGATCATAATCCATGAAAGCATAACATTGGAATAAGACCTAGAATTTGGAAGACACATAAGTATATAAAATGATTTCCATAGTAGTCATGGCCTTATTCCAAGGCCATATTATTGGAATGGGTTCACTCCCAAAACCATCTCAGTTTTCATGGTTCATTCCCATGACCGTATTAATATTCAAGGTTCACTCCCAAGACCATCTTAGTAAACAAAATCCTTTACTGAACCGAGTTCACTCCATATTCGATCCAGGTCTATCTCAAGAGATATAAATCGTTACCCAATGCATTTGAGGGATATATATTTCCTAACTATCTAATAATTAAATAAAAAATATTTGTTCCAGAAGATCATAAATAATTATATCATAACCCATTAAATGAAATAGTTATAATAAACAAATATTCGTATAATAACATTTTAAATATAGGTAGGTTTACTAATCATTTCATCAAATCATAACCCTTGAAAATAATAAGGTTTAATAAGAATATAACCCATGAAAGGAAAATGGGTTTCATAAACATATAACCCATGAAAAAGAAAAGGGTTTTATAATAATATATCTATGAAAACATAAACCACTAAGATAAATAATACGAATGCAACCCTTTTATTATATCACTAGAAAGGAGTGAGTAACACCAATAGATTTAATTTGAGATGTAAAATAAAATTGAAATATCTTTTCAAAAAATTATTGAGAAAATATCCCTTATTCCTTGAAAAAATTATTTTTAAATTGTAAAACCATTTGAAACCCATTTTTTTTGAAGTCTTTATCACAAAATAATTCCTAATAATGACTTCTTTTAATCTTTTTTCATTAATTTATGTTCCAAGTGTAGATTATGTAACTAACCCCGAGAAAACGCAACCCATTTATTCTTGTCCACTATAACTACCACAACATTATAGAAGGCATTTCATGTTATCTTAGAAATCCCACTACCATAGGTTACTATCCTTAATATGATGATGCAACATTGTACCTTTATTTACCCCACACCTAAAATCTAGAATCTCTTTATAGTGATTTTCATTGAAAATATTCACCTCATATGGAATTGGAGAAACTCTATCATGCACAATAAGACTACCTTATCTATTCAGTATCTTTTAGTTCATATCAAAATAACAACCAAAGAATACAATAATATTAAATCAAAACACTGTTATAACCCTCTCCAGAATTTCATGGTTCTGTAGAAGCTAGGTGTTGTTGGTAACTTCATACAGCCAACATGTTTCTTTACGGTCTTCTGACAAGTCTCCCTTCAAGGATAATAAAAATAAATTTTTATAGGGCCTCAAAAGGTAAAATGGTTTCTATGGTTTGTGGTTCAATTTTTTGTGATCATAATGGAATGGTCTTAGGATTTTTATTTTGAACTTTTTGTATTTCTTCTTATTTGGAGGCTAATATTACTTTTTTTATTCATTTGGTTCACATTTCTAGACATAAGGTTTGGGACTAGCTATGCCTTAAAAGAGACCCCATCATTATTTTCAAAGCTATAAAGAATGGTGTGGTTCACCTATCATGGAAACTCATTTCCAAATGGATGTAATGTATATCATTCCTCTCGTAACTCAACTTCATTATCACTCATGCTTACCTGGAAGCTAACATGGTGGCATATGAGATTTCCAACAAAGTAATCAGCAATGAGAAAACATTGTTAGAGGAATTAATATCTGATTTAATTTTACACTTTGATAAAAATTGTATTAATATCCCCCCTTTCATTATCATGTAACAATTTTTTTACAATAAATTAGTCTTGGCCTCTTTTACCAAGACATCCCCCCTAAAAAAGAGATCGCGATAAATGATGTGATTATAGAAATAAACTCTTAACACTTTGGTAACTTTAAATAAAAGTCACTTTGAAAGAATAAGAATAAATGAATCATAAAATTTCATGAAAATAATAATTTTAATGATATAAAATTTCCAATTTAAGTATATAAACATCGTAAAATAAAATAGGTTCATAAAAAAACATGTTTCTCAAAGAAGAAAAATTGAACCAAAATTACCTTACTAATTTGGTAAATTTAGAATTGTAAAACCCCATAAAATTGAGATCCTAAAATTGATATGTAAGTACCAATAAATTTAATGATAATAATTATATAATACACTAATGGTCATTATATACACCACACAAAATAAATTAGTAGTGAATAAGGCATAAGTCTCATAGAAATAAAAGTGAGAATAGAAATCCCTTTATTACTTGGGTGCCTTTTCAATCATGAGATATTTGAAAGAATAAAATCAATTGAAACTTTGGATTTCATTAAATAAATTATATTTATGATATAAAATTCCATAGGTCATTATGTATACCAAAAAACATTACAATGTGGTAAATATATCATATATCTTACATAAATAAAAGTGAGATGACAAAACCCTTACATTAATTCTTGACATTATTAGTACACATTAAAAAATATTGTATAATAATTATAAGTTTATTATAAATCTAAAAAATAACCATAATAATGTATATAATACCATAAATTAAATTATTATGAAATTATATCAACCCATTATTAACAATTTCATTCAAATGTTATGTTTTAGGTAATAACTACTTTGTTTTTAGTGTGTGTTTTTACTTGTTATTATTGATCCACATAATTATATTTTGATTTGACCATTTCCAGAATATAAAACATGATTTAAATATCATAAATATTCAGTATATAATTATTTATAATAATCCATAAAATATATAAATATGAAATGGAATAAATTGTTCATGAAGACGGTAGGTCGTACGTACGCATGAACGTTCTTCCTATTTTCTTATTGTATTAAAAAAATAATGTAAATGAAATATGTATATATATATATATATTATCTTTAAAATAGAATTACTATTTTTATATATATAATATAATTTTACTAAACTCATCCATAATAAATTTCATGTAAATTGTTAATGAATCACATCGCATTGAGGAAACGGTAGTCCACGCATCCACAAAGTTATCGTATTCCCAAAAAATTGAACGCATGACTTTATGTGTTATATAATACTTCAAAAATAATACATAAATTTTAAATATCATATAAAAATAGTAATTACATCAGTATTCTCAACATTGAAAGGTGGAAATTGAAGAAATAACGACATTGGTTCATGAGGCGGTAGTCTTTCGTTCACATGAACGATGATTTTGTATCCCATTTGATGGAAGTGTATGTTAGTGTAGGTCATACCATTGATATAAAAAATCAGTATATTTAAGAGAATTATTTTATTATATATTAATATTATAATAATAATTGAGATGGTGGGGAATGAAATAACTCAAAAGTGCTTGTGGAAGGATGTTACCTCTTCATTGGGTAACTCATTTTGGCTTTCACCAAATGGCTTCCTTAGATAGCTTTATAAATAAATTGAGGTCTATAGGAAGAATTTATGGAAGTTTGGAGGATATTTTTTCAGGTTTTGGATGAAACAAATGTCTTTATATGTGGGAATAAGTGATGGGGTTGACTTCCCTTTTATAGTGGAGGGGAGTGACATTCTTCTAAATATTTAAGGGTAAACACAATTGAGAGGTCTCCCTTGCATCATGTGCCTAAAATAATGTTTCCATATTGATAAAACTAAGTATATGGTTTAAATATTTCCATAAAATAGCTTTTAGAAATTTTTATTTATTATTTTACCGCATAAGTTAATTTTTAACCACTAAGTAAACTCATTTTTACCTTAATAGTTGTAATTAATATTAATTATTATCACTAATAATTTTAGTCAAAAACTAGGTTTAACTTTCAATAAATTATAAATTATGATAATTAAAATTATGGAATCCATTTTTTTTAATTTTGAATAAAAAGGATTAATAAACAAATTTAAAATTAATCCCTTATATGGGACGAGACATTATGTTTTTAAAGTGAAATAGTTCAAAAGATTGAAATGTTTTTATGTCGAATTTCATTATGAAATTGGTTCCAAGGTTTTAAATTAGATTAATTAATGTATAATTTATATATTTATTCTTTAAAAATAATTTAATGTATAATTTAAATATTTACATAAATTAGACAAAATATTAGTTTTCAATTAAAATTTAGTGTGTTTTCACTATTCATCAAAAAATAATTTTCTTCAAAAAATGACAACAAAATTACCCAAAGTAAATTTTGATATTACGATTTCAAAAATAATTTTCATTTTTTTCAAATAAAATTTATACAAGTGTCAAAAATTATATTTTAAATAGGTGTTCCATTAAAAGGTGATAAAATTGCCTTTTAGAATGAATATATATATATATGGATAAAATTATATTTAGTATTATCTCTTATCTAGATAAAAAAAAAGATTAACTTTAAATAGTTGAATGAATATAATATATATATATCATTAAAATCAAATATCAAAATTGGTTTAATTAATTTATTTAGGTAAAACTTTTTTGATTTCATAAATATTTCTTTCAAGAAAAATATTTCCTATATTATCATATAGGTTTTATTTTCATTTCAAGTTAACTAGTAACCAAATAATTATTATTATATAAATTTTTATACTATATTTTAATAAATTAATTAATGTTATTCATAAACACCTTTCCAATGTAAATGTGAAAACTATAATAATATTTTAATAATAATATTAATAGTACCTTCTAGTATGGTAAAACTAGGTATTGTGTGCCACATAGGTTGTCCAAGGAACTCAACATATTGTATAACAAAAGACAAATGCAGTTTTTTGTATAGAAAATGCTAATATGAGTGTTTCATATAGCAAATTATTTACTTAGTGTTGCGTACAAAGAAAGAATAAATCGGTGATTTCATATAACGGAAGCTATATTTATTGTTGTTTTAAATGAAAAATATCAAAAATATTAAATTAATTAAAAAATATTTTTAAAAAAATCTCTAGGGGTTACAATATACCCCCCCTAAAAATGAATTCCACCATTAAAAATATTCTGGGTTATCAATGTTTTAATACTTGAATATTATTTTTATAGAAACCTACATTCTAGAAAGAAATACTAAAACTCACATAAAAAAGGAAATTTTGGAAACATATTGGTTACCCAGAGTAACTCATGGTAAGGGTTCCACATAAGAGAACATATGTGGAAAGTGAAAAAATGTACATGGAAGGGAAATCTATTGATCAATTTTTAATGGAGATTAATAAAGAACATGTTTTGGAGAAATTTAATGATCACAAATACATAACCCAAAGATACTTTAAAAGGGTCATTGATATCATAAAAAATCCAGATAACATAACAACATTTTAGTTCAAGAACTTTTTCCTAATGTTGAAGAATTTTCATGAGAACATGTACTTACTTGATTTCATTCCATTTTATAAGAAATATCTGAGCCCTAGGTTGTGTGTCAGCCAATTTCCACTTCATCTCTTATTCCCAGAAATGAAGTTTAATTTTTAGTTCCTAAAGCATTATCAAATCATGAAACCTATAAAAATAATGATAGTTAATTCCATATATCATTAGTTAATAGCACTATAAAAAGTTTATCATAGGTTATCCAATATGCATAAATCATCATACGGGGATATAATATATTAATCTCTAAATCCTCATCTAAATTTTAACTTAAACCATTCCATATATGGTCAACCTTGTAACCCTTACGAATTATGAACATCTAAAAAAATTTAAAGAAGGTTACTAAATTTCTCAAAATCAACTTAACAATGATTCCCTATATATATCATAAATTGTCTCTTTGATTTTCATGTATAAAACACGTGAATACCTTCATCAAGTATTCTCTTGAAACATGGTACTAACCTGAATTACCATAATTCCATATTGAAAACATAAATTCCTTCCTATGGATATATTACATGAGTCCAAAAAGTTTTAAAATTCATCTATGATAAAATAGACCACTTTTTATGAAATCATTAATCTTTTATGAGGTAATAAATATTGTCTAATTTATGTATTCATATCCAATATATCTTTATCAAAACATAATTACCTCAATATTATAAACATAATAAGGGTTATATTTCCCTTAATTATGTGTTTCCCATTATTATAAAATTTCCATTAAATCGTTATTCTAGAACATCAGAACCATTCAGCATATTCTTTTTAATCTTATGAAAAAACATAAATTGTATAATAATTTTATATTTCGCACTTCATATAACACAATTATTGATTTTAAATACATAAACACTTTGATTATTCCCCTTTATCCTTAATCCATTAACAATGATTCCTCATCCTATTCCTTAATACCTCTTTTCATTAACATTTGACCTTTAGTCTCATCATCAGCTCCAATATAACCATTACTCATAACACCTTTCTAATTATCTTCATAATCTTTCCAGTAAAGGCATTTATTTGAGTAATTCCCTTTATTTATATATATAATGAATTTAATATTTGATGATTTCTTATAGAGGTTATTTTTTCATTCATTTTTAACCAAACTTTTCATTTTTCCCTTTTCAATTACTCTTATTATGTCCTTTTCCACAGTCAAAACATCTTGTTCTTCCTCTAATACATTCACATGGGCGATTCTTCCCACATTATTGACATGTAGTAAACTGGATCTTCTTTCCCCTATAGTATATATTAGCCAAATTCTCAACAAAATTGTTCATTTTCTTCTTTGTTGAGTCTGACAGTTGATTAAGGTGCACATTTTTTCATGTTACATAAAAACTGATTATTCATGATCACAACTTTTTTACTCAATTCATCATCCCATTTGAGTACTCATCTGTAAATTGTTTGTCAAATTTAATTTTAACCTAGTTCTTTATGGTTCTCACCATTCAAAAATACTAAAAAAATATATTGTGAGAAACAATTATCCTAGTGGAAAACCCCATAACCATGAATAATCACTTTTAGTATGTCTAAATTAGGAAACCTTCATTAATCTATTACACCACAGTCTCATCCTTATAGATATCCCAAGACATATCCTTATAAATATCCCTAGGGATCTCAATAATGTTTTTCATACTAGTTCCCAAATATTTACTAATTGTTTCTTTTGATATGAACTATAGTGACCAAGGCTTAATATACATAGATATCAAATCATTTTAGATGAATATTAAAGAAACTACAAAAGTACATTCCCAACAACTGTAATAATTATTACCTTTGCGAACTTGAAACACATTCTTATAATTTAGTTAAAGATATTTAAAATATCCCTTAAATACATTTAGATTTAGTAATCCTACCTAAAACTTTTCTTCATAACCTGGGGAAATGAAAAATAATAAAGGGTGAACTCAGATGCTCTTTAAGGGTAAATACGGGAGATACATAATCATAACATTAGAATAAGGGTATGAAAACATGAGAATAACATTTGAATATAGTACCATATATATCAAAGATCATATAAATGATTCTTGGAAAACATATTAGCAGTTAATAAGACATTAATCATAAGTTAATAAAGAGATCAATCCATAAAATTAAATATATAAATAAGAAATTTGAATTTTTGGAGACACATAAACATATAAAATTATTTCCATAGTCATAATGGCTTAATTCCTATTCCATATTAGTTGAATGGGTTCACTCCCTAAACTTTCTTGGTAATCATGGTTCACTCCCATGACCATATTAGTGGTCAAATCTCAATCCCAAGACCATATTTGTGGAAAATTACATTAATAAACATATTTTACTCTTCGTTCAATCCATGTATTTCTAATGAGATATAAATGTTTTCCCAATGCATTAGAGGGAGATATAGCTCCCACCCTTCTCATAATTAAAGAATACATACATGTTCCACAATATCATAAAAATCATATCATAACCCATGAAAAGAAATTGGTATCAAACCAATGTGATCATATCATAACCTAGATAAAATAGAAAGGTTTCATAATCAATTCATCAAATAATAACTCATGAAAAGAAGTGGGTTTCATAAGTATATTACCCATGAAAGTGAAACATGTTTCAGAAATAGATAAACTATGAAAAATAATGGGATTCATAAAATAATTCCATAAAACACAAACAATTTAATGAAATAATATGAATATAAACCATAGACCATATTCCAAAAAATTCATGAGTAACACCAAAATATGTCATCATAGATTGAAAATAAACCTGAAATATATTCTAAAAACATTTCTTTAGGAAATTTTCCATTCTTCTTTGAACAAAATTATTTTTAAAATGTAAAACCATTTGAAAACCATTTTATATGAAAATAAACATGAAAATATATAAAGTGATCTTGAAAACATTTTGAAAACATTTTTCCTGGAAAATTTATAAAGGATTCATAAAAACATTGGAAAAACTTTTTCTCTGAAAACATATAATGGAATATTGAAAATATTTTAAATAACATTTTCCTTGAAAACTTATAATGGAAGATTTAAAATAATTTGAAAACTTTTTCCCATGAAAAATTATAAAGGAATCTTGAAAAAAATTTATGAACATTTTCATTGAAAGCATATATCAGATGATTCAAAAAAATAGAAAAAAAATTTCATTGAAAATGTATTACAGAATCTTGAAAACAAAATTGAAAACCTTTTTTGATGAAAACATAGAAAGGAATCGTGAAAAAAATTCAAAATCCATTACCATTGAAAACCATGTCAAAAAATATGAATTTAAATTATATTAGGAAAAAAATTATTATAAAATCTTGTAAACTTGTAAAGGATTCTTCAAAGATATGACAACTATAAACGTAGATAAATTTGTACATGTTGAACATTCTTTTTTCCATAAAAAGTTTCAAAAACTTCCATGATCAGAAAATGACAAGATTGTTATTTTTTAACCATTTAAAAAAACATGTGTAAAAATTTATTTTAAATATCATTGGATAATACCAGAACATTTTTTATGAAATATTTAGAAAACATGGTTTTGAAAGAACACAGTTTTCTGAAAAAAAAAAGCGGAGAAATGAATTCTGGCTTTATTAAAAAAGAATCTTAATTATATTAAGTAAAAATGTGTGGAAAATTTGTATCAATACATAAATATATCATAAAAACCATAGGAGAATAAAAATAATTAAAATTATTTCCATATAGATCATAATATTTCATCAAAGGAAGCATAATATTAAACAATCCTGATAAACAATGAGATTGTAGCAATAATATCTTAACAATTTGGTAAAATTAAATAAAAGTCCCCATGAAATAATAACATTAAATTAATCATAAAATATAATTAAAATAAGGATTTATATGATATAACATGTCAAAATGAATTATATACACTTCTTAAAAGAATATAGGCATATAACAAAACATGTGTCTCAAAGAAGGCAAATTGAGACGTAATCACCTTAACTATTTGGTAACTTGTAAACCATAAAACCCCATGAAATAGAGAACATAAAATGGATATATAAATAACCATAAATTTTATTATAATATTCATATAATATATTAATGGGAAGTATATACACTATATAAAAGAAATAAATGATGAATAATTTATAAGTCTCAATGAAATAAAAGTGAGACTAGAAATCTCCTTACTCCTTGAGTAACTTTTGAATCGTGAGATCCATGAAATAATAACATCAATTGAAACTTTTTAAATAATTAAATAAATTATATTCGTGATATAACATGTCATAATTCATTATATACATCACAAAACACTAAAAAGTGGTGAATATATCATATATATCTAAGAAATAAATGTGAGATGAGAAAACCATTTCCTTAAGTTTTTACATTATTCTAACACATTAAAAACTCATGTATAATAAATATATATTTATTAAAAATCTTACAAAAAACCATATTTTTATATATCATACAATATATAATTTGATTATGACTTTATATTACTCATTATTAATAATTATTTGTTAATGTTATGTTTTGGTAAACAACTAAATTTTTTTATATTCATTTTAACTTTTTATTCTTGGTACTCTTACATTGGTCATGATTTACTTATTTATATAATTTAAAACAATATTTAAATATCATATATATTCACTTAATATGTATTTATAATAATAT
The DNA here is from genome assembly GCA_963277665.1 of Viscum album. NCBI lineage: Eukaryota > Viridiplantae > Streptophyta > Magnoliopsida > Santalales > Viscaceae > Viscum > Viscum album. Next base: position 871,569,181 of record OY728123.1, read on the forward strand.
ATAAAATATAGAAATAAAAATAGGAATACACTGTTCATGGAGATGGTAGGTCATACGTACACATGAATGTTGTTTCTATTCTCATATCATAATTAAGGAATAAAATTAAATGATATATATATGTGTGTGTGTGTGTGTGTGTTTGTGTTATCATTATAATATAATTCTTATATCAAATATTATATATAAATGTACAAAACTCATCCTTAATGTGTTCCATATAAAGTGTGAACGAATCACATCACCTTAGGGAGGCGGTATTCCACTCATCCATAAAACGAAGATATCGTATTCCCAAAAAATGTAAAGTATGAAGGTATGTAATACCCTATATTTTGTGAGATATATTTTCTGAATTAATTTAATATTTTTGATAATTTTAATTTCATGCAACATTAAAAATAGTTTTTATATATTAAAGCACTATGTTTGGCTTGTGTAATATACAATACCAAGATAATCATACACTACACATAAAATCAAGACTATATTTCTTAACATGATACATCCAGGGGATATTTTACTACATGCAAAACCAACTTGGCTTGTGTTACAAGTATTACTGATTTTTACCGCATTTTAATGGTGTACATATTTCTAAAACTAAATTTGGAAACTTTTATAAATATTATTTTTTTTAAACATCATTTTTGAATTAAAAATTTTGAAATTATCATAAGGTGAATTTTGAGGATTTTTCTGGGGGAAATCACTTTTTTATTAATAGTGAAACATACAGTATTTTAATTAAAAAAATGTATTTTCATTTAAAATATTATTTTTGTTAAGTTTATTTTTAATTTGATTTTTGAGGTCAAAATATATCAATTAAACATATATTAAACCAATTTAGGTCATTTAAATAATTTTTATATGGAAATTGGTTCTGCAAACTTGTTGATCTTGAGAATGTTTTTAATTTAAAAAGTCTTTTTTCACCACATCTATGGGATTATCATTAAAATTAATTTTACCACTTCTGTGTTTTAAATTTTGAAAAATAGAAAAAAGGTTGTAATAGGTGTAATATTTTTGGTCTAATAATATCCACATAATTTTTTGACCAAAAATATTAGTGAATACGATTAAAATTATTTATGGTGATTATAGTAAAATTAATCTCAATAAGGGACCAAAACATAATCACAAGGACCAAAATGGCCTGGAAACTTTTCCAAAGGGAATTAACTAAAAAAAATACACTATATACCATCTTGTTTCTAATTTTATTGGTTATTTTTAATTATTAAATTGAATTTCCCAATATAAATGGTTGAGTAATGAAAAAAGACAAAAAGGGGACTTTCTTTATCTTTAAAATTTATAAAACTTTAGGATATGGAAAAAATAACATATATTCAGTAACACATAACAATTTTAAAAATAATAAATAATTTTTATCATAATTAATTATCAATATTTTTTAGAGATGATTTAGGTACATAAATTCTTCAGAAACACCAACTTAGTAATTATTTAATAAATAATTAACTAAAATAAATGATACTATAAATATTAAAAGTAAAGTAAATTGGTTGAATTATTTTCATTGAATATTTTATTTATAAATATATAATGAACTTCATATATTTTAATTCCAATATATTTTTCATATTTTATAATTATAATTAATTTAATAATGTCAGAATTGATATTAATATTATTTTACAATAAATGATATTTTTCTAAATGATTTAAAATTAATAAAATTACTATATTTTTTTCGTGAATTTTATATTTTAATAAATATTAAATATGTTATATTAATGGAAGAAATTTTATTTTATAATTTACATAGTGACTCATAGATTGTAAAAACATTTTTATCATTGCCCGGGTTTATGTAGTGTTCTTGTGTGTCAAATGTTCTTGTTTTATAATTAATTTCCCGAAGACATGATATTTTAATTTTTTAAATTAGGTATAATATTTATAATTAAGTGGATCTATATTTTTAAAAAAAATATCACTTTTATTCATTCTTAATGGTTAAACTATATACCTTAGAAAACCAGTATCTTTAATAAAAACCAAAATGATAAAATTGGGGAACATAGAATTTAAGGAACAAAATTATGAAAATGGACATATATTTTTGTGGAGGAGGTTTTTATAAACCATTATTCCCATTGAATCTATTATTTTTTCATTTTTGAGTCACATTAGATAAGGTATACCTCCCATTAATGAATACCTTTTAGTATTTATAAGAGTGCCACTCCCCTTCCACTATAAAAAGGAATGCACTATCCCACATCCTCACTCATCTCAAACCACTTAGGTTCTGCCAATATATTCCAAATACACTTACAAAAATCCCTACCTTCATCCTTGAAACCAACATTTGCGCATAAATAAATCCAAGCAAGACCTTTGGTGAAAACCAAAAGAGAGTTACCCAAAGAACTTCTGACATCCTCCCTCAAGCTTGTTTCTTTTATTTTCATTATCTACCACCTCAACTCAACTTATTTCATGATTATACAACAAAAAAGTATCGCAAATATAATTATATGTTTTTATTCTAATATTTTGACCTAAAATTACACAAACTTCCATCTAATGGGTTACGAACATAATGTTTATGTATACGGAGAACTACTGCCTCATGTAAAGATGATTATTCATTTTTTCCTTTACCTCCCTTAGTGGTGGGAATTACAATGGAAAAAAATTTATAAATTGTATAAATGATATTTATAATGTCTTAAACTTCTGTAATTATTTTACAACCCATATATTTAATTATTAAATTTTTCATAAATGTGATATTTTTTTTGAGTAAGTGTGGACTATTGCCCCCTCAAAATGATGTGATTCGTTCACACACTACATGGAATGTATTAAGGATGGGTTCGGTGAAATTATATGATAAATATAACCTTATAATAATATATAATAATTATATCATATAAATATATACATATATTTAATTATCTTTCTTTATTTCAATATGATAATAAAATGGAAACAACGTTCATGCGTAGGTACGACCTACCGTCTCCACGAACGGTGTATTCTATTTCATACTTATATATTATATAGATTATTATAATAAAAATACAATGAATATAAATGAAATTTATAGCATGGGCTAAATTCTGTAAATCATTATATAATTATAATGACCTAATATATAACAAATTAAGATACATGTGAAAAATAAAGTGGATATTACCCGAAGTGAAAACTTAACATAGAATTGTTAATTGTTGGGTCATATAAATTCATAATAAAACCAAATGTGGTATAATATATATATGAATATAATTACCTAAAATATTTATAATAAACATTCATTTTTTATACAAGGATATTTTATGAGTATGAAGAGATTCAAGACATAAGGTAAGGGAATTTCATCTCAGTTTTTATTTCTACATGATACAGGATTTATTTACCACCCATTTATTTTGTGTCAGGTGTGTACTTCCCATGGATGTATTGCAATATTATTATACTTGAATTTATGGGTATTTAAATATCTATTATAGGATCTTTATTTCATGGGGTTAATGTTTCAAAAGCTATAAAATCATTAAGACAGTTCGGTCTCAACTTTCCTTCTTTGAGACACATGTTTTTTTATGCACCTATATTCATTTTAAAGGTGTATATAATTATTTTTGACATATTATATCATGAATCTACCTATTTTCATGATATTTTAAATATTTATGTAATTTAATTTTCTTACATGGAGAGTATGGTCCCATGTTACTAAGTGGTAAGAGTTTATTGAAACAATCTCATCACTTTTCAATATTGTTAAAGATTATGCTTCCTTTGATTAAATATTATGATCCATATCTTAAAAACTCTGATCAATTTTCTTATCCCCTATTTATTCAAGATATCATCATGTATTAGTACCATTTTCCCACACTTCATTACTTAAGATAATTAATAAAACTAAATTTATGAAAAATATGATTGTATCTCTCTCTTTGGTCAGAAATTTGTTTTATTTCAGAAAACCATGTTTTCAAAAATGTTTTAAAATAATATTTGAAGATAATTTTCAATGAAAAAGGATTATAATTTTTTTATTTTTTTCAAAACAAAATAAATATTTCTTTATAAGATTTTAATTATTTTCAAAGAAATTTTTTTCATAAAATGTATTTAGGATTTCTTTATAAGTTTTCAAGTCTTTTCAAGGAAATGGTTTTCAAAAAAATTAAAACTTTCTTTATATGTTTTCAAATTGTTTTCAAAGAAAGAGCTTTATTTTAAATATTTTGAATGTTATTTTTTTATTTTTTCTCGGAAAATGGTTTTTTAAAATGTTTTAAAGCTTCTTTTATAATTTTTCAAAGAAACAGGTTTTGAAAAAAAAAATCAATCTTATTTTATGTATTTTCTTGGGAAAAGGGTTTTCAAAACAAATTTATGATTTTTTATGTTTTTAAATTATTTTCAAGGAAATTGTTTTCAAAACATTTCCAAGATTTCATTATATGTTTTCAATATTTTTTCAAATGAAAATTGTTTTCAAAATGTTTTCAAAGATTTATTTATAAGTTTTCATGTTTATTTTCAGGAAAATGGTTTTCAAAAGTTTTTATGTTTTAAAATTAATTTTAAAAGATAAAAGGATATTTTCCTCAATAAATGATTTCAAAATATTTTTCTAAATCATTTTCCATCAAAGATGAATTTTTTTGGTGTTACTCATGAATTTCTAGGGAAATGATCAATGAATTCCATTCAAATTATTTCTGGAATGGTTTATGATTTGATGGAATGATGTTTACGACACCCATTTCTCTTCCAAAATTTATATTATTTAAAACATATCTCTCTTCACAAGTTATTATTTAAATGAAATGATTATGAAAACTTTATCTTTTTTTTTCAAATGTTATGATATGATCACATTTTTATAATAACCATTTCAGTTCTTGGGTTATGATATGATTGCCAATGATTTTGTGGCATATGTAGGTATAATTTCATTATGAGATGGTTCATACCTGTATCTCCCTCTAATGAATTGGGTAAATACTTATATCTTATGAAATAGACTAATATTGTCATGGGAGGGGACCTTGACTACTTAGATGGCTATGAGAGTAAACCATGACTACCAAGATGGTATGAGTAATGAACTCATGCTACTAAGATGGCCATGGGAGTGAACCATGACTACCAATACGGTATAGGGAGTAAACCAATGCTACGAAAATAGAATTGGCATAAATGATTTGATTAATTTGGAAATCATTTTATGTTTTTATTTGTTTTCAAAAATTATATGTCTTATTCCTATGTTTTGATTTCATGTATTATGCTCTTTATTTACTTATGATTCATGTATTATGAACTTCCAAGGTTTATGCCATGATTCATGTTTATAATCACTCAATTTAATGGTTTTATCATATAATTCTATGATCACATTATCATACCCCTATTCTCATGTTTATTCTTACATATGACTCCCTTATTTACCCTTATTGATCATATAGGCTCACCCCTTTTTACGTTTCCTTCTCCAGGTTATGAAGATAAATTTATGTTACGATATGTTTATAAGGGGTGATAGTATTGGAGAAACTAGTGGGAGATAGTCTAAATCACTCATGTACCAGTGTTTACATTTTTATATTTCTAGAGGCATTAAACTAATAAGGTCATTGGGAATCCATTTTTTGTAATGTTTTAAGTATTCCACAATAGATATATAATTTCTATGTATGTTAAGACTAGGCTAGTATAAAGTATGTGTTATATAATAATTATATAAGAATAAATATATAATAAATACCATATATTTCAAATAAAAAAGGTAATCCCATAATTATTCCCAGTATTTAATGGTGGCAATGGGAGAACGAATGACATCAGTTCACAGGGAAATAGTCCACCGTATACACAAATGATGATTATGTATCCCATTTGATGGAAGTGCAGGTGAGTGTTTCTTGTACCCTTAACATAACAAAATATTTTAATATTGTGGATAATTAGGTTATTATATAATAATGTAATAATATGAATTAGGGGGTGGATAAATAAATAAAACTAAAATGTTTGTGGAAGGATGTTACCTCTTCTTTGGGTAAGTCCTTTTGGTTTCCACCAAAGGGCTTCCTTTATTAGATTTGTGAACAAAAGGGTGTCTCTATGATGAATGGAGTTAATTTGGGAGGAGATTTGGGAATGGTTTGAATAAGACAAATTTATTAAGAGTTTTTAATAAGTTAGGGGTGAGTTCTCTTTTATAATGGAGGAGGATTGTCATTATTGTAAATATAAAAAAGGTAAACACTATTGAGAGGCCCCCCTTTCATCGTGTGCCTCCAGTAATGGATAATTTGGGAGAAAATTCATGATATGGTCGAAATATGTCCCCAAAATTCCTTTTTACATGTTTCTAAGTTATTTGTCACCTAAAGTTAAATTTTACCAGAAAGTAAACCCGTTTTTACCTTAATCACTATAATTAATTTTATTTAAATTCTATAATTTTTTTGGTAAAAAAAATAATTTGACCTTACTAGACATTATAAATTATTATTATTAAAATTTGGTAATCATTTTTTATAAATTATAAATGAAGAATGGAAAAAATAATTTAAAATTACTCCCGCATGCGGGATAGGGAAACAGGTTTTTTAATTATAAAAGATCAAAATATTGAAATGTTTTTATATCCAATTTAAATGTGAAATTAGTTAAAATGACCTAAATTGTATTAATGGATTTATAATTGATATATTTATTCTTTATAACCTAATTAAAATATAATTTAAATATATAAATAAATTCGTTAAAAAAGTAGTTTTCAATTAACTTTAGTATTTTTTCAAAATTCATCAAAAAATGAAACTGCTCAAAAAAATCACAAAACTCTAACAAAAGTAAATTTTGATTATTCACTTCAGAAAATAATGTTAAATTTTTCAAATAAAATTTAAACGATTTTCAAAAAAAAGTATAATTAAAATAGGTGCACCATCAAAAGGCAGAAAAATTACCTTTTAGAAAGAATATGTATCATTCTGTATAAAATTGGATTTATTCTTATCTCTTTCCTTGAAAAAACATAATACAAACATTAAATAGTTTATTTCATATAATATTTATTTTTTATTAAAATCAATGATCAAAAGTTTTTTAATTAATTTGCTTAAATAAAATGTGTTCGATTCCATAAATATATTTTCCACAAAACGATTTCCTATAATATAAAAAGGGTTTTATTTTAATTTCTTGTTAATTTGTCACAAAATTATTCATCTTATATAAATGTTTAAACCATATTTTAATAATTAAATAAATATTATTCATAAACACAATTTAAATGGTTGGGTGAAAACTATAATAAAATTTTAATATTATTATTAATACTGCATTTTATTTTTGTAAAACTAGTTCTTACATGTCATGAAATTTATTGAAGGAACTTGGGATTATCTGTAACAAAATCCAAACATAGTGTTTTATGTACTACAATCTAATCTAATTGTTTCATGTTGTGAAATATTGAATTTTTGTTTTGTATAAATCATGAATAACTTTTTTCTTTCATATAATAGATGTTATCTTCAATGTTATGTGAAATGAAAAATATAAAAAGATTAAATTAATTTGAAATAATATATTGCACAAAATATCGGGGTGTTATATTTTACCCCCTTATAATTAATTTCATCCTCAAAATTCTTATAGGTTATCAAAGGATTAATATTTGAAATTTCCTTTCATATAAATCCACTTTGTAAATTTGGTTACTAAATCTTTATTTAAAAAGGTAATGTTGGAAACATAACGGTTACTCAAATTAACATGTAACTAGGTTTCTACATAGGAGAATATAGGTGGAAAGTGAAAACATGGTCATAGAAGAGAAATATAACTATCAACTTCGTATGGATAGGGATAGAGAACATGGTTAGGATAAATTTAATGATCATTAATCCATATAAAAAAGAGGGTTGAAAAGGGTCATTGATATCATAAAAATGATGATAATGGGAAATTTTTTAATTTCAAGACCTTGTTCCTAAATTTAAATAATTTTTTCAAGAAAATGTACTTACTTGATCTAATTTCATTTCAACAGTTCAATCTCACCCTTGGGGTTTTCCTTGTTCAATTTACAATTCATCTCTTATTCCAAGAAATGATAGGGAAGTTTTCATTCATCAATCATTCATAGATCATGATATCCATAAATATAATAATTTAACCTTCTATCTATCTTTAGTTAATATAAAAACAAAAATTTTATCATAGGTTATCCAATATGAATAAATCCTCATATAGATAGCTAATACATTTATCCCTAAAACATCATCTGATGTTTAACTAAAACCACTCCATAAATGGTCAACCCTATAAAACTTATGAAAGATGAAAATAAAAAATGTAAGAAATAAGGCAACTAAATTTCACTAAATTATCTTAACATAAATACCCCATATATCATAAAGTAGATATTTATTTTTCATGTACCAAACATGTGACTACCTTCATCAAGTATTCTCTAGAAACATGGTAATAACCTGAATTATCACAAAACCTTCTTCAAAACATATATGATTTATTATCTATATATTCCTTAAACCAAAAAAGTTGTAAACTTTACCATGATATCATAAACCACTTTTTCAAAAAATCCTCAATTAGTTCTAAGGTAATAAATATCATCCAATTTACTTATTCGTATCTAACATATCCTTTTCCAAACATCATTGCCTCAATATCAGGAACATATTAAGGATTATCTTTCAATTAATCATGTTTTTTCATGAATATCACCTTTCCATTAAATCACTTTTCTAGTCCCTTAACACTATTCAACATATTATTTTAAATTCATATAAAAAAATAAAATTAAGAATCATTATATATTTCACACTTCATATAACATAATTCTTTAATTCAAATACATAAACACTTAGATTATACCACTTTATCTTTAATCCTTTAACAAGTATTCCTCATCATTTTCCTTAATACATATTTCCTTTCACATTTTCTTGTAGTCTCATCACCAGAAGCAATATAACTATTACTCATACCTCTTTTTTTATTAAATTCATGGGTTTCTATTTAGGTAATTGATTTGAATAATTCTAATTCATTCCAAATTTAATGAATTTAACTATCGATGATGTCTTAGGGAGGACATTATTGTTATTCACTGTGTAGAATAAACTTTTCATTTTCCCTTTGAATTTAACCGCTTTGCGTATTTTTTTCATATTCAAAACATATTCATGTTTTTCTAATACATTCACTTATATTCTTATTCCCAAATTCTCAATATGTTGTAAATTGATTATTCTTTCCTATATAGTACCCATTAATAAAATTCTTAGAGAACACTTTCCTTATCTTCTTTTGGTAAGTTTGAGAATTGTTTTATGTACACATTATTAATTATGTCCCATTAAAACTAATAGGGAATGATCACAACTTCCTTTACTCTATTTATCTTCCCATTTGACTACTCATCAGAAAATAGTGCATCGCATTCAACATTAACTCAATTAATTCTAGTTCCCTTCATTGAAAAAAACTATAATGCATAGTGTGAGAAACACTTATCATAGAGTAAAACCATATAACCATGAAAAATCAGTTAAATGGTGTCAAAATTATGAAACCTTCTTTAATATATGACACATTAGGATTATCATTTGAGATATTCCATGATATATCCTTAGAAATATCCCTTGGGATCTCACTAATGCTTTCTCATCCTAGTTTCAAATGGTTGACTAAACATTTCCTTGACCACAACTATAGTGATTGAGGCTTAAAATACATCAATATTACATATTTTTAGATGAATATTCATCACATTAAAAATTTACATGCCCGGGGATATTAATATATTATGGAATTTTGAAACATGTAACACATTATTCTAATTTTTTTAAAGATATTTAAAATCTCCCTTAAATATCTTCCTCTTTAGTACTCCTACTAAAAATATTTCTTCATAACCTAGGGAAAAGAAACATAATAAAGGGTGAGATCGTATTATCAGTAAGGATAAACAAGGGATATATGTAATCATATCATGAGAATAAGAGTATAAGAACATGATAATAACATTTGAATATTATACCATGAATATCAAATATCATATACATGAGTCATGGCATAATGATTAGATGTGTATAAGATATGAATCATAAGGGAATCAAGAGAATAATCCATGAAAGTATAACATAGGAATAAGACATAGAATTGTGTAGGACATATAAACATATAAAATAATTTCCATAATAGTCTTTTAATAATTCCAAGTAAATATTAGTGGAATTGGTTCACTCAAAAAACCATCTTGGTAGTCATTGTTCACTCATGTGACCATTTTAGTAGTCAAAGTTCACTTCCAAGACCATCTAATCCAACAAAGTCCCTAAATAAACCAATTTAACTGCCCATTATAGCCATATCTATCTCATTATATATAACTATTTACCCAATTAATTGGAGGGAGATAGAGGTCCCACCCATATAATAACTAAATCACACATACATCTTCCATAAAATCATAAACAATCATGTCATAACCCATGGAATGAAATGGGTATCATAAACATGCAATCATATCAAAACATGTGGAAAAAAGGGAGGTTTCATAATTATTTAATCAAAGCATAACCCTTGAAAAGAAGTCGGTTTCACAAGAATATAACCCTTGAATGGGAAATGGATTTCACAAACAAATAACCTATTGAATACAAATAGGTTTCATAAAAACCGTGTCATAAAAACATAAGCAATTTAGAAAAATAAAATGAATGTAAACATTAGATCATATCCTTATAAAGTAATTAGTAACAACAATAGAATTTATCTTAGATGGAAAATAAATTTGAAATATATTTTAAAAAAAATCTTGAGGAAAATATCCTATCTTCTTTGAAAAAATGATTTTCAAAATATGAAACCATTTGAAAATAATTTCCTTAAAAATAACCTTGAAAACTTATAAAAGAAGATGAAAAAATTTTGAAAAACTTTTTACTTGAAAAAATATAAAGGAATATTGAAAACATTTTGAAAACATTTTTCTTTAATATTATTTATAAATATTGAAAAAAAATGGAAATTTTTTTTTCGTTGAATACTTAAAAGCATGCTTGAAAACATTTTGAAAAACGGTTTTCTTGAAAAATTATAAATGGAATATTGAAAACCATTTTTAAAAACTCTTTCTTTCAAAAATTATAAAGGAATTTTGAAAACCTTTTTGAAAACCGTTTTCTTTGAAAACTTATAAAGGATGCATGAAAAACTTTTTGAAAACCTTTTTCTTTTAAAAATTATAAAAAAACATGATTTTTTTTATAAAATATTCTTCTTTGAAAAACATTTTAAAAAAAGAATTTTTAGAATATTAGGAAAAAAAATTCTTAAAAAAATAATATTTTAAAATTGAAATGGAGCCTTCAATGATAAGTAGGTCATGACATTAGATAAATTCATACATGTCAAACATTCCTTTTTCACCATTAAATGTTTAGAAAAGTATCTGATTAAAAAAATGAAAAGAATATTATTTTTTTAATTTTTTAAAAGAGTTTAAACATGGATAAAAATATATTTTAAATATCATAGGAAAATAGTATAAAATTTTTGAATATATTTTTAGAAAACATTGTTTTAAAAGAACACATATTTATGATTGATGAGAGAGATAACATCATATTTTCATAAAAACACTTAATTATCTTATGTTACAAAGAGTAAAAATGGTACCAATAAATGAATATTTCCTGAAAAACCATAGTAGAAGAAAAATAATGATAATTATTGTGATATGGATCATAATATTTCATCAATGGAAGAATAATCATAAAAAATATCATTAAACAATTAGATTGTAATAATAAACTACTACAACTTTGAAATTTGAATCAAAGTCCCCATGAAAGAATAAAGTAAAATGAAGCCTAAAATATAGTTAGAAGAAATATTTTCATGATATAATATTTAAAATGGAATTATATACACCTTGTAAAATAATATAGGTTCATAAAAAACATGCGTCCTGAAGAAGGAAAATTGAGACAAAATTGCCTTACTTATTTATTAACTTTTGAACCATAAACCCACATGAAATATATATCATAAAATGGATATGTAAATACCAATAAATTTAATTATAATAATAATATAATAAATTCATGGGATGTATATATTCCAGAAAAAAAAACGAGTGGTAAAAAGGCATATGTCTCGTAGAAATAAAAGTGATAATATAAATTCCCTTACTTCTTGAGTAACTTTTAAATCATGAGATACAAGAAATAATAACCTCATTTTAAACTTTTTATATTAATAAATAACGTATATTAATTATATAACATTTCATATGGCTGTATATACACTATAAAATACCAAAAAGTGGTGAATATAGAATAAATCTCACTAAAATGAAAGTGAGATGGGAAAACCCATACCATAAGTCTTGACTTTGTACACATTCAAAAATCATGTATAATATATATAAATTTATTATAAATATAAAAATTACCATTTTATTATATATTATACCATATATTATTTGATTATTAATTTATATTACAAGTTTATTTATAATTTTGGGTTAATGTTACGTTTCAAGAAATCACTGCTTTGTTTTTTTTGTATGTGGTTTGAATTGTTATCTTTATCCTATTACATATATCATGATTTAATTATTTAAATAATTTAAAAAACGTTTTAAATATCATATATATTCAGTATATAAGTATTTATAATAATCTATAAAATATAGAAATATGAAATGTGATACATCGTTCATGGGGACGGTAGGTCATACGTATGCACGAACGTTGTTTCCTTTTTATTATCATATTGAATAATGAAAATAAATGAAATATATGTATATAAATATAATAATTATGTATTTATTATTTTGTCTAATATATCATATATTTTTACTAAACCTATTCTTAATAAAATCTCTATAAAGTGTGAATGAATCACATCTCTTTGTGGAGGTAGTAGTCCACACATCCACAAAAGTAGATATTGTATACTCACAAAATGAAAATCATGAATGTATTTGTAATATTATAATAAAAATAATTATTAATAAATTATTAATTTAATATATATATTATAAAAAAATCATTGCATCATTATTACCAATCATAGATGGGGAAATGGAATAACGAACGACATCGGTTCACTAGGAGATAGTCCATCATACACACGAACGATGATTGTGTATCCCATTTGATGGAAGTTCATCTGAGTTTATGTCCTAAACTTAACATAAAAATATATATGTATATTTGGTATTATTATTTTATTATATAATAATATGGTAATAATAATTGAGGGGGTGGAGAAAGAAAGAAAACAAAAATTCTTGTGGAATGATGTTACCTCTTCTTTGGGTAACTCCTTTTGGTATACACCAAAGGGATATGTTGGTTGGATTTATGACCAAAGTTAGGAATCCAGTATGAATTAAAGGAAGTTTTTATTATATTTGGTATGTTTTTTCTGATTTAATTATCTTGATAGGGGTGAATAAGTGAGAGGGTGAGTTCCTTTTTATATTGGAGGAGGAGTTCTATTCTGGTAAATATAAAAAGGTAAACACTATTGAGAGGTATCCCTTGTACAATGCACCTCCAATAATAGTTAAGTTTCAATAAAATTGTGTAAATTGTCTAAATATGGACATACAATAGATGTTTTACATATTTATAGGTTATTATACCACTTAATCTAAAGTTTAACCACTAAGTAAACTCATTTTTATCATAATTGTTTGTAATTAATTTAAATTAATTTCCCTGATTTTTTAGGTAAAAAACTATGTTTAACTTAATAGAAATTACAAATTAATATGATTACAATTATGTAACAGATTTTTCCAAATTATATACATATAAGTAGAAGAAATTAATATAAAATTAGTCCCACATACGGGATAAGACAATGGGTTTTAAAGTGAAATCTTTTAAAATATTGAAATATTTTTATATCCTATTTCAATGTTAAATTAGTTCCAATGACCTAAATTTTATTAATTTATGTATAAATGATCAATATGTGTGTTAAAACCAAATTAAAATATAATTTAACTATAAAACAATTATACAATAAGAAGTTTTTAATTAAAATTCGTTGTTTTTCCATTATTAATCAAAAAATAAATCTTCTGAGAAATTTACAAAAATCATACCAAAGGTAAAATTTGATATTCCTATTTAATAATTAATTTTATTTTTTATAATAAAATTTATAGAAGTCTAAAAAATTATATTCAAAATATTTATGCCGTCAAATTGTGGTAAAATTACCTTTTAGAAAGAATATATATCTTTATGTGTAAAATTAGATTTATTTTTATCTATTATCTAAACAACACATAAGATGAACACTAAATATTTGGATGAATAATATATATATATATATACCATTAAAATAATCTGTCAAAATTATTTAATTTATTTATTTAGCTAAAATTTCTTTTATTTCATAAATATATTTTTCTAACAAAATATTTTATATATTATCAACAGGGTTTTATTTTCATTCTAAGTTAATTAGTCTCCAAATAATTATTCTTATAAACATTTTTAAACAATATTTTCATAATTTAATAAATATTATTCATAACCACCATTCTAATGGCTAGGTGTCAACTATAATAATATTTTAATAATATTATTAATTATATATTGTAGTTTGGTAGGTATTTCATGTCACACAAGTTATCAAATGAACTAAACATTATTTGTAACAATATCCAGACATATTGTTTCAAGCACCAAAAGATAAAATTATTGTTGTGTGTATCTCAATATCAATATGATGTTTCATACAAATCAATAATAACTCAGTGATTTCATATAACACAATCTATATTCAGTGTTGTGTGAAATGAAAAATATAGAAAAGATTAAATTATTTCAAAAAATATATTTCAAAAAATCATAGGGTGATACATATATCAATTTTTTCTACAAATTATATATATCACATCCTTATGATTTAATTTCTATACATTGAAAGTTTTGTGGGAATATGATTGAGATCACATGCTAGATAATGTTAATATAAATTGTTTTTTTTTTGAAAAAATGATTATAAAAATCAATAGGTGATATGAATATCTTTGAGGTTGTTGGAATGAACTCTTGTTTCCTACACCAAGATCCAACTATATAGTCTTAAATTTTATTCAATGAATCAAATTCCAAGGGGAACTTATAATTTAAATAAAATAAAAACTGGAAGGAATTTATGAGCATAAATAAAATTAATAACAATCTATAAACTATTTGACATAATGATTAGTATATTTTAAAAACATATGATAAACAAATATGGGAAGAGAGGCTGAGAGTATAATAAATAATATGTTTAAAATATACCAGATTATTGAATATAGTGATGAACCCAAATATTCTATAATTCATGATTTAGTGAATAAAATACTGCTAGATAAATATCACATGGGATAGAAAAATGTTATAACATAAAAGTAGATAAAAACTAGTGGACTAACCCCCATGTAATTCATATTTATAAGTTTACTGGGTTCATATAAAAATCTATAAATAATAAAACATTTTTATCTTATTGAAAAATATAGAGGAGGGAGAGGTGAATCAAAACTTAAATCACAGGCTCGGTTGTTAGCTTTTTGGAGTTATAGGAAGAAGACAATGTTTATGGAATTTATTCAAAAAATCTAAAGGTGGGGAATATTTCAACAAAGTGGTTATTTGATTTCTTTTAAATACGAGTTCAATTGTTTAAATTAATTATAATTAAATTACATAGTGTCCTAGTTAAATGAAAAAACGAATAGACAGTTTACATAATCATGAAAGTGCATCTATTGGAGTTTTCTTAGAGATCTATTCCTATAGAAAAGTTGTTTGGGGATACTTATATGTTTTATAAAGGTTTTATATTTGGGAAAACTAATTTTGAATTATTTATTCTGAAATGGAAGTGAGTTACTAGATTTAAAGTAAATTTTATTAAATTCAAGGCTGTATTTGGATAACTTTAACTATAGTTAAATAAATCTTATTTTCAGTTGAGTAATGTATGATTTTTCAAAATTACCTTAACTACATATGAGTGAGTCTATATTCTCTATATATGATTTATCTCCATGAATAACATGAATTGATATCATTTTAATTTGATTCTTCTTTTTAATTTATAAATTTTTAAAACACTTTAAAGATGTGAGAAGGAAAAAATTTGGTGTCGTCCCTCATGATAACACCACCCAAGCAGCTAACTATCACAGATAGTGGATGAAAATTTAGTCACCCTAATGAGAATAGATATGGATTAATACATTAGAATTAAGATAAAAGGGTGGTTCTGGGGTAGTGGACCACCATGTAGGGAGACATAGAAGCGTGTAGACATAGTATGGGGTGATACAATGTGATTTATTCGAATGATTGAGTAATATTGGATACTATTAAGGAGTGACTTGGAGAGTTATCTTTCAATGTGGGATAATGAAAACAAGGATATTGTTCACATATAAAGAAAAAATCAATCAAATATAAAAAAATGATGTCATGTTTGTCTTCTACATCCATACTTTACATTATGTATGCATGATTTTGAGATTTTGGAACCTTTGATCAATATGAAACACCCATGGTTACATATTCACATTATAATATAAATTTTAGTTATGAATAAACATTGATAAATATATGAAATCTACATATAACTCAGTGTTTTAAATCATATGAATCTTGATACAACTCGATATCTTTGTTATTGTAATTTTGAATACTATTGACTAAGGAATCCATATAGCACAAATGTAATGCGGAAGAGAAACTTAAAAAGGTAGAATCATGTATTTAAATGTTTGGATAAAAATAATTCATTATTTATGAGATAACGAAATATTATATTGTATATTTTGAAGATCATAAGAATGATCATAATCTTAATGAACATCCTAAGGTCTATTATATTTATTTCGATTTTATAATTTTGGAAATGAATGTAGTAGGTGTATTAATAAAGTTAACTAGACTTATAAATATTATCATCTAAATTACATATC
Organism: Viscum album; assembly: GCA_963277665.1. Classification (NCBI taxonomy): domain Eukaryota; kingdom Viridiplantae; phylum Streptophyta; class Magnoliopsida; order Santalales; family Viscaceae; genus Viscum; species Viscum album. The sequence goes on from OY728123.1 coordinate 871,586,231, forward strand.
ATGACATGCATTAAGTAATGAGGGTTTTGGAACTATTTTTTGTGTATTTTTAGAATTTAGATCGATATTTTATGTCCTGGTTTTCTATAATATAAAATTAAAGTTTAAATGGATATATAACCCCCCATGGCTGATAGTCACATAAAAATGTTACGGGTTGGGGATGGTACATGGCCTGAAGCACACATCCCCAAATACTAAAGGCAACATTCAGTGAGGGCCTAATCCATACAATTGGGAGATTATTCTATCAAATCATAATCGAACAACACATATGAAATAACCAATACAATATCCACCACCAACATTACAATACACATAAGTAAATAAACATAATTCTATATCAAAGTGTACTATGAATAATCGTATGATCATGCATCATTTGTTCCCTTTCTTCGTTGATCACATAAATAAAATAAAATAAATAAAAAAATAAAAAATAGACCAACTCATATCACTGATCCTCAATAAACCTATCTATAAACACATACTGATCTCCTCTAAACTAATCCACTATATAACCTATAGTCAACCTGAAAATATTTTAAGATCTACATGAACACTAGAGTGCCCATTTAGGGTGTGATAAAATAATTGTGTAGGGTCTCATCATGCTCGTATAATATATATATTCATATGTGTTCATATTAATGATAAATATAAATAAATCAATGAATTTTCTTGATACGTTTTCTTGTGATTATTCATCCACCATGAAACAATATTGGGTATACATGCCCGTCGAGTCATCATGTTCTAACCAATACACTGTGACAATCCATTATACCAACTTTGAGGCCATTATGAAATCCCTTTGTCACACTATTCCATGTTTTCTATCCCACACCCAATGACTCAGGGATGGGCCTCATCCAAGTCTTATTCTCTACTCCATCAAAGTAGGGTCCCACACCAAGATCCTAGAACATCCTTCTCTATGGGGTGGTTATACATCCAATATCTGACCTTTTCCTTCTCACTTACAGATCGGTATATCTATCTAAATCAACATCAAAACTGGACCCAATATTCTCACTCAAGGTATCCCAATCATCATATTCTATTCCAAATACTACTAAACTATTACACTCACTAGTTACTATCCACTATCCTTTACTAATATATCTAACTCAAGGTAAGGTCCAAAACACCACCTTCTCACTCATAGTGAAGAAAACTAGTCTCAATCCATACCATATCACTTAAGTTAATCCTATAAATCAGGCACAATGAGGATTGTGTATCATGAATGGAACTCTATCTATGTTTATATATCCCATAGTGGAGACAATCTCAAGGATTTGTAGACATAAACTATAATTTTTTACCTATCAGAATCACACACATTAAATAGAAAATAGGTCTTGGATCCCATCACATAGAGCTTTGGATAATCTCGAGGTGCAAGTCTCTCGAGAACTAGACCCTCAACATGAGTTATTGACACAACTCATTCACATCAATACTTAGTGAATCCACAACATATTGGATTTAACTAACCCTAGACCTTTTATTAAGGTCTATATATTCTTTTCTAATTAAAATTTCATTTGATGTCATTTGATTAATCTTACATGGCCACCTCTATCCACCCCACATGAAATCCCCATCATCCTATCCTAATTTTACCGTAAACTAATGGAAATGGCACCAAAACTCTATTAGATTTCTTCTAAAATTTTAGATTTATGATGGAAGATAAAATTAAAGGAGAAAATAAGAGAATCATACCATAAATTATTATAGAATCGCACCCAAAACAACCTTACACCCTATGGAATCCAAAAGAGGAATAGACTGAAGATGTTTTGATGAATCATACAATTCCTAAAAACTCTACTATCCTTAATTGAAAATGTTCAAACCCTAACATGGTAATTCTTGTGAAAATTGAAAAATTCACCCATGAATTGTTCATTAAGTGACCAGGGGTGTTGTAGTGTGACACACCCTTTGGACTGAAATTTTTTCTGTGTGACTAGGGGTGTCACGATGTGATTCTCCCTAGGAAGAGGGGTTGAACCTTTGTATTCATACATAACCTTGTATACTTAATGACCTTAATTTAATAATTCCCTATTATATTTAAATATTAAATGACTAGTTGTAGCTACAGAATTTCATAAAGGTCTTTTTCCCTTTCTCCAAAACCTGCTTGAGAACCAAATTATAACAACCCTACTTTTATTACACACTTAAACCTTATTTATTACATAAAATATTCACTTGATACAACATTGAATATCAGGATGTATAGTGTATTTGGGGCTTAGGAACATTATATAACATCTTAGAGCATAAAACAAACAACATCTTTATTGAAAGTTTCCTTTTCATGACCACTACATTCTCCTGTACTTAGCATTGCATGGGATAACCTAAGGACATGCATAAGAAAAGGTTGAGATATAAAGCCTAGTAAGGGAATATAAATGGAATAACATGAGGAATAAAATTAATTTTTGAAAATAGGAATATAAATGGATCTCAAGAGAATCGTGAACATAAAGTCATGATAAATCATGATAATCATAACATGGAAATGATGAAACAACACTAAACATGGAATTAGCATGAGCCAAGGCTCATTGCACATGGAGCATGAGTAAACACTCAATGAACATGAACCAAGAGTAAAAACATGTTTTACATGAATTATATTGAGTAAGATCCCATTTCACATGATGTATCATGATACTATACTTTACACAATGCATTGGAGTTCTATTAGGATGCACCCTTCTTAAACATTTCATTTTATGCATAAGTGTGCCACATGAATCATAAAACATAGAATCAATCATCATCAGTTATTCCACGATAAAGGGATGTGGAATAAATAAATTAAGCTTTATAATCAATAAGTAAATGTTCATAAAGGTGAATACCCTTGATATAGAAATGGGCATGATATTCACTACACAATGACATTGGCTTTGAAAATCGTAGTGTAATTTTGGCAGCATAAGGACGTGAAATAAGAACTCATAAAAAATGGTTGATGAGAGAGAAAGGGTGTATCATCATATTTACATGAAATAGAAAGTAATGGGGTTATATATATACATGTCCCAACAAACATAATGTAATTTAGATGCATAATTAAAAATAATTACTTGGATGTAAAATAGAAGAGAGAAATCCCTCGAGGAAATTCGGCATGGTAACAGGTGTACATGGGAGGCATTAATGAAAGCGTAAGGGGAATCCCATTATCCAGATATAAAGAGTGATGTATGGGGAAGGTGAGAAATCATACCCCAACAATTTTAATTGAAAAAACTTGGTCATAACAACTTAAATAAAATTGAATAAAAATTAGAAAGGAAGATATCCCATTACTTGGAAGTGTGATCCCAAAGGTTTGGGATAGGCTTGGGAGAGGATTCTTAGGATATTGGGGCACCTTAGAAGGATTATAGAGAGAATAGGGTAGGGTTTTGTCTAACTCAAAAGTCTTTGAGTGAAGAGGTAACGGGATATTGGGTGGGTTTATATAGGAAAGCATAGGGAACACTTTATTATTTAGGTTTGGGACACACCACACTAAACTAATAAAAACCACAAACAAGCCCATGGTTTTTTTCCTTGGTTTTTTCCCATGGTTTTTTCCAAAGGGGATTGGAAAAAAATATTTTATATGTCCAATGGCCTAAATTTTCAAAATAATAGTGTTGGTTATGTGGGGGTGAGTCACACCCTAAAGGAAAAAAAATTAAAAAGACAAAATGTTTTATAAGCCTTGAAGGGTCTACTAAAGCTTTGTAAAATAAATAAAACAGAACAAAAATCACATTATTTTAATGGTAAAACATATATTGGCCGAACATAATGTTTATATTATTTTATTACATCTCTATTGGGTCATTATGATGTCATAAAACACATTATATATTTAAACGGTATTTAATTTTTACCCAAAAATTCGACTGTCTTAGAAAATTGTGAAAAAATCATTATTGGATAATTTTGATGCCCTGATTCCAAAAATAATATTAATTTTATCTAAATAATTTTATAAATATTTGAATTTTTCTTTTAAATTAAAAACCGACATTTACCAAAAATTCATGGGTTTTGAGAAAACAACATTCAAACCTTAATAAAAATTACAATTGCCTTCATAAAATTATATAATCATTTATATTTAAAAAAAAGTAATTTAATTATAATAATATTTTATTAGAATATTATTTAATTAAAAAATCCATTAATTCATGAAAATAGATCTCTTAGTTGAATATTAACTAAAAATACTATTTTTGCTTTAAAAACTATTTACAATGTAATAATAATAAAATGAATGCACATTCTTTATACAAAAATAATGTACATAGTAATTGTGCTAGAGTCTTGTTACATAACCCCTTATAACTCCCACATAATACTGAAGGGTAAGGTGTGCGATGGTGACAAACTCCTGGGGTGGCTCAGATTACATCGCTCGGGTGATAATATCTGTTAACTTCCACTTCTCCCATAGTTGGTTCCGATCAAGATTAACATGTTCAACCTCAGCTTGGGCTTGGTCAAGAGTGAAGCCTAATGATGCCACCTCCTTTCTAAGCTCCAAAAAATGGGCTTCGTATGGGGAAAGCCTACTAGATATGGTCATCGCTTCCTTTTTCTGGGTAAATTTGATTTGTTAAAGCCCTATATATATAATAATCATGTGATCACTGTTCAACAACTATATTAGAAACGATCGCAATTCATAATGGTATTTTAAAATCTAGAAACATAAAACCAATGAAGTTCACATTTTATTTAACCATAATAAGACATTTAATTAGATCAATAGGGATTTTCATTGACAAAAGTTTGGGTCGTTACAATCTTCCCCCTTAAGAAATTTCACCCTCGAAATTTCATTTTCCCTCTCTAGAAAAATGTGGGTAACTCTACTTCATCACTTCCTCTAATTCCCATTTCACTTCTTCAAACTTGTGGTTTCACCACAACACCTTGACGAGGGGAATTATCTTATTTCATAGAACATTTTCTCTATGATCTAAGATCTTCACTGGTTTTTTCTCATAAGAAATATCATCCTCTAGCTGTACTACATCTAAAGAGAGTACATGTTAAGGGTATGGTATGTACTTCCTTAAGAGGGATACATAAAATATATCATTTACTTTGTCCATGGTAGGAGGAAGTGCTAGTCGATAGGCCACATCCCCAACACAATCAAGAATCTCGAAGGGGCCGATGTACCTAGGACTTAACTTCCCTTTATTTCTAAAACTCATGACCATCTTCCTTGGATATATGCATAGAAATACCATGTGTCCAACTTTAAACTCAAGTTCTTGTTGATGGTTATCTACATAACTCTTCTGTCAACTATGGGCTGCCTTGATATGCTGCTGAATGGTTTTTATCTTCTACACCATTTATTCGACCATTTCTAGTCCTAGCAGCTTACGTTCATCGACTTCATCCAAACATCAGTTTTATACACCTATTCCCATACAAGTCTTCATAGGGTGCCATTAATATTCTCTATAGGAAACTGTTATTGTAGGAGAATTAAACCAGTGGGAGTTGTTGGTCCCACCCTCCTTTGAAGTCCATAGAACATGATCTTAAAATATCCTCCAGTGTATGAATAGTTTGCTTAGATTGGCCATCAGTTTGAGGATGATAGGTCATACTAAAGTTCAGTTCAGCATCCAGATCATTTTAAAGACTCTTCCAAAACATAGAGGTGAATCATGGATCTTGATAGGATACAATAGATAGTGGTACTCCATGCAGTCTTACCACTTCCCTAATATATATTTGTGCTAGTTGATCCAATGATAAATCCTCCCGAATTGCAATGAAGTGTGCAGACTTTGTAAGACGATCCATAACAACCCAGATTTCATTTTTTCCTTTGGATGTCTTCAGAAGTCTAGTGATAAAGTCCATGGTGATGTTCTCCCATTTCAATGCTAGTATGGGCAATGGTTGCATCATCCCCTTACACTTCTGCCTCTCTACCTTCACTTGCTGACACCCCAGGCACTTTTATGTATACTCAACAATATCCTTCTTCATATTATCCAACCAATAATGCTATTATAGATCTCGATACATCTTTGTGTTTCCTGGGTGAAAAGAGAAATTTGAATTATGTGCATCATCCCAATGTTCCTTCTTCAGCTCCGGACTTGATGCAACACATAGTCTTTTCCCAAATCTCACAATTCCTTATTCAATATCATTGAACTCTGAGAATTTCCCTTTTCTAATAGCTTCCACTCTCTTCTGAATTCCCCCATCATCCTTTTGAGCATCCTTTAAACTTTCCAAAAGAGATGATTGAGCAATCATTTGTGAAAGGATTGATGATGTTCCCTTATTTATGATTCCCATGTCCATCTTCATGAAATATAATAATATTGGATCCTTCTAAATTATCATCAATGATAGAATTGTTATGTCATTTCTACTTAGAGAATCTGTCACTTTTTTCACTTTCCCAGGGTGGTAATGGATTAAGAAGTCATAGTCCTTGATCAGCTCTAACCATCTTCATTGGCGCATGTTCAACTCATTCTATGTGAATATACACTTGAGGCTTTTGTGTTCAGTATATATTTCACACTTCTCCCCAAAGATATAATGCTGCCAAATTTTTAAAGCAAAGATCACCACAACCAACTCCAAATCATGTTTTGGAGAATTCTGCTCATGAACTTTCAATTGACTTGAAGCATAGGCAATGACTCTATCATTTTTCATCAACACACAGCCCATGCCCTTCTTCAAAGCATCACTGAGTACCACAAAAATTTCTCCACTTATGGGTAAAGTGAGAACGGTCACATTGATAAGCCTCCTTTTTAACTCCTTGAAGACTTCTTGGCATTCATCAATCCAATAAGACTTTACACCCTTCCAAGTTAGCATGGTAATAAGGTAGGACAATCGTGAGAAATTTCTCACAAATTGTCGATAATATCCAGCTAACCTTAAGAAGCTATGGATATATGTTACCGATGTTGGCCTCGGCCATCCCTCAATTGCATTTGTTTTGGAGGGATCCACAGATATCCCATTGCTTGGGATGATATAGCCCAAGAATGAGACCTCCTTCAACAAGAACTCACACTTTTTGTACTTTTCATAGATATTGTCCTTCGCAAGGTCTCTAGTACAGTTCTTAGATGCTCCTCATGGTCCTCCTTGGTTTTGAAGTATATCAGAATATCATCTATAAATACTACCAAAAATTTGTCTAGGTAATCCCTAAAGACTCTATTCATCAATTCTATCAATATTTTTGAAGAATTAGTGAGTCCAAAAGGCATTAATATGAACTAATAGTGCATGTATCTTGTAAGAAAATCAGTCTTGGGGATATCTTCCTTCTTCTCCCTTACTTGATAATATCCCGACTGTAATCCACCATGGAGAAGTATTGTGCTCCACATAGATGATCAAACAAGTCATCAATTTGTGGGAGTGGATACTTGTTATTTATTGTGATTTTTTTAATCTTGAGATAATCAATGCAAAGGCGCATTGACCCATATTTCTTCTTAACTAAGAGGACTGGTGCACCCCATGGTGAAGCACATGGGCATATAAACCCTTTATCCAGATTATCCTGTATTTGTTTCTTCAGCTCCTCAATATATACAACAACCATTCTATATAGAGTCTTGGATATTGTCAATTCCCCAGGTAAATGATTAATTTTGAATTCAACATCTATTATAGGAGGAAGACCAGGCAATTACTCGGGAAACACTTCAGCGATTTCCCTCACAATGGGCATGTCTTCAAGGATGGTTGTCTCCTTAGACTCAATCATTTGAGCCAGATATGCATTCTCATAGGGAAATTATATCCACACTTGAGATGATGGAGCTAAAGAAGATTCATCTTCCTCTTTACACTTGTATAGAATCGGGGGTTGATTCTCCACATGGCGAGTGATTTCCCTCTCACGACAATTTATGTTGGCTCTATATAAGGAAATCCAATCCACGACAATAATTGCATCAAATTCCACCAGAGGGAGTATAAATAGGTTTTCTAGGAAATTAAATCCATATATTATGACAAGGGATGAGTTATATTCATGGGATGCAATGATTTCCCCATTTTTCGTACTCACCGACATCATTACTTCCATGATTTGTGGTGGTTTGGGGATTGTTCTACTAAACTTTTGGGATATAAAATAATGGATAGAATCTAAATGAAAAATTATTTTCACTATTATTGAATGAATAACTATCATACCTGTCACCACTTCATTTTTAGAGTCCACTTCAGCAATAGTGATGGAAAAATCTCTCCCTTTATGCCTTGGAGGTTGTTGTTTGCCTCCTAAAACCCTTGTCTTAGGGCACTGATTTGAAAGACGCCCTAGTTCTTTGCAGTTGTAGAAATGAAGAACCCGTTGAGGTTCGAATAGAGCGTTCCTTTCCTCTATTGTAGCCACAAGTTTTTCTTGTCGACATTTAACAGCTAGGTGCCCTTCTCTTCCACAGCTAAAGCATTTCCTCGTCCCCTTCAAGAAATTTCTAGGGTCCTTCTTTCTACACCTTTGTCAAGTGGGGTGCTGGATCTTCTTAGCACCGTTGGATTTATCCGTCGGACCTCCAACGTTGAAGTATACCTAATGCTAGTTATCCCAATGATACCCCTGAGATTATCCAATCTCCATTTTGACCTTGGGGTCACATCGGACAATTTCCTCATAGATGTTGAAGTCACGGATCACCAATGCTTTCCGTAGGCTAGGTTTCATCCCACCAAAGAAGCAGTCAACCTTGCATTCGGGGTAACAACAAAGCCAGAGGTGTATTGTGAAATCCTTGTGAAGTTTACCTCATACGCTCTGACATATTCATCATCTTTTTACTTGAGATGAAGGAAGTTCCCTTCCATCTTAAGTCGGAGGGTGCGCGGAAAATATTTTTCGAAAAACATCTTCCAGAAATCCTTCAATTCCAACACCACGATATCTTCCTCTGGATTCATATTTTTATCAATTTCCACCATTGATCGACTTCACCCTCCATATAATAATCATATATAATAAACTTCTCTTTTTCAGAACATTAAAGGATATAGAAGATCTTTTTAATGGAGTTGATCCATTGTTCGGCGATTGAGGGATCAGATAATCAATTAAAAGTAGGAGGCCTTTGTCTCATGAAGCTCTTGATAGATACTCGTTCTTTGTTAGGGGGGTTGAACATTCCTCTTGACCCATGTTTCTATTAAAATCTTGAGTAAACTGAGAGAGAAGCATGAAAAAGTCCACAATTACCGCTCCCATCAGACAGGGCATCTCATTAACACAATCATCACATTGATCTTCACATCATTTGTTAGCCCGAGTCCTCCTATTATCGGCCATTGGCTGGAATAAAAGGAATTTTAGGGGTAACCCATAAAGGTTAGTCCATGGACAAAACAAATGAATTATAAATAACATTTATTTCCTTAATTTATGAATCGGTAGGCTTCAATCTATTCTATTCATGGTCTACTTTCTAACATATATTCTTAGGGGAATTTTTTTCATTCCCATAATAATGGTTCATACTAAGCTTTTGAATTTACCAAATCATATCCCCTGGGATTTTCATAACCAAGAGTGCAACAAGGCCCGTTTTCATGAACCAGTCCTTATTCGAGTCTTGCTCAAAGCGGTGTTTTCCAGTTTTACCCCTAGGATACATTTGGGCCAGAGCCGCCTCTACCTGCTCGTATCCAGATAGGGATGTATTTTCTTGATAAACCACTTACTCATTACTCACAAATACTTAGGGATGTTTTTAATATACTTATTCAGGTCTCTTAGTCTTCACTAGGGTTTTCTAATCCTAATCTTAAAAATAACTAAACTTATCCTCTGATTCCAACTATAACAACCCTACATTTTATTACACACTTAAACCTAATTTGTTACATAAAATATTCACTTGATACAACATAGAAGATCAAGAGGTCTAGTGTATTTTGGGGTTAGAAACATTACATAAAAGCTTAGAACCTAAAAAAACAACATCTTTATTGAAAACTTCCTTTACATGACCACTACATTCCCTCGTACTTAGCATTGCATGGGATAACCTGACGACATGCTTAAGAAAGGGTGAGATATAAAGCCCAGTAAGGGAATAAACATGGAATAACATGAGGAATACAATACATGTTAGAAAATAGTCATATCAATGGAGTACAAGATAAATATAAACATAAAGGAATGATAAAGCATGGTAATCATAACATGGAATTGTGGCAACAACACTTATCATGGAATTAGCATGAGCCAAGGCTCATTGCACATAGAGCATGTATAATCCCTCATTGCACATGAAGACTGAGTAAAACCTCATTTCACCTGAATTAGCATGATTCAAAACCCATTGCACATGACGTATCATGATACTATACTTTACCCAATGCATTGGAGCGCTATCAGGGCGCACCCTTCTTAAACATTTCATTTCATGCCTAAGTGTGCCACATGGATCATACAACATGGAATAAATAATCATCATTTATTCCATGATAAAGGGATGTGGAATACATAAATTAATCTTTATAATCAATAAGTAAATGTTCATAAAGGTGAAAACCCTTGATAAAGAAATGGGCATGGTATTCACTACACAATGACATTGGATTGGAAAATCATAGTGCAATTTCGGTAGCATAAAGATGTGAAATAAGAACTCATAAAAAATGGTTAATGAGAGAGAAAGGGGTTTATCATAATATTTACATGAAATGGATAGTAATGTGGTCATATAGATACATGTCCCAACAAACATAATGGAATTTAGATGCATAATTCAAAAGAATTACTTGGATGTAAAATAGAAGAGAGAAATACCTCGAGGAATTTAGGAATGGTAACAGGTGTACATGGGAGGCATTAATGATAGAGAAAGGGGTCTCTCATTATCCAAAAAAAATAGGGCAGTATGGGGAAGGTGAGAAATAATACCTGAACAATTGTAATTGAAAACAAAGGGGCATAACAGCTTAAAGAAAATTGGACAAAATGAGAAATGACGAAATCCCTTACTTGGAAGTGCGATCCCAAAGGCTTAGGAGAGGCTTGAGAGATACTTCTTGGGAGATTGGGTCACCTTGGAAGAATTATAGATAGAGGAGGGTAGGGGTTGGTCGAACTCCAAAGGCTTCTAGTGAAGAGAAAGTGGGAGCATGGGTGGGTTTATATTGGAAAGGAGAGGGAATTAATTATTATGTTGGTTTGGGACACCTCACATTAAAATAATCAAAACCACAAACCAACCCATGGTTTTTTTCCAAAGGGGAGTGGAAAAAAACATTTTATAAGGACAATGGCCGAAAATCTTAAAATAATAGGGTTGCTTATGTGGGGGTGAGTCACACTCTCAAGGAAAACAATTTAAAAAGACAAAATGTTTTATAAGCCTTGAAGGGTCCACTAAAGCATTATAAAATAAATCAAACAAACCCAAAATAAAATTATTTTAAGGGTAAAACATATATTGGCTGAACATAATGTTTATATTATTTTATCACATCACTATTGTGTCATTATGATGTCAAAAAACACATTATATATTTAAACGGTATTTAATTTTTACCAAAAAATTTGACCGTCTCAGAAAATTTTGAAAAATACACTGTTGGATAATTTCAACGTCCTGATTCCAAAAATAATATCCATTTTATCTAAATAATTATATAAATTTTTTAATTTTTTACTTTTAAAATAAAATCTGACATTTACTGAAAATTCATGGGTTTTGGAAAAACATCTTTCAAACCTTAAAAAATTACAATTACATTCATAAAATTATATGATCATTTAAATTTAATAAAAATTAATTTAATTATAATATTATTTTATTGAAAATTATTTAATTAAAAAATCCATTAATTCATTAAAATATATTTCTTAGTTGAATATTAACTAAAAATACTATTTATTCCTTAAAAACTATTTACAAAGTAACAAAAATAAATTGAATCCACATTATTTATAAAAAAATAATATACATAGTCATAGTGCTAGGTTATTGTTACATAAACCCTTATGAAACCTGCATAAGACCAAAGGGTAAGGTGTGTGATGGTGACAGACTCTTGGGGTGGCTCAGATAACATCGCTCGAGTGGTAATCTCTATTAACTTCCACTTCCCCCGTAGTCAGTTCCGCTCAAGCTTAATGTGTTCAAGCTCAGCTTGGGCTTGGTCCAGAGCAAAGCCCAATGATGCCACCTCCTTTCTGAGCTCTAAAAAATGGGCTTTGTATTAGGTAAGTCTACTCCTTTGTCTGAGTAAATTGGATTTGTTAAAGACCTATATTTATACTAATCATGTGATCGTTATTCAATGGCTATATTAGAAATGGTCACAAATCATAATGGTATTTTAAAATACAAAAACATAAAACCAATGAAGTTCACATTTTATATAACCATAATAATACATTTAATTTGATCAAGGGGAATTTTCATTAATAAAAGTTTGGGTCGTTACATTAATACTCTAATTGGGAATCATTCCTCTTTAAAATACATCTCCATGAGTTGTTTCAATGCTAAAATTCCATATCCAAGTAATAATTCAATTAACAACTACTTCTTTAGTATAAATATTTGAAATAACCCTTAAATTTAATAACAAAAAAACTCTCAGGTCAATAAAAACTCCCTGTCATAATACATTTTGTCTCTAAGAATCCTTGATAATTTTCCATCCAACAAAACTGACCTACCGTGACTATAAAACCACCCCCACCTTATCCTATTCTATAAATGAACACTAAACTTGATCTTGTTTTTTGACTCCAACATAGAGAACTATTCCCTAAAATCTATGCCACCTTTTCACCACTATGAAAATACTGAGTTAGTGCTCACTAATAATCATCTTTCCCAAGATGCTATATTGACTCCAACTAATTCATCTTGAATTTTTTGGTGATCCCCACCATACTAATCCACTCATGATGGTCAATTCTATTGCACTATTCTCCTCTCCATTATAATTGCCTATATTACACTTTTTCAGTAGTCCTCATATATTATTGACATAGTTTCCACCTTACTGTAACCTATTCCACTCCAAAAAATTAGTCTGACATCTTTTAACTAACTTTTACAAAACAAAATCTTCCTGACCCTTCGATACACCACCACACCACCTTTCTTGATTACGATGCCTTAAAACTTGAAGGAATTTGATATCATCAATAACCTCTCACCAAAATCTAAACCCAACTCCCAATGTATGTAACACCCCGAGATTTTATGAAAAATATTCTTTTATTTTCATTGATGTCTTCTATTATACAATACACCAAGATTATCTTGTACTATACACAACACCGTATTTTCTTGCAGTATACGCAACACTATTCTTGGCTCGTGTTACACAAAATTTCAAGTTCGTTTTGTGGAAATTATTTTACGCAACATTATGTTTAGATTTTTTTTAATGTATAAATGAAATAAGTTTTCATTATGTAATACGCAACACCAAATGGATCTTTCACCACACGCAGCCCTGACTTGGCTTGCATTACACGAAATCAAGACCTTCTTCGATAGCATGTGTAGTACGCAATACCAAGTTTCACTGAACAAATATTATTATAATATTATTATGAACTAGCCATTATGAATAGTAATACCCACTTTTTAAAATTTTATAAATTTTATCTTTCAAAATGGACTTCATTTTTGGATTCGGAATATCGAAATTAGCCTGGGGTGAATTTTTAGTATTTTTCTGAAAACTTTCTATTTTTGATGAATAGTGAAAACATTGGGTTACTATTTAAAAACTGACTTTTTATTTAAATAATTATTTATTTTATTTAAATTTATTTTAGGTCAAAATTGATATATAATATGTCACGAACTGTCCTCGGGGCCCGTGTCGTGACTACCCCACGCTCGCCTTCCCTAAGTCAGGGGCTGGCGACTAGAACCAAAGGCGTAAATCCCGATAAAAGGGAAGGCGTTGCATTTATATAAGTAAAAAAATACAACAGAGTATGCAAGATTAGGTAAACACTAAGTAAACTGAGTAAAAAAGTAAGTGCTGGAAAGTAAATGGGCCAGAATACAAACCCAACTGAAAGTATAGTACAACAGTAAAGAAAGAACATCTATAGTAAAGTAAACCAGCAACCACTGAGTCATTCTATGGATATCCCACCTGAAGGGTGGGTACAGATGGTCTCCTCATCTCCTCGGGTCCGGCCATCCGCTCCGTGTACATCCCGCCAAGTGGTCCACCTCCAGGTACTGTCCCGCTCCACTAGACTCCACCTCGATCAGTGCTATCTGTCGTCTGCACCCAACACAACGTTGTGCGGGCATAACCCGTGCAGGGGTGAGTATACGATACTCAGTAGGGACCCCAAGACTCCCAAAGGTCTCCCAGAATATACAATGGATATACCACAAAGAAATGATATAAACACGAAGTATCAACCAAATCTACTTAGGTATATGCCCATACATATACCTAAGTCATCAATTCCAGTTCAGCTCCAACTCAAGAGACCAAGTACAACCCAGTCTACATAGGAAAGCACAACCCAGTCCACACAGGAAAGTAAGTCAATCATATCGATGATATTGATTGAACCTCAAGACTCAGCTCACACAAGTATACTACTCACAAAGAGGGGTGGAGATGATAGATATAGCCTCTAAATCATCTCCCCTACCGAACCCATGTTGGATCCAAGTACAGAAGTCATCACTGCCGAACCCACATAAGATCAAAGAACAGTAACCATCGCTGTCGAACCCATGTAGGATCCAAGTACAGATGTCATCACTGCCGAACCCACAAAGGATCCAAGTACAGTCATCCTCGCTGCCGAACCCACGTAGGATCCATGTTCAGTCGTCATCATCATCGCAGTCGCAGCCAGCTCTAAGGTTCCCACACACACCACGCTCGATTCTGAGAGGGTCCGCTCCACGAGCCAAGGGGTCGATACATCAACTATCACGAAGTCAAGATTTGATGTCTTCAAAGGTTCCGTCTTGTCAATAGGAACTCTATGCAACTAACGGTGTGTCAATCAGACGTCCGGTCTGAGAGATATTGGCTTTTCTATTCCAGGGGCCCGGTTAGAATTACGCTCATTTCTAACTCGGCTGATATCCAAGTTCATCTGAAACTCACATAGAGTATCGTAAAAGAACCGTCTCATTGAAAGAGTCCCAGTGCCGCAGATGGTACGTCGATCAGATGCGCGGTCCTTATGTTATTCACGTTGAAGTGAATAACAGGGCCCAACCCGTTTAGCCTAGTGTGTCGACTGGTCGGGTTGACCCAGTTTGATGGGTCCGACCCAGCAGGGGTGTCAGACCGGTTCGAAGAATTACAAAACTCGGCCCGAAGGGGCGCGCCCCATCCCGAAGTGGCGCGGCCCGGCCTGAAGTGGCACGGCCCGGCCCGGTGGGGCGTGGCCCGGCTCGGCCTCGCCAGGCGCGGCCCAGCTGGCCGAGTGGCTTAGCTGAAGCCGAGCGGGCTCCTGCCCCCCCCCCCCCGGTTTTCCACACCGGTGGTGCTGCCCTTCCCCAAACCGGCCAGCTAGACCGGCCTGTCTTTTGTGCACGCGGCCCGCATGGGCAGGCCGCTGATCTTCCAGTGCGGCGCCCTCCTGACGCCGCGGTCTAGCTATGCCCGGCCGGTCCACTAGCGCGGTGCCCTCCTGGTGACGCGGCTCCTCTTCACCCGGCCGGCCGACAGGCCGGCCGGTTCTTCCGCCGAAGTATCTCGTTTGGCGGGCTGCGTTTCTTCCCGCACAACCAGCACGACGGCGCCAGCCTCCATTGTCGCGTTCCCGGCACAGTGCGTATAACAACCCATACTTTACATACATTGTTATTACCTCATTATTGAATCACACTTATTAAAACATATATCAAAACCAGGAAAGGACCGTATAAGTATAGAGTCTTTAGAAACTGGGAAACATGAACAACTGGTTCATAAATCATCTACACTGTCTCCCTTTTATTTTATCATATCTAGAGTCACTTTTGGTATATCTTACTTAATATCCTTATTCCTGACATGGGGAAAAGAAAACATACAAAAGGGTGAGCTCAAATGCTCAGTAAGGGTAAACAACAGAAATATCAATCACAACATATTCATAAGAACATATCATTTTGGAAATCTTAACCTGCAAAAGAGATCATAATTTCATAACATGGGATAAATCATAGTAGTGAAATGTAATCCCAATAATCATAACATAAAACATGAAACTTTGTTTCATAAACACATAATCATAGAGAATCATTTCTTAGTAGTCAATACTCATAGCCAAAACTATCTTAGCGGACAAAGTCCATTTTTGAACTGAGTTCACTCCTCATTCCAGTTCTGTTTCACTAAACCGGTTTAACCTGTCGTTCCAGCCATGTCTATCTCATGAGATATAGATCTTTACCCAATGAATTGGAGGGAGATATAGGTCCCACCCATCTCATAATTAAACCATTCTTATGTGTGCCACAAAATCATAAATCATACATCATAGCATAACCCATGTAATAAAAATGGGAATCTTAAACATCATTCCATCATAAAATAATCCATATAAGATAAGAGGACATCATAAAAATAATTCCATCATAACATAATCAAATCAATGTAAAAATAGTGATATAAATAGAACCCTATATCATCTTATATGGAAAATAATTTTGATAAAACACTTGAACTCCATTCTTGAGGAAAATATCCTTTCTACTTCAAAAACATTTTCCTTTCTTAAAATGTCATATAATTTTGAACTAAAAGAAGTTGATTAAAAATAAAAATGAAAATTTTTAAATTAAACTTCATGGAAATAATGTTCTAAAATCCATTCATGCCGTATAAGTTGAAAAACATTCTTCTCGTACATTGGCTGGAAAAGTCAAAAAGTACCTCGTACAAAAAATGACAAAATATTCATTTCATATCTTTTACTAAAAACACACCGACGGGTAAAATTGGATTTAAACAATTGTAGGTGGATGGAAATAATATTACATATTGAGTAAACATGGATTTTGATGATAAATATTCCCCAGTAAATTCTGAAGTATAAACAATCTCGGATAAAAATGAGATTGTGAGATTTTCCCTTACCTTAGGTCTGATTTTCTTCGTAAGTGTCCGAACCTCCTGTATAATGATTTAAATAATGTCATTAACTTATTCCAGAATCATACTTATTTTTATGATATCATATATGGTCATATTCTTAGTTTCTTATTATAAATATTTCATTGCTACTTGTTATTCGGGTGTTTATTGCTTAATGTTCGTATGTGTGTTTTGTCGAATAAATTCTTATTCCTGTTTTTAGGTTATAGAAACCTAATTTATAGAATGGTATTAGTGTAATATATATCATATTTACTCATTCGATTCATTTATATAATCATTATTCAATGAAGATCATGTAGAACGAGTCGCATCACATCGTGGAGACGGTAGGCCGTGCGTACACACGAGCGATGATATCGTTCCCATGATCGTGTAATTGTATTTGAGTGTATTTATACTATTTCAGAATCAATATAAATTTACAATAATCATATATAGTTATTCTTTACACCATTATACCCATCCAAGTAAGGTGGTGGTGGAAAATATATTACACCACGGCATGGAGACGGTATTTCATACGTACGCACGCATGGTGATTTCGTTTTCCGTAGGATGGATAGATAGTGAAATAGGGTTGTTTCATACTTATAATAACATATAAGTATATGATTTATACTTATGTTATTACTTCATAATGAAACAACTAAATAAGAATAATTAGAAGAAGAAATAAAGTTGAAAGAATCGGTAACAGACATTACCTCTTCTTTGAAGCACCTCTTCTTAACCTCCTCTTAGGGCACTAAAGATGGTCTTTGAAGAAGACCAGGACCTCTAAGATATTACTAGGGAAGTGTAGAGGATAAATTGTCAGGGGTTGGCCGATCTTGAAGGCTCCAAGTGGTGTGAGGAAGAGAGGGAGGAGCTGCCCTTTTATAAGGGAGGAGAGAAGCACCTTTGGAAAATCTAAAAATATTATTTTATTATAAAGTAATATTCAGTTTTTATTAGCTCCAAATTGATTTATTTCGAATATAAGGTGGGGATGGGTCGAAATAATCTCATCCAATAGAATTTATAGAAATTTAGGTTTCTATTTTAACCTTATCATTTAGATTTAACTTTAAGTTAGATAATTTAACTTTTACCGTGTCTTCTTGTTTTCTTACACTATAAGGTTAATAAAGTTACTATAACCAGCCAAAATAACCTCATGTTGTTTATTATTAATATATATAACCTTATATAAGTAATTTTTCTGATCCATATATTTTTAGGAATAAAATAACAATTAATAATATAATATTTTTTAAAAAACTATTTTATGTCAATTTTGACACTATTTGGTAATTGATTTTTTTGAAAATCATAACAGAACGTTTAGTTCAAACAAAGTTACTTAAATCAATACTAACATGTCATATTAACCTAGAAAAGTATTTTAATTAATAAAAAGTCTCAAATTACATTTATTTGGGTATTTATAACATCAATTATGTCAATATTTAATTAATAAGATAATTACTGCATCATCATTGTGTCATATATAAATTAAATTATTTAATGTCTAAAAATTAAAAATAAAATACTATTATGTAGAAAATATTTTTATCTTTCTAATTAATATCTGTAGTCTAATTTATCTTATGTATAACCCTATATTAAAAATGAATTAGTTATTAAACTTTGATTTTAACTATTTTAACCCTTCTTTAAATAAATTAATAATAAATTTCCTAATCTAATCCAAGTGGGCCTAAATGGTCATATTTTATTACTAAGGTTGTTTTTGGTCGAATTACACCTATCCAATATAATTCGTACACGTTTTAGGGTAATAATAATATCATTTTTATCCTTAATTACCCTATTTACTTTTAACCGTAGTAAAAAAAAGTAAAAAGTTATTATTCACCAAAAATTATTTTCGTCACATTGAACCACATTCTAGTCCCTGATATTAACCATGTCTCTCATATTTTCAAAATTTCATTCACAGAAGCGATAAAATTAATTTTTATGTGAATTTGGAAATTCTCCTAGGAGGTGGGTAAAAGACGGTGAAAAGTTCAATAAAATTCTTATATATCGAAAATTATTATAAAATGACTCCAATGAGTTTCATTGAACTTATATTGGTATTATGTATCAATTTTTACCTAAAATAAATTTAAATAAAATAAATAATTATTTAAATAAAAATTTGGTTTTTAAATAGTTACACTGTGTTTTCACTATTCATCAAAAATTGAAAGTTTTCAGAAAAATACCAAAATTTCACCCTAGGATAATTTCGATATTCCAAATCCAAAAATGGAGTCCATTTTGAAAAATAAAATTTAAAAAATTTCAAAAGGTGGTTATTTCTATTCATAACGGCTAGTTCTAATAATATTTTAATAGCATATCATTGTTTAGTGAAACTCGGTATTGCGTACGACTCAAGCTATTGAGGAAGGTTGAGATTGCGTATAAATCAAGCCAAGCTAGTTTTGTGTTTAGTGAAATATTCCTTTGATGATTTATATAACATAAAAACAAAGTATTTCTCATAAAAATCTCGGGTGTCACATTCTACCCCCCTTAAAATGAATTTTGCCCTCGAAATTCGTCACTTTGTAACAAACAGATGAGGACACCTCTCCCTCATCATATCCTTAAGCTCCCATGTATCTTCTTCTAATTGGTGGTTACTCCATAAAACTTTCACCAAGAGAGTGGTCTTGTTCCGTAGGACATTTTCGCTATGATCGAGAATCTCTATCGGCTGTTCTTCATAAGAAAGATCTTGCTCCAGCGGTACAACTTCTGAGCTGAGTACGTGTGAAGGATCAGGTATGTACTTTCTCAAGAGAGATACATGGAACACATCATGAACTTGAGAGAGATTCGGTGGAAGCTCCAATCAGTAAGCTACCTTCCCAACACGATCCAGTATTTTGACAGGACTGATATACCTAGGGCTCAGCTTTCCCTTCTTTCCAAATCTCATTACTCTCTTCCAAGGAGATACTCGTAAGAACACTTTATCACCCACTTCAAACTCTAGGTCTTTTATTTGGTTATTGGCATAACTTTTTTGTCGACTCTGAGCTTCTCTTATGTGTTGTTGAATAGATCGGACCTTTTCTGCCATCTCATCAATAAGATCAGGTCCTAATAGCTTTCATTCCCCAACTTCATCCATGCAAGTTGGAGTCCTGCATTTCATTCCATAGAGAGCTTCATAAGAAGCCATCTGAATACTGGAATGAAAGCTATTATTATAAGAAAATTCCACCAAAGGCAGGTGTATATCCCAACCACCTTTGAAATCCATATAGCAAGCTCTTAACATATCTTCTAAAGTTTGAATTGTTCTTTCAGACTGACCATCTGTCTGAGGATGATAAGAAGTTCTGAAACTCAAATCTGTATCCAGAGTATGCTGAAGACTTCGCCAGAACATTGAGGTAAACCTCGGATCCCGATCAGATATAATGGAAAGTGGTACTCCATGCAATCTTATCGCTTCCTTCACATATATCATGGAAAGCTGATCCAGAGAGAAATATTCTCTAATAGCAATGAATTGTGCAGACTTTTTAAGACGATCAAATATGACCCATATAGCATTATTGCCTTTGGATGTTTTAGAAAGTCCAGTGACAAAGTCCATAGTGATGTTTTCCCATTTCCATTCAAGTATGGGTAATGGTTGTAACATCCCCTTAGACTTCTGTCTCTCAGCTTTAACTTGCTGACAAACCAAGCATCGAGAGACATATTTAGCAACATCTATTTTCATGTCATCCCACCAGAAGTACTCTTTCAGGTCCCTATACATCTTCGTGCTTCCAAGATGAATAGAGAATGAAGAACTATGAGCCTCATCCAGCAGTTCCTTCTTTAATTATGGGATGGGAGGAACACAACCTGATTCCTGAACTTTATTATCCCATCACAATCAAGGTTGAATTCAGGAACATTTTTCACCTTCTTTTGTAACACTACATCTTCTTTCTGTGCCTCTTTAATCTTCACATGTATAGATGGTTGAACATTCATTTGAGAAAGATACGATTTTCCCCTTTCATTATAATTCCAAGATCCATCCTTTGTAAATCCATAACTATTGGATCTTTTTTGATCCTCATCATGGATAAGCTAGCATGGTCTTGTCGACTTAATGCATCTTCCACCTTGTTTGCTTTCCCAGGGTGGTAATGAATTGAGCAGTCGTAATCCTTAATCAGCTCCAACCATCTTCTTTGGCACATATTCAGCTCCTTTTGTGTGAAAATATACTTTAAACTTTTATGATCGATATAAATATCACACATTTCTCCATAAAGATAATGCCTCCAAATCTTTAATGCAAAGATTACCACAGCTAAATCCAAATCATGAGTTGGGTAACTTTGCTCATGGATTTTCAACTATCATGAGGCATAAGCTATCACCATATCTTTTTGCATGATAACACACCCCATTCCCTTCTCGGATGCATCACTGTAGATCACAAACCTTTCTCCACTACAAGGAATTGTGAGTACAGGTGCACTGGATAACCTTCTTTTCAACTCCTTGAAATTATCTTCACATTCCTCCATCCACATGAACTTAACTCCTTTTCGAGTCAACCTTGTGAGTGTATTATATAATCATGAAAAATCTTTCACAAAACTTCGATAATATCCATCCAAACCAAGAAAAATTCGGATCTCGGTTACTGTTGTTGGTCTCGAACATCTTTCGATAACCTCTGTTTTTGCTGGATCCACAGATATCCCCTCTTTTGAGATTATGAGACCCAAAAATGAAATTTTTTGAAGCCAAAATTCACACTTGGTAAATTTGGCATAAAGCTTCTCCTTTCTCAGGGTCTTCAATATAATTCTCAAGTGGTCTTCATGTTCTTCCTTGATCTTTGAATAGACAATAATATCATCTATAAAGACTACCACAAACTGATCAAGATAGTCTCTAAAGACTCTATTCATCAGATCCATGAATATAGCAGGGGCATTAGTAAGACCAAATGGCATCACTATAAATTCATAGTGTCCATACCTTGTACGGAAAGCCGTCTTTGGTATATCCTCCCTTTTGACCCTTAATTGATGATACCTTGAACGAAGATCAATCTTGGAAAAGTATTGAGCTCTGTGTAGTTGGTCAAATAAGTCATCAATGCACGGGGGAGGATATTTGTTCTTGATCGTGATCTTATTAAGTTCTCGATAATCAATACAGAGTCTCATTGATCCATCTTTCTTCTTAACAAACAGAACAGGTGCTCCCCAAGGTGATGCACTAGGGTGTATGAATCCTTTATCAAGATTCTCTTGGAGTTGCTTCTTTGATTCCTGCAACTCAATTGGGGCCATTCTATAAGGTGTCTTTGAAATAGGAAAATCACCCGGTACGAGTTCTATTGAAAACTCAACTTCATGATTTGGTGGAAGACCCGAAAATTCCTTCGGAAAGACATCATCAAACTCCCGTACAATGGGCATATTATTAATCATGAGTTTCTCACCAAACCTTTGAGATAAATAAACTTCATTTAGTGGAATCAAGACCCATAAGATGGAAGTAATTTCCACTGGAAGGTTATGTTCATCCTTGCATCGATAGACGATCATAGATTGATTTGGAATATGAAATGTGACTTCCCTTCTTTGGAAATTGATATGAGATCCATATAAATAAAGTCAATCCCTGCCAAGAATCACATCAAATTACACTATAAGAAGGATCACAAGATTTGCAGGAAGCACTTTCCCACAAACTTTAATCGGAGAAGAATTATAAACTTTCGATGCGACTGCTGTTCTATTAGGGGTTGTCACAGCTAACTCAACATCTAATTGTTGAGGTAATACAGTGATACCCTTAAACAATTCTTCAGAAATAAAAGAGGGGGTGGATACAGAATCAAATAAAACATTTTCTACTTTAGAGTGGATGGTAAGTGTACCTTTTACCTCTTCGTTATCGTACTTCACATCGCTGATACAAATTGCATGCGACATTCCTTTGTCTTTAGCCTTAAGATTTTGTTGGCGTAGATCATCATCATCAACCCTTGGATTAGAGCATTGATTAGCATAATGCCCCATTTCCTTACACTTATAATATTGATGTGTAAGAGGTGCACTCTATGTATCCTTTTCTTTGTTCGCATCACTAGAAATCTTCTTCCCATCATTGCAGCATTCAAATGCTCGATGACCTTCCTTTCCACATTTGAAACATTTACTTGTCCCTTTAAGACAACTCCATCCATGTTTCTTTCCACACTTTGAGCATAAGGGAAAACTCATCTTCTTTTCAGTGTTCTCTTTAGATTTTCCGTTGAATTCCATTTTCCTCTTCTTATCAAACCCATATGATAGATGGGTTACTCCAATCTCCATATCAACTTTCAGAGCACATCGAATGATTTCCTTGTATCTACTGAAGTCCCTTATGGCTAACTCCCTTCTAAGACTTGGTTTTAAGCAACTAAATAATTGATCAATCTTACTCCAAGGTTGGATAATAGTCCCAGAAGCGTACCTTGCATGTCTTGTAAAATTTTCTTCATAGGTACCAAGAGATTTATCATCCTTTTACTTCAGTTCAAGAAACTCCTTCTCCGTTTTTTTCGAAGAATATGAGGGAAGTACTTGTTGAAAAATAAGTTCTTGAACTCGTCCCATTCCATGGACTGAATTTCATCTCTTTGCCTCATATTCTTGATAAGATTCCACCATTGATCAGCATCTACTTCCGAATGATACACTGCTAAGATGACTTTATCATGTTCAGAACATTGATGAACTGAAAATATCTTTTCAGTAGTACGGATCCATTGTTCAGCAACTAATGGATCAGTAGACCCGTTGAATGAAGGTGGACACTACCTCATGAAGGATTCAACAGAATGTTGCTCCTTACTTTGCTCATTTGGAAGTCCTGCATGATTCATAGCTTGATAAAGTTGTGTGAGCAAGGATACAAGATTTTCAATCCAACTCCCATAACGTTTGGTTGCTCAGGGGTACAATCATTGCATTGATCGTCACATTCTGCATTAACACGGTTCCTTCGGGTTCCATACATTGACTAAAACCAAGAAGAATAGTGTGAGAAACACTAATTATAATAGGAAAACCAGATCATCAAGAATAAAATTTCACACTTAAGGTCTTATCATAGGTTGTTCATGGACATTTTTGAAACACTAATATTGTGTTCTATACTTAGACTTATCCTTAGGTTTCTTACTAAGGCTTTCACATCCTAGTTTCCATAGGTTGACTATACCATTCCTCTGATACCAACTATAACAACCCAAAATTTACATACATTGTTATTACTTCAGAATTGAAGAACACTTATTACAACATATAACAAAACTAGGAAAGGACCGTATGGGTATAGAGTCTTTAGAAATAGGGAAACATAAACAACTGGTTCATAAATCATCTACACTATCTCCCTTTTATTTTATCATATCTAGAGTACCTTTAGGCATATCTTAATTAATACCCTTCTTCCTAACCTGGGGAAGAGAAAACATAAAAAAGGGAGAGCTCAAATGTTAGGTAAGGGTAAACAAAAGAAATATCAATCACAACATATTCATAAGAACATATCATTTTGGAAATCTTAACCTGCAAAAGAGATCATAATTTAATAACATGGGATAAATCATAGTAGTGAAATGTAATCCCAATAATCATAACTTAAAACATGAAACTTTGTGGAATACACACATAATCATAGAGAATCATTTCTTATTAGTCAAGACTCATATCCATGACTATCTTCGCGGACAAAGTCCATTTCTGAACCGAGTTCACTCCTCGTTCCAGTCCTGTTTCACTGAACCAGTTTAACCTGTCGTTCCAGCCATGTCTATCTCATGAGATATAAATCTTTACCTAATGCATTGGAGGGAGATATAGGTCCCAACCATCTCATAATGAAACCATTTTTATGTGTCCCACAAAATCATAAATCATACATCATAGCATAACCCATGTAATAAAAATAGAAATATTAAACATCATGCCATCATAACATAATACATATAAGATAAAAGGACATAATAAAAATAATTCCATCATAACATAATCAAATCAATGTAAAAATAGGGATATAAACAGAACCCTATATTATCTTAGATGGAAAATAATTTTGATAAAACACTTGAACTCTATTCTTGAGGAAAATATTCTTTATACTTCAAAAACATTTTCATCTCTTAACATGTCGTATAATTTTGAACTAAAAGAAGTTAATTAAAAATAACCATTAAAAATTGTAAAGGAAGATTCATGTAAATAATTTTCTAAAAATCCATTCATGCCGTATAATTTAAAAAAACATTCTTCATGTACTTTGGCCAGAAGAGTCAAAAAGTACCTCGTAAGAAAAAAGACAAAAGATTCCTTTCATATCTTTTACTAAAAACACACCAAAAGGTAAAATTGGATTTAGAAAATTGTAGGTGGATGGAAATAATATTACATATTTAGGAAACATGGATGTGGATGATAAATATTCCCTAGTAAATTCTGAAGTATAAACAATCTTGGATAAAAATGTGATTGTGAGATTTTCCCTTACCTTAGGTCTGATTTGCTTCGTAAGTGTCTGAACATCCTGTATAATGATTTAAATAATGTAATTTACTTATTCAAGAATCATAATTATTTTTATTATATCATATATGGTCATATTATTAGCTTCTTATTAGAAATATTTCATTGCTACTTGTTATTCGGGTGTTTATTGCTTTATGTTCGTTTGTGTGTTTTGTTGAATAAATTCTTATTCATCTTTTTAGGTTATAGAAACATCATTTAAAGAATGGTATTAATGTAATATATATCATATTTACTCATTAAATTCATTTATATAATCATTATTCAATGAAGATCATGTAGAATGAGTCGCATCACATCGTGGAGACGGTAGGTCGTACGTACGCACGAGTGATGATATCGTTCCCATGATCATGGAATTGTATTGGAGTGTATGTATACTATTTCAGAATCAATATCACTTTAAAATAATCATATATTGTTATTCTTTACACCATTATACCCATTCAAGTAAGGTGGTGGTGGAAAATAGATTACACCACGGCATGGAGACGGTATTTCGTACGTACGCACGCGCGGGGATTTCGTTTTCCGTAGGATGGATAGATGGTGAAATAGGGTTGTTTAATACTTATAATAACATATAAGTATATGAGTGATACTGATGTTATTACTTCATAAGTAAACAACTAAATAATAAGAAGTAGAAGAAGAAATAAAGTTGAAAGAATCAGTAACGGACATTACCTCTTCTTTGAAGCGCCTCTTCTTAACCTCCTCTTAGGGAACTAAAGACGGTCTTTGAAGAAGACCAGGACCTCTAGGATATTACTAGGTAAGTGGATAGGATAAATTGGCAGGTTTTTTCCAAGCTTGAAGGCTCCAAGTGATGTGAGGAAGAGAGGGAGGAGGTGCCCTTTTATAAGGGAGGAGAGGTTCACCATTGGAAAAACTAAAAATATTATTTTATTATAAAGTCATATTCAGTTTTTAATAGCTCCAAATTGATTTATATAGAAGCTAAGGTGAGGATGGTTCTAAATACTCTCATAAAATATAATTTATAAAATTTTAGGTTTCTATTTTAACCTTATCATTTAGATTTAACTTTAAGTTAGATAATTTAACTTTTATCGTGTCTTCTTATTTTCTTACACTATAAGGTTAATAAACTTACTATAACAAGCCAAAAGAACCCCCAGTTGTTTATTATTAATATATATATAACCTTATCTAAGTCATTTGGCCGAAAATTAGATTTTTAGGAATAAAATAACAATTAATTATATAATATTTGTTTTAAAAACTATTTTATGTCAATTTTGACACTATTTGGTAAGTGGTTTTTTTGAAAATCATAACAGAAATATTAGTTCGAAAAACATTAATTAAATCAATACTAAAAAGTCATATTAACCTATAAATTTATTGTAATTCATAAAAAGTCTCAAATTACATTTATTTGGGTATTTATAACATCAATTATGTCAATATTTCATTAATAAGATAATTACTACATCATTATTGTGTCATAAATAAATTAAAATATTTAATGTCTAAAAATTAAAAATAAAATACCATTATGTAGAAAATCATTTTATATTTATAATGAATATCTATAGTCTAAATTATCTTATGTATAACCCTATATTAAAAATGAATTAGTTATTAAACTTTGATTTTAACTATTTTAACCATTCTTTAAATAAATTAATAATAAATGTCATAATCTAATCCAAGTGGGCCTAAATGGTCATATTTTATTCCTAAGGTTTTTTTTGGTCGAATTAAACTTATCCAATAGAATTGGGACTTGTGTTAGGGTAATAATAATATCATTTTTATCCTTAATTACCCTATTTACTTTTAACCGTAGTAAAAAAAAGTAAAAAGTTACTATTCACCAAAAAATATTTTCATCTCATTGAACCAAATTTTAGCCCTTGATATTAACCGTGTCTATTGGATTTTCAAAATTCTATTCACAGAAGTGGTAAAATTACGTTTTATGTGAATTTGGAAATTCTCCTAGGAGGTGGGTAAAAGACGGTAAAAAGTTCAATAAAATTTTTATATATCTAAAATTATTATCAAATGACTCCAATGAGATGAATTGAAATTATATAGGTATTATGTATCAATTTTGACCTAAAATAAATTTAAATAAAATAAATAATTATTTAAATAAAAATTCGGTTTTTAAATAGTAACCCAATGTTTTCACTTTTCATCAAAAATTGAAAGTTTTCAGAAAAATACCAAAATTTCACCCTAGGATAATTTTGATATTCCGAATCCAAAAATGAAATCCATTTTGAAAAATAAAATTTACAAAATTTCAAAAAGTGGTTATTACTATTCATAACCGCTATTTTTAATAATATTTTAATAACATATCATTGTTTAGTGAAACTTGGTATTGCGTACGACGAAAGCTATCGAGGAAGGTCACGATTGAGTGTAAAGAAACCCAATCTAGTGTTGTGTGTAGTGAAAGATTCCTTTGATGATTTATATAACATAAAAACAAAATATTTCTCATAAAAATCTCAGGTGTTACAGCGTGACAGCGTCATGCCTCCTCCGCCTTTCATTACCAATTATAATTAAAATAAACAAGTTCAACAGAGGGTTGTTGGGCCGTGTTCGTTCGGCCCGCGCCCTCCACGTAAAGCGATAGAAAATGGCCGAGGTAAACAAGATGCTCAACGACAAACCAAAGCACAATTTTAATCCATTAAAATTGAACTTAACCCCTACCTCGATAAATGATGATGAACGTCGGCGTCGTGGTTGACAGTGTCGCGGTTGACGACGTCGCGAGGTGAGGATTCGTAGACATTGACGGAGAGCGTCCGAGGAGGAAGTGACGTCTCCCATTTTTATCACGGAGAGAAGAAAACAAGGCATACATTGTTGGCGAGTTCCCACATCGATGTCTCCTACCTTGTCGCGGAGGAAGAATAGGATGGAGAATTTGGGGTCGCCGAGTCGATGTTCTTCGTAAGAGAGTTGGCGTTCTTCATTGAGGATGAAGTTCTTCAAAAACACTAGTGTTCTCCAAATTCCTCCTCACACAACAATTCTAACCAAAATAAAATAAGGCCTCTCCTTATTTTATTTTTATTTTCCATCCATTAAAAATTACAAAATTCAAATCCTAATTCACTTAATTAATTAAACCATTAGTTGTCTAATTAATTAAGTGATAGGTTGGCAAGATTTTAAAGTGGGAGAGAGGAGAGAAGAAGATTTGCACATTTAAAGGATACAAAATTAATGGGGAGTTTCCATGTAATTAACATGGGAGTTCAAAGGGGGTTAAGGGGTTATGGAATGTGAAAAGGGTGGGGCTCGTGTGGGCCCCACCTCCCACATAACCACACATTGGAAGTTGGGTGGTTGTGGGCCCCACCAACAACTTACCATGGGAGAGTAATAAAATAAAATTGTACACAATTTTATTTACTTCTTATTTAAAACCCAAAATTTTACTTCTTCACCCATGAAAACGCATCTACGGTAAAAGTACTCTTAAGAAAATATCGGCGTTGCGAGTTCATCGGTGCCCTCATATTTCAATTCCGAGCATCGGTTCAAAAGATATAAAAACCCACTCGTTCGTTTACTGAACGTACCCAAGCTAAACTTCAGAAATTGATTCCGGGCACACTGGGCCTCGGAATCAGGTGCTGTTAGAAATTGCATACTCGTAAAATTCCAAAGAATTTAAGAAAAAAAATTCTTTGAAATTTACGGGTCTTTACATTACTCCCACCTCAAGGATTTACGTCCCCATAAAGCAACATCATAAACTAGGGAAACAAATGAGGGTACTGTGCACGCATCTGAGCCTCCCGCTCCCATGTGCTCTCCTGGAGGTTCCCATGCTGCCAACGAATTCACACCAGAGGAATCGACCTTCCACATAGGACCCACTCCTATCGATCCTCGATCTCCATCGGGACCTCCGCAAATGTCTCCTCGTCATTGATTTCTAGCTCCCTATGATCAATGATATGCATTGGGTCGTGCACGTATCTCCTCAGCTGAGATACATGGAAGACGTCGTGCACCCAGTGCAACTGAGGTGGAATGGCCAGGCAATAATCTACCTCACCTACCCTACTGAGGACCTGGAATAATCTGATGAAGTATGGAGATAACTTTCCGCCCTGGCCAAATTTACGTAATCCATGTCGAGATGAGACCCGTAAGAAAATGTGGTCTCCATCCTCGAACTCCAGTGGTCTCCATCTCCTATCAGCATAGGACTTCTGTATTCTCTGTACAGTCCTCGTCCGCTCCTAGATGATCTGCACCTTCTCCATCGTAGCCTGGACCATCTCTGGTCCTACAAGTACTGACTCCCTAAGGTCAGTCCATCACAGAGGTGATCTGAATGGTCGACCATACAGTGCCTCGTATGGTTCCATCCCGATGGTGGAGTGGTAGCTGTTGTTGTACGCAATCTCCACCAAAGGTAGGTGATCCTCCCAACTACGACCGAAGTCAAAGACACATGCACGGAGTATGTCCTTGAGAGTCTGAATTGTCCTCTCCATCTGGACATCCGTCTGAGGATGAAAGGCGGTTCTTAGGCATATCTGCATCCCAAAATCTTCATGTAACCCCTTCCAAAGCCGGGAAGTAAAGCGAGCCTCTCGATCGGAGATGATAGATGATGGAACACCATTGAGTCGTACGATCTCCTGAATGTAGAGGCGTCCCAAGCTCTCCACTGAGCCCTGCTCTCTGATAGGTTGGATGTGGGCCGACTTGGTGAGACGGTCGACAATCACCTAGATGGAGTCATGTCCTCTAGAAGTACGTGGAATCCCCATCCCTAAATCTATAGATATACCATCCCACTTCCACTCCGGGACCTCTAAGGGCTGCACAAAGCCTGCCGGTACCTGGTGTTCCGCCTTCACCTACTGACAGGTGAGGCATCGAGAAATGAACTCTTCCATAGCCTTATTCATACCCGGCCACCAGTGCTATTGTCTGAGATCCTGGTACATCTTCACTACTCCTAGATGTACCTCCAAAGGGGATGTGTGAAACACCCTCAGCACCTCCTCCTATAATGCAACTGGTACCATGGTACGTCCCCTAAAGAGGATGATGTGCTATCCTCCTACAGAAAATACATCAAGTGTCTGTCCTATGGAGATATGTGCACGTCTCATCTCACATTCAACGTCCCTACATTGTGCCTCTCTGACCCGCTGATGTAATGGAGGAGTGACTGTGAGTGACTGTAGAAAGGTTGCTCCATCTCTATCCACGAAGGATATCTGCAAAGTGGCTAGCTGCTCTGTCTCCTCTCCAAGTAGTTGAATGCTTGATCTCCTAATGAGAGCATCAGATACCACGTTCCCCTTCCCAAGAGTATAGAATATCTCAAAGTCATAGTCCTGGAGGAACTCGAGCCATCGCCGCTGTCTCAAGATCAGGTCCTTCTGTGAGAAGTTGTACCTGAGACTCTGGTGGTCTGAGTAGACTATAAAGCGTTCGCCCATCAGATAATGTTGCCACGTCTTCAAGGAGAAGACCACTACTGATAACTCCAGGTCATGGGTAGCGTTGTTCTGCTCGTTTTGCCTCAACTGTCGTGAACCATAAGGGATCACTGCCTGCTCCTGCATCAAGACACGCCAGATTCTAGTCCCTGATGCATCACAGTAAACTAAGTACCCTACTCCCTCCTTCAGTAGCCTCAAGATGGGTGCACTGGTCAATCTCTATCTCATTTCCTGGAAGCTCTACTGACATCTATCTAACCATACAAAGGGTTTCCCCTTCTTCGTCAAAGCTGAAAGCGGTGCGGCAACTCTGGAGAAGTCTGGAACAAATCACCGATAGTACCCAGCCAGACCTAGGAAACTCTGAAACTCTGTCACGCTCCTGGGTGGATCCCAAGTAAGTACTGCCTCGATCTTCATAGGATCCACAACAACTCCTGCCTCAGAGATGACATGCCCCAAGAAGTGGACCTCTCGAATCTAGAACTGACACTTTGAGATCTTACTATAAAGTTGGTGCTCTCAAAGTGTGTCCAGTACAACTCGCAAGTGGTAGGCGTGCTCCTCCTCAGTAGTCGAGTAAATCAGTATGTCATTGATGAAGACTATGACAAATCGATCGAGGTAAGGCTGGAAGATCCTGTTCATGAGACTCATGAACACTACTGGAGCATTGGTTACGTCGAAAGTCATAACCAAGAACTCATAGTGGCCATACCGACACCTGAAGGTCGTCTTCTACACATCCTCATCTCGAACTCTGAGCTAATGATAGCTTGACCTGAGATCAATCTTCTAGAACCATCGTGCTCCCTTGAGCTGATCAAATAGGTCGTCAATCCATGGGAGTGGATACTTGTTCTTTATGGTCACCTGATCCAGGCGACGGTAGTCGACACATAGTCGTAAGCTCCCATCCGCCTTCTTGGAGAATAAAATCGGAGAAGCTAGTGTGAATGATTAGCCACTAAATGAGGATAATATTCATTGTTAATATATATAATATTCATGTGCCTTATTATTCATAAACACCATTTTAGTTCATTTTACACTTTGAACATCATTTCACATTATGATTGTAATACCTTCTTAAATTGCACTATTATGTGTACATTTTTGAACATCATTTGAAGTACCCAATGATTCATCTGATTATACATATTTTAATTTGATATTTTTGGAAATTGATCTACACTCCAATATGAACATGTTTCATTCAGGGATCAATGGAGAATTCATGGAAGAAGATGGGGATATTTTTGTGATGAAAGGAAGCAATTCTAGAGAAGGCAGATTGGACACTAGCCCACTGATGAGACTGTGGGGCCCAACATACAGGCCCAATTAATCCCAAATTTTTTTTATGCTAGAATACATGCATAGGAACAAATAACTCTGCATGATCCAATGCTAATTTGGCCTCTATGGTGGTCATTAAGGCGGCCCAATTTAGAGATACAATTCTGGGCCAGATTCTGCGGCCCAGAAAAACAGTCCACTAATTGTATCATATCTCTGAATCAGAAACTCAAAATGGGCCCTAATTTTACATACGGTTAGAAGACATCCGTATATCCATTTTAGTCTTCTCTGGCCCACTCTGATTCGGCCATATAGAAGGTCTTTCAGACGCATCTGTTCGGTGTAGGAAAGTTGTCTGCCACCTCGGGTCAAGGGTGGAAAAATCAACTCTCCCTTACTTTCCACCCACCTATGGCCTACCACAATTAATTGAGGAGACTTGGACTGTTGGATGCTCGACCCAAGGGCTCAAAAATTCCTACTTAAGTCAGTGGTGTTGGAGGATTGAAGGATCTTTGGTGCTTGGTTTCATTGTAGTGTTATGGTGCCGCTTTGTGTTTGTAATCGCATTTCTTTCTCATGTAAGTTGTTTAATTCACCTTAGTTTCTTAATAAAAGTTATTCTTATCTTATTATTATGTTCTTCTCCTTATCACTTTGATACCGTTAGTTCAATGTGTGAACTTGTTCATACCAAACCTTGTGATATTTATCACACAACGGAGGAGTGATCTTTTGTTGTTGTTGTTTTTACTTCTTCAATTCCACCTTTGTAAGTCTACTTCCCGCTTCCATTGAAGACATGTCATCAATGGAGGGATAACTCTTTTATGGGTTGATCCAAGGGAGTAGCAAGGGGATGGGGTGGATGTTATTTATCACTCTATTTATGGAAAATCACTTCTTTTAAATGAGATTTTTATTTGATGATTTTAAAACATCTTCATCCTTATTGAATTTAAGGTCACATATTCAAGTGCTAATACGAACCTCTACCTTGGAGTGCTCAAAACTTTGATCCTTCAAGTGTATAGGTGATTAGTATTAGGTTCTGTAGGCATTAAAATAATAATTGATGATTTCGTTTGATCTTCTTAAATTAATCCATCTCAATTATAAGAAATTGAAATCATTAAAAAAGTAATTCATCCAATCCACCCCGAGCGATAACCTAGAATCAACT